>CM053034.1:53829684-54565045 GCA_028564925.1 Lithobates sylvaticus
GTAATCTTTATGCTTATACATTTATGTGCATATGCATCCACTATGTATGCACATGTATGGTGATACATATACGATACTGAGTATACGGATATGCACCGCAGTTATAAGACTATATATTCGTTTCATATACTGCATTATATATTATAATTATGGGGGCATTTATTGTCATAATGCACCAATTTAAACAAACCACCCATTACATCTACTTTGAATATTCAATAATCTCTTGCCAACTGTTATACCCTTAACTACTAGACAAATATGATGTACGTAGGCTAAGGTGATTATAGAAATACAAATATATTAATAACCGATTGTTATAATATTATATACAGAATAGTTCTAACCCAGGAACCTAATACAGCTTAAAAATCACGTTTTCTGGCGTCATCACAAGGCAACTAGTTCCTCATTCCCCGCTCCCCTGAATTTATTTCCCGACCAGGGAATGTAAGTAGCAATATTATACTTTGGGCACTATAGAAATCTATTCACCTTGATAACTATATTGCACTCGTTCCCATGATGCACTTCTCACTCCCACCCTGATCACATTATCTTTCTTACTTTTCCTGATATTTCCCAATCTTTCTCGTCCTCTCCTGCCCCCCCCCCCTTTTCCTTCTTTGTTTTCTATACCACCATGCATACTTTTCAATCACTTTCTGTTTCTCTACCATGGCGGTGATGGTAATCTCCCAACTCTTTCTGAGCCGATACCATACATAGTGATATCATCTCAGCACATCCAAAAATAATAGATGTGCCTGTATATTCAGTGTGTGGATATATATATATATGCTTTATCACTTATTTTTTCTTAATTCTAGAACGTATAGAAATCTCCTGAAGAAGCGTTACATGACGCGTAACATGTAGGGCAACCAATACAAGCCATTTTTTGACAATACTGTTTCCATATGATCTATTACTGTTTGTTTAATGCCATATCTATACGATAAAATTTGAGTATTAAGATATTTGAATTTTAGTGGCAAACTGACTTACACTATCGTTATCTAGTAAAAATGTCAATAAGCTTGTAAAGATTTCTATAATTGTTTTTTAGATTGTCAAGATCCATCTAGGATTTTGTTTAAATTGTATACATGTTTTTAATAAAAAAAAAACGTTATTGATATAGATTGTATGTCTAAAAAGTCCATCATTCTTTCGACACAAAATAGTTGAATTCTCTTCGTAAAACTCAAATTCTCGGGACGTGGCACCTATGTTTTTTACCTTAGATCGTATCCACAATACCATTATGTGGTGATACGAAAAAACTTTCCAAACAAGTGCTGAGATGTCATGGCCATTCCAGGTGGCACTGGGGGGCACAAGCCAGATACATAGGTTCCTGCAGACAATTTTTACTGCCAGTTATTAGCCAGTGCGGTTGATTTAGTCATTTGGATGGGCACACAGGTTTGCTTTGTGGTCGAAATTGGTAAGTAATGGGATCTTATAATGATGTTGCCATTAGTCCCATAACAGATATAGACTCCCTACTTCTTGTGTGCTAACAAAATTCAGAGCTACATAATAGATTAATGGTTAGCATAACTCCTGAAAGAATCTGCCAAGTTGTGGGGTCTGTCTGCAATAATGAAATGATCAGTCTCAGTGTTGTAATCAGAAAAATGCAGACATCCATGGAGGTTCCCAGGGATTCTGCAAATAGCTACCATTACATTGGATTCCTATACACCCAACGGTGGCTTCAATATCTTCTGCAGGCTACAGCGGTGGTGGATTCACAACTGTTGATTGGTGCATTGTGGAGATTCAGATTCAAATTCAGAGATTCAGAATACTTTATTAATCCCAAAGGGAAATTATTAAAGTAGCAGTAGCCAAGTACCACTGGCCCGGGTGGAGTGATATTAGCCAGATAGAACTCTTTTGGCAACCAGTGTTAGCGAGCAGTGCTTGATCATTCTTATCAAGAATGATGAAATGGCTGGGGCAAAAAAACTGTAGTTTATTAAAAAAATAAAAAAAACTGTTGTCCAAAGAAATGCATTTTCAACTGCACACCAATGCATTGTTGGTGTTTCCACTGAGCAAAAATACCGCATATACTCGAGTATAAGCCGAGTTTTTCAGCACATTTTTTTGTGCTGAAAGTGCCCCCCTCGGCTTATACTCGAGTCAAGCACTTTTCTGCAGCAAAAAAAAAAAAAAAAATTCCGACCCGACTTTGGGGCCCCGTATCTCGGGGCCACTTGGGTCTAGGGATCCCAAATTTGGTGTGCCAACCCAGTTGAACTAGCACTACAACATATCCAAAGATGGGGTTCCTAGCACTAAGTGGCCCCGAGATACAGGGCCCCAAAGTCGGTTCAGAAAATGTCATTCTCTGCTGCAGAAAAGTGCTTGAGATTTTCTGACCCGAATTTGGGGCCCCATATCTCGGGGACACTTGGTGCTAGGAACCCCAAATGTTGTATTCCAACCCAGTGGAATTAGCACTACAACATATCTAAAGATGGGGTTCCTAGCACTAAGTGACCACGATATACAGGGCCCCAAATCTGTCAACTGTGTCCATCTGCATGGGCACAGTGAGGCTGCAAATGGGCATCGTTGACCCTCTTTTCCACTTACAGTAGCTGCGCATTTCTCACCCTAGGCTTATACTCGAGTCAATAAGTTTTCCCAGTTGTTTGTGGTAAAATTAGGTGCCTCGGCTTATATTCGGGTCGGCCTATACTCGAGTATATATGGTACATTGTCTGGCATCAATTTATAACAGAGCAGATATGGGCATCCACTCTCACATATCCTCTGCTGTATAGCTTAAAATGGACCTTTTCCCCCCTTTCACTAAAATCACATCAGCATGCAGTTCTGTATGCTTATATAAAATCATCCTACATTTAGGCCTCATGCACACAGAACATTTAAAAAACACCAGCGCTACTGCCAGGAAAAAGCAGCGTTAAAAAATGCACTTTCAGCCACGTTTTTGAATAGCGTTTATGGGTGTTTTTTTTGAGTTAGCGTTTTTTGGCAGTTTTTAGTAAAAGCGTTCCCTATAAATGTAAAAACGACTAAAAGTGCTAGTCGCAGCTAACAGCTCGTTACAGCGTTTAGGGGCATTTTTGTTTTTTACAGCTCTACGGTCTCTGTTCCTGGACGCACAGGCTGTCTTTTTTTTTTTTTTTACTGCCTCCAAGCGACAGTTTATGTGTGCATGGACACATAGGCTAACATGGAGTGGTGTTTAGAGGCAGTTAAAAAAAAAAAAAAAAACACGCACACACATCAGACACCCCTAACAGCAGCTGTAAAAATATCCTGTGTGCATGAGCCCTTATTGGTTAAACTTTTTTTTGCTTTTAGTTACAATTACTGTTTTCCCACTTTCTGGTGGAGTGAGGCCTTGGTGATGTTCATCCTGGCCTCACAGATGCCTCCTAGGAAGCTCATGTCCCTTGGGGGGGGGATAAGCTATGCAAAGAAAAAAAAAAGCCTGCAATTATCTATAAATATCTGTTTGTAGATTTCCATAACTAAACATTTCTAGAGGTGACATTGTTGTAATTTTTATGATAAGGGTGACGTCTCTCTTTATTATTTTGGCCTGCATTTTTTAAACTATTCAAATAATGCAGGCTGCAGTACTAAGCCTGCTTAACACAGCAGAGAAAACTAAGTGGTTGGAGGAGAAGGAGAGCTCTCCCCATAGATTATTATTATTATTATTATTATAATAATACAGGATTTATATAGCGCCTTTTATATTTCTTTACCACCCCTATTCCTCATCATTGTGCCATGCCAGCTTTGGACTCCCAAAAGTCAGCAGAGCGAAATGCATATTTGTAAAGCACACTGCTGACATTGTCGTATGGTCATATCACTGCTTTATATATGGACCCTTATGCCTCGTACACACGATCGCATTGTTGGCCAACACAACCGTGGACTTTTGTCCGAAGGACGTTGGCCCAAACTTGTCTTGCATACAAACGGCAAGGAATTATTGGCCAACAAATACGAACGTAGTGACGTACTACGTTGTTTTTCAGCTCTTTAGCACCACCCTTTGGGCTCCTTCTGCTAATTTCGTATTAGTAGAAGTTTGGTGACTGTTGATTTGCGCTTTTCAGTTCATCAACCAGCCATGTTGCGGAATCAGAGGAGATAACGTGTTATTTATTGTTAGTTATTTTTTTGGTTGAATAATGATTTGATTTGGTATATTCTCTATATATTTGGATGCATAGAATGCACTTTTTGGTTAAGTTCTATTGACAGATAGCATGTCTAATTTTATTTGTTTTCTTTTTTTAATGCACACTAAAAAAATTGTGTAGAATAATACTTGGCTATGTGTTTTACTTCAAATGACAGTTTGGGAGTCGGCAGTTACATTTTAAAAAATACAATGTAAAATTGACAAGGGACACCAACATAGTTGTATCTTTGATCTTAAAAACTACAGGATAATGGTGTTGTGGTAAAATCCGTCGGAAAAAAATCTGATCATGTGTATGAGACTTCAGTCCGCTCTCTGCTGAAAACGAGTCACATGAGTGCAAAAGACACTGCACTCTTGTGATACATAGGAGAAGTCCAGCCAAACGAGCTTTGGCTGGACTTCTCCTTTAATGCCATCCCAGTCTTATGCCCTGTACACACGGTCGGATTTTCCGACGGAAAATGTCCTATCGGACCATGTTGCCGGAAATTCCGACCGTGTGTGGGCTCCATCGGACTTTTTCCGTCGGAATTTCCGACGGAAAAAGTTTGAGATCCTGCTCTCAAATTTTCCGACAACAAAGTCCTATCGGACTTTTTCCGATCGTGTGTAGTGAATATCTGGCGGACAAAGTGCCACGCATGCTCAGATCACATTACAAGACCAAAGCTATTGGCTACTAGCCTCTACGTAGTCCCGTCGTAGGCAACGAACGTCACCACGTTCAGGATGATCGGATTTTCCAACAACTTTGTCCGACCGTGTGTATGCAACACCAGTGTCGGACAAAATCCGTCGGAAAAAAAGCAGACGGATTTTGTGGTCGGAATTTCCGACCGTGTGTAAGTGGCATTAGGCTGGATTCACATCTATGCAGTTTTAGTGCTTTTTGCATTTTGCAGATTTGCACTACAGTCCATTTAACATGGTTTGCTATGGAACACGTTCTGTAGTACAAATCTGCAAAATGCAAAAAGCCCTAAAAATGCATAGATGTGAATCCAGCCTTAGTCCATAAAGTTCAATATTGAGTTGGTCCACCCTTTGTAGCTATAACAGCTTCAACTCTTCTGGGAAGTAAACAAGTAAATAGAATAATCTCATGGCAATATAAACAGCAAGCACATGGAATACGAGAAGAAAAAAAAAAAAAACCTTAGACTTACCGGTGACGGTATTTCTACAAGCCTTTCAGGACAGCACCCTGGAGAGAGCGCAGCTCCGCCTTTACCCAGGAAACACTGCGTGACAACGCCCCTTTTTAAGATCAGCTGCTTCCACCATGCCTTCAGTTGTTACCGAGAAATCCTCCGACATGCTGGAAAATATAAGCAGACAGTTACCATGCCCTATAATTATACATTATACCTCATAACCTAGGGAGGGAAGTAGGCTGCTGTCCTGAAAGGCTCGTAGAAATACCCTCACCGGTAAGTCTAACTAAGGTTTTCTCTCTTCGCCTTTCAGGACAGCACCTTGGAGAGGATAACCGAGAAACTTACTTCAGGGTGGGACCACTGCCTGCAAAACCTTCCTCCCGAAGGATTGGTCTGAGGCTGAGAGCAGATCCATGCGGTAATGCTTTATAAAAGTTGAGAAACTGGACCATATGGCAGCCTTACAAATTTGCTCAGGCGATGCTCCGGCCTTTTCTGTCCATGATGCCGCTACTGCTCTGGTCGAATGAGGCAAGATTCCTTCTGGAGGCTCCAAACCTAGAGAGGCGTATGCTTCTTTAATAGCTTGCTTTAGCCATCTTCCAAGGGTGTTTTTGGAAGCTTTACATCCCTTGTGAGCGCCCTCCATTAGAACAAAGGGTGAGGATGATTTTCTAAAGTCCTTTGTTATCTCCAGATACTTAAGAAGATATCTCCTGACATCCAGGATATGGAAGGCTTCTTCTCCTGGCCCCGACGGTGAGGGGCAAAATGTAGGGAGAATAATCTCCTGTGCCCGATGAAAAATGCAGGGCTCACTTTCGGTAGAAAGGCTGGGTCTGTTTTTAGGACTACCCTATCTGGTAAGCATCTCATGAAGGGCTCCTTGATTGATAGAGCTTGTAACTCGCTGCCTCTACGGGCTGATGTTACTGCCGCCAACAACACAGTTTTAAACGTTAAAAACTTAAGTGATGATCCTTCTATGGGTTCAAACGGAAGCTTTGTTAGCCCTTGAAGAACCAAAGATAAATCCCATTCGGGAAAAATAGTCACAGATCTAGGCTTTACTTTAGCCATAGCTCTGAAAAAACGAATTATCAGGGGCTCCCTTGACAGGGTTCTTTCCAAAAAAACTGATAAAGCTGCTACCTGCGTCTTGAGCGTACTAGCTGCTAGGCCTTTCTCCAATCCTTCTTGAAGAAATTCTATAACTGAAATTGAACTAGACAAACTAAAGTCTTTTCTGGAACACCATGTATTATATACTTTCCAGACCTTAAAATAAATGTCTGTCACCTTCTTCCTACTTGCAAGAAGGGTAGTAATGAGTTTTTCTGATAGGCCCTTTTGTCTTAGGATTTGTTCTTCAGAAACCAAGCTGCCAGGTTGAGAACCGTTGGATCTGGATGAAAAAACGTGCCCTGACTCAGTAGATCTGACCTGTTTGGTAACTTCCAAGGAGGTTTTACTGAGAGGTTCATTAGGGTTGCAAACCACGGTCTCTTTGGCCAATAAGGAGCTATCAGAATTAGTTCCGTGGATTCCAGTCTGAATTTGGCTAATACCCTTGGAATCAGTGAAAATGGGGGAAAAGCGTAGGACAGCTGGAAGTCCCATCTGTGGGCCAGAGCATCTATCCCCAGAGCTTGATCTGTTCTCTGGAGGGAGAAGAACACTGGTATTTTTGCGTTTTCTTGTTTTGCAAACAGGTCCACCTGAGGACAACCCCACCTCTTGGCTATTGTCTCGAATAGATCCCGATTCAGAGACCACTCTGCTTCTCTTACTTTTCTCCTGCTGAGGAGACCTGCCAAGGTGTTTTCCGTCCCTTTTAAGTGGGAGTGCCGATAGGGAGGCCAAATTGTTCTCTGCCCATCTCAGTATTTGGCAGTCTAACTCCAACAAAGTTCTGCTTTTTGTGCCACCTTGTTTTGTTAGGTATAACACTGCGGTCATATTGTCCGACCAAATCTGGACATGCTGACTTCTTAGAAGTCCCTGGAAGGACAGAAGACTCAGATGAAATAGCCTTCAACTCTCTCCAGTTTGGTGACCTACTCACTTCTGGCTTGGACCAAACCCCCTGAATAGTTTGTTCTTCCAGGTGGGCTCCCCACCCCCCTGCGCTGGCATCTGAAGTCAGCCTTTGGGTTACTGGGAAGGACCAGTGGAGACCCTTTGAGATGTTTCTCTGGTTCCTCCACCACCAGAGTCATCTTTTTGCTCTTACCCCTATGACGAACTTTTCCTCCAGAGATTCCTGGAAAGACCAATTTGTCAACATGTCCGCCTGCAGCGGACGAGCATGCAGTCTGGCCCACTGTACTGCGGGGATTGCTGCTGTCAGTAGACCCAGAGCCGACATGGCCTGCCTTACTGAGAACCTTGAATTGGACTGAAGTGCCTTCAGAGCTGACTGCATCTTTTCAATTTTTTCTTGGGGTAGAAATATTTTCTGTTCCAGTGAGTCTATTTCGTACCCCAGAAACCTTACTCTTTGGGCAGGCTTTAAGTTGGACTTCTGAATATTGAGAAGCCAACCCAAGCCTCTTATATGTGCTTGAGTCACTTGAAGGTTGACTTCCACCTGACTTTTTGAGTCGGCGAAAAGTAGCAGATCGTCCAAGTAGAGCACTATTGGGATCCCTTTCAGTTTCAGGGGTTCCAACGCTTCTGCCATCACTTTCGTGAATACTCTAGGTGAGGAGGAGAGACCGAATGGCAGGGCTCTGAACTGTAGATGCCAGATCTCCCCCTTTCCCAGATTGACTGCGAGGCGCAGAAAATTCTGGGACTGGGGTGCTATTGGGATATGGAGATATGCATCTCTCAAATCGATGGAGGCCATGTGACACCTGGGGGTCAGCAAGTTCTTCACCGAAGAAATCGTGTCCATCCTGAATTTTTTGTACTTTATGGACCGATTCAACAGCTTTAAGTTGAGGATCAGGCAGAATTTTCCCGATGGTTTCTTGACCAAGAATATATGGGAATAAAACCCTTTTCCTTTGTTATGTAGAACCGATTTGGGGGGTCTTGTAAAAACTCTAGATGGTAACCCTGCTGGATTATCCCTAGAACAAATGGACTTCTTGTTGTTTCTTCCCAACTAAACCAGAAGTCCTGAAGCCCTTCGCCTACTGGGAGCTGGTCATTGTTTTTTAGGGGATTGCTCAGGATTTCTGAACAATACCCCACCCCTGCCTCTTCCTCTCTGAGGATTCCAAGGTCTTTTCTTTGTTTGGTCCTTTTCCTTATCGGTTTGTCGAAAATTCTTCCTCTGTTGTACCACTTTCTTTTTCTGAGGAAAAGCTTTCTTTTTGTCTGCTGTCCTATCAAGTACAGTCTCTAATTCTGGACCAAACAACAAGTCCCCTGAAAAGGGAATTCCACACAGTTTCGCTTTAGAGGCTGAATCCCCTGACCAGGTTTTAAGCCAGAGGGCTCTCTTGCGGAATTGACCAGTGCTGATGACCTGGCAGACATTTTGATGGACTCTGCCGAGGCATCAGCCATATATTTGACGGCTTTTAATAGAGTAGGGAAGGACTCTAATAATTCTTTCCTGGAGGTACCTGCCACCACATGATAGTTGGTTTAACCAGCATTCCAAATTTCTGGCCACAACTGTGGCTGCCATTGCAGGTTTCAGATTGGCTAAAGAAGAGTCCCATGCTTTCTTCAGTAGCCCATCTGCTTTATTGTCCATAGCGACTTTGAGAATTCCCATATCCTCAAAGGCTAAGTCCGTCTTTCTGGACACTTGAGAGAAGGCCGCATCTATCTTTGGTTTCTTATTCCAAACACACTCCCCATTCTCCTCAAAAGGGAACCTCCTTTTAAGGGCTTTAGAGAAGAACTGTCCTTTCTCTGTCCTTCCACTCCTTTAATGGAGCCTGTTAACACTTTGTGTACAGGAAAGACTCTATGCTTGACCTCCTCCAGCCCCTGGTACATTTTGTCATGTACTGACAGCTGAATTTTTTCTTCCTGGATCTCCAGTGTAGTATAAATTGCCTTGAGTACATCATCAACTTCCTCAAGTGACAGTTTATATCTAGAAGCTTTGGCTTCTTCATCCTCTTCCTCAACATCAGAATCAAACATTGAGGGAGGAATGCTTTCCCTTTCTTCCTCAGACTCACTTTCAACTTGCACAGAAGTGGACGGAGGGAGACTGGATTGAGAACTCTGTTCTTGGCTGGAACTCTGACCACGTTTTTTCACAAGGGAGCGTACTGTCCCTAGGGCCTCTGCTATTTCTTTTCTCACTGAAGACAGGAGTTCCTTGCACCCCTGTGAGGACTCCTCCTTCACTAAATCCGCAATGCAGGATCTGCACAGGGGTTTAGGCCAAGAGTCCCTTAAAGGATTTTTACATGAGGGGCATTTTCTTGAAGTTCTCTCTGACTTAGCAGTAGCTTTCTGACACGACAGAAATAAAAGAACCCGCAGGTCCTCTTTAACTGCAGCCACTAAAGAGTACAACAAATAGACCCCAACGCCAAACACCCTAAGTGCCCAGAGTCTCAATCCCTGCTGAACTGCTAATGGACCTTTACACCAAAGCAGACAGCTGCAGGTTAACTTAATACATGAACAAAAAACACCCAGTGATGTAAAGGAAAGAGGTCCCTCTGTACCTCTCCTACCTGGGACTGGCCGGGAGCCTGGGCGCCTGCATCCGCCATTGCTGCTGATGATTCGTCCTTCATTCCGATCGTTGCAGCCGCCGTCCGCACGCTTTTGAATGGCTTCTCGTCCATGCCAAACAAAAGGAAGTCCCGGCCAGAAGACCCGTCCCTTCCTCCTGCGTTCCAGCAGCTGGAACCAATTGCTGCTACGCCCTGCCGGAAGTCTCTACCCACCGGAACTGGCGTCCCCCGCCGTCCGGGATTCGGCGCCGCCATGCCGAGGCCTGGCATGGAACGCTCGTTTCTGAGCACACCCGCGGCCCCCCGAACGCACGGGCGAACGACCTCCGGCAGTCCATTACTCCTGTGAGCCGACGAAGGAAGGGGACACCGGAACACCTACCCCATCGTTCGGGAAGGTGCTGGGCTGGTCATCGAACGTAAGCATAAGGCACTGCCAAAACCCTCGTTTTTTCCTTTAAAGAGAGCGCAGCACCCCTGGTTCCCCAGCAGTGTTCCACCATGGCGGAGGAAACACTAAAACTGAAGGCATGGTGGAAGCAGCTGATCTTAAAAAGGGGCGTTGTCACGCAGTGTTTCCTGGGTAAAGGCGGAGCTGCGCTCTCTCCAAGGTGCTGTCCTGAAAGGCGAAGAGAGAAAAAAGACAAAAAAAATAATTACATTAGTGCATACTTTGCAATACTATCTCAACAAGAGTGCACAGAAATATTATATTTTATGTGGTTTGCCTTTTAGTGTTAAATTATATGAGTACCTGGTTATTGTTAAAGACCCCATATACACCAAATTACCAAAAGTATTGGGATGCCTGCCTTTACACGCACATGAACTTTATTGGCATCCCAGGCTTATGCCCCGTACACACGGTCGGAAATTTACGACGGAAAATGTCTGATCGGACCATGTTGTCGGAAAATCCGGCCGTGTGTGGGCTCCATCGGACTTTTGAAAAAAATTTGAGATCCTGCTTTTTCCGATTGTGTGTAGAGAATTCCGACGGACAAAGTGCTACGCATGCTCAGATCAAATTACGAGACCAAAGCTATTGGCTACTAGCCTCTACGTAGTTCCGTCGTACGCAACGAACGTCACCACGTTCAGAATGGTCGGATTTTCCGACAACTCTGTCCGACCGTGTGTATGCAACACCAGTGTCGGACAAAATCCGTCGGAAAAATTTGACGGATTTTGTGGTCGGAATCTCCAACCGTGTACGGGGGCTTAGTCTGTAGGGTTCAATATTGAGTTGGCCCACCCTTTACAGCTATAACAGCTTCAAGTCTTCTGGGAAGGCTGTCCACAAGGTTTAGGAGTGTGTCTATGGGAATGTTTGACCATTCTTCCAGAAGTGCATTTGTGAGGTTAGGACTGATGTTGGGCGAGAAGGCCTGGCTTGTAGTCTGCACTCTTATTCATCCCAAAGGTGTTCTATCGGGTTGAGGTCAGGACTCTGGCTCATCCATGTCTTTATGGAATTTGCTTTGTGCACTGGTCCAAATCATTTGGTGGAGGCAGGTGGGATTGCTTTTCAGTAGGGGTGCAACGGATCGTCGCCGATCCGTGATCCGAACGGGCCACCCCGTTCGGATCGGCACACCCCGCGATCCGCGGAGCGCTCCGCGGCCTCGGCCTTAGGAAAGGCCGCGGCTTCGGCCTAGCTCCGGAGCGACGGCGGCCATCTTTGTACACCCGGCGGCCTTAGGAAAGGCCGCGGCTTCGGCCTAGCTCCGGAGCGGCGGCCATCTTGGTACACCCGGCCACTGTTTTTAATGTGATCGCTCCGTCAAATGACGGAGCGATCACTTGTAAACCCTGCATTACCCAGCCAATACCCTGCATATACTCTGCATTACCCTGCATATACTCTGCATTACCCTGCATATACTCTGCATTACCCTGCATATACTCTGCATTACCCTGCGATACCCAGCCAATACCCTGCGATACCCAGCCAATACCCTGCGATACCCAGCCAATACCCTGCGATACCCAGCCAATACCCAGCCAATACCCAGCCAATACCCAGCCAATACCCAGCCAATACCCAGCCAATACCCAGCCAATACCCTGCGATACCCAGCCAATACCCTGCGATACCCAGCCAATACCCTGCGATACCCAGCCAATACCCTGCGATACCCAGCCAATACTCTGCGATACCCAGCCAATACTCTGCGATACCCAGCCAATATTACAGTGGGGAGAGGATGTGGATATTACAGTGGGGGAGATGACGTGGATATTACAGTGGGGACTATATGGTGGCGGAATTTTCACAGGTTTTTGCAAATTCAATTATTATTTGCTGATCCGAAAATGATCCGATCCGTGACTCCTGATCCGAGGATCGATCCGATCCGTGAGTTTTTTGATCCGTTGCACCCCTACTTTTCAGGGGTTGGACTTGGCCCCTTAGTTCCAGTGAAGGGAACTCTTAAGACGTCAGCATACCAACACATTTTGGACAATTTCATGCTCCAAATTTTGTGGGAACAGTTTGGGGATGGCCCCTTCCTGTTCCAACATGACTGCACACCAGTGTACAAAGCAAGGTCCATAAAGACATGGATGAGTAAGTTTGCGTGGAGGAACTTGACTGGCCTGCACAGAGTCCTGACCTCAACCCGATAGAACACCTTTAAGATGAATTAGAGTGGAGATTGTGAGCCAGACCTTCTCTCCAACATTAGTGCCTGACCTCACAAATACACTTCTGGAAGAATGGACAAACATTCCCATAGACACACTCCTAAACCTTATGGACAGCCTTCCCGGAAGAGTTGAAGCTGTTATAGCTGCAAAGGGTGGGCCAACTCAATATTGAACCCTACGGACTAAGACTGGGATGCCATTAAAGTTCATGTGCGTGTAAAGGCAGGCGTCACAATACATTTGGTAATATAGTAAAAACAAGTGGTGTTACCTTTTAACATAAATAGTAAGAAGCAGTATTCTATAGGTTGTCTATGCTGCTGATGTGCTTTTTTGGCATTGGGCGAGTAATGTTTATACTCCCTTTACAGTTCTCTGTAAAGGGAGTAGTTTCTTTACAGTTTCTATTGTGAATTTGTGCTTAGTCATTAACACTGTGTCTTTTTTGACTCTTAGATCACAGTCTGTATAAACACTGTATAGTAGGCTAAAGGTAAAGAACCATGTAGAGGAGGATCTACCTGAACTGCAGGGAAGAGATCAAATATCATCAGGGCGCATCTGAAGAATGTTTTTTTTTTTTTTTTAGAAACCTAACAAGTCTACATTAAAAAGTAACCGCTTCCCGACCGCCTAACGCCGATATACGTCGGCAAAATGGCACGGGCAGGCAAAATCACGTACCTGTACGTGATCGTGCATGTGTCTGCCTGTGGGTCGCGTGCGCGCCGCCAGCGGCGCGCTCGCGACCCGGTCGGAAGCTCCGTGACCCCGGCCGCGGGACCAGCGGACCCGATCGCCGCTGGTATCCCGCGATCGGGTTACGGAGCTGAAGAACGGGGAGAGGTCTATGTAAACAAACCTCTCCCCGCGCTTCCTACACTGACTGTCAGTGATCGGCGGTTCCCTGTCATCGGGAACGCCGATCAATGACGTCAGACGTACAGCCACGCCCCCCTACTGTAAAAAAAACACACACGTCACACTGACTCCTCCCCGCCCCCTAGTGGTTAACCCCTTCACTACAACTGTCATTTACATAGGAATCAGTGCTATTTAAATAGCATTGATTGCTGTATAAATGACAAATGTCCCAAAAATGTGTCAAAAATGTCCGATGTGTCCGCCATAATGTCGCAGTCACAATAAAAATCGCTGATCGCCGCCATTACTAGTAAAAAAAAAAATATTAATAAAAATGCTATAAAACTATCCCCTATTTTGTAAACGCTATAACTTTTGCGCAAACCAATCAATAATCGCTAATTGCGATTTTTTTTACCAAAAAATATGTAGAAGAATACGTATCGGCCGAAACTGAGGAAAAAATATGTTTTTTTATATATTTTTTGGGGATATTTATTATAGCAAAAAGTAAAAAATATTGCATTTTTTTCAAAATTGTCGCTCTATTTTTGCTTATAGCGCAAAAAATAAAAACCGCAGGGGCGATCAAATACCACCAAAAGAAAGCTCTATTTGTGGGAAAAAAAGGACGCCAATTTTGTTTGGGAGCCACGTCGCACGACCGCGCAATTGTCAGTTAAAGCGACGCAGTGCCGAATCGCAAAAAGGGGCCTGGTCCTTTGGCTGCCAATTGGTCCGGGGCTGAAGTGGGTAAGGAAGGTATGAAGGGTTCATGGGTTAGTAGCTAGTATCACAGAAGTAGGGCAGTGTGCAAAGGTCAGTAGTATCTACTGCAGTGTTTCTCAACCTTTTTTCAGTGGAGGCACCCTTTAAAATTATGGACAGTCTTGAGGCACTTCATTCTAAAATGTAAAAAACGACTCTAATAGTTTTACACAATGCAGCAACATCCACATGTAGGACACCCAACGTTAGAGGCGATTTATTCTTCCAAAGCAAATACACTTTTGCACACTTGTACCGACTAGTATTCCTATGTTTCTCTTCTCCCTCAATTTCTCTCCATATGTCAGCTAATGTGACCCCAGTGCTGAGGGAAAAACAAGGATGCCGGGGCCCACAGGCAATAGGAGATCATGGGGCCCCCAGTGTCCCCGCCCCCATTTAAGCCACACCCACACAATGCCCCACCTACATATTGCACTGCCCACAAATGCTTTAAAGCAGCCCCCGGGGGCGCGCATCGCGGCGATCGTTGTTGCGGGGTGTCAGTCTGACAGCCCGCAACTACGATCTTGGTAAAGAGTCTCCGACGGAGACTCTTTACCACGTGATCAGCCGTGTCCAATCACTGCTGATCACAGTGTAAATAGGAAGAGCCGGTGATCAGCTTTTCCTCACTCGCGTCTGTCAGACACGAGTAGAGGAGAGCCGATCGGCTGCTCCTCTGACAGGGGGGGTCTGCGCTGATCGATTATCAGGGCAGCCCCCCAAGGATGCCCACACTGGACCACCAGGTACGCCACCAGACCACCAGGGATGCCCAGCACAAGGTATGCCACCCTAGACCACCAGAGATGACACAGTGCCCACAATGGATGCCAATCAGTGCCCACAATGGATGCCAATCAGTGCCCACAATGGGCATCACTGATTGGCATGCATTATTGTTTGGCACTGATTGGCATCCATCAGTACAAAACAATGCTGCCTATCAGTGCCAATCCGTGCCACCTATCAGTGCCCATCCATGCCGCCTATCAGTGCCCATCCATGCTCATCCATGCCGCCTATCCATGCCAATCTGTGACAGCTATCAGTGCCAATTTGTGCCACCTATCAGTGCCCATCCGTGAAGCCTATCAGTGCCGCCTATCAGTGCCACTTCATCGTGCCCATCAGTGCTGCCTTATCAGTGCCCATCAGTGAAGGAGAAAACTTACTTATTTACAAAGTTTTGAAACTGAAACAAACAAAAAACATTTTTTTAAAAAGAATTCGGTCTTTTTTTATTTGTTTAGCAAAAAATAAAAACCGCAGGAGGTGATCAAATACCACCAAAAGAAAGCTCTATTTGTGAGAAAAAAAATTATAAAAATTTAATTTGGGTACAGTGTAGCATGACCGCGCAATTGTCATTCAAAGTGCGACAGCACTGAAAGCTCAAAATTGGTCTGGGCAGGAAGGTGTTTAAGTGCCTGGTATTTGGTATTGAAGTGGTTAATTATTTCCAAATTTTCGGACGAATAAATTTTTTAACGAAACAAAATAAATAAAAATGAATTTTGGGAGTAACTAAATACATTTTTCGGACGAAAACAAAATATTTCAGTGTGCACATGTCTAGAAAATAGTAGGAAAATAGCGCGATGTGGTCGTACGATAATCTGATCATTAGTACACAGCTTTCGAGAGCCGATCATGACAGTTCATCCAAAATGATCCTATCACGGACATTTTCTTTGTACGATACTAGGTCATACGGTTTTCGTTTAATCAGTACACTTGTCATTCAAAAATACAACACAAATACACTACAACACATGACATCACTTCCAATTTTTTATTCTGTCGTACGAGAATTTTAGTAACTTTTGTAAACTCTTCATTTTCGATATGAGAATAGCATGCAAAAAAAAGCAAACAAAAAACAGACGATCGTTCATCCAATAATCTCATTGTGTGTACCAGGCTTAAGGCTGCTTTCACACTGGAGCGGTGGGGGCGCTGGCGGTAAAGCGGCGCTATATTTAGCGCCGCTTTACCGGCGTTTTAGCGGCGCATTGCGGCCACTCGCGGGGTGTTTTTACCCCCCGCGAGCGGCCGAAAAAGGGTCAATACCGCCCGCAAACCGCCGCTGCAGCGGCGTTTTGCGGGCGGGTTCGGCGCGCTCCCCCATTGTTTTCAATGGGACCGGGCGCTATAGGAGCGGTAAATATACCGCTCCTATAGCGAGCCAAAGATGCGGCTTGCAGGACATTTTTGAGCGTCCTGCAAGCGCACCGCTTCAGTGTGAAAGCCCTCGGGCTTTCACACTGAAGGAACAGCAACAGCTGTTTCGGGTCGGTTTGCAGGCGCTATTCTTAGCGCAATAGCGCTTGCAAACCGCCCCAGTGTGAAAGGGGCCTTAGTGTTACATTTTAGGATAACGAGATAAACAAATGTAGATTTATCTTTAGTTTAAAATATTGGTAAAAGACAGAGTTTGATCATTTGTCAGGACTTTGCTCTTTGTTGAAACATGCTTGCTTAGGTAATTGTACCCATTAAAGTACAATTGCAACACAGTTGAGTAGCGTCATGCTGTTTGTGATACTTTTTTTTATTTGCACTAAGGCTGGGTTCACACTTGTGTGATCAGACATTGCATGTGATTTGTTACCACATTGCTGCGCAGATCAAATGCGATGTCTATGCGATGCAAATTCAGCCATACAAACTGTATGGCTGAAATTGCATCGCATTCGCACCAAAATGGTGGCAGACACTTTTTTTGGTCCGCCCTGGAATCAGATCACATGGGTGTTCACACCTATGCGATTCCTGCATCATTTGATAGCTCACACTGCGATCTAAGGGGGTGTCATACAGTTTACATTGACACCCCCAGCGGTTCGCAGATGTTAGTGTGAACCAGTGTGCGATTCAGGTGCAATGTGGAAACCACCACTGAATCGCAGGTTTACCTGTATTATGCCAGTGTGAACAGGGACTTAAGACTCCTTTCACATGGATGGCTGGGGACAGAAAAAAAAAAACAGGTGGTTGAATTGCTGTTTTGCTGACCCCCTTAATTCTATCATTGCAGCCAAATGGGGTTGTACACATGCCACAGCATGATGGGGCTCCACCACCTGCCAAACTCATCCATTAAGATCAATGGCAGGTCGCCACATTGCAAACCAAGTGTTGGGCTTGCGGTTGCGACATAATATTTCAATGCAAATTCCCCCTTAAACACAAACATTGAGGAGGAGCAGGATCGCCTCCTGAATGCCTGGCAGCCACTGCTCTACCACCTTCTAAAGCCCCATACACACGGTCGGATTTTCCGATGGATTCTGTCCTATCGGACAATGTTGTCGGAAATTCCGACCGTGTGTAGGCACCATCGGACAGTTTCCATTGGATTGTCCGACGGACAAAGTTCTATCTCCTGCTGGATAGATTTTTCGACAACAAAGTCCGATCACACCAATTCCGATCGTGTGTAGCGAATTCCGACGGACAAAGTGCCTTGCATGCTCAGATCACATTACAAGACCAAAGCTATTGGCTACTAGCCTCTACGTAGTCCCGTCGTAGGCAACAAACGTCACCACGTTCAGAATGATCGGATTTTCCGACAACTTTGTCCGACCGTGTGTACGCAACACCAGTGTCGGACTAAATCCGTCGGACCAAATCCGATGGATTTGGTGGTCGGATTTTCCGACCGTGTGTATGGGGCTTAAGAAGCGATCCCCCACAGATGGCTTTTCACAGAGTGGTAGACAATGCCACTCGTGTTACATTCTCTGATCAAGTTATTGGGGGGAGAATTGTGTATAATACTGAGAAACAAAGCTAAAGAAAAATAGACATTTTTCTAATGCCGCGTACACACAATCAGAATTTCCGATGGAAACAGTCCGATGGGAGCTTTCCATCGGATTTTCCGACCGTGTGTATGCCCATCGGTCTTTTTCTGTCAGAATTTCCGACGGACTTTGGATTGAGAACCCGTTCTTAATTTTTCTGACGGAAAACCTTTCTATCGGATTTTCCGATCGTGTGTATGCAATTCCGACACGCAAAATTCCGACGCATGCTTGGAAACAATTCGACGCATGCTCAGAAGCATTAAACGTCCCTTTTATAGTGCAGGTGGTGTTATTGACCGTCGGAATTTGGTGTGACCGTGTGTAGGCAAGACAGTTTGAGCGAAATTCCGTCGGAATTCCGACGGGAAAACCGAGCTTTTTCCGACGAGAATTCCGACCGTGTGTACGCGGCATTAAGCTTAGTGTATTAGTACTGCTTGGACCTGAAAAGAAGGGTGTAAAAGGTTGTCCTAAAAAAAAAAAAAAAAAAACTTAACTGTTAGTGCAAATAAAACCGTATCACAGACAGTACTCGCTGTGTTGTTTAAACATGCCAGTTAATGTTTGCGTTTAGTGGGATTTACCTGGCTTTGTGGTCCATCTGGATTCCGGCAAGCTGCGAAGATCTTCTGCGGGGGATTTGGGCTCTTCAGGAATTGTTGCACAAATTCCAGTCCAAGCCCTCTGCTGGAGCCGGTGATGAGAACAGACTGGATCTTGAAGTCAGACATGGCTGGGTTCTGTCTTCTTCCCTTCTGTAGAATGCTGTGTTTTGTCCTAGCCTGTTCACACAATGATCGTAACTGAACCCTGTACTCCCTTGCTGTGCAGGAAGTAAATGCAGCATGTGACCAGACAGGCAATTTCTGGAATATTAACTCTTTCTTTCTCGCTACTTGGAATAGAATTGTAAATCAGGCAATTGTATTTTTTATATTTTTGGATGCCCTAAATATATGTACAGTATATATATATATATATATATACGTATGTAAAGAAATGCTGTAAAATAAGAATGCTTTCAAAAATATATATTGTAATTGTTTATTTTTATGAATCTACAAAATGAGCGAACAGAAAGAAAGATCTAAAGCAAATCAATATCTGGTGTGACTATCCTTTGGCTTCAAACCAGTATCACTTCTTATGCCCCATACACACGGTCGGATTTTCCGACGGAAAATGTCCTATCCTATTCCGACCGTGTGTAGGCTCCATTGGACTTTTTCCGTCGGATTTTCCGACGGACAAAGTTTTATCTCCTGCTCTCAAATTTTTAGACAACAAAGTCCTATCGGACTTTTTCCGATCGTGTGTAGCGAATTCCGACGGACAAAGTGCCACCCATGCTCAGATCACATTACAAGACCAAAGGTATCTACGTAGTCCCATCGTACGCAACGAACGTCACCACGTTCAGAATGATCTGATTTTTCGACAAATTTGTCCGACCGTGTGTATGCAACCAGTGTCGGACAAAATCCATCGGAAAAAATCCGACTGATTTAGTGGTCGGAATTTCCGACCGTGTTTACGGGGCATTACACTTGCACACTTTGTACAATTGCACAAAGTCAGGGATTTTGTAGGATTAGGCTGGGTTTACACTATACTACACGACAGTAGTACAACTTTGATCCTACTTTGCTCTGCGACATTAGTCCTACATCGGTCCTACATTGGTCCTACATCCATCCGACTTTCATGAACAGGATGCTACGTTGATCTGACTTTTCAGATAGTACAACTTGTCCTTTGACCAATCAAAACTAACACACAATGAGAGGGGCTACAGCAGGGGGCAGGAAATAACACAATGTCAGATGGTTAGGACAAGGATCCGACTTTGATCCTACTTCAATGATAGTCAATGGGCTGAAGTAGGATCAAAGTCGGACCAAAGTAGTACAGGGAGCATTTTCAAAGTCGGACCGACTTGTGTCGGACCAGTTAAGACGGCTCCCATAGGGAAACATTGATTTTCACACGTCATGCGACATGAGCTCCCAATGTCGGAGCGTTTGTCGTACCAGTGTGAGCCCGGCCTCAGAGTCTGGTGTATGATTAATCAATTATACCAAGCAGGTGCTAATGATCATCAACTTCATATGTAGGTGGAAACCCAGTCATCTCCAGAAACTGTAACGGCTGTGAAGCAGGCTTAAAGTGTAAAGCTGGATACACACTATACAATTTTCTTTAGATTTTTTCCTTTAGATTTAAGAAAACCATATCATATGAATATCAAACCTAAACACTTGCATACTAAACACTTTTGTATGCAATCAGGTAGGCCCTTGCACTACACAGTTGAAGGTAAAGCTAAAGGAAATTGTACAACAAAAGTTGTATACAGTAGTGTGTATTCAGCTTTACCAAACCCACAACAGTAAAATCAGTCTGTATGCACAGTAAAGCATGCTTGTTATACTCACTGTGGAACCTAAGGGGTTAATTCCCCGCATTGTGTAAAAAGGCTGGTTGATCCTGTTTCCTCTGATCCTCTCCTCCTTCCACTGTCCCCAATATAATTTCTGATAATACAGAGCTGGGGGACAGGATGTACATGCTCAGTTTGGTGTTTATTGCTAGAGAGTTTTTTTTTTTTCTTGGGAGGGTGCATGTTATCAGCACAAGGCCAATCAGCACTGTCCAGATAGAGGGTCAGGGGATCTGCATCCTGATAGGACAGTTAGCACAGAATGAAAACTCCTCCTACAAGCTTTAACTCATAGAACTTGCAAGACTGCTATATACTGCTGATGAGAATGAAAAGGAGGGGGCACAATTTGGGGTCCACCTGCTTGAGATTGTGGCCACCTCAACTCATATCTTTAAAATAACATTTAATTGTTGTTTACCAGGGTTTATCAGGAAAAGGTTACTGTCCCTTTAAATATGTTAATGGTATTTCCAGGAAGATCCAATGGGAATGTGAGGAATTTTCTGGAAGTTGGGATTGTCTATATAAGAGCTGTAGGGATGGGCCCAGTGTTCGATTCAAACCCATGTTCGAATCGAACATCGGCCGTTTGTCCGCTCGTGGAGCCCAGAACTATGTGGGCCGTTCGCATCAAATTCATGTGATGCGAACGGCCCACAATGCACTGCGCCAGTCGCAGTGCATTGCTGGCTGATGATTGGCCAAGCATGCACTGTGACCCCGCATGCTTGGCCAATCATAGAGCCAGCGGTGAGGAGAGGAATAATTGGCCACAGGCAGGATGCCTGTGGCCAATTATAGCTCAGGGGGTTAAGTACACGCCCCACACTATAAATCGCCGCCGCGCCGGCGGCCTCATGTAGTGTGTTCCGGCGTTAGGAACATGACGGTGTCAGTGACATTATTCATTCTGCTGAGTCTGACATTATCTGCTGTGATTCTGGGGATTAGTGTAGTGTGTGTGTGTGCTGTTAGTACAGCATTGCAGTATCACATTAAACCACCTTTACCCTTCTGGTCTGTTGTGTCATCTAAGGCAGCCATCTGCGGCTAATGAATTGCCGGCTCCCGTAACACAGAGAACAGTCATTCATTGAAAGTCATTGATAAAAAAAAGTAATTGATTAAAAAAAAAAAAAAAAAAACGTAGGGGTCCCCCCAAATTCAATTACCAGGCCCTTCAGGTCTGCTATGGATAGTAAGGGGAACCCTGCGTCAAATTTAAAAAAAAAAATGACGTAGGGGTCCCCCTAAATATACATACCAGACCCTTATCCGAGCACGCAACCTGGCAGGCCGCAGGAAAAGAGGGGGGGACGAGAGCGCCCCCCCTCCCTCCTGAACCGTACCAGGCCACATGCCCTCAACATTGGGAGCAAAAATAATTAAAGAGTGTGGGACTTTAAATGAGGCAGATTCAAACACAAATTTAGGAGTAAAAATATTTATAAATTTTAATGTACATGATAGTCAAATTGCACAACGTTGTATATGTCGAGTAGTAACTTAATGCATGTACAGGCATCTTAAAAAATACACAGTATACATATAAATGGGGTGTAAAGACATAATTGTCATAACAGGGGAACAATTCCACACAATTCATAAATGCGACTAGTAATGTACAGTAAAATTCATGAAAGTATTGATGGGAATGTGAGGGGGTGTATCCTCAAAATCTCGACGCGTTTTGTTAGTTAACCGACTCATCAGGAGCGGATAATAAATATCTGTGAATAATAAAAGTTCTTAATCAAAAAAGGAGGGGGGGGGGGGGGGTAAGAAAAAAAAAACCCTTAATATGAAAAACCCCATGATATACAAAATATATGTAAAAAGGTAAAGATAGAACAATAAAATGAAAGAATGAAAAAATCCACAAACTTACATCCCATTGGAACACTGAACTTCAAGAAATCCCGATATGCAAGGGACACCACATCAAGCCTCCCCGGTAGCTGGGGTATATACATCTGCCCACAGATAACAGGTCCACACCAGAGAGTCCCCGACCAAGCAACAAATAAGTATAATGAGTATTATGCCAGAATAGACAAGTAGGTCTGTAAAGTAATTGAGAAATGTTGTATATGATGCACCCGGCAGCACTGTCCAGCACAGAGAGAAATAAGAATACATGAAAGCGAGGCAGGTAAGAGAAAGTGAAACACATAAGAGAAAGAGATAAAATGTGGAAAGAGCAAGTGAAAATTGTGACAAAGTATAAATGAACAAAAAGGAAGAGAACCAGTGAAAGTGAGAGCAAACTAAAAGAAGATATGCCGATAAGACATACCTATACCTGTAAGATAGTGTTAGTAGGAAATAAGCATGGAAGTGCAGTATAAAAAGTAAAGTGTATGAAACTGTGACATATGGTGTTACCTTGTAGTAACCAGTGTAAGTTGTGCAAGTGCAGTGGAGCGAGCAGTGCGAGACGGTCATCTGGTCAACTGTAAACGGGGACTCCCAGGTGGGCCGGTCATATAAGGCCGACAATACCCACGTCACGCAGGCATGATGACGGGCGGGAAGCGCCTGTCCACCAATGGCGCCAAACCTATTCCCGCCAGTACATCAGCTGGATGGCAGACACCGCGAGACCGGAAGACGCCAACTAAGGACGTCACTGGTGCGGCATGTGCGTGACGTCGATGCGCATGAGGCCGGCCGCCCCATGACACCCGCGATCAAGTACAAGGGCGGCAGGGAGCGGCGCCTGGTGCGAATCGCAGCTCCCAGGAAAGACAAACGGGGGCAACCAAAGCAGAGCAGGCATGATGAGCAGTATCCACTAGGGATGAAAGAAATGTGGAAAAAATTAGTCATATATAAACACAGCGTATCGCAAATGTACATGAAAAATACCTGCCATCCAGAGGGTGGGGGTCACACGATCCCATCCAACCCTGAGGTGGGTATATGAACATTAAAGAGGTAGCTGCATGCTACCCATTGTGTTGAGTTTCTGCCTCCATCCCGGTTTCAACTAGGGATGAGCCGAACACCCCCGGGTTCGGTTCGAACCAGAACCTTCGAACGGACCGAAAGTTCGCGCGAATTTTCGAACCCTATACGTTATAATGGACGCGAACGTTCGAAATCAAAAGTGCTAATTACAACGGCCAATATGCATGTTAATGTCATAAAAACAGGTTTGGGGACCCGGGTCCTGCCCCAGGGGACATATATCAATGCAAAAAGAACTTTTAAAAACTAACGTTTTTTCGGGAGCAGTCATTTTAATGATGCATAAAGTGAAAAAAAAAAAAGTGAAATTTTCCTTTAAATATGGTACCTGGGGGGTGTCTAAAGTATGCCTGTGAAGTGGCATGTGTTTCCCGTGTTTAGAACTGTCCTTGCACAAAATGACATTTGTAAAGGAAAAAAAGAAGCCATTTAAAACCACTTGCGGCTTTAGGTTTGATCTTAAGTAGAATCTGAACAGGTACATTATGAAGTGTAGCTCCATCCCAAAAAAATCTATTTTTAAGCTTTTTGGAGAACATAGGGAGGGGTTATCACCCCTGTAACATTTGCTGTCTTTGCACATCTGTTCAGAACATGTCACCTCACTTTCCGTCCCAATGACAAATGTTTTTGGAAAAGTGGGGTTTTAATTGAAACAAGGATTGGTGATAAAGTATCAGTAGAGAGGAGATACCTTTTTCCCAAATTAAATCTAACAGGATAGAATTTCCCTTCCTAGGGGTAGATTTCCTCTCACTTCCTGTTTTCTCTTTCCATTTGCAAGTAGGAGTCGTTTGTAAGTTGGATGTTTGAAAGTAGGGGCCTGGCGTATATACTCTGCAGAAATTTGCCCTATTAGATGTTGGTGTAGCCACAAGACTGGTGGGCACAGGAATGGGCCCTGCTGTGAGTTAATAGATCAAGATTTGTAATTGCATGCACCTGTTGAACAGGGCAGAAAAATTGGGGGTGGTGGTGGTGGTGGTGGACGGTGTTGCCACAAGACTGTAAGCTCTCACAGTTACTCTTGGTGGGCGCAGGAATGGGCCCTGCTGTGAGTTATTAGATCAAGATTTGTAATTGCAAGCACCTGATGAACAGGGCAGAAAAATTGGGCCTTTGGCGGTGGTGGTGGACGGTGTTGCCACAAGACTGTAGGCCCTCATAGTTACTCTTGGTGGGCGCAGGAATGGGCCCTGCTGTGAGTTATTAGATCAAGATTTGTAATTGCAAGCACCTGATGAACAGGGCAGAAAAATTGGGCCTTTGGCGGTGGTGGTGGTGGACGGTGTTGCCACAAGACTGCAGGCCCTCATAGTTACTCTTGGTGGGCGCAGGAATGGGCCCTGCTGTGAACTATTAGATCAAGATTTGTAATTACCCGCCCCTGTTAAACAGGGGCTGAAAAATTGTGCCTTAGGCACTGGTGCTGGTGCCACAACACTGCAACCCCTCACAGAGACTGTACTTGGAGCACAGCAGTCACACGTGTTGCGAAGCATTTTTTTAAAAAATTGTAAGTACACGCCCCTGTTAAACAGGGGCTGAAAAATTGTGCCTTAGGCACTGGTGCTGGTGCCACAACACTGCAACCCGGCCCTCACAGATACTGTACTTGGAGCACAGCAGTCACACGTGTTGCGAAGCATTTTTTTAAAAAATTGTAAGTACACGCCCCTGTTAAACAGGGGCTGAAAAATTGTGCCTTAGGCACTGGTGCTGGTGCCACAACACTGCAACCCGGCCCTCACAGATACTGTACTTGGAGCACAGCAGTCACACGTGTTGCGAAGCATTTTTTTAAAAAATTGTAAGTACACGCCCCTGTTAAACAGGGTCTGAAAAAATTGTGCCTTAGGCACTGGTGCTGGTGCCACAACACTGCAACCCGGCCCTCACAGAGACTGTACTTGGAGCACAGCAGTCACACGTGTTGCGAAGCATTTTTTTAAAAAATTGTAAGTACACGCCCCTGTTAAACAGGGGCTGAAAAATTGTGCCTTAGGCACTGGTGCTGGTGCCACAACACTGCAACCCGGCCCTCACAGATACTGTACTTGGAGCACAGCAGTCACACGTGTTGCGAAGCATTTTTTTAAAAAATTGTAAGTACACGCCCCTGTTAAACAGGGGCTGAAAAATTGTGCCTTAGGCACTGGTGCTGGTGCCACAACACTGCAACCCGGCCCTCACAGATACTGTACTTGGAGCACAGCAGTCACACGTGTTGCGAAGCATTTTTTTAAAAAATTGTAAGTACACGCCCCTGTTAAACAGGGGCTGAAAAATTGTGCCTTAGGCACTGGTGCTGGTGCCACAACACTGCAACCCGGCCCTCACAGAGACTGTACTTGGAGCACAGCAGTCACACGTGTTGCGAAGCATTTTTTTAAAAAATTGTAAGTACCCGCCCCTGTTAAACAGGGGCTGAAAAATTGTGCCTTAGGCACTGGTGCTGGTGCCACAACACTGCAACACGGCCCTCACAGAGACTGTACTTGGAGCACAGCAGTCACACGTGTTGCGAAGCATTTTTTTAAAAAATTGTAAGTACACGCCCCTGTTAAACAGGGGCTGAAAAATTGTGCCTTAGGCACTGGTGCTGGTGCCACAACACTGCAACACGGCCCTCACAGAGACTGTACTTGGAGCACAGCAGTCACACGTGTTGCGAAGCATTTTTTTAAAAAATTGTAAGTACACGCCCCTGTTAAACAGGGGCTGAAAAAATTGTGCCTTAGGCACTGGTGTGGTGGCATGGATCATTGAGGAGGAGGAAGAGGATAGTCAGTGAACATAAGAGGACAGTCACTCAGCATCAGCATAGGCAGTCTTGAAGGGATGTGACATTAAAAATTATTCGGTTATATCCGCCTCAGGTGCCTGGTAGCTGGTGGTGATCCAAGACTGATTCATTTTGATGAATGTCAGTCGATCAACCGAGGCGGTGGACAGGCGCACCCTATGATCAGTCACAAATCCTCCAGCAGCACTGAATGTGCGTTCGGAAAGAACGCTGGAGGCAGGACAGGCCAGTAGCTCAATTGCATACTGTGCAAGCTCTGGCCAGTGATCCATCCTCAGGACCCAGTAAGCCAGAGGATTTTCGGTGGGAAAGGTGTCCAAGTCTGACCTTGCCCCAAGGTATTCCTGCACCATGTATATCAGACGCTGGCGATGGTTGCTGGAACCGATCATACCTTGGGGCTGCGGACTAAAAAATTGTCTGAACGCATCGGTCAGACGTCCACCTTCCCCACCGCTCCTTCTGCCACTGACCGAAGCCTCAGCAACTCGTCGCCCAGGACCAGGAGTTTGTAGCCTCCCAGTTTCTGGGAACGCGTTGCACAGACCTTTCTGCAAGGCCTCCCTGAGATGTCTCATCCTCTGCTCCCTCTGCGACGGCAAGATAAGGTCCGCAACCTTACCCTTGTACCGCGGATCAAGGAGAGTGGCCAGCCAGTAATGGTCCCTCTCCTTGATCCGAAGAACACGAGGATCCTTCCGCAGGCTTTGCAGGATCAGGGAGGCCATGCAGCGTAGGTTAGCTGAGGCATTCGGTCCGGAGTCTTCTGGGTCACTGAGGATGACATGATCGCCAGCCACCTCCTCCCAGCCACGTACAAGTCCACTGGCTTGTTGGGACTGTACATCATCCCTAAAAGACTGCTGCTGCTGATGCTGAGTGCCAGGCTCCACCTCCATGCTCACACAATCCTCCTCCTCCTCCTCCTCCTCCTCCTCCTCATCCTCTTCCTGTGTGATGGGTGGGACAGAAGGAACACTGTCCGGATAAAGGGGGCCTTGAGAGGCAAGGAAGTCCTCCTCTTCCTGCCTCTGTTCTGCCTCAAGTGCCCTGTCCATTATCCCACGCAGCGTATGCTCCAACAGGTGGACAAGAGGGACAGTGTCACTGATGCATGCACTGTCACTGCTCACCATCCTCGTGGCCTCCTCAAATGGTGAGAGGACAGTGCATGCATCCCTGATCATGCTCCACTGACATGGGGAAAAAAAACCAAGCTCCCCTGACCCTGTCCTGGTGCCGTAGTCGCAAAGGTACTCATTGATGGCCCTCTGCTGCGTGTGCAGTCGCTGCAGCATGGCCAACGTTGAGTTCCACCTGGTGGGCATGTCAGATATTAGGCGGTTCTTGGGCAGGTTCAGCTCCTTTTGCAGCTCAGTCAGCCGAGCACTGGCATTATAAGATCGGCGGAAATGCACACAGACTTTCCTGGCCTGCCTCAGGACATCCTGTAAGCCTGGGAACCTGCCCAAGAACCGCTGCACCACCAGGTTGAGGACGTGAGCCATGCAGGGCACATGGGTGAGCTGCCCCTGTCGCAGGGCGGAGAGGAGGTTGGTGCCATTGTCAGAAACGACCATTCCTGGCTTAAGCTGACGTGGCGTCAACCACCTCTCGGCCTGCCCCTGCAGAGCTGCCAGAACCTCTGGCCCAGTGTGGCTCCTGTCCCCCAAACACACCAGCGCAAGCACGGCATGGCATCTTTTTGCCTGCGTACTTGCGTAGCCCCTTGTACGCCTACGGAGCACCGCTGGTTCCAAGGACAGAGCACTGGAGGAAGAAGAAGAGGAGGGGGTGGAGGAGAGAGGTGTGTCACAACCAGTAGCAGTAGTCGCGTTTTGGAGGCGTGGTGGCGGAACAACCTCCAACACTACTGCACCTTGTCCTGCATCCCTCCCAGCTGCCAATAGAGTGACCCAATGGGCCGTGAAAGAAAGGTACCGTCCCTGTCCATGCCTGCTGGACCATGAGTCAGCGGTAATATGCACCTTACCGCTGACCGCCCTGTCCAGCGAGGCATGGACATTGCCCTCCACATGCCGGTAGAGAGACGGAATCGCCTTCCGCGAGAAAAAGTGGCGTTTGGGAACCTGCCACTGAGGAACCGCACATTGAACAAACTCACGGAAGGGGGCCGAGTCTACCAACTGAAAAGGCAGCAGTTGAAGTGCTAGCAATTTAGCAAGGCTAGCATTCAACCGCTGGGCATGTGGATGGCTGGGAGTGTACTTCTTTCTACGGTCCAGCAGCTGGGGCAGGGAAATTTGCCTGCTGCATTCGGACGTCGGTGTACTGCAAGTACTTGGTTGTGACACACCGAATTCTACACCTTCAGTCCTCTCAGAGCAGCTTTCAGAGAGGACTGAAGGTGTAGTGGGGATGGAGATCCCAGCTGAGGAGGAGCAAGGAGAGGTCCGCTTAGTTCTTTGGTGTGGGTCTTTTATGTGTGCCTGCCAACGAGCTGCATGGCAGGTCGCCATATGTCTGGTCATGCTTGTCGTGCCCAAGCGGCTGATGTTTTGGCCACGCGAGATACGCTTGAGACAAATATTGCAAATAGCAGTGGTGCGATCTGCTGCACTCGTCTCAAAAAAGGCCCACACCAAAGAACTTTTCTGATAACGTGCAGAGGCAGCGCCCTGCACAGGCGGAGCTCTGCGGTGTTGTACAGTTGCTGTGCTGGCCTCTACCTGGCCTCCAGGGGGCATCCTGCCTCGTTGTACATGTGACGCCGCATCCTCCTCCTCCTCGTCCTCCTCCTCATCCTCTCTCCCTTGAGGCACCCACGTGGAGTCAGTGACCTCATCATCCCCTCCCTCTTCACCACTAGAGCAAACCTGGCAGTAAGCTGCAGCTGGTGGAACTGTACTGCCAGATTCCTCAAGCTGGGTATCGTCATCCGAGCCTTCGAATCGTTGGGCATCCTCCTGGAGCATGTACCCAACACTGTGCTCAAAGAGTTCGGGGGACTCCTCAGGAGGACATGGTGGGTCTAGGGAAGGGGTGGCTGATGATGCTCTGTCAGTACCCTGAGCCTGGGTGAGAGAGGATGAGGAGGATGAGGAGGGCTTGGTCATCCATTCTACCAAGCCTTCAGCATGATGCGGCTCCACATGTCCAGCTGCCGAAAACAAAGACGCGCGTGTCCATGGCCACGTGCTGATGACGATGCACGACCACGTCCACGTCCACGGCCACGTCCACTAGAAACAGAGCCTGCCTGCCCTGTGTTCTTGGCTCTGCACGCTCTGCCTCCCCTTGGCGGTCTTCCAGCCATTGTAGTCGGTAGTCCTGTGGGTGCTGCTGAGAAGAAAATATAGGAGCTCTGTGTGATGCCACTAACACACTAGAAGTCCTATGGGTGCTTCTGCAAAGAAAATAGAGGAGCTCTGTGTGATGCCACTAACACACTAGAAGTCCTGTGGGTGCTTATGCAAAGAAAAATAGAGGAGCTCTGTGTGATGCCACTAACACACTAGAAGTCCTGTGGGTGCTGCTGAGAAGAATATATAGGAGCTCTGTGTGATGCCACTAACACACTAGAAGTCCTGTGGGTGCTTCTGCAAAGAAAATAGAGGAGCTCTGTGTGATGCCACTAACACACTAGAAGTCCTGTGGGTGCTGCTGAGAAGAATATATAGGAGCTCTGTGTGATGCCACTAACACACTAGAAGTCCTATGGGTGCTTCTGCAAAGAAAATAGAGGAGCTCTGTGTGATGCCACTAACACACTAGAAGTCCTGTGGGTGCTTCTGCAAAGAAAATAGAGGAGCTCTGTGTGATGCCACTAACACACTAGAAGTCCTGTGGGTGCTGCTGAGAAGAATATATAGGAGCTCTGTGTGATGCCACTAACACACTAGAAGTCCTGTGGGTGCTTCTGCAAAGAAAATAGAGGAGCTCTGTGTGATGCCACTAACACACTAGAAGTCCTGTGGGTGCTTATGCAAAGAAAATAGAGGAGCTCTGTGTGATGCCACTAACACACTAGAAGTCCTGTGGGTGCTGCTGAGAAGAATATATAGGAGCTCTGTGTGATGCCACTAACACACTAGAAGTCCTATGGGTGCTTCTGCAAAGAAAATAGAGGAGCTCTGTGTGATGCCACTAACACACTAGAAGTCCTGTGGGTGCTTATGCAAAGAAAATAGAGGAGCTCTGTGTGATGCCACTAACACACTAGAAGTCCTGTGGGTGCTTATGCAAAGAAAATAGAGGAGCTCTGTGTGATGCCACTAACACACTAGAAGTCCTGTGGGGTGCTTCTGCAAAGAAAATAGAGGAGCTCTGTGTGATGCCACTAACACACTAGAAGTCCTGTGGGTGCTTATGCAAAGAAAATAGAGGAGCTCTGTGTGATGCCACTAACACACTAGAAGTCCTGTGGGTGCTTATGCAAAGAAAATAGAGGAGCTCTGTGTGATGCCACTAACACACTAGAAGTCCTATGGGTGCTTCTGCAAAGAAAATAGAGGAGCTCTGTGTGATGGGACTAACACACTTCAAGTCCTATAGGTGCTTCTGGGAACAAAATATAGCTCTGTGTGTGTGATGGGACTAACACACTTCAAGTCCTATAGGTGCTTCTGGGAACAAAATATAGCTCTGTGTGTGTAATGGGACTAACACACTTCAAGTCCTATAGGTGCTTCTGGGAACAAAATATAGCTCTGTGTGTGTAATGGGACTAACACACTTCAAGTCCTATAGGTGCTTCTGGGAACAAAATATAGCTCTGTGTGTGTAATGGGACTAACACACTTCAAGTCCTATAGGTGCTTCTGGGAAGAAAATATAGCTCTGTGTGTGTAATGGGACTAACACACTTCAAGTCCTATAGGTGCTTCTGGGAACAAAATATAGCTCTGTGTGTGTAATGGGACTAACACACTTCAAGTCCTATAGGTGCTTCTGGGAAGAAAATATAGCTCTGTGTGTGTAATGGGACTAACACACTTCAAGTCCTATAGGTGCTTCTGGGAACAAAATATAGCTCTGTGTGTGTGATGGGACTAACACACTTCAAGTCCTATAGGTGCTTCTGGGAACAAAATATAGCTCTGTGTGTGTGATGGGACTAACACACTTCAAGTCCTATAGGTGCTTCTGGGAACAAAATATAGCTCTGTGTGTGTGATGGGACTAACACACTTCAAGTCCTATAGGTGCTTCTGGGAAGAAAATATAGCTCTGTGTGTGTAATGGGACTAACACACTTCAAGTCCTATAGGTGCTTCTGGGAAGAAAATATAGCTCTGTGTGTGTGATGGGACTAACACACTTCAAGTCCTATAGGTGCTTCTGGGAAGAAAATATAGCTCTGTGTGTGTAATGGGACTAACACACTTCAAGTCCTATAGGTGCTTCTGGGAACAAAATATAGCTCTGTGTGTGTAATGGGACTAACACACTTCAAGTCCTATAGGTGCTTCTGGGAACAAAATATAGCTCTGTGTGTGTAATGGGACTAACACACTTCAAGTCCTATAGGTGCTTCTGGGAAGAAAATATAGCTCTGTGTGTGTAATGGGACTAACACACTTCAAGTCCTATAGGTGCTTCTGGGAACAAAATATAGCTCTGTGTGTGTAATGGGACTAACACACTTCAAGTCCTATAGGTGCTTCTGGGAACAAAATATAGCTCTGTGTGTGTAATGGGACTAACACACTTCAAGTCCTATAGGTGCTTCTGGGAAGAAAATATAGCTCTGTGTGTGTAATGGGACTAACACACTTCAAGTCCTATAGGTGCTTCTGGGAACAAAATATAGCTCTGTGTGTGTAATAGGACTAACACACTTCAAGTCCTATAGGTGCCTCTGGGAACCAAATATAGCTCTGTGTGTGTGATGGGACTAACACACTTCAAGTCCTATAGGTGCTTCTGGGAAGAAAATATAGCTCTGTGTGTGTAATGGGACTAACACACTTCAAGTCCTATAGGTGCTTCTGGGAAGAAAATATAGCTCTGTGTGTGTAATGGGACTAACACACTTCAAGTCCTATAGGTGCTTCTGGGAAGAAAATATAGCTCTGTGTGTGTAATGGGACTAACACACTTCAAGTCCTATAGGTGCTTCTGGGAACAAAATATAGCTCTGTGTGTGTGATGGGACTAACACACTTCAAGTCCTATAGGTGCTTCTGGGAACAAAATATAGCTCTGTGTGTGTGATGGGACTAACACACTTCAAGTCCTATAGGTGCTTCTGGGAACAAAATATAGCTCTGTGTGTGTGATGGGACTAACACACTTCAAGTCCTATAGGTGCTTCTGGGAAGAAAATATAGCTCTGTGTGTGTAATGGGACTAACACACTTCAAGTCCTATAGGTGCTTCTGGGAAGAAAATATAGCTCTGTGTGTGTGATGGGACTAACACACTTCAAGTCCTATAGGTGCTTCTGGGAAGAAAATATAGCTCTGTGTGTGTAATGGGACTAACACACTTCAAGTCCTATAGGTGCTTCTGGGAACAAAATATAGCTCTGTGTGTGTAATGGGACTAACACACTTCAAGTCCTATAGGTGCTTCTGGGAACAAAATATAGCTCTGTGTGTGTAATGGGACTAACACACTTCAAGTCCTATAGGTGCTTCTGGGAAGAAAATATAGCTCTGTGTGTGTAATGGGACTAACACACTTCAAGTCCTATAGGTGCTTCTGGGAACAAAATATAGCTCTGTGTGTGTAATGGGACTAACACACTTCAAGTCCTATAGGTGCTTCTGGGAACAAAATATAGCTCTGTGTGTGTAATGGGACTAACACACTTCAAGTCCTATAGGTGCTTCTGGGAAGAAAATATAGCTCTGTGTGTGTAATGGGACTAACACACTTCAAGTCCTATAGGTGCTTCTGGGAACAAAATATAGCTCTGTGTGTGTAATAGGACTAACACACTTCAAGTCCTATAGGTGCCTCTGGGAACAAAATATAGCTCTGTGTGTGTGATGGGACTAACACACTTCAAGTCCTATAGGTGCTTCTGGGAAGAAAATATAGCTCTGTGTGTGTAATGGGACTAACACACTTCAAGTCCTATAGGTGCTTCTGGGAAGAAAATATAGCTCTGTGTGTGTAATGGGACTAACACACTTCAAGTCCTATAGGTGCCTCTGGGAACAAAATATAGCTCTGTGTGTGTGATGGGACTAACACACTTCAAGTCCTATAGGTGCTTCTGGGAAGAAAATATAGCTCTGTGTGTGTGATGGGACTAACACACTTCAAGTCCTATAGGTGCTTCTGGGAAGAAAATATAGCTCCACGTGTGTAATGGGACTAACACACTTCAAGTCCTATAGGTGCCTCTGGGAACAAAATATAGGAGCTCTGCCTGCCTGCCACGAACACACTACAAGTCCTATAGGTGCTTCTGGTAACAAAATATAGGAGCTCTGCCTGCCTGCCACGAACACACTACAAGTCCTATAGGTGCTTCTGGTAACAAAATATAGGAGCTCTGCCTGCCTGCCACGAACACACTACAAGTCCTATAGGTGCTTCTGGTAACAAAATATAGGAGCTCTGCCTGCCTGCCACGAACACACTACAAGTCCTATAGGTGCTTCTGGTAACAAAATATAGGAGCTCTGCCTGCCTGCCACGAACACACTACAAGTCCTATAGGTGCTTCTGGTAACAAAATATAGGAGCTCTGCCTGCCTGCCACGAACACACTACAAGTCCTATAGGTGCTTCTGGTAACAAAATATAGGAGCTCTGCCTGCCTGCCACGAGCACACTACAAGCCCCTCTTTCTCAATCAATCTTTGTAACTGAATCTATCTAACTCAATCTCTGTAAGTGAATCTCTCTAACTATCTAAATGCAGCAGAGTGTCACAGAATCAGCCTGCTCAATCTGCGCCGGAACAGCATGTGACCGGCGCAGACGGCGTGGCGGCGTTTTATAGGGGGGGGCGTGTACTACAGCCCCTGAGCTGTAATTGGCTACAGGCGTCCTGCCTGTAGCCAATTATGGCTCTTCGAGTTTCCGGGGCTGTGATTGGCCAAGCATGCGGGGGGTCACAGTGCATGCTTGGCCAATCATCAGCCAGCAATGCACTGCGCCGGCCGCGCCGGCCGCAATGCATTGCGGGGCCGCTCGCATCACACGAACGTGATGCGAGCGGCCAAAATAGTTCTGGGCTCGCCGAGCGAGCGAACGCCCGGTGCTCGATGCGAACGTGGGTTCGCATCGAGCACCGGGCCCATCCTTAGTTTCAACATACGACAAAAAGGGGGGGAATGTATATCTCCATATACTGGGACTTTAAATGAAACGCACAAGGAAAGGGGAGTAGTGCGCCTCCATCCCTATATTGAATGCAAAAATAATTAAAGAGTGTGGGACTTTAAATGAGGCAGATTCAAACACAAATTTAGGAGTAAAAATATTTATAAATTTTAATGTACATGATAGTCAAATTGCACAACGTTGTATATGTCGAGCAGTAACTTAATGCATGTACAGACATCTTAAAAAATACACAGTATACATATAAATGGGGTGTAAAGACATAATTGTCATAACAGGGGAATAATTCCACACAATTCATAAATGCGACTAGTAATGTACAGTAAAATTCATGAAAGTATTGATGGGAATGTGAGGGGGTGTATCATCACAATCTCAACGCGTTTCGTCTGTTAACCGACTCATCAGGAGCGGATAATGAATATCTGTAAATAATAAAAGTTCTTAATCAACGAAACGCGTTGAGCTTGTGAGGTCTTACATCATAGCAAGACTGAGCACAGCAACAAGACACAGGGTAGTTATACTGTGTCAGTGTCAGCCCCCATTTAATAACATTGTAATGCCACCCTTATTCCTGGCCTTTTAATATGGTGACAACAACCTGATACCTGTGCAGCATAGGTGTCAGCTTACTAGCACCATGGTAAAAGGAATATAGGTGGCATTACAAGGAGTGTTATTAGGCTGGACAGCTGCACTCCAGTAGTCACCTTTATTTTAAAAAAAGTTCTTAAGCCCCAGGTTCACAATAAATCGCACAGGAATGCACACCGCATTCACATGCGATTCAGTGCAGTGCGATTTGAGCCCATTCATTTGAATGGGCTCAAATTGCACTGCATTGCACCAAATTAGTGCATGCACTACTTTTGGAAACACATTGCAACCGGAATGCATAGCATTTTTGTGTCATGCGATCCAGTGCAGGAAAACACACTGTGTTTGAAGCCTGCATTTGAGGTGCGTTTAAGCACTAGTTCAGCATGAAATGCATCAGCAGTTTTTTTCCCCACTTTCACTATGATTGATGACTAATGAGAGGGCTATCCGCTCAGCAATGACATTACTGATTGAGACTTAATCGCTGAGAGCAGGACACCAACTGCACCTAGTTCACACTCCAGCATCCATATCAGCCTGACAGCACTTCTACCAGACCCCTACAAACTCTTTACCACTGCAATTAAACTTATCGCATCTGACTCCTGTCCCGCATCTACGCTGCATCTGTGCAAAGACTATAGCACCTCTATGGAATACGTTAACTGTATGCAGGCTCATCGGGACTGTTGTTAAGTGCACAAACGCTTCTTAACCACTTCAGCCCCGTAAGGATTTACCCCCTTCCTGACCTGAGCATTTTTTGCGATTTTGCACTGCGTCGCTTTAGCTGACATTTGCGCAGACGTGTACCCAAACAAAATTTTTTTTTTTCCCACAAATAGAGATTACTTTTGGGTGGTTTTTGATCACCTCTGCGTTTTTTTTTTTTTTTTTTTTTGATCTATAAACAAAAAAAGACTGCAAGACCGAAAATTTGGGGAAAAAAATATATTTTCTACTTTTTGTTATAAAATATGAATATTTTATTTTTTGTCACAAGTGATTGAAAAATGACAAAAAAAAAAATGTTTTACATTATAAAGTTGTCACTGAAATGATATATTGCTCAAAGATGCCATGGGCATATGTGAAATTACACCCCAAAATACATTCTGTTGCTTCTCCTGAGTACGGGGATACCACATGTGTGACTTTTTGGGAGCCTAGCCACTAAAAGGCAAACCACATAGAATATAATATTTCTGTGCACTCTTGTTGAGGTATTGCACTAATGTAATTTTTGGTCTTTTTTTTTTATTTTCTTCTCATATTCCATATGCTTGCTGTTTATATTGCCATGAGATTATGTTATTTACTTTGTTTTTATCTAAACGGGATGTTGGTGCCATATCTTATGTAAACCTAACCTGATCTCTGACCACATAACCCACCATATTTTATTTACTTGTTTTGAACATCTGCCTCTAACTCTATGGAACACGTGGAATGTTCGTTTATTAAACAAGAATTTTGATGGATCTTGGAGTGCTGCCATTTCTTCAGTGTTGAGCCGCAGTTTTACTGCCCCCTGGCCACCCAAAAAAATTTAAATTTTACATCCTGACGGGGCTGTACACATGCTGCTTCACAGCTGTGGTAGTTTTAACTTGGGTTGCAGAGTTTGAGAGGCAGCACCACCAACACTGCAGTTGTGAGCCAAGCACTTTGCTCACAGTTACGACATGGTCCTGCAACGTAAAATTGGCTCCCAGCGCTAACAAAGAAGTAAAGAAACAGATGTCTAGGGGTGGCAGTAATGCCTCCTGAACATCTGCTAGCCGCTGCTATACCACCCTCTGAAAATCATCCCACCACGGATTGCTTTTCTGAGGGCAGTAAGCGTTACTGCCAGTTTGAAAGAGCCCTTAAAACATAAGTTCACCTTTGTTCACTTTTTAATTTTTCTTCCAAATTCCAGCTCCCCTATGTACCAATAGAGCATTCATGTACTTTTTTAGCAAAAATATCAACGCTTTACATTAATTCTACATACACTTACTTTACTTGTCCTCATCCATGTTTCCAGATGTATCCATTTGTAATGTCTTACTTCCTGGTCAGACTATAGGTTATGACACAAGAAGGAGTTGACCAGCTGACCTCATTAGCACACACCCTGCATCATCTACCCACCCACTCCCTGCTGAGCGTTTTTTAAATGAAATGCAACCAATCAGTGATCACCCTTCTCACTAAATACACAATATACAATCAGATTGCATAGTGTATGGCCATCTTTATACAAGTACATAGACGTGAGTGGACAGAAGCACTCAGCTGTCAAGCCCCGTTCACATCTCTGCATAGCAAAAACTTGCATTCCCACATGCGTCTTTTTTTTTTAGCGAGTGGGGGAGGCGTTTTGGAGCATTTTCACTCATCACGCCCAGGGCAGCCAATCCACCTGAATGGGCTGCCCTACACACAGCAATCGCCCCAAAGAAGCTTCAGAACTTTTTTTTAGAGTGAAGCTTGGTGCGTTTTTTACTGTGATTTTCGGTGCAGTGCATTTCTGAAATGCAAGGAAATGCACGGATGTGAATGGAGTCTCATTGTTCTTGTGTGTTAACGCACAATTTCACTTTCAGGCCCCATTCACATCTAGCATAGTGGGAGCGCACATTTTGTGGCTCGTTTTTTTTCTGTGACACGCATAAGGCAGCCCATTGATTTCAATTGGCTGCACTACATGTGGTTAATGGATAATTTTGACGTTTTGTGGGTTGCATGTTTTTTACAGTGCGTTTTGCAGCATTTGCCCCTAATTTTTTCACATGGCGAAATGTGTGTTTGCTTCTGTGTTTGGTGTGCCGCTAACAATTAATGGCACTGAAAGTGCAACTAGTAATTTTAGGTGTATAAAGATGGCCATACACTATACAATCTGATTGTACAAATATCCATGAGGACAGTGAAGTAAGTAGAATTAATGGAAAGCGTTGATATTTTTGCAAAAAAAGTACATTAATGCTATACTGGTACATAGGGGAGCTGGAATTACAGTGGTGTGAAAAAGTGTTTGCCCCTTCCTCATTTCCTGTTCCTTTGCATGTTTGTCACACTTAAGTGTTTCGGAACATCAAACCAATTTAAACAATAGTCAAGGACAACACAAGTAAACACAAAATGCAATTTGTAAATGAAGGTGTTTATTATTAAAGGTGAAAAAAAATCCAAACCATCATGGCCCTGTGTGAAAAAGTGATTGCCCCCTAAACCTAATAACTGGTTGGGCCACCCTTAGCAGCAACAACTGCAACCAAGCGTTTGCAATAACGTGCAATGAGGCTTTTACAGCTTCCTGGAGGAATTTTGGCCCACTCATCTTTGCAGAATTGCCCTAATTCAGTTACATTAGAGGGTTTTCGAGCATGAACGGCCTTTTTAAGGTCATACACAACATCTCAATAGGATTCAGGTCAGGACTTTGGCTAGGCCACTCCAAAGTCTTCATTTTGTTTTTCTTCAGCCATTCGGTGGTGGACTTGCTGGTGTGTTTGGGATCATTGTCCTGCTGCAGAACCCAAGTTCGTTTCAGCTTGAGTACACGAACAGATGGTCGGACATTCTCCTTCAGGATCTCTTGGTAGACAGCAGAATTCATAGTTCCTTTTATCACGGCAAGTCTTCCAGGTCCTGAAGCAGCAAAACAGCCCCAGACGATCACACTACCACCACCATATTTTACTGTTGGTATAATGTTCTTTTTCTGAAATGCAGTGATCCTTCTACGCCAGATATACTTGGACACACACCTTCCAAAGAGTTCCACTTTTGTCTCATCGGTCCACAGAATGTTGTCCCAAAAGTCTTGGGGATCATCAAGATGTGTTGTGGAGAAATTGAGACGAGCTTTGATGTTCTTTTTGCTCAGCAGTGGTTTTCTCCTTGGAACTCTGCCATGCAGGCCATTTTTGCCCAGTCTTTTCCTGATGGTGGAGGCATGAACGCTGACCTTAACTGAGGCAAGTGAGGCCTGCAGTTCCTTGGACGTTGTTGTGGGGTCTTTTGTGACCTCTTGGATGAGTCGTCGCTGCGCTCTTGGGGTAATTTTGGGCGGCCGGCCACTCCTGGGAAGGTTCACCACTGTTCCATGTCTTCGCCATTTGTGGATAATGGCTCTCACTGTGGTTCGCTGGATTCCCAAAGCTTTGAAAATGGCTTTATAACCCTTTCCAGACTGATAGATCTCAATTACTTTCTTTCTCAATTGTTCCTGAATTTCTTTGGGTCTCGGCATGATGTGTAGCTTTTAAGGATCTTCTGGTGGACCTTACTGTGTCAAGCAGCTCCTATTTAAGTGATGCCTTGATTGTGAACAGGTGTGGCAATAATCAGGCCTGGGTGTGGCTAGAGAAATTGAACTCAGGTGTGGACAACCACAGTTATAGTATGTTTTAACAAGGGGGGCAATCACTTTTTCACACAGGGCCATGATGGTTTGGATTTTTTTTCACCTTTAATAATAAACACCTTCATTTACAAATTGCATTTTGTGTTTACTTGTGTTGTCCTTGACTATTGTTTAAATTGGTTTGATGTTCCGAAACACTTAAGTGTGACAAACATGCAAAGGAACAGGAAATGAGGAAGGGGGCAAACACTTTTTCACACCACTGTATAAGAAAAAAAAAGGTGAACTTATCGTTTAAAGCAGAGTTCCACCAAAAAATGTAACTTCCGCTTTAAGTGCAGGTGACCCCCTGACATGCCACATTTGGCATGTCATTTTTTTGGGGGCGGAGCAGATATCCTCTTTTTAGAGGTATCCAGCTCCCACTTCCTTCCAGGGGTCTGCGGCACCGGAAGGATGATCACCTCTCCCCCCTCCATCCCTGAAATCTTCTGGGACACGTCACAGGTCCTAGAAGATTGCCCGGACATTCACAGCGAGCAGCGCGGCTCGTGCATGCACAGTGTGTGCCCAGCTGTGAAGCCACAGCCGGGCACCCACAGTAACAATGCCGGCGCCATGGAGAGGAGGGGGAGAGGAGCTGAGCTTCTTACGCTCCTCCTGGAGCTGAACTATGTATTCAGAGTAAGTGTTTTTTTCTGTTTGGTTCGTCAGGTACAACTGCCTTGTTTTTTTAGTGCTGCTTTTAAACTATTTTTAAATAATTTTTTTCCAAGCTAAAATACCGGCCTAACTACATTCACAGTAGAAGCATTTATTTGTGGGGAAACCTGTTCTTTCACAGTAAATAGCAAGATATGGTTATTTCCCCAGTTGGGATTTCACTTCAGGCCTCGAGCAGAGAAATTTCCCACCACCTTGGTATTAATAAAGGCTCCATAAATGTATCTGAAATATCCATTGGGTGGTGATTACTGACAGTTTACTCCTAGAATTCTAATTGTTTCTGGTTGTACCTTCTTCTTTTTTCCATGCATTCCAAATTCTTTTGGACCAAAAAAAGCACTGTGCTGTGCAATTCATTTGGTACCAAAATAAAATGTAAATGCGATTCTTACCTCTTTTCCTGCACTGCCTCCAAAAGTCTTGTCACCCTGTGGTCTTTAACTGGTTCTCTTCTGGGTTGAATGACATCTAGTGTCATTATACCCACTTCCGCTGGGTGCCACCATGGACCAACCCCCAGAGTCATGTCATTAAAGTACCCTGCATGCACAGTACAATAGAGCATTATGTAAGTAATGCTTCTTTCATCAATGAGAACCACCCATTAATTACTTGATTAGATGATGGAAGCATGATGACCTTGCATGCAACATGGCAGATTAGAAAAGGTTTGAAAACAGGTAAGTATTAGAAAATAAACACTGTGTGGGGTTATTATACAAGAAAATGCGCAAAAAAAAAATAGATCAAAAATTTCCCACAGTGCTGGATGACATTAGTCTTTATAAATTAGAGCATAAATTAGAGCAATTAATCAAACCAAAGTCACTGCCATAAATAGTCCATACAAAGTCAGTATAGAAAATCCAATTAAAAAATGGGAAGGGATCCAATGCAGGGAATTCACACACACAGTGCAGCCTTCAGGGAGGAACAGAAACCGTGTTCCAAAATCTGCAAAAAAGTACAAGCAAAGGCTTGGCTCTCACTTGACGTCTGTTCACTTTATACGTCCATTCCACATACCTTTGGATTAATGGCATTCGAAAAATGTTTGCTTTTAGACCCACTCATCAATCCACGCCAGGCAGATTTTATTGTACAGGGGACTAAATTCTGCATGACACACAATTATTTCACTTTTGACGATGAATATTATCAACAATTGCAAGGTACCGTGATGGGGGCTAATTTTGCCCCCTCATACGCAAACCTAGCTATGGGATTTTGGAAAAATAACCATATTTACAACAATAACCCTTTTGCAGCTAACATAGTTTTCTTTGGGAGGTATATTGACAACCTCATTATCATTTGGGATGGTGTCCCTGATCTCATTACTCCATTCGTCAAACACTGTAACAACAACACCTATGGGTTGTCATTCACGTTTGTCATCAACCCCTCCACCATGGCCTTCTTGGATTTAGAATTGGGTCACGATGGTCAGCACATTTGCGCTAAGAACTATACTAAACCCACAGCAGGGAATTTCTACTTACACTTCAAAAGTTGTCATCTTAATTGGATTAAAAATATTCCAAAAGGCCAATTTTGCCGAGTACTCATCTCAAAAGTAAATTTCTCGACAAATAGGTCTAATTGATGAAGCCTATGAACCGTACCTCTATGGTAAGCCACCTAGTTCCAGCCACAATTCTAAGGATGGCTCAGTGAGGTTCGTTACAACTTTTCATTCAAAATATAGAAACATGGAAAGAATATTATCTAAACATTGGAATATCCTATAGCAGGATCCTAATTTAAAAAACATACTCCCTGCTCACCCCACAGTCACCTATCAGAGAGCTCCCAATTTGAGAAACAAAATTGCGCCAATTAAATTAAAATCCAATATTGTTCCACCACCTGTACCTGTCTTAATACCTATCATAGGCATGTATCAATGCAAAAAAGCATGCAAGACCTGTAAATTTGTCAGTCGTGGTCAGAAATCATTCACTACTAAAAGGTAAATCATGGACGCCTCAAAGGCATTCGACAGCATTGATTGGACGTATATGTGGGCAGTAATGGAACGATTTGGGTTTGGTGACACATATATTGCATGGGTGCGTCTACTATACAGTAAGCCTGAAGCTGCTATTCGAGCTTTTGGCTTTCTGTCACAAGACTTTGCTTTGAGGAGGGGGACGCGGCAAGGTTGCCCGTTGTCCCCTCTGCTCTTTGCGCTGGCCATTGAGCCCTTGGCGATCGACGTAAGGGCGAACGAGCAAATTGTGGGATTCCGCTATGGCCCCCTGCAGGAGAAGATAATGCTATACGCAGATGACACCCTACTTATGTTGGGAGATACGGACGAGTCCCTGCGGGAGGCCATGGCAACCATTACCAAATTTGGGACGTACTCAGGGTTACAAATTAATTGGTCAAAATCTGCCCTCTTGCTGCTGGATGGCGACGCCACACAGGTAGTGGCTCAGTCATGTCCCATACCTGTCACCACCTCATTTAAATATCTGGGGATCCAGGTTACGTCTAACCTGCGTGATTTCGGCCGGTTGAATATTTCACCCCTGCTTCAGAGGTTTAGAGAGCGAGTGCGGACATGGAATGGCCTGCACATATCAGTGGCGGGTAAAGTAAACTTGGTTAAAATGATTCTCATGCCCCAATTGCTCTATTACCTACATAATACCCCAGTGGTAATACCTTTAAAAATATTTGGTTAACTCCATCTTTCGCGCTTTATTGTGGAAAAATAAGCCCCCAAGAATAAAGTTGGAACATCTTCAGAGGCCCAAAGACGATGGCGGATTGGCATTGCCCAACCCGTGGTTGTACTATCTTGCCGCTCAGCTACAGCACCTAGTAGGGTGCTTTGGGACAGAGCCGGCTGGCTCCTCCCAGGCACTCATGCTACACACGGTAGGCGCAGGCCCCATCCCCATGGCACTGGAATCCCTGGCATTTGCCAGGCCCAACAAAAAATACCCTACATACAACCTAATACAGAAGGTTTGGAACAAGTGCAAATACTTACAGCAGGCTGAGGGGTATACTGTATATAGTCCTCTGTGGCATAATGATACTTACACAGAACTAGCTAAACTACAGGACGGGGCTAGATGGATAGTGCATGGAGTCACACATGTTAAACAAGTTTTTAGGAATGGTGTTCTGAGGACGTTTGAGGACCTGCAGGCGGAATTTAGCCTGCCCTCCTCAATGGTCTTCCAATACCTTCAGCTGCAACACGCAGTTCGGGCACAGAGCAGGTCAAATGAGTGGCGCTTGTCACCTACTCCGGTGTTTGACATCATCAGAGATGCTGACACCTCGAAAGGATTCATCTCGCAAAGCTACACTGCACTCTTACAATACTTCCCGGGGCAACACCCCCTGAAAGTGAGAGAAAAATGGGAGAGGGATGTGGGACAAATGGACGGTGAGGAATGGGAAGAGACATTTCAGGTGGTGAGTGTCTGTTCTCTAAATGTGTCCCAAAGGCTTACCCAACTTTACATTATTTTGAGGGTGTACTATACACCGTACAGACTAAGGTTGATGGGCTTACAATCTGAGGATACGTGTACCAGATGTCGTCGAGACCATGGGGATCTTATACACCTTTTGTGGCGCTGCCCCAAATTACATTTATACTGGAATGAAGTGGTAAACCTGATTAACTCTGTATTTGTGCTGTCATTACCGGTTGATCCCAAAGTGTGCCTCTTGGGGGTGGTGGAGGAATTTGTGTTGGCAGTTCACACCAGGGAGGCGGTAAATAGGGTATTATTCCAAGCCAGAAGGTTGATCATGCTTTATTGGAAATCTGAGACACCCCCGACCTCGAGGGAATGGATAGGTAAAATAGGGGAAATGCTGCGCATGGAGAAACTTATATACCAGCATAGGGGGAGTACTAAGAAATATGAAAATCTCTGGGCCCCATGGCTGGACACACCGGGGCTCGCCCCGGTGGATCTGGTCATGGACAGGCTGCTTGGATAATGGAGGGATAAAGTAAATGATTGTATTGGCAATACTGTAAGAATAAAGTGAAGATGTGCCTTGTTATCATATGCAATAGTGTGCGCTTAAACAACAGGAAGTGTTACCTGCTGGTTTGTTATTGTTGGATGTATACCACCTTTTTGTTCAATAAAAACCTTTTTGTTGGTAAAAAAAAAAAAAAAAAAGGTAAATCATACCAGATAAAGGATTTTTACAATTGCTCGTCGGACTATGTTATCTATGCTCTCAGTTGCCCATGTGGCCTACTTTATGTAGGCCATACCATTCGGGCACTGAGAACTAGGTTTGGCGAACACAGAAGATTCATAGAGGGTGGTACAAATCCTCATAGTGTTCCCAGACATTTCGCCATGGCTCACCAAAAATCTACTGTAGGACTCAAAGTGTGGGTGATCGAACAGATCTCCAGTGCACTTCCTGCAGCAGAGAGATTTAAAAAACTCTGTGCTAGTGAAACGTATTGGATATATGTTTTTAGATGTACTTCCCCTTGTGGTATAAATGAGAGTATAGAAATTTCTACCATCATCTAATGTTCATTATTATTACTATTATATAATTCCTATTTATACAGTCCATTTTATCCCCTTCTCCTTTTCCCCCCTCCCTTTTTTTTATGTCCCCTCTTCCCCCCCTTCTTTGTGCATATGCTTATGTGTGTATATATATATATATATATATATAAATATATTACATATGTATATGCCTTTAGATAAAATTAATAAATAACCCAATACTTTTTTTTGTTTAAATATTATATAATATTTTTTAAAATAATTTTTAAAATAATAATTTTTTTAAATAATTTTCTTTGATATAATATCATTATCTTCCACATGTGCATATTCTATAGGTTCCCTTTCATTTTAGGCATGACATTCTAAATCTGCATCGTTTTAGTTTTTATTATTCATGTTTTTTTTCTTCCTTTTTTCCCTTCATGATTTTTTGTAATTTCTGTGTACTTTTGTATATTTTGTATAATCTTTGTATGTCGCGTTTGTTACATATCCCTACATGCTGCCATGCCCCCGTTCTTACTTACATCATTTATCACATTCACTTGTCCATGTTTACTAGCCGCTGTGTATTTCGCACGATCCCCTCCCCTTTTTCTATCGTGCAGTTCCCTGTTTTAACCACTCCCCCCTTTCCCCGTGCTTAGCCTCTATCAACCAGCCTCTTAACTCCTCCCATCAGGTTGACAAAGGAGCGCGGCTGTCATGTCATCTCAGCCCGAATGCTCACGAAACCGGTCGCGCCTACCAGTGACGTCATCGCCCTCCGCCTGCCCTTCAGACCTCGCTTTGCTCCCAGTTTACTGCGGCCGGTGTTCTCTCCCCTTGCAGTCTCCTGGACTCAGCAGATACAGTGTCCCAGCTGGCAGGAGGACTTGACGAACCTGATGATCATCCCTATGTTCAGGATCTATTTTCTTCAAGGCTTACCTATTACTCCCTAAATGTGAGTTGCCTGTGTATACATATTTTGTGATTAAAATTGCTTTTATTTCTACACCCAGAGGCACCTCTTTCCTTGTACTACTTTACTGTGTGGGGTTAGATTGGGCTTAACCCAACAACCAAAGTTGCCCTTGTAACCCCCTGAACCTAGGGTTTACTGTAAGTCAACACTTCACCTACCCCTAATGCTAGGCTAACACTTATGTCTTTCTACTTACAGTATACCATACCATAACATACCTGGCCAATATGCCACTGGAAGCTGGAAATCAGTGAGATAGACACTGCCAATTCAGTTTTCTCCACTTGCTTCAAAGTCTCATACTGAGTGGCCAGCCTGATGAATTGTCCATTGTGAGGTCACCGCCCTGCCTCTCCACCTTGTCCAATCAGAGAACATTTTGCATTCAGTCAGAAAATGCAAAGCTTTCTCTGAAGCCCCCTGCCGAGAGGCCAGCCTCTTGTGTTCAGTATGTAGCGCACCCCCTAAGCAGCCGTAAGTAGAATGGGATCCACCACTCTGCACAGCCAGGCACCCATCATTTTCACAGGCCTTCCAGAGACAAAGAACAGTCCGCTATATTTTTGTGGTTTATTGAGGGTTAATAAACTTGGATGGGGATGGGGAAATTATGGGATGCCCACTTGACTTCACCAAAGCTCTTCAAGGACACTCAACTATATACAGTCTATATACAGTTCCTATATACACTCCTCTTCATCCTCCTGCACTCGCTTGCATAACTCCGCTGGAACACTGTTTAAAATATCTGACAAGGCATTCAGTCAGATCAGAGCAAAAGCCTTTTACAGGCAGGAACCCAAGGCCCCTTTGGTGTGTAGCAAATAGTCAGTGTCCAGCATACATTCCTGTGGCTACTGATCCCAGCACCATCTCTTCAGGCACTGCCAGCCCGCTTGGCTGCAGCTTCCCCATTCACTAGCCCTCCTTGTTAATGTAGCACTACCCCCGTAGGAGCTGCAGATGTATGTATAATCCTGTACCCTGCCTATCAACCCCAATGACAATCTCAACCCCTCTGGCACTTCTAAGTGGCAAAATTAGTATGAGACCCAGTGGTAAAGAAAAACCCAATAATGGTACCCTACACAGTATATTTACCGTAACCTTGGAACCCGTAACTTTGCCAGTTGTAGTAATAAATGGAGTCTCACACAAGTTGTCAATTAACCACTTAGGAAATTTACTAAGAAGATGCTTAGTACCATAAACACTGTGGTAACTCAGACATAAATAATGATAATAGAAACAGTAAATGTGTATATGAAACAATAATTCAACGATTGTCATGGAAGGTATATGCAGACAGGTGCGCAGTGGGACAAATGCTTAATATCACAACACACTTATATTACGCACCTTCCCACTACAGCCTCTATGCACACAACAGACCTAAATACATTATATTACATAACCAGGATAATGCAGTATAATATTGTATCCTATACTCTAGGGTTCCCACTAGAGTGCAGCTTAATGTCCATGAACTATAGTGACACCCTGATATTTTGTTGAGGGTGGCAAGAGTTCTTTATCTTCAAACATTCTTCAGCTAGCTCTTTGAATTGAACTGCAGTTATTTGTAATCCACATGTGAAGAACATAAAGAACAGACTTTAGAATGATGAGTGTATTGGGAACTATTCCTTTGGTGTTGATGAACAAACAACACTCCTGTAACTTTCCTTTGTGAACTGTGTGGGTAATGTAGTACCACCTCTACAGCATGTGTTGTAATGAACCCCTGAGTTCCACTGTGCACGGCCCATGAATAAGTAGAACCACTTCCGTGGAACTACAAGTCTCATCAGCATACAATGTGTTCTATTAGTCTGGGCAAATGCCCGCTCACCACAACAGGCCCAGGTGCTGTAGGATTCCTTCTGAACTCCTTTCCTTGTGATCTCCGTCTGATCCAATGCCGGCGCAGTCACACCGCACCACTCCTTCAGATGGCTGATGTCTGGAACATAGGAAACTTCCAGCAATCTTTGATCCTCAGATCCGTCATTGTGCTGTTCCAGCTGGCTGTGCTCAAGAAACTCCTCAGAGGCCGATCGATTCAGCTCCGCGTCTTACAGGCCGCAGTCTGTCGGTCATACACCTCACTGCAGGCAGGTATTGAATGGCGTCCTAAGAGGCCGGAAAAATGGCAGTGCTGTCTCTTTTATTCCTGCTCCCAGCATGCAGTGCAGTAACTTTGCCTTGTGGGTCTGCGGCTTGGCATTGTGGGTTTAGTAGTTGCCAGACTGAATTAAGCACATGAGTCACTACCTCATTAAACTACATCTCCCACAATGCTTTGTGACATGGCTTTTTAGAAACCAAGCAAAGGTCTTAATTGCATAAAATAGAAATGACACTAGAGGGAGCCAAACTCTTATTAAAGAAACAACTTAGCATTACCATGATAGCTTAGGTAGTAAAACCCCTGCGCTACACTAACTTCTCCACAGTGCTTCCAGACTGACACTCACCAGTCCTCCAAACTGAACACTTACCAGCCCACCCGGATGACTTCTCAGGAGACCTCCCAGACGTGCTGACCTGCTCCTGCTGTCCTCTCCTTGTTCTCATGCCTCCAGGAAGGGGTTTCTCCGTGTGTTGTGGGGGATCCTTCCAGCCCCTGAGCCCCAGGACCGAGGTCACCCCTCCCAGACTAGGGGGCACCCTCAGGGGCTACCAACAGCCTCCTCAGCACTCCATCTGCATCTTCCACCCGACTGCCCCTGCTGGCATGGCTCAGTCCTATTTATGAGGCAAGCTCTTCCCCCTGCCGGACGAAAGCTGGGGATTGGCAGAGACCTCATAAATATGCATGACAGTCCCTCCTAGATTCCACCCACTACATCTGGAAGCTTCTCCAAGGTTCCAGAAACAGGGGAAGGCACCAGAAAAGCTGGCAGATGAGTCATCCAGCCTCCCTGCGTCACTTTTTTGAATTTTTTTTTCCAATTTTTTAAATAATTTTTTTTTAACAGTATTAAAAATGATTTTTATTAATTTTTTTTATTTTTACTTTTTTTATTTTTTATTTTAACAAATGTTAAATGTTTGGATGAAATATCACTTTTAAGACTTTTGAGAAAGAAATTGAGGACACATATTCTTCAATTTATTTCTCTGTAGCCTCAGTTGCACTGAAGATGATTAACCAAGACTCCTGTTCATTCATAAACTCAAGCAGAGTAAAAATAGTTTACTATGCTCAGTTATAAATGGACACAGGCAGGGGTGTGTGGCCTGAATGGCATGTGAGAAGCAGCTTCCTCACAGAGCTCCCGCTTGTAACACTGCACCGATCCTGTTCCCGGCATCCATACAGACATTGAAAGCCACCAGCAGACTGAGGAAGACTGAGGGAACCCTTTGTGGTACCTGTTTGGCCAGAACCCATGATGGTTCTGAGAGGAAAGGGGAAGGAAGACGGACACCACTCTGAAATCCAAGATGGTGCCGCCGGGGGTCCGCAGCAGCGTGGACAGAACGGGGCTGATAAACCTAAGGACACTGAGTAAACCTCCCAAAACTCCAAAGCATACTGGCGGTGACCCCCTCACTAAAGACATTAGATACTATGCCCAAAAACTGGCAGGCTCTTTGACTCTGGAGGAGCCGAAAGATGGGGGGAGTGAAACTGAGGGGGAACCCACAGCACAGGGCAGCATGGAGGACACTGTTCCAGGGTGCACAAACCACAGCACCACAGCAGTTCATAGAGGGGATAGAGGAGAACTGTGAGGAAGAATGAGGAAGAGCAGGCACAACCTACACTGGCTGAGATCCTGAGGGCTGTTAATAAATGTGCTGCTTCAGTGAATACCCTGCAGGAATGCTTTGGTGGTCTAAAGGGGAGGTGTCCCTAATCAGGCAGGACATTCAAAAAATCTGGGAAAGAACCACCGCTGCTGAAAGCAGGATCAGTGATGTGGAGGACAAACTTCCCCCCTCTGATAAGAGACTCACAACACAATTCCAGAATGGTAGCTGCGGTAGATCAACGCGCAGGTGACCTCAAAAACAGAATAAGAAGGAATAATGTCAGAATAGTAGGTCTCCCTGAGAAGACTGAGGGTAGAGACCCCACCAATTTCATTGAAAAATGGCTACCGGAGGTGTTTGGAAAAGAGGCGTTTACTCCCCTATACGCTATGGAGAGGGCCCCAGGGTCCCGCTGAGATCCCTTCCACCGAGCCATCCTCCCCACCCTGTCCTTGCACGCTTGCTACACTACAGAGATAGAAAGATCATTCTGCGCATGGCAAGAGAGAGGCAAGACATAAGGTTTAATGGAGCACGTATCTCATTCTACCCTGACCTTTCATCTGATGTACAGAAGAGGAGAGCCCAGTTCACAGAAGTAAAGAAACGGCTAAAAAAATTACAGGCGTCATACGCCATGCTTTGTCCGGCACGACTCAGTATTACTGCAAGGGGCCAGGCCCACTTTTTTGAGCAGGCGGCAGATGCATCAGCCTGGTAGGACATGAACGAAAGTGCTTTCCGCCCAGCCAGAAGAATGGTGGCAGAAGAGGATTGATTTGCCCCAAGTTTACAGGGTTGGACACCCTAATGCAGTTTGGAAGACACAGCTGACCAATAACTGCCCTGTTTGTTTCCCCTTTTACATATAGGTGCAATGGCGGTCAAATATGTTGGGAACAAGAGTTGATTTTTTTTCTCTCTGTTCTCCCACAGAGAGAAAGCGTGATGCCACGAGCAAACCAAAAAAAAGGTACTTTAACTGCTAAATGCATTTTGCTTTACCAGATGTGACTCTCAGGCTGGTGGTTGTGATGCAAGCAGAGAATAGGACCTGTTGTCCTAAAGTTATGTCAGTTGTACAATCCCTCACAGTACATCTTAGCCTGGGTGCCCTTGGGATCGCGGCTGCGACCGGGGCCACACACCACGCATTGGTCACGGTTTTGGCCATTATCTATTGGGATGTACATCACAAAGTTGGAGTGCAGTTGCGCTCAAAGGTTCGGAAAGTTTGGAACTTTTCATGCAGTAGGGTACAATATTTACAACACATACAAAGTTGGACACTAAAAAAACGGGGGAGCCCAGATTGTGTTTTATGGTCACTCCATAGATCTGTCTCCAATTTGGCAGGGGGGCTGAACAAGTTCAAAGTGATGTCCTGGAATGTTAGGGGACTGGATGAACCTCTTAAGCGCACAATGGTCTCCACATCGATGAGAAAATATCTCCCGGCCATTTGTGCTCTACAGGAGACTCATCTCACTGCTGATTCCCTGACATGTCTCAATTTCAGGTGGGTGGGTAAGGCCTAGCACTCCACTCACACCTCCTTTTCCAGGGGCGTGAGTGTATTGATACATAGCGCACTGGACTACCAAGAATTGAGTAATGGTATTGATAGCCAGGGGAGGTATGTTATTTTGCACTGCCGTTTGTTCTCACTGGAATGTATCCTTGCCTTTGTGTACATCCCGCCCCAATATAGTCATCGGGTACTGAGGGCGATCTTGGACTTTCATCTGGGTCGCCCGGAGGTGCCGATCTATATTATGGGAGACTTTAATTGCTTCCTCGATCCACTGTTGGATAAACATCCCCCGGTACTCGCGGGACGAGGTTCGTGGCGCACGGCCCTGAGGAAATTGGTGGAGGAGGTGGGATGGATAGACTTATGGAGGAGCAGGAATCCGGGAAAATGCCAGTTCTCATGTTTTTCTAAATCATATATGTCCCTATCACGCATTGATTTATGTTTACGCTCTGAGGCAGCAGCCCGACTGGTTACAGATATCATCTATGCTCTCAGGGGAATCTCGGACCATTCCCCTCGGATCATGAATCTGGAGGTGTGCCCCCCGTCCACACTGAATAGAGCTCTGTGGAAACGAAATGCTTTCTGGCTTAATTTACTACCGACAACACCTCAGTTTATACAAGACATAGCCAACTTCTGGGAAGAACAGGTTGACAACCGGGAGGCAGGGGTGAGATGGGAGACGTTCAAGGCCTACATTAGAGGGCTATTCATAAGAGAAATAAATGCATTCAAAAAGAAATCAAGTGCACACAGTGAGGGAGTGGAGCGCTTGGTTCATGACCTGGAGACCCAGTTTGTAGCAGACCCTACTGAGGAACGTAGGGATGCCTGGCTGTCAGCGCAGGAGGCATTAAAGTGGTTGTAAACCCTTACAAACCATTTTGGCCTACAGGTAAGCCTAGATTAAGGCTTACCTGTAGGTCCAATAAATATAGATATTTAGAAAAAAAGAGGCACCGCTGTCTACGGCGTAGACAGTGGCGCGCAGGCGCACTGCGCATGCCGAGATCACGGCGATATGCCGCTTTCGTGCGCATGCGCGGGAGTGACGTAATCGCCGATCCAGCGAATGACAGCGCTGGAGCGGCGAGACCCGGAAGTCACTCCGGGCTTGATGGCGGCGGAGAAGGTCGTGGATGAGGACCGATTCGTGGGCTTCGTTCTCAGGTAAGTGATTCATAATGAGCTAGTATGCTATGCATACTAGCTCATTATGCCTTTGCCTTGCAGGTTCGGTTTTTTTTTTTTGGGAGGAGGCTTTTCATCCTCAAGGGTTGAGCGGAAACGCTTCTTCAGCAAACTCGCCTGAGGACACAAGATGGCAAGACCACTAACTCTCCAGATCATATTAATCATTTTTCTGATTTATTTATGGTATTTCTTTTGGTTCTAAACCTGCTTAAACCCCAGGACTGAAGAATATTTTAGGAAACAGCAGCAGAAAAAAGTACAGTTTATTAGTAAGAGGCAAGATAGGCCTCTCTGACAGTATATATCAGTTATGCCGCGTACACACGATCGGACTTTCCGGCAGACTTGGTCCGGTGGACCGGAATCCGTCGGACAATTGGATCGTGTGTGGGCTCCAGCGGACTTTTCTTTCCCAAAAGTCAGACGGGCAGCTATTGGCTACTGGCTATGAACTTCCTTATTCTAGTCTGGTTGTACATCATCACGTTCGAATCGTTCGTAAGTAAGTATCTTCGTAAGTATCTTCTTGAACACTTGTTGGTGCCGGTATCGGGAGTGTGTGGAAGCAATCGGGCAACCACCGGCTTGTGTGTGAAACCTGTCAGGTGCGTAGCAGCGAAAGAGTTAAAGAAAAATTTGAAGAAAAAAACTGATGGGAGCCCCTTTAGAAAGGGCGCCTGTAGGCACATTGGGGGTATTTTGCTTCATGGTAATCTATGCTGCTGATCTCAACATCCCCCATAATGGAAACTGACTATTTGCTAGCATAGTTAGCACTTTTAAATCAGCCACAATTGATTAAAAGCAGAATCATCCAAAACTGTGCATTGCCAAAGGTCTGACCTGGGGACCGTGTAGAGGATAGAGGGAGTCCTAGTAGATGACCTTATGTTCTAAAGTATATAGAGCATCTGCGTATCACAAAGCTACGTTTTTAAAAAATAGAATTGCCAAATCACAGTGCTGAATTCACTGGAGAAAGCAGACAGTCGCCACTTGAAAATTACAATATGCAAGGAGAGCACCAGTTACATAATTGAATATTTGATTCTGTAATATAAAATAATTATCTGAGTTCATCCTGGCTTAATGAATTTTAATGACCAAGACAGAACATTCATTATTTTATTCACTTCATCCAGGCTCCACTGACCATTTTAATGAACATTTATTGGAACAAAGTCACACAGTAATTTAAGTGCGTGAACTTAAGGCAGGCAGTAGCTTGTCAATGTGTTTTTTACTTGCAGAAAGCATGCTACAGCTGTGTCTGTAAAAATCTGTCCAGACTACGATTGGCAGTGAGAAATTCTCCTGTAGGGGGCCCAGGCACACAAGGGAGCCCAGACAACAGGGAGATTGGTGCGGCAGGAAGGGAGGACAGTTACAGAACAATACACTGTGTCTGTGTCTCTCCCTCCAACAGCTGAAAGATGGTTTCTCCCTCTCTCCCTCCCGCTGGATTTTAGCTGCTGGAGGGAGAGACACAGACACAGTGCATTGTTCTGTAAATGTCCTCCCGTCTCGCTGCACTGATCCCCAGCCCTTGGCTGCTCACATCTGATTCCCCCTGTGTGTCCAGCCCCCCCCATCCCCCTGCAGCGCCGCCGGCTTCCCTCTCCCGCCGGCTGCTTCGGGCGCACAGGTGGATGGAGAGTGGGGGAAGGGGCCAGTAAAAATGTAATTTATCGGCCCCTTCCTTTTCTGACTTGGACAAGTAAGCGATCAATTTTTTTGAAGGCAAATATGAGTGAATTAAATAGAGCTAGATATCTCCCATATATTATAATGTAAAGACATTCATACATCAGTCGAATGGACCCTTATGCCGCGTACACACGATCGGAATTCTCGTCAAAAAAAAACTCTGACGGTTTTTCCGACGGAATTCCAATCAAGCTGTGTTGCCTACACACGATCACACCAAATTCCGACGGTCAACAACACAGCGGCATAAAACACGTTCGACAGCACTATAAAAGGGAAGTTTAATGCATGCCGAGCATGTGTCGAATTGTTTCCGAGCATGCGTCGGAATTTTGCGTGTCGGAATTGCATACACACGATCGAAAAATCCAATAGAAAGGTTTTCCGTCTGAAAAATTGAGAACAGGTTCTCAATTCAAAGTCCGTCGGAAATTCCGACAGAAAAAGACCGTTGGGCATACACACGGTCGGAAAATCCGATGAAAAGCTCCCATCGGACTGTTTCCATCGGAAATTCCGACCGTGTGTACGCCGCATTACTCTCTAGAGTGTCTATACTTCCCATGTGCAATCAACAAGATTTCTAACGTTAGATTCCCAAGCAGATTTAAAACTCCTTATTAATGTATTAAAAATATTTAAAATATTTTTGAGAATTCAGAATCATTAAAAAAAAATTTTTTGAATTATTTATAAAACAGTTCAAGTCTAACTCGATGTTCAACCTCTTCGGGCGAGATATTTTAAAAGAAAAATCCATGAGTTTCCATTTGTGAAAGGTCCCTAACTTGGTTTGAGCCTCTCCATGAAGAAAATACAGTATCTATTCCAATGAATTGTAGTAGAGAGGGGTCCTGCTGATGTTTCTCTCTAAAATGAAGAGATACGCTGTGAAATCTGAACCCCTTTTTTATGTTGGCCAGATGTTCCGCTATGCAGACTCTTAAGAGTCTCTTGGTTCTCCCCACATAGAGTAAACCGCAAGGACACCACATCAGATATACCACAAAGGAGGAGTTGCACGTAATAAATTCATTAATGGCAAAGGTTTCATTGTCCTTATTGGTGACATTTGTGATTCCTCTATTCATCACTTTAACCGTTCTACAGCAGATGCATTTTCTGCAGCAAAAAAGCCTTTTAAGTCTATTTTCATGGCTCCTTGTCCTGGGGGATCAAGAATCTTTTTTACAACTTGATCTCCAAAATTTGGTGCTCTCTTATAAATAAAACTAGGTTGTTGGGATAGTATTTCTCCCAGGTGTCTGTCTCTGCAGCGAATATGTCAGTGTTTTTTGTATATACTTTCTATTTCCCTATACTGGCAATGGAAGCTTGAGATAAATCCTCCTTAATGTTGATTACTCGATATTTGAGTATCCTTTTTCCAGAAACATTGGGATCTTGGCATATTAGCAACTTCATTGATTATCACATTTAAAGTGTTATCTTCATATCCTTTCTGTACAAACTTATCTTTAAGGACATTTGCTTGTGAAAAGTAGTCTTCGAGACTAGTGCAGTTACGTCGGACCCGTAATATCTGGCCCTTAGGGATATTCCTTATCCATGCAGGGTGATGACCACTCCTGATGGATAAGTAACTATTACGGTCCGTTGCTTTAAAATATACTTTTGTACTCAGTACATTTTAGCTCCTTTTTTATTGTAACATCCAGGAAGTTGACAGACTTTTCACTCATCTGGTAGTCCAATTTGATGTTGTTATTATTTCGATTTAAATCTCCCAAAAATTCCACTGCAGATTCCTCAGACCCCTCCCATATAATTAGGAGGTCGTCTATGATTCTGTGGTAGAATTTTAGCTGTGGCAGTTGTCTGCTGAAGACCTGTCTGTCCTCCCACTCTGCCATGAACAGGTTGGCGAGGCAGGGAGCATATTTTGCTCCCATAGCCACGCCAACCTGTTGGGAAAAGAACTGTCCATTGAACCAAAAATAATTGTGTAACATACAGAATTCCAATATTTGTCCCAAAAAACATTTCTGTGTATGTGGGATATCTTCACGTCTGCTAAGGGCCCAGTTCAAAGCCAATGATGCGTCTTCATGCTGAATGACAGTGTATGAGGAGGCCACATCAGCTGTTACAAGAAAGGAGGTAGCAGAACTATCCAATTTAACCTCTTGAAGTAGTTGTAGTAGTTCTGAAGTATCCTTTAGATACGCTTTGGTTATCCTAACACTCGGCTGAAGAAATTTGTCTAAATATTCTCCTAACCTCGACGTTACGGATCCAATCCCGTTAACAATAGGTTGCGGGGTGGCACTTGTGTGTCCTTATGGACCTTAGGCAGTGTGTAGATTATTGGAATTCTGCATGAGCTAGGTACAAGGTATCTCTTTTCTTTTAAATTCAGAGCATTAATTTTATAACCCCAATCCACCAGAGCCGCCAATTGAGCTGTATAAGGCTCGGTTGGATTGGATGTTAATCTCATGTAGGTGGACAAGTCTTCCAACAGTTCCGTTAGTTGATTCTGGTAGAACTTCTTGTCCATCACTACTACCCTGCCCCCCTTATCTGCGGGGCGGATAATTATATTTTTTATACCCTCCAAAGACTTAATACCCTCCCTGATGTATTCAGGGTTCAAGCTTTTTTTTGGCGTGAGATCTTCAATGTCCTTAAGTACCCGATTTTTAAACACCTCTATAAAGTGATTGCTAGGGTTTTGAGGATTAAAGATCGATTTATTCTTTAAGCCACTGTCTAGCCTACTTGTTGTCACATTCGTTCTAGTAATAGGTGTAGCGGTCACACTTCGACAAGTGTGCGATTATTTTTTTTTTTTTTTGAAAAATCTTTTTATTAAATTTTTGAAAAACAGTACAGCGCATGCATACAAAACAATACATGTATAAAACATACAAGGAACAGTACAACAGTACAGTCCTATCTACATACCCACCCACCTCCCAAAAAAACCAGAACCCAAAATGGGTAACCTACCACATCCTGTGGCTGATGAACTAACGTAGTTCATAGAACCCCCCCCTTCCCTACCCCCCCCCCCCAACCTTGCGTGCAACTCAATGCTTTGGAGTGTACCATATTGTAATGCAGTGAATTCAACCTACTCCCATCGTGCCATCCCTGCGTATAAGAGGGGATATGGACTGTCCACCGTTATACCTTCAAACATGGAGATCAATAACCACTCTACCTTAACGTGTTACATTTTTAAGCATGTCATTTAGATCAGCGTCCAACAATTATTTCTATCATCCCACAGTGTCTGATGAGTCTAACCAAGGTTGCCATACTTTGTAAAACTTCTTCTCACAGCCTCTAGATCTATATGTCGCTTTGTATAGGGGGATAACTTTATTTACTAAACCCTTCCAGAATGACAGGGTAGGAGCCTCCCTCTTTTTCCATTTTAAAAGTATGGCTTTCCTGCCATAGAAAAGGCCAATGTTCAGGAATGTGCGATGTGCCCTCGAAGGAACTACCTCCTCCACAAGGCCGATCATACACACACCTGGGCGTTTGGGGTATAGGAATACTCAGCACTTCCGTCAAACAGTCTGTAATACCGGCCCAAAAGGGTTGTATTTGTGGGCAGCTCCAGAAAATGTGTTCGGCATCCGCCGGGGAATAGTCACAGCGCCAGCAGCTGCTGTTGGATGATGAGTAGATTCGAGCTAGCCTAGCTGGTGTGAAGTAGATTCGGTGCAAAAATTTAAACTGTATCAATCTGTCCCTTGCCGAGACCAGATGTTTAAAGGGGTGATCCCACATGTCATCCCAGTCTTCCCCTTGAATATCCGAAATCTCGCTCTCCCATTTCCTCCTACATTTGACTAAACCAGGGGGGGTTTTTTTAAAAAGGGATTTATATACTGTGGAGAGAGGTTTGGCTAGTCCACTGTAGTCAGCATGGACTCTAAGTCTGAGGGCAAATATTCAATACGCATACCTACAAATTGAACCTGGAATGCATGACGCAGTTGCATATAGCGGAAAAAATAAGTATTCGGAAGGTCGTAAGTGTGCGATTATTAGTGGAAATTTCGTTTTTGCTCAGAACTGTAATGGAGTTCTGGGGGTTAATTGTACAGGAATTACTTTGGCATCAGTCTGACTGGGCTGTACTAAGGTTCCGCCTGGTCATAGGTGCAGTGAGGCACCCATGACAGGCCGAGAACCAGGCCTGGTTCGATGTCTTGGGTACCAATCTTTCTCGAAGCCAATCGGTGGGCGCGTCTGGCCCTGCTGCGTAGTCTGGGAAGGGGTACTTAAGGGGCTGAAGTCACGTGTTCGGGCGCAGTTTCTGGTTCCCGGTTCTGGCCCGGGGTAGCCCCGTGAGGGATCCCGGGCCTAGGAGCGTTTGCCGTCCTGCAAGCATGGTCAATCCGACCAGACTCACAGGCTCTCATGGTCTGGGGCAAGGATCTGTCTGTTCCCGAGTCTCGGAGCTGGCTAGCCCGAGGCCCAGTAACTGAGGGAGGATTCAAAGGCATCACGGTGTGCTTTCGATATTGGTGGGACACAGCAACTCGTACAAGTGACCAGGGGAGGACTCGGAGGAGGAGGACCTACAAGCTGGCTGCTCAGTAAGAGCCTGGGAGCTGAGTTGTATGGGCACTAAAGAATCCACACTTCCACAGTACTGTCAAGGAGACAGAGAAACTTGCAGGTACTGTGAAAAAGGTTCCTATTCATCTTCAGTTACAATTTAGTCTGTGGCAGAGACCTTTGCAAAGTTTCCGGATCACATGTTGGCTGCTAGATCACTGGCTAGGGGTTTATCTGGCAGTGAAGCACCCAGCTGCGAGTGGCTACTCTCTGGGTTTGATTAGAGACATTCAGTGGATGTCAGCAGTTCAAAGTGCCTGAGTTTATCACCCGTGCCCTCTATTCCCATCAGAGACTGTGTTATGTAGGATGTTACCACTGCAAAATAAAAACCTTGAAAAGGACTTCTATTTGTCAGCATCTGAAGTCGTTGGATACTAACCCTGGGAACCCCTAGAGAATCACTGACAAGCCATGAGGAGGTAACTGGTAAGCCCAAAAGTCAACGCCGCCCCTCAAGGGGTTATGGCCGCTATATAGGGTTCCCTGGGTGGCTTAAAAACATTTTTTTTATGTTCATAGTTCTGATGAATTTATGTGTGTCAATATAGACTTCAAATGTATTCATCACCTTCTTTTGTGCGCATTTTAAGCCTAAATTGAGTATATTGAGCTCTTTTTGATTGAGCTCCACTTCACTCAGATTATATATGCCAGTGTTTACATGAATGAATGAATGAATGATTTGTATAGCGCTGCAAATGAGAACTGAATCGCCTCAAGGCGCTTGGTCTGTCCTTGTTATCCTGCTATATTAGAAGAGGTGGGTCTTGAGTTTTTTCCTGAAGGCCCTGTCCCTCATCCGTTTTTTTGGGGGGTTTTCGTATCCCCGCCCTACATCCCCTTCTTCTTGTTGAAAAGGCGTGTTCTCTTTGTTTTGGACAAATGGAAGGTCCATTCTTTCCCCTTCCTCTTTGGTTCACTCCCTGGGTGTTTCTCCTCGGTGTTCCCCCTCCCCTCCCCCGTTGCCCTAAAAAAGAGGCATTTTGTGAATAGGTAAAATTCTCCCCATCCACTAATGGGGCATATCTATTATAGATAGGTATTTCATTTCTTGGATCGTGGTTGAACATCGAGTTAGACCTGAACTGTTTTTTTTTTTTTAATGATTCTGAATTCTCAAAAACATTTTTAATATTTTTAATACATTAATAAGGAGTTTTAAATTTGCTTGGGAATCTATCGTTAGAAATCTTGTTGATTGCGCATGGGAAGTATAGACACTCTAGAGAGTAAGGGGTCTATTCAACTGATGTCTTTACATTATAATATATGGGAAATATCTAGCTCTAAAAAGGAGGGGAGCGAGAGATGTCATTACCTTGAATCTCCACTAGGGACCTCTGGGATGAATGGAGGGAAGCCCCGGGATTGATTGTGCAATATGAGATATGTTTACACATCAATAATCACGTGAGAAACATTTATACAACCTGTTTGTAGTATGAAGACGCATAAAGATATTTGAGAACACCCAGCAGTAAATGAGAGTTCTGATGTAATTTAATTTCCAACCATTCACATATAGAGTAGGATCTTGTTAGTTTAATTTTTATATATATTTATTTAAAGTTTTTCTGATTAAATGATGTGTATTTTAATATTTAATTCACTCATATGAATTGAATATTATTTTAATATTATTGCTTTCAACATTGCCCACGGACCAAGTGATGAACATCTAAATAGATTGTTGCAATGCATGTGTATCACAGATGAATTTATTGTGAATGACAATGAATCATGGATCATGCATTTGTAAAATTTATATGATTTAATATGTGGGTTGACTGTGTGGGAGGACAATGGTGGAATAGCAGTATTATGAGCATAAAGATATGTCGAGAAATGGAACTGTGAATACTGCACATGATATTAATGTTTAAATGTTGCACTGTGTGATGGATGCTTAGAGACAGGCCACTGTCCAATACAACATAAAATTGTGGTTTAATCTAATGCTCGTAGCAAGCTCAGAGGTCCGGAACTTTGCATCAGCGGGGACATGAGGTGTGCGCATGCGCAGTATGGATATTCCGGTAATTGAATGAATAGGAGGGTTTAAAAGAAGTGATTGTTGTGCCGTACAGCCAACCCCATGAGTAAGTCAGTGTATGACGAAACATGTCGGGGTGTGGCTGTACGACGATCATCTCCAGTAACGCTTGAGGCTGTGAGCTAAACGTGGAGACGGTATACTGATCCTTCATCTAGGCATCGAGGAGGGGGTAAGATCCACGCTATTGTGCTTGCACACCTCAAGTCCGCCGTGACTGCAGTTCAAAGAGTGTGTGTTTCTTGCTGTGATTTGCTTTTGGCTGGCTTTTTATATTGGAAATGTGAGTGTAAAGGTTGAAGTTTACTGTGATTGAATAAACTGATTTATAAGTTTTTACACTATTGGAGCACCTTTTTCATTTACATGTGGAGAGTTCTGGATACACACATTGGATAATTTGATGATCGTTTTACTATTTTTCTTTGTGGTTTCAAAGCGTTTAAGCCTGACACGAAAGTGCAGGCATTGGGAGTCGGTGAGTGCATTTCCTAAGGCCCCTTTCACACTGGGGCGGTGCGGGGCGCGACGGTAAAGCAGCGCTATATTTAGCGCTGCTTTACCTTCGTTTTACCCGCGGTATGCGGCCGCTCGCGGGGTGGTTTTAACCCCCGCTAGCGGCCGCAAAAGGGTTAAAAACCTCCGCAAACCGCCGCTGCAGCGGCGGTTTGCGGGCGGTATCCCCGCGGTTTCCCATTGATTTCAATGGGAACGAGCGGTATAGGAGCGGTAAATACACCGCTCCTACACCGCTCCAAAGATGCAGCTAGCAGGACTTTTTTTACCGTCCTGCTAGCGCACCGCTCCAGTGTGAAAGCCCGCCGGCTTTCACACTGGAGTGAATGGGGCCGGTTTTTTTTCAGGCGGTGTACAGGCGCTATTTTTAGCGCTGTACCGCCTGAAAACCGCCCCAGTGTGAAAGGGGCCTAAGGGAGAGGAGTCACCTGTCACTGTGGTGTGGTGAATGGATTAAGAAGACACAATAAGATTATTTCAAAGGATATTTTGGACACTTTATGGACTTTGATTTTGTTTATATTGTTTTTATCATATATTTAATTATTTGGCACATTTACTTTGGTGACTTGTCACAGGGTGATATAATTGTATATTCATCAATGCACATATTTTTATTCAGTTTGTTCTAACAGATTGAGAAGATAGATAACGTTCACATTGAAGCCCCACTATTTTTTCCTTTTTATTGCTTATTTATAGTTTATTTTAAGATTTAAAATACGTTTACATTAATTTTTTTTTTTGTTTCAATGTTTTTATTAATGTTTTCAGGTTCACAGAGAAAAAAACAAAACCAGTGAAGCGGTTACATGGTACAATAATGGTAAGACATGAATGGTATCAAGATATTAACATTGTAATGTAAGATAAATGGTAAACAGGTCATTGTAGAGTGTACACATATGGTTTCACAGGTGTCTAGACTGTTGAGGGTTGGGGTGATGTATTCGGAGGGCTCTATACGGGAAATACAGTTAAACCATATGTGCCACCATGGCACCCAAACACCCCTATTGGGAGCTTACTGTGATTGGGTGGGGGCATTGATTGCTGGTAGTTATATTTCCTTCAGTATTGGTTTGCTAATAGGCTTAGTTGAGTCACTCCGTGTCTTTGGGGTTCAATTTGTGGCCCAATCCTCCTAGGGGACGGACAGATTAGGGATGATCTCCAGGTTACCCAAAAAAAGAAAAAGGGGGGGGTGGAGGGGGTGGAGTGTCTGCTCGTATTTGTATTTAACCTGTAGGTAAATCATTTATTGTGGGTCTCCCTGGGTCAAACAATTATGAGTTACTTAGAAGATTGCAGAAATCTGTGGAATCCTTAAAGTGTACCCAACAGGCCCAGGTTTTTTTTATATTTTGTTGGGTCTCTTTATTTGCAGCAAGGTTTAAACGTGTTGTAAGTTTCCAAATGCTTTAAATCGTGATAATATATTCAGCTCATTTATCACTACCAGTTGTGTCTGTCTGTTTCTGATATCAATCCACAGCCAGGATATTGGTACTTTCTTCACTTGCATCTTGAAAGTGTTTGCAGTCATTTTATAACTAACCAGGTGTGCCAGAGGGGTTGAGGCCATTCTTGGAGTTGAGGCTTAGAACAGAGAACCTAAAATCTCCAAGCAGCTCCTTCGGGGGTGGCGCTACAAACGTTTTTAGCTTTAGCATCACTTTACTATAACAAGAACTGTTTGCACGACATTGATGTAACATTGATGTAACCTGTGTCAGGCACATGTAGCGCTCCTGCTCTTTGACAGCTGATGGTCTCATTCCAACATCCTGGTTTTGGCTGTGATGCATTCTTCCTTTAAGGACACCACCACTCGCTGTTTCTTATTTTTAAGGGCTTTGTGTGCCCATTTTTAGTAAAAGCAAGTTCAGAAATCGCAAGGGTTTTGTCAGGTCACCCTGAGGCTAGGTGACAGATGCACACCGTTGGGATCAGGAGTACACCGCAAGGTAGTGGACTCTATGGCTGACTGCAGTGGACGGGAGTCCAGGTGATCCGGAACACGGGGCCGCTGGACACCAAGACGGATCCCACCGGGGTTAGAGCGTAAGATTCCCTGGGGCGCGGAGTCTAAGAGCCAGCTGGTGTTCACCAGAGACTCTAGTGGTGAGGATGGACTGGGCTGCAACTGGCTCCAGGTCGCGACCCCCAGGGTCCCCCAGCTCACACCCACAGTAGGCAACAGGAGGACAGGGATAGTGAGGGATAAGCCAAGGTCGGGGCCACAAGCAGAAACGGACAACAAGGTACACGCCAAGGTTCAGGGTCACAAGCAAACAGGGATAGTCAGGGACACGCCAGAGGGTCAGGGTCACAGGCAAACAGGGATAGTCAGGGACACGCCAAAGTCGGTAACAGGACACTGAATAGCACACGGCTGGTAACAGAAAGCCAAACACACAAAGGTTGATCAGCAGGGTTGGCCTGCAGTGCACAGGTTAATATAGAGTCCTGTGATAGGAGCTAGGGTGGAGCCCTGCCAGAGGAGGGATATAAAAGCAGTCAGGTGATGGCCGGCTGGTCTCTAGAGATGAACACATGGAAACAGGTAAGCAGACAACTCTATTGCTTAACCATGACAGGTTTTCAGCATTCCTTTGTCCATCAACAAAATGACATTCAGCCAAGTTGGCTCTCACTTGCAGCACTGCTGCTCTGGCTTTACACTCCAGACCCTTGTCTGTCTCGTACAGACTGTTTCACCGAACACCTTGGTGCATATACTTAGGAGCCTCTTGCTGCACTGGCTCCCCCGTGGAGCCCTCCTGTCTCCTGGTACTCAGACTTCCTATCTGCCGAGGTGGAGCCCAGAACTATGGTCAGGTTACTACTAAAAGCCCAGCACACACACCTGACCAATCAGTATGCTGGCTGTTTTTCAAAATCAGGACCCAGGACTGGGGATTTCCTCCCACCCGGATCTCTCAGAAATCCCCAGGCTCCAGGTCCCAAAGTGGACTTTTCTAAAAAAAGCAACAAATCTGCATCTGATTTTGAGTTACGCTTGAACATTCCTCCATGGAATCTATTTGAATGATTCAGAAGGCTTTTGGGGACGATACAATGAAGAGAGGGCAAATAAAAGTGTGGCAAAAAATCTTCAAATATAGTTGAAAATCTTTTGAAAGTGATCCATGTTCTGGAAGGTCTGCGACAGGCAGAACACCTCAGAATGTTGAACATGTATGGGCTGACGTCAACAAAGATCAGTGACTGACAGTGCGAGAGCTAGAAGCTCATATGATCAATTTCGGTCAGTATGCTACAGCAGGCTATTGTACAGGAATTATAGATATAGATTGATTAGAGTTCCTTTAAATTGTGATTAAAGTAGTGTATATCTAATATTATATGTAATAGTTAGTCGAGCTATAGGCCTTTCATCTAGTTTTAACTCATGTTTTAGAGATATCTTGGCAAAAAGTAACATGACTATCTTGTGACATGTATTTGTGACCCATTTTATATGGCTATTTATAAGGTAATTTGTATGGTTAACTCATCATAAATAGCTCATTATTTGTCATGCCCTCCCCCAAAAATGGAGCACCAGCCACCACGGATCAAAAGGATAGTGATATAACCAATGTATTCTGTAACGTAATGATTTTTTGACTTAAAGAAGGTTATTGTTCTACATTGCTTAAATTAACTCACCACTAAAAAATCAGTGCCAGACAAAATAAAGTTTCAGTATGGTACAGTCGCCTTAAGTTGCGTGCTGTATCTAATCATCTATGTGACGTCACGAGAGCCATCAGACAACCTTCCATGGCACTATGATACTAACTCCTGTTGAGGATATGAGCCTAAATAGAAAGGTAATACATGATTATTTTTGAAGCTTTAGGAATGACATCTGATATAAGTTCCTTGCTTTGAATTGATTTTGGGGTTTGGCAAACTGTGGTAGTGGCTGTGTTTTGGGATCTCTGTTCTCCTTCTCCCCTGGTAGTACCTTTGCGCTCACCCAGGGAGACTTTTAGTGATAATGCTCCAGCACATGTAAAATAACAAGTCTCATTCACAATCCTGAAAAAGCAGAAATGTGTTCTGGAAAACGCATTAAGTCAAGTCCCCACCTGCGTTTTCAGTTTCACTTAAATCTACTACACCAGTAAAGGGAATCAAATTAGTGAATATGGGAATTGATATTGGATAAGAGATACATGTACACCTTTGCAGACATAGTGGGTTAAGAACAGCTTTTGAACAAGAAGGCAATATACTCTTGGTTACTGTGAGCAATATGTTTTTTTATTGTATTATACTTTTTAACTGATTGTAATTACAATAAACAGTTTTTACTAGATGATGTTGATATCTCTATAACAGCAGTTCCCAATATGTGGGGAGACCAATAGATTGATATAGGAGTTAACACCTATGCTGACTACCTTGTGAATGAAGATGCACATGCCTATTTCCATAGCGTTCTAGTCCAGTCATGTGATCTCCGCAGTGGCCGGTTTCAGGGGAGTGGAGATAACGCCGACATATGTGTTCGATTCGAGACCAGAACTTTTGAGCCGCTATAGTGATGCGAGCGGCCCGCAATGCATTGCGCTAGTCGCAGTGCAATGCTGGATGATTGGCCAAGCATGCAATGTGACCCCGCATGCTTTTTGGCTACAGGGCAGGATGCCTGTAGCCAATATAGCTCAGGGCTTTAGTACACGCCCCACGGTATAAGAGGCCGCCGCGGCGGCGGCCTCGCAGATTATGAAGATGACTGCTGACATTATGTGCTTTATTTCTGGGGATTTGTGTGTGCTTGCTGTTAGTACAGCATAGCAGTATCACATCTGGGGGGTGTCTATAGGTGGCCTGTGAAGGGGGGCAGGTTTCCTGTGCTTAGAACTGTCCCTGCAAAAAGTGTCATTTTTGCAGGAAAAAAGCTATTTAAAAGCACTCGCGGCTAATGAATTGATGGCTCCTGTAACACAGAGAACTGTCAGTGATAAAAAAAAAAAAGCGTGGTCCCCCCAAATTCAATAACAGGGGGGGGAACCCCAGCCAAAAAAAAAAAAAATGGCGTAGGGTCCCCCTCAAAATCCATACCAAACCCTTATCCGAGCACGCAACCTGGCAGGCCGCAGGAAAAGAGGGGGGGATGAGAGCGCCCCCCCCTCCCGCCTGAACCGTACCAGGCCACATGCCCTCAACATTGGGAGGATAAGACCCCCAAAGCACCTTGTCCAGATGTTGATGAGGACAAGGGCCTCGTCCCCACAGATGGAAGAAGATGACGGAAGGAGAAGATGAAGAAACCGAAGGATGAAGAAAGAAGAAAGAAGATTTTAATAAAGGAATTGTCAAAGACCGTCTCCTGTCATTTTTACAATTTTTTACACTTTTTTGGTGAAATGGTAGGGGTACTTTTGTACCCCCTTACCATTTCCGGGGGGGGGGGCAGACCCCCACAACCACCGGGCACGGTTGTGGGGACGAGGCCCTTGTCCTCATCAACATGGGGACAAGGTTCTTTGGGGGTCTTAGACCCCCAAAGCATCCTCCCAATGTTGAGGGCATGTGGCCTGGTACGGTTCAGGCGGGAGGGGGGCCGCTCTCGTCCCCCCCTCTTTTCCTGCGGCCTGCCAGGTTGCGTGCTCGGATAAGGGTCTGGTATGGATTATGAGGGGGACCCCACGCCATTTTTTTTGGCTAGGCTTCCCCTTAAAATCCATCCCAGACCTCAAGGGTCTGGTATGGATTTTGAGGGGGACCCTACTCCATTTTTTTTTTTTGTTGGCTGGGGTTCCCCTTAATATCCATCCCAGACCTGAAGGGCCTGGTTATTAAATTTGGGGGACCCCCACGCTTTTTTTTTTTTCATTTTTTTTATTTTTTATCAATGACTTTTTTATTATGAATGACTTTCAATGAATGACTGTTCTCTGTATTACGGGAGCCGTCAATTCACATTAGCCGCGAGTGATTTTAAATAGCTTTCTTTTCTGCAAAAATGACACTTTTTGCAGAGACAGTTCTAAGCACTGGAAACATGCGCCCCTTTACATGCATACTATAGACACCCCCCAGATACGAAATTTAAAGAATATTACACTTTTATTGTTTCAATTTAAGCGGGAGCCTCCCATTGCGAGGAGCGGCCCGACAGAAGAACAGATGCCGACGCCATGGAAGAAGATGCCGGACGAGAAGGACGAGAAGTCCAGCGCAAGAAGAAGCGGATCGGAGGAAGAAGAAAATGGAAGAAGAAGATGGAAGAAGATGACGGAAGGAGAAGATGAAGAAACCGAAGGATGAAGAAAGAAGAAAGAAGATTTTAATAAAGGAATTGTCAAAGACCGTCTCCTGTCATTTTTACAATTTTTTACACTTTTTTGGTGAAATGGTAGGGGTACTTTTGTACCCCCTTACCATTTCACACAGGGGGGGGGCGGGATCTGGGGATCCCCTTGTTAAAGGGGGCTTCCAGATTCCGATAAGCCCCCCGCCCGCAGACCCCCACAACCACCGGGCACGGTTGTGGGGACGAGGCCCTTGTCCTCATCAACATTGGGACAAGGTGCTTTGGGGGTCTTAGACCCCCAAAGCATCCTCCCAATGTTGAGGGCATGTGGCCTGGTACGGTTCAGGCGGGAGGGGGGGCCGCTCTCGTCACCCCCTCTTTTCCTGCGGCCTGCCAGGTTGCGTGCTCGGATAAGGGTCTGGTATGGATTTTGAGGGGGACCCCACGCCATTTTTTTTGGCTAGGGTTCCCCTTAAAATCCATCCCAGACCTCAAGGGTCTGGTATGGATTTTGAGGGGGACCCTACTCCATTTTTTTATTTTTTTTTGGCTGGGGTTCCCCTTAATATCCATCCCAGACCTGAAGGGCCTGGTTATTGAATTTGGGGGGACCCCCACGCTTTTTTTTTTTTCCATTTTTTTTATTTTTTATCAATGACTTTTTTTTTATGAATGACTTTCAATGAATGACTGTTCTCTGTATTACGGGAGCCGTCAATTCACATTAGCCGCGAGTGATTTTAAATAGCTTTCTTTTCTGCAAAAATGACACTTTTTGCAGAGACAGTTCTAAGCACTGGAAACATGCGACCCTTTACATGCATACTATAGACACCCCCCAGTACGAAATTTAAAGGAATATTACACTTTTATTGTTTCATCATTATTAAAATCACTGCTTCTGAAAAAACGGCCGTTTTAAAAAAAAAAAATTGCATTGATACATGTCCCCTGGGGCAGACCCAGGTCCCCAAACACTTTTTATGACATTAACATGCATATTAGCCTTTAAAATTAGCACTTTTGATTTCAAACGTTCGCATCCATTATAACTAATAGGGTTCTAAAGCTCGCACAGACTTTAGGTCCGTTCGCGGTTCTGGTGCGAGCCGAACGGGGGGGTGTTCGGCTCATCCCTACCGACAACGTGTGGATTGTCTGGGCAGTGATGTCACTCATGTCACCCATACTATTGGGCATCCGTAATCAGTTGTCCCTCCTCTCCCCTGAGGCTGATGGTAGCCGATCATGTGACTGAACCAGATCGCCCTGGGATTAGGTAAATACAAGCATCTTACGCCAACAGGGTAGATAGTATAAGTGTTAGAAGGGGGTGGGAGCTGTTTTAAGTTTAGTTCTAGACTTGAATTCCACTTTAACATATTGCGTATGCTACTGCACAGGATTTGCTTTGTAAAAATACTTAGATATTATTAAGACTTGTATTTTGAATAAGGCAAACCTTAAGTCAAATAATCAGATTCAGATCTCTGCTTATCCATTTCTTTAAAGTTAGAAATGGTAAATGAAGTCTTGAAATACTAACCTTGGCTGCAGAAACTGATGCAAACTGGGAAAATCATGTGGCCAAAGGCTTAAGCATTTTGGTGAATTATGCTGATGAGGAAAATCAGAATTTAGATTGGCTGACCCTACCCTTTATAAGAGGTCATGTGACAAAAAGTCTAAGCATCCCTTTTTGCTTTTTCAGTATAGCAAGGGTATTTTGTTTACCATTAGGTCTGCTCTAAAGTAGATGAGAGTGTTATGCCTCGTACACACGTAGGGACTTTTGCCGGCGGACCTAGTCCAGCGGACAATCCCGCGGGACTTTCCGGCTAGGTCCGCTGGACTTTCCGAGGGTGTGGACTTGCCCACACACGCACGGACTTGCGGATAATCCGCCGGCCAAAAGTCCGCGGGACTTTTGAAAATGAACTGACTTGCCCACACACGGAGCAGTCCGTTCATTTCGAACGTAACTTCAGGTTACGTAGCTAGCGTGGCAGTAAATGCCGCCGCGCTAGCTCCGCAAGCTGGCATGGATTTAAAGGGAATCCCCACGCCGAAAAAACGGCGTGGGGGTTCCCCCAAATCCATGTCAGACCCTCATCCGAGCACGCAGCCTGGCAGGCCAGGAAAGGGGTGGGGACGAACGAGCGCCCCCCCCCCCTCCTGAGCCGTACCAGGCCGCGTGCCCTCAACATGGGGGGTGCCCTGGGGAAAGGGGGGCCGTGCGGCCCCCCCACCCCAAAGCACCTTGTCCCCATGTTGATGAGGACAAGGGCCTCTTCCCGACAACCTGGCCGTTGGTTGTCGGGGTCTGCGGGCGGGGGCTTATCGGAATCTGGGAGCCCCCTTTAATGTGAATGAGTATGGGGTACGATGTACCCCTACCCATTCACCTAAGGTGTAAAATGTAAAGTAAAAAAAAACACCCACACTTTTGAAAAAATAGTTTATTGCACTGCTCCGGGGGTCTTCTTCCGTCTTGGGGGTCTTCTCGCCGGACTCCCCCGCCATTTACCAAGCTCTTTTACCGAGCGGGGGAAGTCCGGCTACCTTCTTCGTCGTCGCCGCCGTCTGGGGGTCTCGATCCGCCTTCGGGGGTCTTCTTCCGTCTTGGGGGTCTTCTCGCCGGACTCCTCCGCTCTCTTCTGCTCTTTTACCTAGCTCTTTCACGAGGTGAGGAGTCCGGCTACCTTCTTCGTCGTCGCCGCCGTCGTCTGGGGGTCTCGATCCGCCTTCGGGGGTCTTCCGGGGGTCTCTTCTGTTCTTGCGGCGGTCGTCGTCTTCCGCGCCGCCGGCGCCTTCTCCTTCTTCTTGTTCTTCTTCTTCTTCCGATGTTGACCCGACGCTCTCTCTGCCCGGAATGCCTGTGCCGATCTGCGCTCGGACTTATATAGGGACATGGGGGACAGGGTCACATGCACATGTCACATGGTGACCCCGCCCCCTTGTGTTGTCACAGTCCCGGAGGATGCTGGGACTGTGACATCGCAAGGGGGCGGGGTCACCATGTGACATGAACATGTGACCCTGTCCCCCATGTCCCTATATAAGTCCGAGCGCAGATCGGCACAGGCATTCCGGGCAGAGACAGCGACGGGTCAACATCGGAAGAAGAAGAAGAACAAGAAGGACAAGAAGAAGGAGAAGGCGCCGGCGGCGCGGAAGACGACGACCGCCGCAAGAACAGAAGACACCCCCGGAAGACCCCCGAAGGCGGATCGAGACCCCCAGACGACGGCGGCGACGACGAAGAAGGTAGCCGGACTCCTCCCCTCGTGAAAGAGCTAGGTAAAAGAGCAGAAGAGAGTGGAGGAGTCCGGCGAGAAGACCCCCAAGACGGAAGAAGATCCCCGAAGGCGGATCGAGACCCCCAGACGGCGGCGACGACGAAGAAGGTAGCCGGACTTCCCCCGCTCGGTAAAAGAGCTTGTAAATGGCGGGGGAGTCCGGCGAGAAGACCCCCAAGACGGAAGAAGACCCCCGGAGCAGTGCAATAAACTATTTTTTCAAAAGTGTGGGTGTTTTTTTTTTTACTTTACATTTTACACCTTAGGTGAATGGGTAGGGGTACATCGTACCCCATACTCATTCACATAGGGTGGGGGGCCGGTATCTGGGGACAAGGTGCTTTGGGGTGGGGGGGCCGCACGGCCCCCCTTTCCTGGCCTGCCAGGGGGGGGGGCGCTCGGTCCCCACCCCTTTCCTGGCCTGCCAGGCTGCGTGCTCGGACATGGATTTGGGGGGAACCCCCACGCCGTTTTTTCGGCGTGGGGAGTCCCTTTAAATCCATGCCAGGTCACGGAGCTAGCGCGGCGGCATTTACTGCGTACGCTAGCTACGTAACCTGAAGTCACGTGCTAATTAACGGACTTGCCGATGAGCGGCAAGTCCGTTAATTTCTAAAGTCCCGCGGACTTGCCCACTAACGGCGGGATTAGCCGCTGGACTGCAGTCATCATGCTATAAATGTTCCATACTTTGGCGCCAAAAAGTCCGCCGGCGCCCACACACGAGGGGAATCCGCTGGACTTCAGTCCAGAGGATAATCATTGTCCCTTCGTGTGTACGCGGCATTAGTCTGCCATGAAAGTTGCCCGCCCAATATGACTGTTCCTCCAGGTCACCATGGTAGAGTCTGTCCTTCATCCCATACTGTAACTGAAAGAAAAATCATAACATGGTAGAGTCTGTCCTTTCCAATTCAGAAACATTCCATTATGTTTTTCAGTTAGGGTGTCGAACACTTTCATCATACTACCCACACTATCATGTGGTTTCAGGGGAGCCTATGAGACAGATACATGTTAATGCAGAAACAAAAGCAAAATCTTTTTAGACGGAAAGGGGAAATACATTTGTAAAAAAAAAAAAAATAGACTTTTGAGAGATCTGCAGCTATATCCATGCACGGATGATATGCAACATTTGTAAATAAACATTTGCAGCCAAACATATTGCATTCCATTAACTTCAATGTAGGCCACTTTACATGTTGATAGCAATGATATATTCTGGATTGGGTTGGTTAATAATGACCCTGTTGCTTGATGACCAGTGAGTGACCTGCCACCAGATGATGAGGAAAACTACTGCCACTCTAATAAGGGGAGCTATCTTCAGTAGTAGCGCAATCCTTTATTTACTGTATGGGCATCTTTACAATTGATAATTATACAGTTACCTTGATAACCTCTTTGAAGATCACTACATGGCTTACAATTCACCCCTTTTAGAACTGCTAAGTCTAATTCTGACCTACCTTTGGTCCTCCCATATCTGTTTGAACCCAGCCAGGAGCAACTGTCACAGCAATAATCCCTTCTGTTTTGTAGGCCTCGGCTTGACAACGTGTTAACATGTTCAGTGCAGCCTAGGAGAATAATAATATTCAAACTATGAGCAATACATAAACAGGATAAATCCACAAAATATTAGCTTAAATCTGCATGTAAGCGGTTTGGAAATAGCCAGTTAGGTGCTGTCCCAGATGGAAGGTTAGGTGTCACGGTCAGGCTAGGAGACCAGTAGCTATAGTAGTAGAAGGAAACCCACCGACCAGCACGGTTGGTATACAAGCAGGTCACCCTAGCAAATAATGCAGGTTCACCTGAGGTGCGGAGTCTAAGTACTAACCGTTGTTCACCAGAGCTACTAATGGTGGAGATTGGTTTATCTGCATGTTGGTACCAGGTCATGGTCCTCAGGACTGCCCTACTAGGAAGTTCAGTAGCAGATATAGCAGGTAGGGATCAAACAGAAGCGTAGTCAGTAAACAAGCCAAGGGTCAGTAATGAGTAGTGGTAAAGATATGGACAGTAGCAGGAAAGACAAAAGCGCGATACTGGCTTTTCCAGCTGCTTTTATCTCCCGTGTCTGAGAACTTGTCAGAAGTTATCATGTTAATAACAGAGGAACGAAGCAGCTTAAATTAAGTAAACACTGCAGATATATGTGCCTTCATGAATGGGGTTTATATCCACTTTAATGTAACAGGGACTGCTCTGTAAAGGGGACACTGTAAAGTAAAGGGAGGCTGTGATGTAAAGGGTCACTGTAATGTAAAGGGGACTGTTCTGTAAAGGGGCACAGTAATGTAAAGGTTGGGTGTGATGTAAAGGGGGCACTGTGATATAAAGGGAATGCACTGTAATTACTGTATAGTGCCCCTTAACAGCACAGACCCCTTTATATTACAGCGCGCCTAGCAATCACAGCCTCCTCTGTCACAGTGCCCCTGCAGTCTGCCCCCCCCCCTCTTCCTCTCTAACATGACATTTCCCCATTCTAATGTGTGCCTACCCTGCACAGGACCTTTGGCAGGGCAGAGTCTGTGCTCAGCCTGTGTATCCTCTCCTGTCTCCCCCGCCCGCCTGATTATGTCATCCTATCAGCAAGGCAGGGGGTGGAAAGAGCTCTTCATCTACAGCTCCTCCCGCCCTTGCCTTGTTGACTGGATGACATCGTCGGCTGGGTGGGCAGAGGAGCCGGGAGAAGACAAACAGGCATGGCCTCACAGCAGGAGGTGAGCGGCAACCGTGGTCTGTGATAGACCTGCATGGACCAGGGTCGCCGCTCATCTCCTGCTGTTCGGCCTGGTTATCAACAGGCACCGTGGCCCGGGGTTGGGGATCCCCAGTCTAGGGGATATCAGTATGCTGATGTGCAGGATCCTCGGGAGACCCACATTTTGTTTCCACATTAGGCGGTTCCCACAGTAAAACAACACTCATCTTTCTACATCTTCATGTGGGGGATCTCATATGATACCTATATTTGTAGTATTTCTTTGGGATAGGATTGCCAATCAATGTCGGTGGACCAACTATGTATATGGAGGGAGTGAACCAATCCCTTAATGGAGCCCTTATCAATCATAAGTGAGGAGCATATTAGACCTGTGATTGATGGTGTTCTCTATGCTGTGCATTTTTTGCCTGTGATGTGGGTTGTTTTTGGTCTCCCCCAATCAGGATATCCTGGATGGTTCAAAGATTTTAAGTTAGTTACAAAGCAAGCAAGCAAGCCGTGAGGAAGCGGATACACAGACTGCGAAACATGTTGGCTACTTCAATGTAACATCTCTGCTTTGACATGTTGTACATACATTATGGTTTTTATATGTAGGTGTATATGTGTTATTCCCCTCCTGCCTTATGTCTATATGTGGTCTTTTTTCACTTTTATAATAAATATTTAAATGCAAATATGTATATTTATTTGTCTGGAGGAGACCATTTAACGCCCAAATCCATTACATATTCCTTTTGCCATTATTTGCATTGAGGGTTGGTACTCCATGACAATACTACTTAAACTTAAGTATATGGGCCTGAACTATAGTACTTCACTATACTAATGGCTAGATCAAATTATTCCGGGAGCTTTGCTCTGGAGTGCAAATGATATTTAGTTGATTTTTACAACCCTGATGAAGTTTCAGGGCTGGGCCCTGCCCTTCCTTCTCAAAGCTGGCCGCTCAGCTGTTGGCTATTTGCCAGCTCCTATCTCTCCACAGTGACTCACCTGTTGATGATATCCTGCTCGTCAGTCCTGCCTACTTAAGCCGTCCAGTCCAGATGATCTCTGCCTTCGCCTTGATCACAACTCTAGAGACGCCCTCCTGTGTTCCTGTTAAAGATTTGCTTGGCTGACATTCCTTATGACTCCAGATCCTGCTTGCTGTTTTACTACGGTCATCTCTGGCTCCCTGACGTTTTGGCTTGTCTGACTATCCATTCTGGTTCCTAAACTCTGGCTATGTTTTGACTACGTTTACTCGGTTTACCTTTTTTATTATTATTAAACAAGTGTGATTTAACTGTACTTCTGTCTCATTCTGATTCATGGTTCCTGACATGAAGGAGGAGTGCTGAGCCCCTGAAACATGTTGACTGCCTTCTCTATAAAGACCATTGGCCTATGTTCAAAAGTTGTAGTAAGACATTCTGAGGTATCCAATCTCATTATCAGCATTTTTTACAGAGACCATCTGAACCAGAGCATATGTGGTTCTCAAGGCAATAAGCAGGGAATGTTTGTAACTGCAGTCATTATATTATCACCACCATTGTTTACAATAGGATATTTAGATAAGTTGTTCCCTTAGTAGGATTAAATGCAGCAGATAAGCATAAATGTTTCAGAAGATGACAAACCAGGCTGTTTAGTTACCTTACTGCAGCGGTATTCAAAAAGAGGCTGTACAGAGAATTCAAGTGGTGTTTTCTCTATAGACGCTGCACCACTGGATATGTTTATCACAGCAGCCTTGCTGCAGCTCTTGGCTTCATTAGGATTTTCCTGAGCAGCTTTCTTGAGCAAAGGAAAGAATGCCTAAGAAGGGAAAGATTGTTACTATACCAAGGATTACTTCTTAACCAAAGCTGAAGCATTTGTGAAAATATGAATTATGCAATGCTAGATACCTGTAAAGTAGATATAAAGACAAACTTCCTGTTCTAATTGGAAGATTTCACCTTTTATTGCTATTTTGATAACAGCACAATTTTTTGGGATTTAAAATACATTTTGCAAGACAGTATCACCAAAACAAAGCATGGTTTATCCTAGAATTAAAAGTATTACTTTATTATTCTTTTTACAAGAAAAATACAGTGCCCGTGTGGGATACAGTGGGACAAATCACGTCTATGTACAAAAAGCACAACTACAACTAAAAATTACAAGATTAAAATGAATAGCCAAGTAAAATATAAAATAACAAAACAAGCTTTTGCTGCAGTACATATTTTCTGTTCTTAGTAGGGCTGTGGAAATAAAAGATGAATTCCTCAATTAATCGTTAATTTTTTTGATCGATCAAAATTCTTTTGATCGGTACTCACTTCTCCGCCGGCTTCCGGGTCTTCAGGGAGTTCCGTCGGAGATTCGGTGATGGTGACATTGACGTCACCGGAATCCTCCCCCCTTCCCCAAGGGCCTCCGTCTGCTAACAAAGGGAAGGGGGAGGAGTCCGGTGATGTCGAAGTTCTGATTGAACATAACGCGTACAGGGGTGGAGCTACGCATGACGTCACCCGCTGTTGCCCTACGGAACTAACACGATTATCGGCTTTACATGCTGTGTTTTTATCATTTTTATGTGAGTAGTTTGTGTTTGAACACAAAAATGTAATCTTATACTTAAGCGGTGAGCACTTGGATCTTTTCTTTCTACCCATGACCTGGCATCCTTGCTGAGATCTATGGAGACGTGAGAGAAATGTATGGTCCGTGTTAACCCTTTTGATGCCCGCTTGCATGACCACCTGTTTGCACAGGGGTCCATGCCATAAGGTGAGAGTGATTAGTTAGACCGGAGGTGGAGGGATTGTCACGCTACTGTGAAAAAAAAATTACTTACGTCAGTGCTACAGTTTGAATTTAAAACGTCTTTGTGTGAACTGTGAAGTTAAGTCATGGATTGTGGAAACTAACTAGTGTCGGGTGATTGTATAGTGTATACCACATTTACCACTGACTAATGCAGAGTTGGAATGCAAGGAGACCAGCTAAAAGTATTTGGATCTGTATGTGCATTATAAATAATCTAAATTAGTCGATTAATCGATTTTAAAAAAAAAACGAATAATCGAACACAAAAATTTAATCAGTAACAGCCCTAGTTCTTAGATGTTCTTAGTTTGATGGGCAGCATCGGGTCCTGGACCATCCCCTAGTCTATAATTGGACAGTAAAAGCTCATCTCTTGTCACTCTGCTTTCTCTCCTATCAGCACATGGATTGATTGGCTCTCTGTGCTGCTTCTTCCTCTCTCACTCCAGCCCTGCTGTACAGGGACTGCAAGAGGTGGATACCAGATCAATTCCAGGTACTTACATTGCTTGCCATTACAAATTGCATTTAATCATTGTTAATGATTACAGAGTTGCATTAATTTGTGTCTTTTATATCTGCCTTTGATTTCTAAACCTCTACAAGGTAAATATACTGGTTCACTGAAACATTGGCTGCACATAAAGTATTTCAAACTCATATACAGGAACATCATTCTAAGCATTTCTTAACCACTTCAGCCCCGGACCAATTGTCAAGGACCAGAGGTCTTTTTTCAATATTTATTGGTTTGCGCAAAAGTTATAGCGTCTACAAACTAGAGTACATTTTCTGGAATTTACACCGCTTTTAATTTATGACTGCCTATTTCATTTCTTGAGGTGCTAAAATGGCAGAGAAGTACAAAACCCCCCCAAATGACCCCATTTTGGAAAGTAGACACCCCAAGCTATTTGCTGAGAGGCATGTTGAGCCCATTGAATATTTTTTTTTTAGTCCCAAGTGATTGAATAAAGACAAAAATAAAAAATAATTTTTTTTTTTCTTCAAAAAGTTGTCACTAAATGATATATTGCTCACACATGCCATAGTTATATGTGGAATTGCACCCCAAAATACATTTTGCTGCTTCTCCTGAGTATGGGGATACCACATGTGTGGGACTTTTTGGGAGCCTAGCCGCGTACGGGGCCCGAAACCCAAGCACCGCCTTCAGGATTTCTAAGGGTGCAAATTTTTGATTTCACTCCTCACTACCTATCACAGTTTCGAAGGCCATAAAATGCCAAAATAGCACAAACCCCCCCCAAATGACCCCATTTTGGAAAGTAGACACCCCAAGCTATTTGTTGAGAGGCATGGTGAGTATTTTACAGCTCTCATTTGTTTTTGAAAATGAAGAAAGTAAAGAAAAAAATTTTTTTTTTTTCTTTTTTCAATTTTCAAAACTTTGTGACAAAAAGCGACATCTGCAAAATACTCACAATACCGCTCAGCAAATAGCTTGGGTGTCTACTTTCCAAAATGGGGTCATTTTGGGGGGTTTTATGCCATCTGGGCATTCCATGGCCTCCGAAACTGTGATTGGCAGTGAGAAGTGAAATAAAAAAATTACTCCCTTAGAAAGCCTGAAGGCGGTGCTTGGTTTTTGGGGTTCCGTACGCAGCTAGGCTCCCAAAAAGTCCCACACATGTGGTATCCCCGTACTCAGGAGAAGCAACAGAATGTATTTTGGGGTGTATTTCCACATATGCCCATGACATGTTTGAGCAATATATCATTTAGTGACAACTTTTTGTAAAAAAAATATATATATATTTTTTTTTTTTCATTATTCAATCTCTTGGGACAAAAAAAAAAAATATTTAATGGGCTCAACATTGCTCTCAGCAAATAGCTTGGGGTGTCTACTTTCCAAAATGGGGTCATTTGGGGGGGGTTTGAACTGTCCTGGCATTTTATGCACAACATTTAGAAGCCTATGTCACACGTCACCCACTCTTCTAACCACTTGAAGACAAAGCCCTTTCTGACACTTTTTGTTTACATGAAAACATATTTTTTTTTTGCAAGAAAATTACGTTGAACCCCCAAACACTATATATATTGTTAAAGCAAAGGCCCTACAGATTAAAATGGTGGGTGTTGCATTTTTTTTTTCCACACAGTATTTGCGCAGCGATTTTTCAAACGCATTTTTTGTGGAAAAAATACACTTTTTTTTATTTTAATGCACTAAAACACACTATATTGCTCAAATTTTTGATGAAATAAAAAATATGATCTTAGGCCGAGTACATGGATACCAAACACGACATGCTTTAAAATTGCGCACAAACACGCAGTGGCGACAAACTACATACATTTTTAAAAGCCTTTAAAAGCCTTTACATGATACCACATTAGATTCACGGAGGAGGTCTACTGCTAAAATTACTGCCCTCGATCTGACCTTCGCGGTGATACCTCACATGCATGCTGCAATTGCTGTTTACATATGACGCCAGACCAACGCTTGTGTACGCCTTTGCGCAAGATAAGGGGGGGCAGGGGTGCTTTTTTTTTTTTTTTTTAGTTTTTTTTTTATTTATTTAGCTTTTTTATTCTATTTTTAAACTGTTCCTTCCATTTTTTTTCTTTGTTATGATTTTTATTGTTATCTCAGGGAATGTAAATATCCCCTATGATAGCAATAGGCAGTGACAGGTACTCTTTTTTTTGAAAAAATTGGGGTCTATTAGACCCTAGATCTTTCCTCTGCCCTCAAAGCATCTGACCACACCAAGATTGGTGTGATAAAATGCTTTCCCAATTTCCCAATGGCGCGGTTTATATCCGGGAGGGGGGACATTCCCTCCTACTGCTTGTAAAAGCAGTCTAGAGGCTAATTACCCGCTAGAATTGCTTTTACATGAAAGCCGATCACTGGCTGAAAAGAATGATACCAAGATGATACCTAAACCTGCAGGCATCATTCTGGTATAACCATTCAAAGTCCAGCAACATACTGGACATATATTGTAATCTTTTTTTTTTTCATGCAGCCTCTTGGCTGAACGAAAAAAAGAGATTGATTGGTGGGTATGCCCACCATTAGAATACCTCCCTTCATCCACCCACTTCTAATGATGGGCATACATGCACCATTTATATATGCCGATGCATGGGGGCATCCTCCCGCAAAAGTTATGCCGTGTACACACGGTCGGAATTTCGACCGTATGTACGTGGCATTAGGAGCCAATCGCTCCTCCCCGCCCCCTGCTGCCCCCATGCTTCGGCATATATGCTCTTTTTTTTAACTGTGGTGGTGAAATCACCTCCTACAGCGTTGGAGTCGCGGCTTTATGTATCGTGGGAGCAAACGCTGTTGCTGTCAAGATAAATAAATCCGCGCTGCAACTGAATGGCGCACCTGAAAACAAAAAAATGCTTAACACTAAAACACAGTAAACAAAATTACATACCTGAAAAGCAAGCATGATAAAACATGATAAAACATAATAAAACATTGCAGAATAGAATGGAGTAAAAAAAGAGCAACAATAGAGAGAGAGAGAGAACAATAAAACGACAACTATTTTTGTTTTTTTTATTTTTTTGAGATTCACAGGTAAAAAAGCTCCTGACTGTTAGCGACTGAATCAAAACGCTACCACAAAAAAAATGTTAGCGATCGCAGGGATCAGGCCTGACTCTGCGAACACTGCAGTTATGTGTGCTTAGTGTTTTGTAAGTGACAGTGATCGATCGATACTGCACTTGGGTGGGCTGGGCTGGGCGGAGGGGGAAAACGCAGGTGCTAGCAGGTATCTGGGCTGATCCCGCTAACAATGCGTTTTTTTGGAACCCTAAACTGCTGGGACGCTAGTATAGATCTGATCAGATCAGATATTGATCTGTTCAGATACTATACCACTAAGGGAGGTGTATGCTTTGCGCGTGGGTGTTTGCGGTACTGGCACTAACCTGGGGCGACGCAGACCTTATTTGACCCTAAAACCTAATTGATATCACCCGCCGGGCGATCAGGGGGTTAAACCGTTATTGGGTAATAAATGGCGGGTGCCCTGACAGTATAAAAAACAAGCTAACTAACCAGCGTCACCCGTAACAGTAATACAAAAAAAAAAACTGGTTACCTAGCGACACTAATGCAGGGATCAGAAAAACGATCGCTTAGTGACACTGGCAAAAGGGGGTGAAAGGGTTAACTAGGGGCAATCAGGGGGTTAAACCTTTATTAGGTAATATATGGGGGTACCTGACGCTATATAAAAACCTGACGGGGAACCTAAATAACGAAATAACTAACTGGCTAACCAGCGTCACCAGTGACATTTTATACGGTGATCACTGGTGAAAGGGTTAACTCTAGGGGCAATCAGGGGGTTAAAACCTTTATTTAGGTTGTAATATGGGGGTACCTGACCTATAAACCTATTTATGAACCTATATAAACATGGCGGTTAACCTAAAAAAAAACTGGTTACCTAGCGACACTAATGCAGCGATCAGAAAAACGATCGCTTAGTGACACTGGCAAAAGGGGGTGAAAGGGTTAACTAGGGGCAATCAGGGGGTTAAACCTTTATTAGGTAATATAAGGGGGTACCTGACGCGATATAAAAACCTGACGGGGAACCTAAATAACGAAATAACTAACTGGCTAACCAGCGTCACCAGTGACAGTATACGGTGATTACTGGTGAAAGGGTTAACTCTAGGGGCAATCAGGGGGTTAATATATGTAGCATTTTCAGTTAAATAATGTAAATCGCCTGTGGCATCTTTTCAGATATTTATAAGGATGATGTAAGACATTTTTTTATACACAGGGATAAATGATCCCTGCATATAGCATTATCATTCCCCCAAAGCTTGTGGGCTCGGTGGACATAATGTCTATATATTGAGAAAATGCAATTGAGCAGGGGGGAGACATACAGTGCTGCAGATAAATGAACTCCTCTGCCATTGGCTTACACTTAAGCTTTCTATAGAAAATACTTTACCTGAGTAACCAGCATTGGTCCAATTGTATTGGTTTTATACATTTCCATCATGTCTTCTGCTGTGGCTTCATACAGTGAGTGAAAGACTGCAATTCCAGCATTGTTTATCAGCAAATTCAATCCCCGTCCATTCAGTCTTTCTGTAATATCACTGCAGGCGTCTTTAATGCTTGTTGGATCGGTCACATCTATCAATAGGGAAACAACTCTGTAGTGACAGGTAGAATACGTTAAAGATATATACAGATACAGTGGGAATAGAAAAGAAGGTCAAATCATAAAATTTTAGTCTCATCTAACCACCTTAAACCAGTGGCGGCCGGTGCTCAAATTTTTTTTTTGGGGGGGGGGGCGCAGACAATCTGAAAACATTTTGAAAAAAAAAAAAACATCAATTGCAGCCACTGTGCCATCAAACGCAGCCACTGTGCCCATCAAACGCAGCCACTGTGCCCATCAAACGCAGCCACTGTTCCCATCAAACACAGCCACTGTGCCCATCAAACGCTGCCACTGTGCCATCAAACGCAGTCACTGTGCCAAACGCTGCCACTGTGCCCATCAAATGCAGCCACTGTGCCCATCAAATGCAGCCACTGTGCCCATCAAACGCAGCCACTGTGCCCATCAAACGCAGCCACTGTTCCCATCAAACACAGCCACTGTGCCCATCAAACGCTGCCACTGTGCCATCAAACGCAGTCACTGTGCCAAACGCTGCCACTGTGCCCATCAAATGCAGCCACTGTGCCATCAAACGCAGTTACTGTGCCCATCAAATGCTGCCACTGTGCCCATCAAACACTGCCACTGTGCCATCAAATGCAGCCACTGTGCCATCAAATGCAGCCACTGTGCCATCAAACGCAGCTACTGTGCCAAACGCTGCCAGTGTGCCCATCAAACACTGCCAGTGTGCCCATCAAATGCTGCCAGTGTGCCCGTCATATGCTGCCAGTGTGCCCATCAAATGCTGCCATCTGCCCTTAGCTCAGGTATGCAGGCAAGAGGGTGTGCTTAAATCAGAGCTCCACCCAAAAGAGGAAGCTCTGCTTGTCTGCCTGCACCACCCCCCTCTGCTACTACATTTGGCACCTTGTGGGTGGGAGGGGGAGCGGGTACCTGGTTTTGATAGGTTCCCACTTCCAGCTGAGTTTGCCACGGCAAAGTGAGCAAGAGGTTCGGCCCCCTCCTCCTTCCTCCCGCAGCCTGCCCATGCACAGAGCACAGTGCAATTTGCACAAGCACAGTAGGAAAGCGGCTGTGAAGCCGCAAAGCTTCACTGCTGGTTTACCTTAGCCGAGATAGCGGGCCAGCACCTGAGAGCTACAGTATTTGTACCTGCTGACTTTACATTTTTGGAGGGGGGGAACTGAGAAAACCACTCTTCCCCTCCTCCAGATGAGAAAAAAAAATGCCCATGAAGACTCCTGGGATCCTGGGATGTGTGACATTATTTTGGCCTAGGCCAGAAACCAGGAAGCAACTAACAAAATATTTAAAAAAAAAGTTTAAAACAAGTAAATATAATAAACCTTCCAATCTATTTATTAATGCTAGTAGCATAAGGATACAAATGAATTAATGTTGATTGAGAAAGTTTAGTTCCACTTTAAAGAAGTTTAAAGGGGTTGTAAAGGTAAGTGTTTTTTTTCACCTTAATGCCACGGGAACGCTGTCTCTCGGCTGTTGATTGGCTAGATTGATAGCCAATTAGCTCCCGCTGCTGTCAATCAAATCCAATGACGCCTATATTTAGCGCTGCTTTACCGTCTTTTTAGCCGCGGTATTCGGCCGCTAGCGGGGCAGTTGTACCCCCCGCGAGCGGCTGAAAAAGGGTTAAAATCCGCGGTGTCCCATTGAAATCAATGGGTAGGAGCGGTGAATACACCGCTCCTATACCGCTCCAATGCTGCTAGCAGGACTTTTTTTACCGTCCTGCTAGCGCACCGCTCCAGTGTGAAAGCCCGCCGGCTTTCACACTGGAGTGAATGGGGCCGTTTTTTTCAGGCGGTGTACAGGCGCTATTTTTAGCGCCGTACCGCCTGAAAACCGCCCCAGTGTGAAAGGGGCCTCAGTGTCACTTTTCTTTTAAGATTTTGTCTTTCCTGCATCCCTCCTCCCCCATCCCGATTTAGATCAAACTTGTTTTCATTACACACTTTATTTTAGACCCAGAGGCGTCATCACTGGGCCTCTGTCCTTCTCTATGTAATACAGGCTGATCATAGCTGGTGGGAGGGGCTTACAGGGGGCTGTACATATTTTTCTGACAACATCACAGCATACTGCTTTATCTGTGATGCAAGACTGGCTCTTAGGGAGGAGTTATGCAAATATTATAATGCCTTGATGGGGAATGTTATTTTGGATAGAGGAGTGGGTGTTCCTACCAGAGATGAGCCTGTGCAACTCTGCCAAACTGAAGGTAAGGCTGGAGTTCACATTTAAAGCGTTTCTGCACTGTGTGGATTAGGAGATGTGATTAGGAGACTCACGTGTTCCATTTTCCTAACTTACTGCTGCCGGTTTTCGTCCTATAAAAGAATTTATAAAAATGTTTCCTGCTGGGTGCCATCTTGCCTGTGGGCATGTGAAACCACACAGGCACTTCAGATGGCCCAGCATGCACCGCCGATACTGCGCCGATCTCGCGCGTGCGCAGTAACGGCAAAGTGTATCTCACGTTCGCGAAATCTCGCGAGATTTCGGAAGATGTGTCCGAAATCTCGCGAGATTTCGGAAGATGCGTGCATTGACTCCTGGGATCAATGACACCAGATCCCAGGAGACAGTGCGGCGTGACGAGGATCGACGCAGAGACCCCGCCCACCGCCGAAGAGACAGAGGAAAGAACGTCAGCAATTACAAGGTAAGTGGAAAAAAAAAAAACTTAATTTAGTACTCTTTGCCTGATTTGGAAGGCAAAGAGATTTACTAAATGAAATGTGTGCAGAACCTTGTTAAAGGACCACAGTCTAAAATTACATATTTTGAATATCATGTGTGTGCTTAAAGCATGAGAGGAAAGTATTTACTAAGATATTTTTTCACAATAGTCAATAGTAGTTTCTGGCCTATGTTAGTATAATAGAGACTTACCAAGTCTGACCGTAGAAAGGTTTGAGTGTTTTGAGGATAGAGATTTTAGTTCCTGTTTAAAAAAAAAAAAAAAAAAAAAAGATGTTGAGTACCATAAAGTATATATTATCACAGTTTTGTGAAATACATAAACATTGGATACAACTTGCTTCTTTTATATATTGAGGCAGGGTGGCTGCACGAAAGATCGTACCTGTATGTTGTTCGCACTTTCTGGTCTGGGGCGCGCACACGCTCTGATGACGACCCGCTCCCGCTGTGATTGGACACAGCGGGAGCCAATCAGCGTGTCCGCCGGCCACCCGCGATCGTTTGGGGGAATGACAGAACGCCAGTCTGCCTATGTAAACAAGGCAGACCATCATTCTGTCACAGAGGAAGAGCGAGATCTGTGATTCCTACTAATGAGGAACACTGATCTCTCTCTTTGTTTAGTGTCAGCACCTCCCACACAGTAAGAAAGCACACATATGGAACACATTTAATCCTTTGATTGCCCCTGATCTTAACCCCATTCCTGCCAGTGTCATTTATACAGTGTCAGTGCATTTTATTAGCACTGATCACTGTATTGGTGTCACTGGTCCCCAAAAAGTATCACATGGTGTCCAATTTGGCTGCCGCAATGTCGCAGTCCCGCTAAAAATTGCTGATTGCCGCCATTACTAGTAAAAAAAAAAAAAAGTCCCTAAATCTATCCCCTAGTTTGTAAATGCGATAACTTTTGCGCAAACCAATCAATATTCGCTTATTGAGATTTTTTTTTACCAAAAATATGTAGCAGAATACAAATTGGCTTAAATTTATTAAAGGAATTCGATTTTTTACATATTTTTATTGGATATGTTTTATAGCAGAAAGTAAAAAATATAGTTTTTTTTTTTCAAAATTGTTGCTCTTTTTTTGTTCATAGCGCAAAAAAATAGAAACTGCAAAGGTGAATAAATACCACCAAAAGAAAGCTCTAAATGTGGAAAAAAAAGGACATCAATTTTGTTTGTGTACAACGGCGCACGACCGCGCAATTGTCAGTTAAATTAACACAGTGCTGTATCGTAAAACATGGCCTGGTCATAAAGGGGGTAAATCATTCCGGGGCTAAATAATGTCCTTGCTATACGTGTTGCTAATTTATGTACCTCTCGAAGCCTGGGTGAAACACGTGTAGCAAGAACACAGGTTGCACCAAGCATATATGGTCAAGTATAACAAGAGGTAATACTGTGGGCTTAAGTATATATATATATATATATATATATATATACCAGCAACTCTAGATCACTTAGATCGTATCTACCAATTAAAGCTGATGAGATCCATGTCCTCTGAGGACACCGGGGCAGACTATAGTCTGATGAACCTCTAATCCAAGGATGGGTAAATCCCCGGCTTTTCCAAAATCTCCATACCATTGAAGGATTTTACACATTTAGTAAAAGGGTGCTATATGCAGGCAAATGTTCAAATACCTGAGCCGAGTCTGGATTCCGGCATGCTGCGAAGATGGACTGCACTGGTGGGCCCTGTTTGAAAAGAAATGCTTTTACCAGTTCCAAGCCAATTCCCCTGCTGGAACCATTTACAAGGACACTACGGATAATGAGGTTCGCCATCTTCTGTCGCGGCTTTATCAAGAGTTCTGTGTCTTTGCTGTGAACACTGATGAACACACAGAATTTTTCTCTTAGGAAGTTTTTGGTAATAAAATATTAACAAAAGTTAATGTAATAAAATATTACAAAAGTACACGTAAAACACCCCACACATGAAGACCTTAGGGCTTAAAATAGAACACCAGCCAAGATTCATCCAGTTTTTGACAAAGTGAAGAGGGATTGCTGGCTCTGTCAGGTAGTTATTTGCCCTCTGTGTCCCCAAATGAATAGATTTTGTCACAGTTGATTTTGACAATTGTCATTGGAATAGGTGTCCCTCTACTTTCCAGTGACAAATCTAAAAGTTTAGATTTCCACTCACTTTCCTCTAAATCTTCCCAATAATGAAATTAACAATGGAAAAAGCAAAGCGAGGAATGGATAATATGGAAAGCCGTAAATACATTACCAATCTTTATTTAAAACTTCTAATTTTTTTATGTTCATCTCTGTAAAACACCCCAAAAAAAGCATGCTCTAAGCCAGGGGTGTCCAACCTTTTGAAGAGTGAGGGCCACTGAAGCGACTTGATAACCGGTCGTGGGCCAAAATTAATGGAATGGGTGGATGACAGGTCTGTCTCCATGCTACATATGCTGAACGGACACAGGCACAGCCCATGCTACTCTATGGGCCCTCCCCTTCTGTTTTTTTTTTTATCGGATGGGATTGAGGCAAGCGAGGGTAAGTGGACATTGAGGAGGTGAATGGAGGGTCCAATTGGGTCCTAAGGTTGCTTTCACACTGATGCACCACATGCACCTGTGGCTTTCCTGCAGGTTGGCTGCACTTTGCCATAGACTTCTATTATATCCTGCAGGTGTGGTGCAATTTCTGAAAGCGCACCGAACCCACAGGTAATAAACAGAAGTCTATGGCTCAGTGCAGGTAACCTGCAGGTGCACTGCACCTGCAGATTAATTTGAAAGCAGCCTAGTAACCACTGCAAAACAGATAGGCCCATATATACACTGTGATTTCAGTAATAAACTTACCTTTAGTAACAGTCTTCTATTCAGTTTTCCCCGGCTGTTGCTGTCCCATGCAGAATGCATTTGGTATCGATTGTGACAGGAGCTGGCGCTATACAGGAAGCATCGGCTTATGTGGCTCTGCAGCTTCTTGCTTTCTCTACTGCCAGCTTCATTCACAACACTGATGCTCTGGGATGGCAAACTGTGATCTGGGCTTCCCAAACCCCCATCCCAGAGCAAGAGGGCACAGGCCACATCAGAGGGTTCCGCGGGCCACATCAGAGGGCTCCGCGGGCCACATCAGAGGGCTCCGCGGGCCACATCAGAGGGCTCCGCGGGCCACATGTGGCCCCCGGGCCACTGGTTGGGCACCCATGCTCTAACCCAAGGGTCTCCAATCTTTTCAGTACAAGGGCCACATTGTCTATTTTATAAATATTTGCAAGCTGAAAAAAATCTTTTTTTTATAAATGAATGAATAAAATAAGAGTAATATCCGCGTTTGGTAAAAACAGCAAAACAATCAACTAAGCACTATAACCCAGATATCAGGCACAAAAAAGAATATATAATAAAAAGTGCAGAGATAGAAAATATCAAATGCAAATATACAAACTAGAAAAGGTGTAGATGTGCACATGTGAACCGTAGTTAATATACAATATTCATATGAATACAATATAATGCAAGAAAACAAAAATAGCTAAATTCCAAGCAAGAATAAAGTGCAAACTTATGCAGAAAGTTCTAAATATATTTTACACTTCACATGATTTCACCTATTGGATCCATGCTTCATGAGGATCTCTTCTTATAAACTTTTATCACCAATGAACTTTCTGCATAAGTGTTTAATTTGCACTTTATTCTTGCTTGGAATTTAGCCATTTTTGTTTTTTTGCATTATATTATATTCACATGAATATTGTATATATTAAGTACAGTTCACATGTGCACATCTGCTCCTTTTCTAGTTTGTATATTTGCAAATGATATTTTCTAGCGCTGCACTTTTTATTATGTATAAATGAATGAATACAATTTAAATTAATGAGCATGCTCTAAAAAAAATAGCTGTGGACTGGGTAAAATATTGTAGCGGGCCAGATGTGACCCACGGGATGTAGTTTGGAGACCCCAGCTCTATGCAAATAATTACATTCATAAATCTTCAGCATTGTCCTGCTTGTAGGTTACATGCTTATCTCTAAGGCCCCATTCACACTAGGCATAGCTGGAACACGAGTTTCCCCCTGCATTTTTTTGGCTGTTTTTCATTTCACATGGGGCAGCCTATTTACTTGGGGTGCCATTAAGAATTAATGGCACATCTGTACTCTGCCCACCCTACTACTCTTTTACATCAGGAAACTTATGATCCTTTTCTGGAAGAAAATCTCTACACCTTTGCTTAATGCCTTGAAAGCTTTGGTCAAAGAGGCCTTCCCCTTTTACAAAGCCACCTATTGCAGTAGGAGTGTACCCTAAAAATTTTGCAAGGTTTGGGGAGGATGGGTTAACTCGGTATCTAGTTCCTCTGATTAAATCCTACAAATATTGTGCTTTCATTGACCTTTGATACATTGTAATGTTTATAGATTGTTATTTTCTTCATCTAATACTAGACCTTTATAGCAGTTTGTGTCTTCAAGCTCTTCCGACTTAAGATCCTTGCCTATAGAATACCATTAAAGGTGAAATTTTGCAGTTTCGTGATCCAAAGGCTACCTCTTGGGACAGTTTGCCTATGCATATGTTGTGAAATTGTATGTATTCTTGTTAAGTTAGGACAAGGATTGTGCTATACTAGCTACCGAGCTGTTTTTGTTTTTTACTTTTTATTGTATTTTGGTTATTATACAGGATTTATATTGCACCAACAGTTAGCGCAGCTCTTTACAACATTATTGCAGATAGTACAGTTACAATACAATTCAATACAGGAGGAATAGGCCTGCACTGAAGTCTGTATCAAACCAACAGTTAAAAATGTTTAGCTTTGGACCACATTTGCATTATATAGCTAAAATACATTTACACACAATCTACATAATTGGCTTTGATCAATTTTGTCAGTGTTAATTCATTCAAGGAATCCCATTCAAGAGTTTCATTGACATAATGAAAAGGTATAATCTAAATGTTTAAATGGGTCCTACAGTGATGGAGTTCCCCTACGTTCCCCCAGGAAAGTCCATCATTGTATATTTAGAGTTCCTCTAAATTAGGTTGCACTACACTCATGCAGTAAAACATGCCCTATTACACCCCAAATCAATTTATTAGGTATGGTAAGCAGGGGTTTATACTTGAGGTGATGACCTGAAATGTGGGCTTAACCAGTCGCATACAGCTGTGATTAAAGCTAACGCTTCATGTACACTAGCAGCTCCTGACAGCTCCGAAACTTGAGTTTAGGAGCATTTGGCATTTTTTTGCCAAAGCTCATAAACTCAACTCCATAAAAGCCTATGTGTCCATGTACATATAGGATTTTATCAGAGTTTAGGAGCTACCACGTTTAGGTAAGATTAAACCTCCCTCTCCTGAATGCGGAAGAATCACGTTCAGGATAGGAACGTTTTGACCACTGGCCACGGGAAAATGCAAATCGGGGCAAAATTGCAGTATAAATGGGGTTTGTGTTTTTGCAGCGTTTTGCACTTTCCCGTGGCCCTGGTCAGGGTAGGCTAATGTATATGTAGCCTAATGCCGCGTACACACAAACGGACTTTCCCGCAGGATTGTCTGCTGGACTCGAGTCTGCCGTACAGTCCGATCGTGTGTGGGCCTTCGACTGACTTTTTTTCCCAAAAGTCCGGCGGACTAGGTTTTAAGTTTTGTTTTAAAATTATCCGCTGGACTTGGCAGTCCGGCGGGCAATACGGCTGTCTGTAGTATGGTCCGGCGGACCAAAAAGGACGCATGCTCAGTAGCAAGTATGTCACGGACTCTAGTCTAGTGTTCTAGTCCTGTCGTACGTGCTGTACGTCATCGTGTGAACCGCCGGACTTTTACCGTTCGCTTTCAAGTCCAGCGAAGCCCAGCTGGAAAGTCCGGCGGTTTGTCCGCTGGACTAGGTCCGGCGGACAAAGTCCGAACGTGTGTACGCGGCATAAGGCTCCAAAACATGTTCAGCTACTATATATTCACTTACTGACTTTTTATAAATGATATGGAGCCCTACCTGAACAACATGGAAGAGACCAAAGATCATCAGGGTGCAGCACATTTTTTAAGTAGATAATTTAGCAAGGCCCCAATAAATAATAGAGAAGGTTTGAAGAGTTTCAAGGGTCAGTAGTAACGCAAAGCTCAGAGCTCAGTAGTAAAGCACTGTTCAGGAATCAGGAATAAGTAATCCAGAGTACAAAGGCTATTGGATGTCACACAGGGTGCAGGGGTCAGTAGTATGTAATGCATAGTGCAGGGGTCAGGACTAAAAAACAGAGTGCAAGGGTCAGGAGTAAAAAGTGCAGAGTACAGTGGTCAGTAGGAAGTAATGTGGTGTTCAGAGGTCAGGAGTAAGTAATGCAGAGTTTAGGGGTCAAAAGTAATGCAGAGGTTAGGAGCTATTAACACAGAGTGTCAAGGTCAGTAAAGCAGAGTACAGGGGTCACTAGTAAGTACAAGGGTCAGGAGCATGTAACACAGAGTCCAGAGGTCATTAGGATGTACCACACAGTGCAAGTTCTGTTTTTCAAGTAACAGAATGAATGAATGAATTAATGATTTGTATAGCGCTGCAAATGCGAACTGAATCGCCTCAAGGCGAGTGCAGGGGTAAGAAGTGAAGTAGTAGTAGTGAAAAATGCAGAGTTCAGAGTTATTGCATGAGTAGGAAAGTGTGCAGGGGTTGGTAGGAAATAAAAGAGTTCAAAGGTGAGTAGTAAAAAACTCAGAGGTCAACAGTATTTACTGCACAGTGCAGGGGTCAGGACTAAGTAATACAGAGTGCAAGGATTAGGAGTATGTATTGCAGAGTGCAGAGATCAGTAGTAACACAGAGTTCACAGTTCAGTAATAATGCAAAGTTCAGAAGTAATGCAGAGGTCAAGAGTAAGCAATACAGAGTGCAAGCACCCATAATGCAGAGTACAGGGGTCAGTAGTAAGTAATACAGAGTGCAGGCCTCAGGAGTATGTAGAGTATTGCCCCATACACACGATCAGATTTTTCGACGGAAAATGTCCTATCGGACCATGTTGTCGGAAATTCCGACCGTGTGTGGGCTCCATCGGACTTTTTCAGTCGGAATGTCCGACGAAAAAAGTTTGAGATCCTGCAAATTTTCCGACAACAAAGTCCTATCGGACTTTTTCCGATCTTGTGTAGCGAATTCCGACGGACAAAGTGCCACGCATGCTCAGATCACATTACAAGACCAAAGCTATTGGCTACTAGCCTCTACGTAGTCCCGTCGTACGCAACGCACGTCACCACGTTCAGGATGATCGGATTTTCCGACAACTTTGTCCGACCGTGTGTATGCAACACCAGTGTTGGACAAAATCCGTCTGAAAAAATTTGACGGATTTTGTGGTCGGTATTTCCGATCGTGTGTACGGGGCATAAGTGATGCAAATTTCAGAGGTCAGGGATAAGAGTGCCAGGGTATAAAGTGTAATGCAGAGGGCAGAGGTTAGTAGTGTGTAAAGCAGTGTGCAGAGGTCAGAGGTATGTAACACAAAGTGCAAAGGTAAGTAGTGTGTAATACAGAGTGCAGAAGACAGGAGTAAGCAATGCATAGTGCAGGAGTCTCTAGTAGTTAACATTTTCCCTTACAAACAAAATGAACCTCCTGCCAGTATGAACCTCCCCTCTGTGGCTATTATAGCCTCCAACACAAAATCCCCCCTCCCTTCCTGAAACGTAATCACCAGACCTCACATACACCAAAGCCTGTCAGTGAGTAAAGTCCTCCCAAGTCCTTTCCAGACTAGTCAGCTGTATATAGGAACCTATGACTTCCCTTGGCTCTGCAATGCAGCTTTGATGCAAGAGACAGTAAGGGGAACAAGAGAAGGTGGCATAGTAATGATCTACCTTTTGCATGCCTGTGATGATCTATGAGTAGATAGCGAACTATGGGATTTATAGGTCTTTGGGTCCTCAGCACTTTCAAATTCCATATCTGAGCTTACACAGGGCTGCATTTCTTTAGTTTTTTTTTTTTTTTAGGGGTGAAAGGTAAGTATGTGCTGCTGAGCAGCATTAAGTGAACCTGTTGCATACCTCCCAACCTTCTGAGATGGTAATGAGGGACACCTAATTATCAAAAGAATGTTGCTGCCACGCCCCCCTAAAGGCGAGTTATTCCAAAAAAAAATATTAGTTAAACCCACAAGTGCTTTTTTTTACCACTAAAATTCCTTTATATTGGCTTTTGAAATTTACAAATGCAGCAATTTAGAAATTGGATGAAAGGTTTAGCACTGGGAAACACTTTGTGATAGATAAAAAGTGCATTTTATATATAGAACTATATAGATCAGACCAAAATGAGGGACAAATGAGGAGGAAAGAGGGGCAGAGGGACATTGCTCCAAATCGGGGACAGTTGGGAGCGATGATGTTGCTTTGCTCCACTCTAGCAAAGCACAGCTTCAATTTAAGACAGGACAATAATACAAGGATAATCTACAAACTTTAAAAGGACAGGTTGATATTTTAAGTATAGGGGCTACAATTTTGACATATGGAGAAATTAGGTATTCCTACACAGTGTTGTGACCTTGCTATAGGTGCAGTTTGGGTAAAGCAAGGCACACATTTATTTTTATTAAATTTTTACCAGCCAACAAATGGGAAAACCTTTGTACATTATACAACACATTCATTGCAAAGCTAACATTTTGTACATATATTAATTTACCGTCTATCTTTTCTTCTTGCTGTGCATCAACACTTTACGTACTGTATTTATATACTCACACACAGAGCTATGTCTGCACATATAGCTCTACTCTACTGTCCCTGCGTACAGACACAATGCCCATTGGCTGTTCCCTGTTCCTGCCCCCTTCACAATCTCGCTCCCCCCTCCCTTTTGAAGCTTTTCACGTCACAGCTGAACCTTTCTCTCTGTATTGTCAGTGCGACTGAAAGCGGAAATACATAATAACCGAAGAAGAGACTTCTTGGTAGTTGGGTTCTTTGCTAGAAACAAATAGAGGATTATCTTCTGGAGGAGAGAAAACAAATATATTTATGTGCAAAAAAAAACATGCTGTTTTCTAGGAACTACAGTATCTCACAAAATTTAGTACACCCCTCACATTTTTGTAAATATTTTATTATATCTTTTCAGGTGATAACACTGAAGAAATTACATTTTGCTACAATGTAAATAGTGAGTGTACAGCTTGTATATCAGTGTAAATTTTCTGTCCCCTCAAAATAACAACACGCAGCCATTACTGTCTAAACCGCTGGCAACAAAAGTGAGTACACCCTTAAGTGAAAATGTCCGAATTGGGCCCAAAGTGTCAATATTTTGTGTGGCCACCATTATTTTCCAGCACTGCCTTAACCCTCTTGGGCATGGAGTTCACCAGAGCTTCACAGGTTGCCACTGGAGTCCTCTTCCACTCCTCCATGACGACATCACGGAGCTGGTGGATGTTAGAGACCTTGCGCTCCTCCACCTTCCGTTTGAGGATGCTCCACGGATGCTCAATAGGGTTTAGGTCTGGAGGCATGCTTGGCCAGTCCATCACCTTTACCCTCAGCTTCTTTAGCAAGGCAGTGGTCGTCTTGGAAGTGTGTTTGGGGTTGTTATGTTGGAATACTGTTTTGGTAAATCTAAAGTGGATTGCACAAAGATTGCTTGAGCAGACTGTAGCGTATGTGGGGAGCTTAACCCCTTCAGATCTGTGCTATAGCCGAATAACGGATACAGCGTGGACCTACTTTGCCGGGAGGCCATTAATAGACGTCCTCCCCTTTGCACACTCCCCGCGCGAGCTGTGATCACGAGTCAATGAGACTCAGGTGATCACAGATTTTTTTTTCTCCTCACGCTGACAACGTGAGGAGAAAAAAGAGCCAATCACCAGCTTCTGTGCAAAGGGACATCGGTTTCCGAAGAGGAAGATACACAGCCATCTCCTCTGTGTCCATCAGTGCCACCTGACAGTGCCACAAATTAGTGCCCACCAGTGCATAACAGTGCCAGTAATCAGTACCACCTATCAATGCCCACAAGTGCCACCTATCAATATCCACCAGTGGTGCCAATCAGTGCCTCATCAGTGTTACCTAGCAGTGCTGCCTATCAGTGTCACCTACCAGTGCTAATAAGTGCCCAACCCTGCCACCCATCAGTGCCCATCACTGGCACCTATCAGTGTCCATTAGTGCCAGCTATCAGTGCCAGCTATCAGTGCCCTTCAGTGCCACCTATCAATGCCCATCAGTGCCACCTCTCAGTGCCCACCAGTGCCACCTCAACAGTGCCACCTATCAATGCCCATCAGTGCAGCCTATCAGTGCCCATCAGTGCAGCCTCATCAGCGTACATCAATGAAGGAGAAAAATGACCTGTTTGCAAAATTTAATAACAAAATATAAAACAGTTTTGTATTTGTTTTTTTAATTTCGGTCTTTTTACATTTTTTTAACAAAAAATAAAAAACCCAGAGATGATCAAATACCACCAAAGCAAAGCTCTATTTGTGGGGGAAAAAATTTGGGTACAGTGTTGTATGACCGCGCAATTGCTGTTCAAAGAGTGACATCGCTAAAAGCTGAATATTGGTCTGGGCAGGAGGGGGGTTTAAGTGCCCAGTAAACAAGTGGTTAACCACTCTCCTTGTCCACCCACGATAGTGTTACTGGGGGTGGGCAGCAGCTGCAGGCCAGACAATGTATCTGTACGTCGCCCGGCACATGCACACTGGCACACACCTTCAGGGATTGCTGTGTTCACCGGATAAACGCAACTGTTATGAATGGGTATCTTGTAGAGCTGTACGATTCTGGCTAAAATGATTATCACAATTTTTTTGCTTAGAATAGAGATCACGATTCTCGCAGCATAACATCATCTTTCACATTACACAAAAAAATTGGGCTAACTTTACTGTTTATTTTTATTTTTTTATTCATTAAAGTGTATTTTTTCACCCAAAAAAAATAGTTTGAAAGACTGCTGCTCAAATACAATGTGACATAAAATATTGCAAAAAACACCATTTTATTCTCTAGGGTCTCAGCTAAAATATATATATATATATATATATATATATATATATATATATATATATATATATATATATTATATAATGTTTAGGGTTTCTAAGTAATTTTCTAGAAAAAAAAGCAACAGGTGTCAAAAAAGTTTTAGTCTTTAAGTGGTTAAACTGCCCTCATTTACAGACCGAAGTTCATTCCTTTGATCTAAAAGAACTATATGTTTCTCTTTAGCAATGTTGGGAAAAACTTGGCAGGCTCCCTATTTATTTATTTTTGATAGCTGTCGGCTCGAGCAGAGAACTCTCTGCCCTGAATTGAGGAAATTCTTTTTTAAGATCAGGGGGGGGGGGGGGGGGTAGAATCTTGATTCTTTAACAAATAATTGTGCAGCTCTAGTATACTGTATATAATAGTATAAGCAGCATATATTCGGTATACATAGATAAATAGAAATATACACACAAAGTAAAAAAAAAAAACATAACACTTACCCCACATGGTACACTTCTGTCTATTCTATCACCTTGTCTTCATGTTTCTTTGAAGTTTCTCTTTAGAATTTCATTAGTTATTTAATGATTTTCTTTTATATATTATGTTAGTATGTGGGGCCTAACGATAAAGAAATAATCTATTATTTATTTTTCTGTACATCATATATGCTGGGTAAATTATATAATAATTAGAAAAAAAGTGTACTTCAATCTGCTGTATATATGGTATATATTCTATTTCAATTATCAAAATATTTCTTATGGCTCGTACACACTATCAGAAAATTGGGCAAACATTTACATCTGAGGAACGGTCATACGATTTTCTGCTGATTCTGACCCTCTGAATGAAAATTTTCGAAGAAACAAACCCTAAAATTTCTCTTGTTCGGGACCAGAACAAACAATTTTCGTTTAATATGTATTGTTTTCGTCTGACTTTCGTATGAGAAAAAACAGAAAAGACTGCGCATGACCAGAAACAATAAACAAACAAAAAAAGCCTTTGTTGTATGAGAATTTTCATACATCGTTTCCTTCCTCGGCTTCGACTTGCTATGAAACCATGAAGGAAATCGGACGATTGTTCATTTGATTTTCTTATAGTGTGTACTCCACTTAATACTATATCATTCCCTAAGTGGTGATCCTATATCTATAACTGTTTTTGTCTTTTCATCAAAGATAGCATTACCTTCTGGTGTGTCACACTGATGAGTGTATTGACTGATGCAGACTGTTAACATGTTCTGCATAAAGTGGTAATAGTGACATACAGCAGAAATTAACAAAAAGCTGTTGAAACACCGCCATCTACTGACACAAAGTCAGTGGTGCATGAAAAGCAATGCTCAAGCGTGTTAAAGTGACATTAAACTAATTATTTTTAATTTTTTTTTATTCTATGTATGTATTTTTAACTTAAAAAGTACCTTCTGTTGCTCCTAGACTCCTCCAAATCTCCAAATTCCTTTTTGTTAGCTGCTGTGATCTGACTTTCTATTAGAAGGTGGTTAAGTGCGTTCTCCATGGTCCAACTATAAAGAAGAGCATAGCCAACCTCTCTTTCCCACTCCTAGGATGGATTCGAGACTATGGACTATGGGATTTGTAGCGTGCATAGAGCAGCACACATGACCGCAACTATTGTGTACTGCTCGCTTCAAACAAACCAAAGTGAGGGGGAAACTGAGTAATTTGGGAGTTCATGGGGGATGTTACAAGGAGGCAGAGAAACACAGTAAGTAACAATTTTATGAAAAATAGAAAAAATAAGAATATTGTTTCATGTCAGTTTAAGCTGATGTTTTGGGGTTACATATAGCCCTTTTACAAGTGTAGCCCAATTTTATATATGGGGCATTTCAGTTATGATTGTTTTTCACTTTGACTGATAGTTCAAATATTTTATTATAGTTGATGTAAATTTATATATTGAATTTAGTACAAGTAATTTGTCATTGTGTAGTGCATGAAAACATGCACTGACAAATATAACAGACTTGTAAAGTAATAGCAGTTTTATAGTGTTGCATATGCTAGCTATTTACATACTCTGTCTATTCGTTCAGTTTAAAGCGGTGTTCCGGCCGAAATTATACTTTTTAAATAAAAATACCCCTATAATACACAAGCCTTATGTATTCTAGTAAAGTTAGTCTGTAAACTAAGGTCCGTTTTGTTAGTTTATAGCAGTAGTTTGTTATTTTATAAACTTACAGCAGGCCGTGGCCATCTTAAGTTTGGGCATCTGAAGCCAGACTGTATTTCTTCCTGGATCTCATCCTTGCAGATCTCGCACATGCTCAGTGCAGCACAAGCAGTGTAATAGGTTTCAGGTCATGTTTCCATAGCAACGGCAGTGTCAGAGGAAGTTGCCGCCCCTTCCCAGGAGGCATTGCAAACAGGACATGATGCGATGGGCCGCGGCCAGGGAGGAGGAAGTGAAAAATGAATACAGCAGATATACAGTAGGTGCTGAGAAAAAAAATAAAAAAATATCCAATTCATTTACAGTGCACACTTTGGTGAGGAATGCTGAAGAGTTGTAAAAGTGGGTGGAACTCCATTTTAACTAGCTTTTTAATATGAAAACAATTATTACAGGACCCTCATCCTTACAATCACATATCAAAAACCCATCACCCTATTTGGGACTTTATGGTACCAGAGCAAATCATCATTCATTAACCACTTCCCGACCGCCCCCTGTATATTTACGTCGGCAGAATGGCACGTACAGGCAGAATCACGTACCTGTACGTGACATTCTTCCGGCGGTTGGGGGGTCCGATCGGACCCCCCTCCGCCGGCGGGGACGGTCGGGATCGCTTCAGGAGCGATCCGGGACGAGGGGACGGCCAGTGGTTTCTGGCCACCCCCTCGCGATCGCTCCTGGCCAATGAGAAACTTCCCCTTCCTGTCTATTGTATAGACAGGAAGGCGGAAGTGATGTCACGCTCGGTGCGCCGGTCTATGTGACCGGAGACGCCGAGCGGCGAACATGTACAGGTTAGTGCACAACACTACACTGACACCAGTACAGTTAGGCACATATTCCACCCCCCTGTCACCCCCTGATCACCCCCCAGATCACCCCCCCCCCCCCCACTCACAGTGTCACTAATTGCAGTGATCATTTATTTACTGATCACTGCATTTAGTGTCAGTGTGACTGTAATAACTGTCAGGGCAGTTAGTTTTAGGTCCAAGGTAGCCCCCTACCCCCCCCTAATAAAGGTTTAACCCCTTGATTGCCCCCCAGGTAACCCTTTCACCCCTTTTGCCAGTGTCACTAAGCGATCGTTTTTCTGATCGCTTTATTAGTGTCACTGCTGTCGCTAGGTAACCATTTTTTTTTTTAGGTAACCGCCATGTTTATATAGGTTCATAAATAGGTTTATAGGTCAGGTACCCCCATATTACAACCTAAATAAAGGTTTTAACCCCCTGATTGCCCCTAGAGTTAACCCTTTCACCAGTGATCACTGTATAACTGTCACTGGTGACGCTGGTTAGCCAGTTAGTTATTTTGTTATTTAGGTTCCCCGTCAGGTTTTTATATAGCGTCAGGTACCCCCAATATATTACCTAATAAAGGTTTTAACCCCCTGATTGCCCCTAGTTAACCCTTTCACCCCCTTTTGCCAGTGTCACTAAGCGATCGTTTTTCTGATCGCTGCATTAGTGTCGCTAGGTAACCATTTTTTTTTTTTAGGTAACCGCCATGTTTATATAGGTTCATAAATAGGTTTATAGGTCAGGTACCCCCATATTACAACCTAAATAAAGGTTTTAACCCCCTGATTGCCCCTAGAGTTAACCCTTTCACCAGTGATCACTGTATAACTGTCACTGGTGACGCTGGTTAGCCAGTTAGTTATTTCGTTATTTAGGTTCCCCGTCAGGTTTTTATATAGCGTCAGGTACCCCCATATATTACCTAATAAAGGTTTAACCCCCTGATTGCCCCTAGTTAACCCTTTCACCCCCTTTTGCCAGTGTCACTAAGCGATCGTTTTTCTGATCGCTGCATTAGTGTCGCTAGGTAACCAGTTTTTTTTTGTATTACTGTTACGGGTGACGCTGGTTAGTTAGCTTGTTTTTTATACTGTCAGGGCACCCGCCATTTATTACCCAATAACGGTTTAACCCCCTGATCGCCCGGCGGGTGATATCAATTAGGTTTTAGGGTCAAATAAGGTCTGCGTCGCCCCAGGTTAGTGCCAGTACCGCAAACACCCACGCGCAAAGCATACACCTCCCTTAGTGGCACAGTATCTGAACAGATCGATATCTGATCTGATCAGATCTATACTAGCGTCCCAGCAGTTTAGGGTTCCAAAAAAAAACGCATTGTTAGCGGGATCAGCCCAGATACCTGCTAGCACCTGCGTTTTCCCCCTCCGCCCAGCCCAGCCCACCCAAGTGCAGTATCGATCGATCACTGTCACTTACAAAACACTAAGCACACATAACTGCAGCGTTCGCAGAGTCAGGCCTGATCCCTGCGATCGCTAACAGTTTTTTTGTGGTAGCGTTTTGATTCAGTCGCTTCAGTCAGGAGCTTTTTTACCTGTGAATCTCAAAAAAATAAAAAAAAATAAAATAGTTGTCGTTTTATTGTTCTCTCTCTCACTCTATTCTCTCTCTATTGTTGCTCTTTTTTTTACTCCATTCTATTCTGCAATGTTTTATTATGTTTTATCATGTTTTATCATGCTTGCTTTTCAGGTATGTAATTTTGTTTACTGTGTTTTAGTGTTGAGCATTTTTTTGTTTTCAGGTGCGCCATTCAGTTGCAACGCGGATTTATTTATCTTGACAGCAACAGCGTTTGCTCCCACGATACATAAAGCCGCGACTCCAACGCTGTAGGAGGTGATTTCACCACCACAGTTAAAAAAAAAGAGCATATATGCCGAAGCATGGGGGCAGCAGGGGGGGGAGGAGCGATTGGCTCCTAATGCCACGTACATACGGTCGAAATTCCGACCGTGTGTACACGGCATAACTTTTGCGGGAGGATGCCCCCATGCATCGGCATATATAAATGGTGCATGTATGCCCATCATTAGAAGTGGGTGGATGAAGGGAGGTATTCTAATGGTGGGCATACCCACCAATCAATCTCTTTTTTTCGTTCAGCCAAGAGGCTGCATGAAAAAAAAAAGATTACAATATATGTCCAGTATGTTGCTGGACTTTGAATGGTTATACCAGAATGATGCCTGCAGGTTTAGGTATCATCTTGGTATCATTCTTTTCAGCCAGTGATCGGCTTTCATGTAAAAGCAATTCTAGCGGGTAATTAGCCTCTAGACTGCTTTTACAAGCAGTGGGAGGGAATGTCCCCCCTCCCGGATATAAACCGCGCCATTGGGAAATTGGGAAAGCATTTTATCACACCAATCTTGGTGTGGTCAGATGCTTTGAGGGCAGAGGAAAGATCTAGGGTCTAATAGACCCCAATTTTTTCAAAAAAAGAGTACCTGTCACTGCCTATTGCTATCATAGGGGATATTTACATTCCCTGAGATAACAATAAAAATCATAACAAAGAAAAAAAATGGAAGGAACAGTTTAAAAATAAAATAAAAAAGCTAAATAAATAAAAAAAAAAACAAAAAAAAAAAAAAAAAGCACCCCTGCCCCCCCTTCTCTTGCGCAAAGGCGTACACAAGCGTTGGTCTGGCGTCATATGTAAACAGCAATTGCACCATGCATGTGAGGTATCACCGCGAAGGTCAGATCGAGGGCAGTAATTTTAGCAGTAGACCTCCTCCGTGAATCTAATGTGGTATCATGTAAAGGCTTTTAAAGGCTTTTAAAAATGTATGTAGTTTGTCGCCACTGCGTGTTTGTGCGCAATTTTAAAGCATGTCGTGTTTGGTATCCATGTACTCGGCCTAAGATCATATTTTTTATTTCATCAAAAATTTGAGCAATATAGTGTGTTTTAGTGCATTAAAATAAAAAAAAGTGTATTTTTTCCACAAAAAATGCGTTTGAAAAATCGCTGCGCAAATACTGTGTGGAAAAAAAAAATGCAACACCCACCATTTTAATCTGTAGGGCCTTTGCTTTAACAATATATATAGTGTTTGGGGGTTCAACGTAATTTTCTTGCAAAAAAAAAATATGTTTTCATGTAAACAAAAAGTGTCAGAAAGGGCTTTGTCTACAAGTGGTTAGAAGAGTGGGTGACGTGTGACATAGGCTTCTAAATGTTGTGCATAAAATGCCAGGACAGTTCAAACCCCCCCCAAATGACCCCATTTTGGAAAGTAGACACCCCAAGCTATTTGATGAGAGCAATGTTGAGCCCATTAAATATTTTTTTTTTTTGTCCCAAGAGATTGAATAATGAAAAAAAAAAAAAAATATATATTTTTTTTTACAAAAAGTTGTCACTAAATGATATATTGCTCAAACATGTCATGGGCATATGTGGAAATACACCCCAAAATACATTCTGTTGCTTCTCCTGAGTACGGGGATACCACATGTGTGGGACTTTTTGGGAGCCTAGCTGCGTACGGAACCCCAAAAACCAATCACCGCCTTCAGGCTTTCTAAGGGTGTAATTTTTTTATTTCACTTCTCACTGCCAATCACAGTTTCGGAGGCCATGGAATGCCCAGATGGCATAAAACCCCCCAAAATGACCCCATTTTGGAAAGTAGACACCCCAAGCTATTTGCTGAGAGGTATTGTGAGTATTTTGCAGATGTCGCTTTTTGTCACAAAGTTTTGAAAATTGAAAAAAGAAAAAAAATTTTTTTTTTTCTTTACTTTCTTCATTTTCAAAAACAAATGAGAGCTGTAAAATACTCACCATGCCTCTCAACAAATAGCTTGGGGTGTCTACTTTCCAAAATGGGGTCATTTGGGGGGGTTTTGTGCTATTTTGGCATTTTATGGCCTTCGAAACGGTGATAGGGAGTGAGGAGTGAAATCAAAAATTTGCACCCTTAGAAATCCTGAAGGCGGTGCTTGGGTTTCGGGGCCCCGTACGCGGCTAGGCTCCCAAAAAGTCCCACACATGTGGTATCCCATACTCAGGAGAAGCAGCAAAATGTATTTTGGGGTGCAATTCCACATATAACTATGGCATGTGTGAGCAATATATCATTTAGTGACAACTTTTTGAAAAAAAAAAAAAAATCTTTTTTATTTTTGTCTTTATTCAATCACTTGGGACTAAAAAAAAAAATATTCAATGGGCTCAACATGCCTCTCAGCAAATAGCTTGGGGTGTCTACTTTCCAAAATGGGGTCATTTGGGGGGGTTTTGTACTTCTCTGCCATTTTAGCACCTCAAGAAATGAAATAGGCAGTCATAAATTAAAAGCGGTGTAAATTCCAGAAAATGTACTCTAGTTTGTAGACGCTATAACTTTTGCGCAAACCAATAAATATACGCTTATTGGCATTTTTTTTTACTAAAGACATGTGGCTGAATACATTTTGGCCCAAATGTTTGACTAAAATTGAGTTTATTAGATTTTTTTTATAACAAAAAGTAGAAAATCTCTTTTTTTTTCAAAATTTTCGCTCTTTTTCCGTTTATATCTCAAAAAATAAAAATCACAGAGGCAATCAAATACCATCAAAAGAAAGCTCTATTTGTGGGAAGAAAAGGACGCAAATTTCGTTTGGTTACAAAATTGCATGACCGCGCAATTACCAGTTAAAGTAGTGCAGTGCGAAATTGAAAAAAAGACCTCTGGTCCTTTGGCTGCCAAATGGTCCGGGGCTGAAGTGGTTAAATATAAGGGGTATACAATAATTTGTTATTTCTTCTTACATCTCGAAAAAATGTGAGTAATCTCATGAAACACATATTAAAACATATGTAAGGATTTGCTTTACAAAAGGCAAGCTGTGAAATGTCTTAATTACAAAGTTACAGTGACTGTGGTTCAGACCTCCCAATCAGTGGGGTATTTTGGTTTTGCGCTGCCCTAGGCAAGACTAAAATTGGGCGCCCCCTCTCCCAAACCCAAATTTGCCACACCCCTTCCTGTTTAAGACCCCCCCTTCATCTGTAGGCCCCCCCTTACTATTTAGGCTCCACCTCTTCCTATTATAGATCCACCTTCAGAGGTGGGGGAGAGAGAGGGTGGTGAGAGAGGGGGGAGAGAGGGGGTGATACAGAGTTGGGTAGGTGTCCATAGGGCAGTAGATAATATTTAGTAAGGAGGGTATCTAAACGGCAGTAGCTAATACAGAGATGGGTAGTAGGTATCCAAAAGATGAGAAGCTAATTGTACCAATAAAGCAGGAGGTAAACTGTAAAAGGGTAGGTGTTCATAGGGCAGTAGGTAGTATAGAGAAGGGTAGGTGTCCATAGAGCAGAATGTAGTGTATATAGAGAAGGGTAGGTGTCCATAGTGCAGTAGGTAGTATATATAGAGAAGGGTTGAAGTTGATAGGGCAGTAAAGTATACAGCTGTTCGGGGAATGAAGGTATGTGTACACACAGTGAGGTAGGAGTTCCTAGTATTCTAGTGTGCTGTCCAGGTACTGTAGGTAGGTGTCCCTAGGATTGAGGTGACACCAGATGGTAGGTCTCCATTCTCCAGGCCTGGAATGGGACATTGTAGGTCTATACTAGAGCAGAGCCGCTCCCAGGCAGTCCCTCTTCTTCCTCCCCATTGTCGCGTAGAAATGACTAAGCAATGAGACGTCCCCTCCACTCTCCTCTCTGCTGGGTGGGGCGATCTCACATGCAGCACCTAGAAGGGATGGCCACGGAGTACAGGTGAATAGGTGACAGCTGGGTGACATCACCAGAGTATCGGCGACTGCAGCTTGGTCACCGGAAGAGGAGCTTACATATGAGATTGTCAGAGGGTCGGTGTAAAGTGTGGTCCACACCCCACGCACCAACACTACTGCTGGTACAGTGTTCCTTCTGCCTGGTGCTACCCCCTGTAAAATGCCGCCCAATGCAAACGCCTTGTTTGCCTCACGGCAGATACGCCCCTGCTCCCAGTAGAGGTTCTTTATGCATCAACTTAATCCAAGCGTTATTAGTTGCATAAGTCTGTGTATATGAATCAACTTTCTATACGCATTTTACAGATCTAAGCCTGCTTCCTCAGGGACTTATAGATCAATGGCTATTGTCACATAACTGCATGGGTGTGTTCCAGGTTCGCAACCTGGGAGCTGTCCTGCAGCAAACTTCATCACCCCAAGCAGGGTGTGCTGGTAAATACTAGGTGGCTAGAACGGGCATCTCGGCCATTCTTAGGGCTCATACCTGCAGAGCTATTGTGCAGGCTACACAGAAGGTCCACAATCCTGGCTAGTGTGATAGTTCAGGTGCTAATGACGCTGCACATACAGGTACATCTCATAAAATTAGAATATCATCAAAAAGGTAATTGTTTCAGTAATTCAATTCAAAAAGTGAAACTCGTGTTATATTTCAAGCATTTCTTTCTTTTAATTTTGATGATTATGGCTAGTAAAACCCAAAAATTCAGTATCTCAGAAAAGTAGAATATTACATAAGACCAATAAAAAAAAAATGCATTTTCAATATAGAAATGTTGGCTTACTGATAAAGTATGTCCATGAACAGTATAGTATGCACTAAATACTTGATCGGGGCTCTTTTTGCATGAATTACTGCATCAATGCAGCGTGGCATGGAGGCGATCGGCCTGTGGCACTGCTGAGGTGTTATGGAAGCCCAGGTTGCTTTGATAGTGTCCTTCAGCTCCTCTGCATTGTTGGGTCTGGTGTCTCTCATCTTCGCCTTGACAATACCCCACAGATTCTATATGGGGTTTAGGTCAGGCGAGCTTGCTGGTCAATAAAGCACAGTGATACCATGATCATTAACCACCTCAATACTGGGCACTTTCACCCCCTTGCTGCCCAGGCCATTTTTCAGCTTTCAGCGCTGACGCACTTTGAATGACGATTGCGCGGTCATGAAAACTGTGCCCAAATGTATTTTTAATAATTTTCTTACAATCATACAAGGCCATCCACAATTTTCATACAATCCACAATTTCATAAAGTCCATAAATTTAATAAAATTATAAAATAAATAAAAATAAAAATGTAATAAAATAAAAATTAAAATAAAATAAAATAAAATAAAATGAAAATAAAGTAGAAAATAAAATGTGCTAAAATCCACATTTTCATACAATCATACAATTTCTTACATCATACAAGGCCATCTACAACATCGCCCCCAGCTACATCAACCTAATCTGCAAATATCGTCAAAATCATCCCCTCCTCTCCTCCCAGGACCTCCTGCTCTCTAGCTCCCTTGTTACCTCCTCTCATTCTTGCCTTCAGGACTTCTCAGTCCGTGATGATTTGGGGAGCAATGTCATCTGCTGGTGTTGGTCCACTGTATTTTATCAAGTCCAAAGTCAGTACAGCCCTCTACCAGGAAATTGTAGAGCACTTAATGCTTCCCTATGTTGACCAGCTTTATGGAGATGCTGATTTCGTTTTCTAGCAGGACTTGGCACCTGCCTACACTGCCAAAAGTACCAATACCTGGTTTATTGATCATGATATCACTGTGCTTGATTAGCCATCAAACTCACCTGACCTAAACCCCATAGAGAATCTGTGGGGTATTGTCAAGAGGAAAATGAGAGACACCAGACCCAACAATACAGACAAGATGAAGGCCACTATCAAATTAACCTGGGCTTCCATAACACTTCAGAAGTGCCACAGGCTGATCGTTTCCATGCCACGCCACATTGATGCAGTAATTCATGCAAAGGGAGCCCCGGCCAAGTATTGAGAGCATACTATAATGTACATGGACATACTTTTCAGTAAGCCCACATTTCTGTATTAAAAATCCTTTATTTGTTATTGGTCTTATGTAATATTTAATTTGAGATACTGAATTTTAGGTTTTCACTAAGTTTACTATCTGTAAGCCATAATCAAAATTAAAAGAAAGAAATGCTTGAAATATATCACTCTGTGTGTAACACATCTATATAAAATATATGAGTTTCACTTTTTGAATTGAATTACTTAAATAAAATAACTTTTTGATGATATTCTAATTTCATGAGCTGCACCTGTATACTCTAATGGCCGCTGATCACCAGTGTCTGGGAGGAGTGAAACCTCCGCTGACCACCAAGGCCTGGGGAAGGAGACACCTCCACTGACCACCAAGGCCTGGGGAAGGAGACACCTCCACTGACCACAAGTGACTTGGAAGGGAGGAGGCAAACCATTGACCACCGATGCTTTTGTAATGTACTGTATGTGGGGGAAAACTAGCACACCAGTGTCTGAAAAGATGGAATATTTCACTGACCACAAATGCCTGTGAAGGGAGAGGGGAAACCAAGAACCACTAATACTCTTGAAAGTGGGACACTATCACAAACCACCAATGCCTGGTAAGGGGTGGGCAGGAGTCTTCGTCCCTCTGACCACCAGTGCCTTCGGGAAAGGAGGAACTGTCATTTAGAGGCAATCTTTTTTTTTTTTCTTTTTAAATTGAATTTTTGCCACACTACATACTACATGTGCACCATTTCACATATATGTTTGAGACATCCCTAAGCTTGTTATTTAATCACCTCAATACGGGGCACTTTCACCCCCTTCCTGCCCAGCCTAATTTCAGCTTTCAGTGCTCTCACACTTTAAATGACAATTACTCAGTCATGCTAAGTAGTTCCCAAATGAATTTTTTTGCATTTTTTTTCACACAAATGGAGCTTTCTTTTGGTGGTATTTATTCACCACTGGGATTTTTTTTTTTTTCGGGGGATTGGTCATGCTGCTAGGAGTAAGAGAGCGATAAGGTCAGTATTACTGCCAATACCAACCCCCCACCCAAGACTAAATAGGCGATTAACGCTTGCAGTGTGGGAGGTTGGGGTACTGCTGGGGTCATTTATTTGTGCTGCTTAGAGTTGAACTTTAAAGTAAATTTATTATGGGAGAATCATGGATGCTGTAAATGCTGAATTTGAATGAAAATGTTAGTTGCCTGGCTGTTATGAATGCCTTCTTTCTTCAAAATTTGTGACTTTTCTCTGACTTTTCAGAACTATGTTCTTGTTTTGACTCAGGAAGGACTGAAGTCAAAGTGTCTGAGCAAAAATGAGAGTGTCAGTCTTATTGCTTTCATTTTTAATTGCATTTTAATAGTGACATTTGTCTAATACAGAGAGCTACCAAACAATTGATCTGTCACCGTATAATGAGGAGATCCACAAATCTAAGATCTGACATTCAGGTCTGGTGGCACATGTCCTAGTCACTGGACCTCCATCTTTAAGACATCATGAACACAGGACATTTTGCTTTCTGTCATAGATGCCTTTCCTCCTGGCAGTGGTGTTTTGGCATAAAAAAAGCTTGACGCTTGTAAACGCGTGCGATGAGTTTAGGCTTGTTAAGCAATTGGGCGTTAATTAATTTCCTTGGCCAGAATAATAATTTATTCTGGCCAACCACTGCGGCTAAACCACATGGCCAACCCCCGCGGCTTATACACACCGTGGAAGTACAAAGGCTGCCATTTTTGGCCTCCTAAAAAAGGCCTGGCTGTGTCTGACATAACACCTAACTTAAAGTGGTAGTAAACCCTAATCTACCACTTGTAGAGGAGGAGACCGATCATGTGATCCCAGTACGGAGGAACACATGATCGGTCTCCTCCACTTGAGTCCCCTCCCCCCACAGTTAGAATCACTTCTATTAGGGAACACATTAACCCCTACAGCGCCCCTAGTGTTAACCCCTTCCCTGCCAGTCACATTTACACAGTAATCATTGCAATTTTATAGCAACGATCGCTGTGTAAATGTGAATGGTTCCAAAAATGTGTCAAAAGTGTCCGAAGTGTCCGCCGCAATGTCGCAGTCACGAAAAAAAAATCGCAGATCGCCGTCATTACTAGTAAAAAAAAAAAAATTAAATAAATCTATCCCCTATTTTGTAGACGCTATAACTTCTGCGCAAACTGATCAATATACGCTTATTGCGATTTTTTTTACCAAAAATATGTAGAAGAATACGTATCGGCCTAAACTGAGGAAAAAAATAGTTTTTTTTTTAAAAAAATTGGATATTTATTATAGCAAAAAGTAAAAAATATTGTGTTTTTTTTCAAAATTGTCGCTCTTCTTTTGTTTATAGCGCAAAAAATAAAAACCGCAGGGGCGATCAAATACCACCAAAAGAAAGCTCTATTTGTGGGAAAAAAAGGACGTCAATTTTGTTTGGGTGTAACGTCGCACAACCGCGCAATTGTCAGTTAAAGCGACGCAGTGCCGAATCGCAAAAAGTGCTCTGGTAAGGAAGGGTGTTTAAAAGCCCTGTATTGAAGTGGTTAAGGCTTACCTGTAGGTACTGTGAATATCTCTCAAACTTGCAGAGTTTAGGAGATATTCAGAGTGCATGCAGCCAGTGACGTTACCCGCACATGCGCTCTGAAGGTTCAACATACAGTGCCAGAGCTTCAGTGCCCGTGCCGTTAACGGCAGCTCCCGCGCGCATGCGTGGGACTGACGTCATTGCGCCCCCAGCCACTCATGTAGCCGGGGGACGCCAACCTGGAAGGAAGACCAGGGGAAGATGTTAGCCCTCTCAGTGGTGACAGCGCGGTGCTAGAGGACTTTGTTCTAAGGTAAGTTTTCACAATGTGCTAGTATCCGATGCATACTAGCACATTATGACCTTGCCTTGCAGGGTTTTTTTTTTTCATCCACTGTGGTTTAGGACCACTTTAAACTGAAAATTCAAGCGGTAGTAAAGGCTCAAGGTTTTTTACCTTCATGCATACTATACGTGAAGGTAAAAAACCTTCTCTGTGCAGCAGCCCCCCTTAATACTTACATCTTTCTCCAGCACTGTGCATGAGACCCTCGAGAGATTATCCCTCCTCATCAATGGCTGAGACAGCAACAGGAGCCATTGACTCCCACTGCTGTCAATCAAAGGCAGTGAGCCAATGAGGAGAGAGAGAGGTGGGGGCACTCGGTAGGAAGGAGGAGGCCAGGAGCACCAGCGGGGGACAAGAGAAGAGGAGGACCAGGTCTGCTCTGTGCAACAGAGCAGGTAAATATGACATGTTTGTTATTTTAATGTTAAAAAAATGTAAATATTTAATATCACTTTAAATCGGGTAAATACATTACCTGACCTGTAGATGTCACTATGTATAATTGTTACATGTATAATTCTTTCTATACTCTGTACAAGTTAGATCCTGTCTATGAATGCCTGAGATTGCCAATAAAGTACTCTGCCTCCCAGACTACAGGACATAGTTTCTTTTAAAAATCAACCACAGACTGTATAGAACAGTCTGTCTTCTGCTAGCATGCTGGTAAGAAGGAACCTTGCTCTCTGTGTGTAAACAGTGGTCTCTCTGCACAGGTCCAACTCACCCCTTGATAAATCAGACCTATAGCTCTGCAATAAGCAAAGCTTACACTCCTTCATCATACCTCCCAACTGTCCCTGATTTTGAGGGGCTTCTCCCTGATTTGGAACAAAGTCCCTCTGTTCCTCTTTCCTCCTCATTTGTCCCTCATTTTGGACTGATCTATATATACATTTATGCACTTTTAATCTATCAAATAGTGTTTCCCAGAGCTAAACCTTTCATCCAATTTCTAAATTGCTGCATTTGTAAATTCCAAGAGCCAGTATAAAGAAATAGTAGTGGTAAAAAAGCCCTTGTGGGTTTAACCAATCATTTTTTTTGTACAATTCTCCTTTAAGGGGGCATGGCAGTGGGTGTGTCCTATGCCTATATACTTTTACTAATAGGTGTCCCTTGTTCTCATTTCAGAAAGTTGGGAGGTATGCTTCCTGGTTGAAGAGCTCTAGCATTAACTGAGCAGGAGGTGTGTTGGAGTGCTGCAGAGTGACCACTGCTTCTACAAAGATAGCAAAGAATGTATTGGAATGTATTTTAAGCTGATTAAAGCTGAATGTTTACTGGGCTTTAGGAGCTTTTGAGTCACAGATAGAACAAACATGCTGTAAATGAATGTAAAGAAAGTGTCATTTTATTTCTATATTCTATATTTGTTCTGGGTCAGGGACTCAGAAAGTATTGAAGCTGAAACATCACCATAACAGAGAGGGAACCAACATTTCCAAAAGGAGAGTGCAGCAATGGCAAGGAGGCTTATAGTAAAACTAATGCCGCGTACACACGTGCGGACTTTTGCCGGCGGACTTAGTCCAGCGGACAATCCCGCGGGACTTTCCAGCTAGGTCCGCTGGACTTTCCGAGCGTGTGGACTTGCCCACACACACGCACGGACTTCTCCAGCGGATAATCCGCCGGCCAAAAGTCCGCGGGACTTTTGAAAATGAACGGACTTGCCCACACACGGAGCAGTCCGTTCATTTCGAACGTAACTTCAGGTTACGTAGCTAGCGTAGGCAGTAAATGCCGCCGCCCTAGCTCCGTGACCTGGCATGGATTTAAAGGGAATCCCCACGCCGAAAAAACGGCGTGGGGGTTCCCCCCAAATCCAAGTCAGACCCTCATCCGAGCATGCAGCCTGGCAGGCCAGGAAAGGGGTGGGGACGAACGAGCGCCCCCCCCTCCTGAGCCGTACCAGGCCGCGTGCCCTCAACATGGGGGGTGCCCTGGGGAAAGGGGGGCCGTGCGGCCCCCCCACCCCAAAGCACCTTGTCCCCATGTTGATGAGGACAAGGGCCTCTTCCCGACAACCCTGGCCGTTGGTTGTCGGGGTCTGCGGGCGGGGGCTTATCGGAATCTGGGAGCCCCCTTTAATAAGGGGGCCCCCAGATCCCGGCCCCCCACCCTATGTGAATGAGTATGGGGTACGATGTACCCCTACCCATTCACCTAAGGTGTAAAATGTAAAGTACAAAAACACACACACTTTTGAAAAAATATTTTATTGCACTGCTCCGGGGGTCTTCTTCCGTCTTGGGGGTCTTCTCGCCGGACTCCTCCGCTCTCTTCTGCTCTTTTACCTAGCTCTTTCACGAGCGGAGGAGTCCGGCTACCTTCTTCGTCGTCGCCGCCGTCGTCGTCTGGGGGTCTCGATCCGCCTTCGGGGGTCTTCCGGGGGTCTCTTCTGTTCTTGCGGCGGTCGTCGTCTTCCGCGCCGCCGGTGCCGCCTTCTTCTTCTTGTCCTTCTTCTTCTTCTTCCGATGTTGACCCGTCGCTGTCTCTGCCCGGAATGCCTGTGCCGCTCTGCGCTGGGACTTATATAGGGACATGGGGGACAGGGTCACATGTTCATGTCACATGGTGACCCCGCCCCCTTGCGATGTCACAGTCCCAGCATCCTCCGGAACAGAAGAGACCCCCGGAAGACCCCCGAAGGCGGATCGAGACCCCCAGACGACGGCGGCGACGGCGAAGAAGGTAGCCGGACTCCTCCGTTCGTGAAAGAGCTAGGTAAAAGAGCAGAAGAGAGCGGAGGAGTCCGGCGAGAAGACCCCCAAGACGGAAGAAGACCCCCGGAGCAGTGCAATAAAGTATTTTTTCAAAAGTGTGTGTGTTTTTGTACTTTACATTTTACACCTTAGGTGAATGGGTAGGGGTACATCGTACCCCATACTCATTCACATAGGGTGGGGGGCCGGGATCTGGGGGCCCCCTTATTAAAGGGGGTTCCCAGATTCCGATAAGCCCCCGCCCGCAGACCCCGACAACCAACGGCCAGGGTTGTCGGGAAGAGGCCCTTGTCCTCATCAACATGGGGACAAGGTGCTTTGGGGTGGGGGGGCCGCACGGCCCCCCTTTCCCCAGGGCACCCCCCATGTTGAGGGCACGCGGCCTGGTATGGCTCAGGAGGGGGGGGGGGGCGCGCTCGTTCGTCCCCACCCCTTTCCTGGCCTGCCAGGCTGCGTGCTCGGATGAGGCTCTGACATGGATTTGGGGGGAACCCCCACGCCGTTTTTTCGGCGTGGGGAGTCCCTTTAAATCCATGCCAGGTCACGGAGCTAGCGCGGCGGCAGTAACTGCCTAAGCTAGCTACGTAACCTGAAGTCACGTGCTAAATGAACGGACTTGCCGATGAGCGTCAAGTCCGTTCATTTCAAAAGTCCCGCGGACTTGCCCACTAACGGCGGGATTATCCGCCGGACTGCCAAGTCCAGCGGATAATTTTAAAACCAAACTTAAAACTTTGGCGCCAAAAAGTCCGCCGGACTTTGGCGCCAAAAAGTCAGCCGGCGCCCACACACGAGGGGATTATCCGCTGGACTTCAGTCCAGCGGATAATCCTGCGGGATTGTCCCTTCGTGTGTACGCCGCATAAGTATACAGTGGTGAACCACAAAGAGAAATATAAAATTCTCAATAGAGAGTTGCCAACATCCCAATATTAATTGTAGAAGGACCCTAAAAGATGGGACACAAGTACCCCCCCCCCCCCCCCGGTACAGTGGGACTTTAAAGGCGAACAAACGAAAACCTATATCATAAAAATATTTGTTATTTAGAAAAATGCTTAAAAAGCATCTATAAAAATTATCATCATGTTTTTATACATGCTTTTTAAGCATTTTCCTAAATAAATTATATTTTTATGATATAGGTTTTCGTTTGTTCGTCTTTAAAGTCCCACTGTACCGGGGGGGGGGGGGGGGGGTACTTGTGTCCCATCTTTTAGGGTCCTTCTACAAATAGTAAAACTAAAGGCAAAACTTTTTTTTTTATAGTTTTGGATAGAGAGAAGGATTAGAACACCTGTCAGGTTTTTATTGCTCTCTGTGTCTCTCATAGGGAGACTCGCCCTCTCTATTTGTCCAGTTTGCAATTATAACCAATAGTGAAAGTGAAAAAAATCCCACATTTTAGGTTGTCACCATAACAGGAATAAAAGGAGAAATCTTCCAATGGCGACACTAGTTCTGGTGACAACCAGTGATTCTCTCACTTTGGAGGGATATTCTCTCACTTCCTGTTTTGGCTATGGGACAGGAAGTGAAGGGAAATCTCTCTCCAATGGGACACAGAAGGCAACACAATTCTGTCAGGGGTTACAACCTCCCTAAAGCCCCATACACACGGTCGGACAATCCGCGGACCAGGTCGGTCGGATCCTGTCCGTCGTACTTTGTCCGATGTTGGTGTTGCGTACACACGGCCGGACTACGTTGTCGGAATATCCGGTCTGCAAGAACGTTGTGACGTAAGTCGTCGTCCACGAGATTAGAAAAGGGAAGTTCAGCACCACGTCAGGCACCCGTTGGGCTCCTTCTGCTGATCCCGTGTTTATCGCGAGTTAGTCGAAGTTTGGTGACTTAAGATTCGCGCTTCTCAGTTTTCTGACTCAGATCGTTACTGCTCTTCAGTTTGTGCTTGTCGTGCGTATCTGTTTATTAGTGCGTGTAGTCAGTTCGCATTTGTTGGTCATTGCGGCCTCTATCTTGATATAGGACGCTTTGATTTGCACTGCTTATTGTCTGCTCGTTTCTGGTATTCATTTCGTTCTTTCAGGCCTTGCTGTTTATCGGTGCTTTCTGTTTGTATGTTCTGACCAGCCGACCTTTTGTGACCTTGTGAGCGATGTTTCCCGTGCGTACTCGTCGCCGAGTTCGTGCTGTACGCGGAATTGGTGTCGGGCTTCTAGCTTTGAGCCAAGACCCGTCCATGAACAGAGTGACGAGGAGTATGTGGACCAAGAATTGGTTGCTTCAGCGTGACCAATTCTCGCACATGCCTTTGCTTCGTGAGATCCAGGAGAATAATCCTGATGATTTCAGGAACTTTCTCAGGATGACGGACCCCGATTTTCACCGTCTTTTGGCTTTGCTGACCCCCTTTATCAGCCGGCAGGATACCTGCATGAGACAAGCCATTACTCCGGAGCAGAGGCTTGTTGCCACGTTGAGGTACTTGGCGACAGGGAGAAGTCTTCAGGATTTGAAGTTCTCTTCAGGTATCTCTCCCCAGGCCCTGGGAATCATTATTCCAGAGACCTGTTCTGCCATCATCGAGGTCCTGCAGGAGGACTATATTAAGGTAACATTTCTCCTTTACTATTCCCTTCTATGTATGTTCTTTTTGCTAATGTCTTCTATTTTTGACCTCCTTCCCTAATTACCATGATTGCAATATGTTCTAATATGCTGTGCCCCTTTTCTCCTTCATGCATTTTTCCCTTCACTTACCTCCCCAGCATGCTCTTCTGCCCCAATAGACACCTATGGCCTAGTCACTTAAGCAATGTATTTTGTCTGCTGCATAGGATTTTTTTGCCCCCAAACACCCCCTAAAATATGCACAAATGTTTGCTGTGTGGTTTACTTCATGTAGAGCCCCTTTTTTTTATTGTTTTTGGTGGGGGGGGGGGGCAAACTCATTAGGAACCCCCTCCCCCAACTGCTCTGTCAGATGGTACCAATCCTCTATCTGCTGGCTTTCCCAAGGTCAATACACACTATATACCTACCTCTTTATAGTGGGCATCTTTAGGGATGAATTCTGCAAAGCATGTAGTGCAAGGGGCTGGCTCCATACTTTCCATTTCCTAATTTTTACCTTACCTTGCTTGGTAATTTCATAATGTCACAATGTGCTTTCCTTTTTTTGTGGGGGGGGGGGGGTTGAAATGTTAGTTTAGCTTTCCTGGGGGCTGCCAATAGTGTTAAGTACAGAGGGTCTGGCCAAACTAGCACACATTATTGAGCCATTTGCCAATCAATGAAGTGCAGAGGGTTACCTGTCCAACAACCCCCCCCCCCCAAAACCCCTAGTTATTGCCAATGGCCCATCAGAAGTGTGGGGATTGATGGGGGGTGAGTAATCTGTGAAGGGGAGCCTCTACTTTTCTGTGAAAATACTTTCCAGCCTCCAATTTTATACAATGCTCTTGTTCCAAGATGTTGATTGTCTAATCTGCTTGCAATGTTTATGTGCAAAGTGACTAATTTTTTTTTCTTGTTTCACTCCACAGTTCCCTTCAACGCCACAGGAATGGCAGACTGTGGCCTCCCACTTTGCCAGCCGTTGGGACTTTCCTAACTGCGGAGGGGCAATTGATGGGAAACACGTCCGCATCGTCCCACCGCCCAACTCGGGGTCCCACTATTATAATTATAAAGGGTTTAATAGTGTAGTGATGTTGGCGGTGGTGTCGGCAACATATGAATTTATGTATGTGGACGTGGGGATGAACGGCCGGATCTCGGATGGTGGTGCCATTACGCACACGGAGTTCTACTGGCGTCTCCAAAGTGGCAGTCTGTGCTTGCCACCTCCAGAGGAGAATGCTGAAGGACTCCCCTTCGTCTTTGTCGCAGATGAAGCGTTTGCGTTGACTCCCCATGTGATGAGGCCGTTCCCGATGAGGACCCTCACCCCAGACCAGAGGGTCTTCAACTACAGGCTGTCCAGAGCCAGAAGAGTTGTGGAGAACACTTTTGGCATCCTGGCCAGCCGCTTCCGCCTGTTCTTGACGGCAATTAACTTGGCGGAATACAAACTGAACCACATAGTTCTTGCCTGTTGCATATTGCACAACTTCCTCAAAAGACATAACAGGAACTATGTGGTGCCCGTTGGCCCAGATGTGGAGGGCCCTCCAAATGCGGACCTCACAGCCCTTCAAGTGGCACGTCCAGGCTTGCCCCCTCTAAATGCCCGCGCGGTCCGCGAGCAATATATGGAGTACTTTGTGGGTAGGGGGGCCATTGCTCTGCCTGACGATGTGTGAGAGGCATTTTTTAATAAATCTGATATTTCAACCAACCTATGATTTCTTGTAATTTCAGTATTCTTTTTTGCTTATTTTACCTTGAAATTTTTTCCCTTTGCCTTCGACAGTGGGAATGCACTTTCTGGCCAAAAGGAGGTAACAGTCTCTTCTTCCCAAAAAGATTAGTCTCATGTTGTGTGTTTGCTACCTAATCTTTGGTCTAGATAAGGTTTGTACTGCATAACTGACACCCAAAATACTCCTTTTCATCACCAGGTCAGACATGTGTGTATTCTCAAAAATGCTGTGCTCCGTGTTTTCGTACAAAGCACTGTGGGTGTCATTTACATAAGTCAAATCCACTATGCTCTACAAGTGCAGTGAAAAAGTGCCCTGGAAAAGAAACTTGCAGTGCAAAGTGGACTTGCCTTTAGTAAATAACACCAATTGCCCCCCATATCCTTTCCATTTGACATACATAATGCATTGTGTTTTTTAAATAAGGAAGCCACACATTTCGAAAAATAAAAAAGTTTACTTGGAAAACATTCACAAGTGCGTTTACAATCTTCACGCCCAAACTGACAACATCTTGGTTATTTACAGCATTGTTTAGAAACATTCCGCAATTGGTAAAACCAGGCATGGAGCAAAACAGAACCTATGAACTTGGAAAGTTCAACTTTGTAAAGTGAAGACAAGATCAGACATGACTATATGTTCAAAGTGTGTTTGATCTTGCCTTCATCACATGGGGGGGTCACCCCTGGAAAGTGGAAATTTAGAACATGCACACAATTTGGGTCTGAAAATGGTCATTAGATGGTAAAACACATGCCTAGAAGCTTCAAAAGTGCCATTTTCCATCATGGGGATGAATGGGCGTTTTTTGGGGGTGCAACCCCTTCACCACAACCACTTTCGCAGTTCGTAAAGTGGTTGCACCCCCAAAAAAACGTTGGCATTCATCCACCATGATGGGAGCTAGCACATGTGGACACAATGTGTGCATGTTCCAAATTTCACACAGTTCTTAAGTTGCAAATGTGTTCAGAAGCTGGCACAAATGTGTGTTAATTACTTGGTGCGTTTTCATATTTTTCCTAAAACATCAATGATGTTCTTCAATTTTTGTTGAACATCATTGATGTTTTGCTTTATGTAATCGAGATCTCTATTGCAGACCATTATCTCCCCGATGAGTACGTGGGCACTCTCTGTGGTAAAGTGCGATTTTTCTTCCACAACATCCACGTCACCTAAAAACCACAAACAAACAAAAATCGGGTGTTGGAAATGAGGCAGCCATACATTGATTAGCTTACCAGTAGCTGTGTTCTCCCACACTCACCTGTTGTGGTGACAATTTCTCCAAGTTCGATGATCTCTCCTTCCTCCTCCTCCTCCTCTGCTTCTGCTGTTTCACCTTTTTTGGGAGGTGTTGGTTTTGGGGTTTCCTCAGACGGGCCAAGTTTTCGCTCCCCTATGAGAATGTACAAAAGGAAGATTTAGCAACACAATCTATTGAGGGCAGAAATAGGAAATGACAAACATTGCTTGAAAGTGACGGACACAATTTTTGTTTGGCCAGTTACAAATGCCAACTACATGAATGTAGTCACTTTGTAAAGGTGCTAAACTGACTAGCTTTTTGGTAGAAGTTTGTGTGATGGAGACCCCCCTCTAGTATCCACTGGAGCACATGTGTGGAAAAGCCTAATAAAAAGGGGGTTTGGGTGTCCCAGCACTAGTGCTCTAGAGTCCAGATGGGTAAACAGCTACTGGGTGACCTCTCCTTTACATTGAATAAATTGGCTTTACATTCTTGATGACATTTCTAGTGAGAACAAACTTCCTTTCCACAAAAAAAACACCAAACATCGTATTATAAGTGGCCGATCGTTGCGTACGATCGAATGAACACACACACACGACCATGACAGTGGCAGAAAGATCGAGGCTGAGTACGATCGAATGCACAGACGAACATGAAAGTGGCCATTTTGGAATGTACAACTTTGTAAAAATCAAACCACATGGAGCAGTATGCAAGCAAGAAATAAAACACAAAACACAACTACTTACTTTTTTGAAGAATTCGCTTGATCTTTCTGTACTGATCGGCCTCCCTCAGTTTCAGGTCTGACCAGCGTTTCCTCAGTTGCTCCTTGGATCGTTGTACCCCAAAATTATTGTACAGCCTCCTCACAACTTTAGACATGATCTTGGCATTGCGGACATTGGGGTTGAGGTAAGGCCCATACTTCCCATCATAGTCGCTCCTCTTTAATATGTCCACCATCTCCAACATTTCTCCAAATGACATATTGGAGGCCTTGAATTTCAGGCTCCGGGATCGGGACGTTTCTGCCTCCGGACTTTCCTCGTCCTCCTCGTTGGTGGGATATTTGTGGCGCACCTGCTGTGTCCCCGCCATGTGCTCTCCCCACTGCGCCGTAAAGAGAAGGGGTGGGGAATAGACGAGAAAGATCGTCCGGGGCGGGTGGAGTTTGACGCATGCGCACTGTATATAAAACGTCACACGCCTGTGTCATAGCCACGATCTGGGAGACGAGGGGAGAGAAAGCTCACGCACGAGACGATCGCTAGAAACGAAGGTACAATTTGACGTTGGTACATAACTAGCCTAGACTGATTAGAACTTGAGGCTTCTTTCTGGAGAAGATTAGGAGAGTTTAGGCTGACATTATTTATATTGTTCTGTGTGGTGTTGTGTCTTGCAGAGGTGATGGAGGCCTTCTACGACGTGAGTTTTCTCCCCCTCTTCATTGATAAATACAGGGAATTTCCCCTTTTATGGCTACCAAAGCACCGTGACTACAGCAACAGACCAAAGAGGTACGCAGCCATGCTGAAACTTGTGGCATTTGTAAAGCCAACCCTGCCCATGGCAACCGTGGCAAACTTAAAAGTGAAGATTAACAACATGAAGAGTACCTATTTCCGGGAGCGCAATAAGGTCCGGTAGTCCCTAGCATCTGGAGCTGCAGCAGCTGATGTCCATGTCCCCACGCTCTGGTACTATGAGAGGCTCCACTTTCTCAAAGACTAGGCTACTGTCAGGAAGTCACTCTCGACTCTTCCTTGCACGCGTCCTTCCACGCACGCCACCCCTGATGAGGCTTCCGAGGACCAACCTGGGCCTTCCAGTATGGAAGATGTGCAGGAGCCCAGCTTGTTCCAGGTATAGTAGTTTTGTAACCATTTTGGGGAATAAGGAATGATGTTCAGTTAATTCAGGATCCCCAATTGCTTAGTTCCTAACGTGATTGACATATCAACAGACAGTGGTGTTGGAGACATTTTTGGGAAGACTCTAAACTGCAGGGATGAGAATTGTATGGTTTTCTATTTGTAAACATTTTGCAACAGTCACTAGATGAGAATTGTGTGTGTTTGATGAACAAATAACTGAAACTATGTCCCTTTTTCAGACACAGGAAGACCTCAGCCAGGAGGTGGCTGTGGAAGGTGGCAGTCAGGAGGAGGCAGGGGTTAGTGGCAGCCAACAGGGGGGTAGGCGTAGGAGCCTGACTGTCTCCCAAGTCCCTCCCCTCCGCCTTCCCTACAGAAGGGCGAAAAGCATGGGGGAGGTGGGAGAGTCAGCGCTCCAGCTGATACGAGATGCCTCAGCCTCCCTATATGCCACACCCACCTACGAGGAGGCCTTTGCCTCCTTGGTTGGCAGTAAAATGACGGGTATGGAGGCGGGGCAACGCAGCATGTGTGAGGATGTCATCCTCAAAATACTAAATGAGGGGATGGCTGGGGAGATGACCCCACTCACACATGTTTGCGAGAGTGACCTTGCTCCGCCTCCTCCTCCTCCTTCTGCCACCCCACCAGCACCAGCACCACGGCGTGGAAGGAAGCGTACAAGGAAGACAAGAGAGTGATGACCTTGATTCAGTCTGGTCTGAGAGAAGATGGAGCCTCTCGTAGGACCAGAGCCTGGGGACCTAGATGGCATCTGCTGCAGTTTCGGATGTTTTGGACTTCAGGACCAGATTGCGCTCCCTTATTATTTAGATAGGTACTCTTCAGGCCCCCAATTTTTTAAGCGTGAAAAATGATGGTTGCCATGGGTGTCCAAGGCTTTGCAAATTCCCCAAGTTTCACCATGGCTGCGTTCCTCTTTGGTTTGTTGTTGAGACCTAAATAATTTTTTTTTGGATTTGAAATAAGCATTGACTATTGTGTTTTACTTTTCTACAATGACAGTTTTTCTTTGAGTAGGCTGGTACATTTCACTAATCCTAAAGTAGAATTAACAAGGGGCACCAACAACCAACAAACTCCTAGTAAATTTAAGCAAGAAATACAAATGTTAATAATGTGGTTTTGCTAAGTTGAGACACACAACCCCCCTCCAAAAAAAAATAAAATAATCTCCTTCAAATATGTATTCCCAAAAAAAAAACAAAAAAAGACAAATGATGCTAAAAATATAACAAAGATTCTTTTACGATCTGAGTAAAAATAAACATGTAGTGTATAAATGCTGAAAAGTAATAAAGAACTGTGCGGGAAGTGCGGGTGAATAGGAGCAGCTAAAACATGTCATTCTTGTTGCATTGTAAAGAAAAAGAGAATGCGCTGCATTAAAGACATTTTAACATTGCAGCGTGACGAATGTGCTGTGTCGATTAGGAAAGGTAGTTTTACCTGACCGAGCGCTTCCGTCACAGAATTTCTTCTGAGCATGCGTAGCACTTTGTCCGTCGGACAACCGTACACACGATCGGATTTGGTGTGATCGGACCGTGTTGACGGCAAATCTTTCCAGCAGGAGATAAGACTTTGTCCGTCGGACAAACCGACGTACACTGTCCGATGGTGCATACACACGGTCTGATTTTTCAACAACATTGTCCGATCGGACAGAATCCATGAAAAAGTCCGACCGTGTGTATGGGGCTTTACTCTGTTCAAAATGGAAAAAAATAATTTTGCCTTTAGTTTTATTTTCAATGATTATAACAAGATGGAGCTCCTTTTGGGGCCAGTTGTTTATTTTAGGATTTCTAAACCATTAATATTTTATCTATAACAGTGACTGCCATTTGGCAAATCAAATTGAACAAACAAGTGCAATCTGAAGAGTACGCAAACCTCAAGGCCTCTTACAAATGGAAAAAAAAAGAGAGTTGGGAAGAAGTGTATGAGCAAATGCATCTTCCCAGTTGGTAATACTACTGTATGAGCATTGCAGTTCCAGTGTGTTCATTGATTCTCCCTTCATGGAAATAATGATTCTACTACAGTATACATAACATAATCTACATACTGTATATCTGCAAGTCTTGTATCTGTTTTGATGTGCTGTCTTATGGCCTGTGCTTTTACTACATTTCAACCTGCATTTACCATGAAGGTAAATACAGTCTGTGAATGAGGCTGGAAGATATAGGTGCAGCTCAAAACATTAGAATATCATCAACAAGTTAATTTATTTGAGTAATTCAATTTAAAAAGTAAAACTCATATATTTTATATAGATTCCTTACACAGAGTGATATATTTCAAGTATTTCTTTCATTTTGATGATTATGGCTTACAGCTAGTGAAAGCCCAGAATTCAGTTTTTCAGAAAATTATAATATTGTGAAAGGTTCAATATTGTCACACTCTAATAAGCTAATTAACTCAAAACACCTGTAAAGGTTTCCTGAGCCTTTAACCAGTTCCCAACCGTCTTGCATACATATACGGGGGCAGAATGATTCCCCTGCGCGAAGCCCCGTACAGGTACAGGGTTCCTTTAAAAGCCGCCAGAGGGCGCGCGTGCACCCGCTGCATGGGGGGGGGCGATGCGCGCGCCCCCCGGTTGCGATCGCTGCCAGCCATGCGCGATCGCGTGCACGAGTGCCAGCATGGGGATTTGTGTGTGTAAACACACAAATCCCTGTGCTGTCAGAGGAGAGGAGACATGTCGTTTGTTCCTACTCAGTCCTATCCCCATACAGTTAGAACACAGTGAGGCAACACACAATTAACCCCTTGATCACCCCCTAGTGTTAACCCCTTCCCTGCCAGTGTCAATTACAAAGTAATCAGTGCATTTTTATAGCACAGATCGCTGTATAAATGTCAGTGGTCTCAAAAATGTGTCAAAAGTGTCCGATGTGTCCAACGTAATGTCGCAATACTGCTAAAAATCGCAGATCACCGCCATTACTAGTAAATAAAAAAAAAAAGCCTAAAAAATGCCATAAATCTTTCCCATAGTTTGTAGAAGCGATACATTTTGCGTAAACGAATCAATAAACGCTTATTGCGATTTTTTTTTTTTACCAAAAATATGTAGAAGAATATATATTAGCCTAAACTGATGAAGACATTTTGGGGATATTTATTAGAGCAAAAAGTAAAAAATATTGTTTTTTTTTTTTCAAAATTGTCGCTCTTTTTTGTTTATAGCGCAAAAAATACCAAATACCACCAAAAGAAATCTCTATTCGTGGGGGGAAAAAAGGACGCAAATTTCGTTTGGGTACAGCATCAGATGACCGTGCAGTTGTCAGTTAACGCGGCGCAGTGCCAAATTGTAAAAAGTGCTCTGGTCAGGATGGGGGTAAAATCTTCCCGGGCTGAAGCGGTTAAATGGTCTCTCAATCTGGTTCAGTAGGTTACACAATCATGGGGAAGACTGCTGACTTGACAGTTGTCCAGAAGCCAGTCATTGACACCCTCCACAAGGAGGGTAGGTCACAAAAGGTCATTGCTATAGAAGCTGGCTGTTCACAGAGTGCTGTATCCAAGCATATTAATGGAAGGTTGAGTGGAAGGAAAAAGCGTGATAAAAAAAGGTGCACAAGCAACAGCGATAACCGCAGCCTTGAGAGGATTGTTTAGCAAAGACCATTCAAGAATTTTGTGGGGAGATTCACAAGGAGTGGACTACAGCTGGTGTCATGGGCTACAACTGTCGAATTTCTTGTGTCAAGCCACTCCTTAACCAGAGACAACATCAGAAGCGTCTTACCTGGGCTAAGGAGAAAAAGGACTGGACTGTTGCTCAGTGTTCCAAAGTCCTCTTTTCAGATGAAAGTACATTTAGCATTTTGTTTGGCTATCAAGGTCTTAGAGTCTAGAGGAAGAGTGGAGAGGCACAGAATCCAAGTTGCATGAGGTCCAGTGTGAAGTTTCCACAGTCAGTGATAATTGTGGGAGCCATGTCATCTGCTGGTGTTGATTCACTTTGTTTTATCAAGTCCAAAGTCAGCGCAGCCCTCTACCAGGAAATTCTAGAGCACTTCAGGCTTCCCTCTGCTGACCAGTATTATGGAGATGCTGATTTCATTTTCATGCCCACACTGCTAAAAGTACCAATACCTGGTTTAATGATCATGGTATTGCTGTGCTTGATTGGACAGCAAACTTGCCTGACCTAGACCCCATAGAGAATTTGTGGGGTATTGTCAAGAGGAAGATGAGAGACACCAGACCCAAAAATGCAGAAGAGCTGAAGGCCGCTATCAAAGCGCCTCCATGCCACGCCGCATTGATGCAGTAATTCATGCAAAAGGAGCCCAGACTAAGTATTGAGTGCATACTATACTGTACATGGACATACTTTTCAGTAAGCCAACATTTCTGTATTAAAAATTCTTTTTTTATTGGTCTTATGTAATATTCTAGTTTTCTGAGATACTGAATCTTGGGTTTTCATCAAAATTAAAAGAAAGAAATGCTTGAAATATATCACTCTGTGTGTGTAAAACATCTATATAATATATATGAGTTTCACTTTTTGAATTGAATTATTGAAATAAATTAACTTTTTGATGATATTCACATTTTTTGAGATACACCTGTATATCACATACACTGGGGGAACTCGCCCAATTATAACCAGGGAAACTCTGTATAAGCCCTCGTTCACAATAGAGCGACTTATCTGATAGGTAAAATCGCATGACAAGTCGCACCCTATTATAAAATAAAAATATCCCTGCACCACTAGATAAATAAAACGCATACTGCTGCAAACACTGAAGGTGATACCAAAACCCTAAAATAAATTGAAATAATACTATGAGCTCAGGAGTGAATAATCTAATCAACAGCAACCGTCCTTAATTCTTGATAGGTATTCAGTTACATAAAGTAACATGGTATAGTGTTAATTACTGCGCTGTCCGAAAATTAGATGACAAAAACATGAGGAGTGTCAAATAAATAGTGAATGGACGAAATGTGTAAACAAAAGCTGCTGCAATCATATATGTGGGATACCCACACTAAAACAATACATAAAGAAAAAATAACTGCGCTGCAAAAAATAAATGTGAGTGATAAAAATCTGTAGAAGTGAATATAAGTGCACCTGCTACTGATTATAACAGTACATAAGTAACATCATACAGAAGAAATTAAATATATCAAATAATGAACACACAAATAGTGAAAATGGTGAAAAAAACATTTTTGGAAAAAAAATTTTTTTTTTTTGGAAAAAATTAATGTTGGGATCATCCAGTGTGAAAAAAATGTAACTTTGCTGATGTAAAGTCAATCATAAATTTATAATAATTGGATGGGAGCACCCGTCCTGATCAGCTGCATACAACAAGAAATGTCCATAAAGAAGGGAACTCCAGGTTCTATAAGTGACACCACTCCTAATGCACCCAAGAGAGAAAGGTGTCCTGTCAAGGAGAGATAAAGAACTCCACCACCGAGAAATGCTGACTCTTACCGGAACGTGAGATCTCCTGTTCGAGAGATCTCACAGGCTTTTGGATTAGTTCTCAGCCACGGGTCTCTGTGGGGACTGGGATGCTGGACGGACTCTCACAAACAGGTCAAGCAGATATCATGCGGGAACAAGAACATAGAGACTCCATAGTGTATCACTTTAAAATAAGGTTTAATGTAAATAAAGAAATACACTTACAAAAAAGTAGAAGTTAAAAAGCGTGTAGAATTATTAGCCGGCCGGCTCGCAATGCTGCCCATTGCTTCCGGGTTGCGCGTGGTAATTGTGGTGACGTCAGCACGCCGCTCCTCCCTACGCCGTTTCGTCACAAATGACGTCTTCCAGGGGCACCTTGTACGAAACCCTCTATAACTTGCACCCTCAGTCATCGGGGGACAGACCCCAGGATAGGATGGAAGCCATTGAGACCTATCTAGCAGCGGTGAACTTGCCTTCTCTTAGAGAGGAGGAGGTGGAATCACTTTCACAAGCCATAACTGCAGAGGAGTTTGCGACTGCTCTGGCAGGCTCGCCCAAGGGCAAGGCACCTGGCCCTGACGGCTTCACAGTCCCCTATTATAAAGCATTCCAAACCCAGCTAGCGACCCACTTCACCACAGCCTTTAACGCAATATTGGAAGGTCACACCATACCCTCAGATCTACTGCAGGCCAGCATTTCTGTCATTCCCAAACCTGAGAAAGATCTGCTTCTCTGTTCAAGTTATAGGCCTATCTCCCTGCTTAATTGCGATCTCAAACTTTTCATGAAAATCCTTGCGGAGAGGCTAGGTCCCATACTTCAATGTATAGTTCCCCTGGACCAAGTCGGTTTTATTCGTAATAGAGAAGCGAGGGACAACACTACAAGGTCAATAGATGTGATAGCTAGGGCAAAACATCTTAACATCCCAATCATGTTCCTATCCACGGATGCCGAAAAGGCGTTTGACAGGGTGAGCTGGGCTTTTCTGCTGGCCACCCTGCATGTTATAATGGATTGCTGCCATCTACTCGACCCCTACTGCCGCGGTTAGGGTAAATGGAGTGGCCTCCAACCGCTTTAAAATTAGCAACGGCACGAGGCAGGGATGCCCGCTCTCCCCCCTTCTATTCATACTGACGTTAGAACCCTTATTGCAACACATCAGGCTTAACTCTGACATCAAAGGACTGGAGACAAACACGTATCATCACAAAGTCGCTGCCTATGCAGACGACTTGCTGTTCTATGTCTCAGAGCCGCATACCTCCCTGCCGGTTTTCTTGTCAGAAATACGCCACTATGGAGATCTATCCGACTTCAAAATCAACCTACAAAAGTCGGAAGCGCTTAATGTTTCCCTCCCTCCCAGCTCACAAACACGTATAGGCAGTCATTTTCCTTTCCGGTGGGCACCCCAGGCCATCCGATACTTAGGTACCAAGATCCCCTCGAATCCACACTTCATCTACCAACTAAACTTTCAGCCCCTCTTAAAAAACCTTTGCTTCGGACCTAGAGAGATGGAGGTATCTAGCGGTCTCATGGCTTGGTAGATGCAATGTTCTAAAGATGAACATTATGCCGAGGTTACTTTACCTCTTACAGGCCTTGCCAATTAAGATCCCCCAGACTTTCTTCAGAGCGTTGCGTTCAACATTCATTAAATATGTCTGGCAGGGCAGGCCTCCACGACTTGGAAGAGCCTTGCTACAGAGACCGAAACTCAGGGGAGGGGTTGGACTCCCAGATCCAGCCATGTATTACACAGCAATACATATGAATAGGGCAGTGGACTGGTGCAGGCATCTACCTGACAAACTTTGGATCCGGCTGGAGCATAAATCGGTCCCATTTCCTATTGAGGGTTTGCCCTGGAGTGGGATCAGTCTTTCTAGTTTTGCCCTACCACATCCACTAATTGAGCCCACTCTACAGGAATTAAATAAATACTTTACCTTAGCGAAAGCCCCCAGCTTTCCATCACCCTTAACTCCTATAATAGGCCACCCAAACTTCCCGCCAAGTACTTCCGATAAATCCTTTCAACTCCATCAAGACCAGGACCTGATCAGGGCCTCCACTTTCATGGGTACCTCGGAATGGCGCGACCTCTCAGGCATATACTCGGAACTTGGGTCCTCCACCATGGGCAGTTGGAAACTGGCCCAACTCACCCACTTCCTCAAATCCCTCCCGAAAGTTAGCAACTTCCACAGACCAAAGACACCATTTGAAGAGCTATGCATGGGGGAGGGACCACAACGAAGGTCCCTCTCCTATTCGTACAATTTTATATTGGAGTATACATCTCAGCTGGACCCTCTATTCCTGAAAAAATGGGAAAGGGACCTCAACACACAATTCACGGAGGATCAAAAGAATCGCATACTGATTTTTGCTCATAAGTCCTCCTTATGTAGTAAATACCAAGAAATTACTTACAAAATTTTAACTCGCTGGTACAGGACTCCCACAGTACTGGGGGACATATTTCCGGGGCACAGTCCAATGTGCTGGAGATGTGGCACGCAGAATGGCACATTGCTGCACATCTTCTGGAGGTGTCTGATCCTGGCCCCGTTCTGGAGGCAAGTTCTCCAGATCATTCACAAACTTACTGATGTGGCTCTACCAGATAACCCGGCAGCAGTACTCCTAAATACCACCTAATGGGAACCGGGAGGTTCTCCTTGAGGCACTAGAAACCACAAGGGAGGACAGTGAAGGAGTTTTTGGGTCAGCAATCTATAGCTCTAGCAGAATGTAGTAATGGCTAACAAAATGCTCTTTAGTTATGTACTTAAATTGTATGGTGTGCACCATGTTCTGTTCGGGAATAAGGGAATCGGGGAACCATGTTTTATCTTCAGTTTATTTTTGTATATCCTGCAATCCTTAAATAAAAAATGTAAAAAAAAATGTAAATAATAAGATCAATAAAAAGCTGAACTGTATCCGTGAATTGTCTTCTTCTATAGAACAATCTCTATATACAGTGCAGTAAACAGAAGTCTATATAAAGTGCAAATGAAGTGATGGTGACTTCTTATATGAAGTGCAGATGAATGGTTACTTCTTGTCCTCAGCGCAAAACGTAGTGTATACAAAAAAGAGAGGGGGAGGGGGGGGACTTTAGATGAGGTGCGTGGGATAGAGCCAGACAAAACCATATACATATGTAAAAAATTATATTCTTTATTATATGGATCAACCCATATAAACGCATAATAGCACATTGGCATATAAAATACAAAGCATCAAAATACATATTGAGGATAGTCACCAACATGACACAGAAAGTAAATATTATACATCACAGTCTCCCAAATGGAGTAGGCATAACATTATATCAGGGTGGTAGAGCAATAAAAAACATCTAGAATCATAAACATGAGATGGATGCATCAAAATCAGCTCAACAACGTTTCGTGGGCTTTTATCCACTCATCAGGAGCAAGTGCATCCATATACTAAAAAGGGGAAAAAAAAAATCACCATTATAGTTTGATATAACCACAGACTGGAGGGGGTAGAGGGATTAAGGATGATGATGAACAAATAAATGGCCATAACTGAAAGTGCATGTTTTTAAACCTATTGCCCAAGGATTTGCTTATCCTGTTGCAAGTTTTACTTGTTATTTTTTCAATAAATGTTTTTTTATGGGTTACACTATGGGCGTATATGCATTTTATTTTTCATCCTGCTGATGAACCAACCCTGACTGGATCATGTTTGGTGCTTTGTAGTTTCCCCTCATAAGGAAATGTAACACGTGCATTTGAATATACTATATGATGGTCCACAGGATACGGTAAGAGGCTTTAATGCTTGGTGTTACCTAGTGGTGGAAGCACTACAAATTGTCATTGCGGGGACCCTGGTGGAGCAAGTGAATTGTGGATAATTTGTTTCCTTTGGACTTTGTTTCACATATACAAGATTTTTCCTTTTTAGCCCTTGTGAATGGGCTTTTATGGACACCTTTTTACATATTTGGTGCGATTTCTTTATACATATTTATTCACTTAATAAGTTTGATGTCATTATATTGATTTTATTTTTGTGTTTTCACAATATTAAGTTCACTTTTTTAGCACTGCTTCATATATGTATCACAATATTTTATATATATTTTACTAAGGGAATATGATGCATGGGTGAAATTGCACACATCTATAGCATTGTTTATAGCTCAGTAATTTAAAAGCACTGTCTCTCTCTAGCATGGGATATAACGACATCTGTATAACTCTCACATCTTTTTATAAATCTGAATGAATTCTTCATCCTGCCACAGGCCTGTCTTGATTATGATTTAATACACCATGTAGCTGCCAAATGTGCTTCTCAAGGTTCCAGTGATAACCAAATGTTACTTTTCCCTGAATGATTGCCAGCCCTCGGATAACTGGTCACTATTTTATTGGTCTGCCATGTGTATAAAATGATTGCTAATAAATCAGAGGGTCCCAAAGCTTCATTGTAAGGAAATGGCACTATTTGGTCTCCTCTCATTCATAGCACTTGTAAGTGCTGCATATGGTAAGTATTGTGTTAAGACTTTCATTCATTATAATTGGTCAGTTACTTTATGATAAACAATTATTTTAGAATGAGCTTTATTTATTTTTTTTTATAATGAAATGTACTTTGATACACTAATGTATCTACTGCAGCATATCAGGCCAGCCATGCTTGTTTTATGTTAAAGTGGTTGTAAACCTCAGACATGAAATCTGAACAAAGCGTATCCCTCTATAGTGTGTACTTGTCTCAATTAGGAGCACTAATGCGGCGTACACACGGTCGGAATTTCCGATGGAAACAGTCCGATGGGAGCTTTTCATCGGATTTTCCGACCGTGTGTATGCCCAACGGTCTTTTTCTGTCGGAATTTCCGACGGACTTTGAATTGAGAACCTGTTCTCAATTTTTCCGACGGAAAACCTTTCTATCGGATTTTCCGATCGTGTGTATGCAATTCCAACACGGAAAATTCCGACGCATGCTCGGAAACAATTCGACCCATGCTCGGAAGCATTAAACTTCCCTTTTATAGTGCTGTCGAACGTGTTTTATGCCGCTGTGTTATTGACCGTCGGAATTTGGTGTGATCGTGTGTAGGCAAGACAGCTTGAGTGGAATTCCGTCGGAATTCCGTTGGAAAAACCGTCAGAGTTTTTTCCGACGAGAATTCCGATCGTGTGTACGCGGCATAAGTGTCATTTCTAGCTGCTGCTTCCTTCCTCTGCTATCTGCATGAATCACTTCTGACAATGGTGACAGGGGAGGGAGCTCCAGTTGATTGACAGCCTCAGCTCTGTCCCAGTGTGCTGTGTGAAGGGGGTGTGTCCATTCCCTCCAATCAGCTCTCAGAGCTCTCCTCACTGAGCACTGCAGAGTGTAACATCAGCTCCCCACCCTGGCTGAGAATGCTGACTGGAGTGTTCTGGCGGAGGGGGCATTCCCCTGTCAGAACACAATAGAACAGCGGGGGAGGTCGCTGTACTAACATTGGATTGTTAGTACAGTGGTTCCATCTGGAGCTGTCAGGGTTTTTTTCATTCAACCAGACAAAAAAAACTAGTGGTCTGTGCTAGGCTTAACCCCAAACTGCTCCTTCTCCCTGAAGCCTTCCTCCCACTCCCTTTAAACAAAAACAAAAAAATCCCATTGTACACATATACCTTTTTTACTGCAGCCTTCTGACAACCCTGCTGACTTCATGGGTCCTGTCCAGAAGTACTTTGAACCCAGGCCAGCCCAATAATGCACCTCCAGGGGCATGTCCATGACAGTCTGGATTCACAGGAAGAGGGCAGACTGATACTGGGTTGCCATATATCCCAGTAGACTGGTGACATCTTGTGGTAGAGAGGAGGTAGTGCAGGGGGGTAGTAATCCCCTTGGGGATTAAAGGGGAGTATTGCTTTTATACTTGCTTAGCTTCACTTAAAAAAAAAAAAAAAAAAAAAAAAGTAAGTTTGTTAAACCCCTAATCAAAAAGACTGTGCAGAGGGCAATGCAAATGTGCAAAGAGCAAATAATCTGAATTAATCTTTCACTGCTCTTTCTACAATACGTAGTAAAATGGATTGGTTACCATGGATTATTGTACTATTATTGTACTCATCACCATTTCAGCACTGTTTTTTTCTCTGATCACATAATCATTAGATTTTTTCACAGAATCTATAAACTTTATACTGTGACATTTTCATGTTTCGTCACATAGGTTGCGGTCAGCCAGCCATCCATCCGGTCCTCACTGGATATTCCAGAATTGTGAATGGTGAGGAGGCCATTCCTGGATCCTGGCCATGGCAAGTGTCTCTTCAGGTAAGATCGCTCTCCATTGTAATTTGTACCATGGACATTTCAAGACTCAGAACAGCCAAGGCAGAAGGGTGCACACTGATTTATAAAATTCACATTTGCATTTAAAGTACAGAAAGAACAAGTGTCAAGATTCTCAAGAGAATAATGCAAACATTGGGTTGTCACTTTGTAAATTTTGCTGTGTAACTTTAATTTAGAAAAACTGTTAATAGTTGTGTTTCAGATCCACTACCAACATATAAACTGGGTGCTAATTGTTGAATGCCAATTCTTTTGGTTTTTATTTTCCTTTTATTGCAGTTACTGTTTCTTATGGTGTTCTTCCACCATGGAATGGCCTCTCAGTTATTAGCATAAGCCATCTATTATGTTTAGCTTACTTAGGAAAGTATATTAATTACTTGATCCCTGGAAGATTTACCCCCTTCATGGCCAGGCCATTTTTGCTATACAGCACTGCGTTACTTTACCTGACGATTGGGCAGTCATGCAACGCTGTACATAAATAAAACATTTAGGGCAATCAAAGGGTTAAATGTGTGCCTAACCAGTGTTTTTGTGTACGGTGTGAGGTGCTTTCACAAAGGGATGTAATGGATTTTATCATACTTCACAACTTTTTGAGATGGGAATGAGGCATACCTACTTGCAACAGCATGTAGGCATAGGATACGTCCCCTTAAAAGAAGAATGTTAACCTAAACAAAAGATTAATTAAACCCACAAGGGCTTTTTTTATCACTACTATTGCTTTATATTGGCTTTTGAAATTTACAAATGTAGCAATTTGGAAAGTGGATGAAAGATTTAGCACTGGGAAACACTTTTTGAAAGATAAAAAGTGCATTTTATGAGGGACAAATGGAGAGGAAAGAAGGGACAGAGGGACATTGTTCCAAATCAGGGACAGTCCCTCGAAATCAGGGACAGTTGGGAGCTGTTATTCCCTACTTTGCAGGGAAACAAAATCCATCACATCCCCCCTGCCAGGACAGAGTTCTGCATTGTTTACATATACAGTGCTCCATCCTGTGTCTCACCTCAGCAATCAGCCGGTGCCACAGGACATTCATTGGCTGGCACCTGCTGATCCGCTTCTGCTGTGACTAAATCACAGCAGAAGTTACACGCCGCCCCCTACCAGGAAGTGCAGAATCTTGTATATATGCGTGATTCCGCACAGAACGGCCGCACTCTAATGCCCCGTACATGCGGTCGGATTTTCCGACGGAAAATGTCCTATCGGACAATGTTGTCGGAAATTCCGACCGTGTATAGGCTCCATCGGACTTTTTCCGTCGGATTTTCCGACGGACAAAGTTTTACCTCCTGCTTTCAAATTTTCCGACAACAAAGTCCTATCGGACTTTTTCCGATCGTGTGTAGCGAATTCCGACGGACAAAGTGCCACGCATGCTCAGATCACATTACAAGACCAAAGCTATTGGCTACTAGCCTCTACGTAGTCCCGTCGTAGGCAACAAACGTCACCACATTCAGAATGATTGGATTTTCCGACAACTTTGTCCGACCGTGTGTATGCAACACCAGTGTCGGACTCCGATGGATTTTGTGGTCGGATTTTCCGACCGTGTGTACGGGGCATAACAGTAAATCTGCTGTGTGGCGGTTGTTTAGTGGTTAAAGCACATCATTGGTCAAAATTTTAAATCATATATTTATTTCCACATTGTATTTGAATTATTCCTATCTACAGTATCTGGATGATCTTGAAGTTTGTAAGCTTACTTTGTAAGATCTCCACACATTTATTTCCTTGAATTGCGTGACACATAGTCACTATGCCCTGCCTGACACATTTCACAGAGCCTGCCTTCTGAACTACAGAGGTGCTATGAGGAGGAGTTTCAGGAGTCAAAGTCAGTACAGGAATCACGGCTTTCAGGCAATAAGATTCCATGGGAGTCCTTAGAAATTTAAATTAAACCGCAGAGGATAAGCTGCAAAGCATTCGGTATGAATCTAGGAAGTTGTATAAAGAGATAGCCAGCAGACAGGCAGAACTCACAACGTGAAAGTTGATGTTTTATGTAAGCTTATACTGAATTGTCAAAAATGTCTGTTGCTTATATTGCTTTTATAGTGCTGATAAGTGTATGCTGTGACCATAGAACTACTTTAACGTTAAGGGTATATCATTCCCTGCCTTCCTGTTATAGGACAAAACCGGTTTTCATTTCTGTGGTGGATCTCTGATCACCGATGAATGGGTTGTTACTGCTGCACATTGTAGTGTGAGGTAGGTGTTACCTAACGCAAACCTATATGAAGGGAAAGTATATTGTATAACTCACTACCCTTATTATTGGACCTTTCTGCTGCCTTCAAAGTAGTTTAGCACCTGCTCCTCCTCAAAAACCTTCACTCCCTTGGTTTCCAAGACTCTGCTCTTATCTGGTTCTTCTCCTACTTATCTAAGTGCTCCTTCAGTGTCATCTACTACTCTACCGCCACCTTTCCTATTGATCTTTCTGTAGGGGTCCTGCAAGGCTCTGTCCTCAGACCCCTTCTACACTTTTTCCCTCGGTCAATTAATAACCTTAATAGCTTCTGATACTGTGCCTATGCTGATGATACCAAAATCTGTCTCTATCTGTCAGCTTACCACTTGAGTCTTGTATATCACTAATTTACTTACTGACATATCGGTATGGATGCCAAACAACTTCCAATATTTATTCTTTCAAAAATTCTCAAAAACTCGTATTATTTCCTCTGCCCTTCCACAGACACAGTTCCATCAGGATTATTAGCACAACTATCCCTCCCTCTCCTCATACCAGGGTGCTAAATGTAATCCTGAACTCTAACCTCTCCTTTCCGCCCCACATCCAGTCACTGTCCTTCACCTCTGTAACATTTCCAAAATACAACCTTCTTAACCAATGACACCACCAAGCTACTAATTCACTCACTTGTTATCTCTTGCCTTGACCACTGCAACTTCCTTTTAGTTGGTTCACCTCTACACAGGTTATCACCCTTCAGTCTTTTTTTAATGCTGCTGCTAGACTTACCCAGCCTACCAATCAATTAGCGTCTGTCACTCCTCACTGCCAATCCCTTCACTGGCTTCTAAACAACCAACAATTAAAAAAATCAAAATATTAAAAACAACTTACAAAGCCATCCACAACTCTGCCCCAGCTACATCACCAACCTCTTCTCAAAATATCAACTAAAATATCTTTCTCATTCTCCCAAGGCCTCCTGCTCTTTAGCTCCTCCATCACCTCCTCCTATGCTTACTTCCAGGACTTCTCCAGAAACAATCTATTCCTCTGGAACTCACTACACCAGCCTGTAAGGCTATATCCTACTCTGTCTGCCTTTAGGTGTTCCCTGAAAACTAATCTCTTCAGTTTTTTTCAGGGAAGCCTATGCCACTTCCCACTAATAACTGAATTTGACTTTTTCAAACAACTTAGCCCACATAGTAAATTTATTTTGTATCTTTTGCCTTTTCTTTTAGATTGTGAGCTCTCAAGAGCAGTGCCCTCCTAACCCTTTTATGTTGAATTATATTGTGACTGTACTGTCACCTTTGTTGGTGCTACAATATATAAATTTTGTAGAATAATAATATTGTATTTTAAGTGAGTGTAAATTTGAGTTGTTACATTGTTCAATCTGAAGTATTTTTTTTATATGACTTTCACATTTTGAAACAATTCTATGCAAAAAAAAAGTATGGGTTACTTGTGGGTGTGGCCAAAATTCGGGAGGGAAGAAACAAAACAGAAGAAGAGGGTTGCCAAGAGGTGGGAATGATCAAAAGCAGCTGAACATTGTGACATCAAGGAAGAAAATGCCATCCATAGGAAAGAATAAACCAGCCATGTATAAAGCAACCATATGGCCTCACCATTGCTTATAAAAAAAATATCAGATTTTTTAAAACCAAATGTACTTAGTTGGCTTTTTTTTTGGGACTCCGGATCAATTGGAGCAATAAACAAATAAAAGGAAGAAGACATTTAAATTTTTTATAAATCTGCCAGTAGGAAGGCCCGATAATGTGATCTGTAATGTGATCGGTTTCTCTTCAAATCATGGAGTTTGCTCTGGGCTGTTAAGGGAAAATTCTGTGACACACCACAAATGTGACACCATGGCCTACATTTTATGAACTGGACATAAATCGCAAGCCATGGATGTTGTGTAGTGTTTTTGCAACACACAGTGAAAGTGGATCTCAGTATCCACTCTCCACTATCGGTATCCACTCTCTGCCTGTTTAGATCTAGGGGACATAGAAAAGAAGACACGATCCTATGCAGTGCTATGCTGCTAGACCAGTCCCATCTTCTCCCCTACACACTACCAGTCCAAGGTCCTGACATCATCAGAACCAATGCAGGATCCTTAGCTCTGCACTGGATGTGATGGCACTGACGGACAGTCTACTGCCAGGGATTAGAGGAGTGCTAGAGTGCAAAAAAACTCCCCTAGACTGCGAACGTAATCCCCCTGCAATGGATCATTTTTAAGTTTCTAAGAGTTGGTCTTTAGGTTTTTTGAGCCACAAAGCCACATGGAGGAGTGAGAAGTGGAAATCAGTATCCACTCTCTGTTATAAATATCCCCCCAGGTGCAGAAAAATAATTTTCAATCTGTCTGTCATCTGTAGTATGCCACATTAAAGCCCAACTACGGGAAACTTGAAAACTGCCTGTTTAGATCTAGGGGACATAGACAAGAAGACCTGATTCTCTGAAGCTCCATGCTGCTAGACCTGTCCTATCAGCACCTTCTACCCTACACACTACCAGTCCAAGGTCCTGACAGCATCAGAACCAATACAGGGTCATTAGCTCTGCATTGGATGTGATGGCACTGAGGGACAGTCCACTGCCAGGGCTTGGAGGAGTGCTAGTGTGCAGAAATTCTCCCCTATACTGCGAACGCAATCCCCCTGCAAGGGATCATTTTTACATTTCTTAAAGTTGGGCTTTAGGTTTTTTGAGCCACAAAGCAAGTTAAATGTCTTAACTTGCTTTGCTTTGGAGACGTGTTAGGCCAAAATGGTCTTTGATAAGATTTACAGTACATGATCCATCCCTTTCTTCTCCAAATCCTCCATTTGGTAATGGGGAACACATTGGCTAATGAAAGCATTTTAGTTCTGCAGCTCAGCTCATTATTTGCACTATGTAATAAATACTAGAAAACGACCCCAATACACAAAACGTATTCCAATAATGTACTGTATTCTGTTTTACAGAACTACGCACAAGGTTGTTATTGGTGAATTTGATCAGCGTTCATCTGCTGAGAACACTCAGGTTAAATCTATTGCAAAGGTACATTCCAAGTTTTCCTTTTTTCTGTTATTAGCCATTTGATTTTTTTGTTTGCAGCCTTTGCTGTGGTACTGACATATAACATTTATGTTGCTTTGACCCTTTAAAATTGTTGGTAGTTAAATAAATAAAAGATTGTTGGTAGTAGAATTCCAACATAAAAAAAATGTTCTTTATACAATATGGCATAGCTCTAAAACATGGCTTTAAAAAGTAAAATATTATATGACAAGTAATCTTTATGTTCCTTTCTTTATTTTCATGGGATATTAACAATCTATTGTAGAATTTGCCTTTACTCTGCTATGAGCCTAAGGTGTTTTTGAAGGTTTACTTAGATAAATTTCTGAAATGCGATATGTACTTGAGTAATGTCTTACAAATTATACTCTAGGTCTTCAAGCACCCAAAATACAGCCCATTTACAGTCGTGAATGATATCACTCTGATCAAGCTGGAGTCTCCTGTTACTGCTCAACCACAAGTATCTCCTGTCTGTGTAGCAGAGGCAACTGATAACTTTGAAGGTGGTATGAGGTGTGTCACCACTGGATGGGGATTGACTGATTCCTCTGGTATGAAAAAACTTTTGTTATTTAAATGAAAGATTAAATTGATGTGTACCCTACTTAAAGGAAATCTCTTCATAAGAAAAACATGGAGGCTGCCATTGCTGACCCGTTGTTTGACTGTCATTGTAACCACTATACTTTGCGTCACTGACCTGAAACAAATGTATAAGGATGTCTGAATTTTTTTAATTTTCTTGATCTCCTGTATATACAGTGGGGATCTAAAGTTTGGGCACCCCAAATAAAAATGTATATTAATGTGCATAACGAAGCCAAGGAAAGATGGAAAAATCATCAAATTACAGATTAGACATCGTTATAATATGTCAAAAAAAGTTAGGTTGTATTTCCATCATTTACACTTTCAAAATTACAGAAAACAAAATAATGGTGTCTGCAAAAGTTTGGGCACCCTGCAGAGTTAATATCTTGTACTGCCCCCTTTGGCAAGTATCACAGCTTGTAAACGCTTTTTGTAGCCAGCCAAGAGTCTTTCAATTCTTGTTTGAGGTATCTTTGCCCATTCTTCCTTACAAAAGTCTTCCAGTTCTTTGAGATTTCTGGGCTGTCTGTCACGCACTGCTCTTTTAAAGTCTATCCATAGATTTTCAATAATGTTGAGGTCAGGAGATTGTCAAGGCCATGGCAAAACCTTCAGTTTGCGCCTCTTGATGTAATCCCCCGTAGATTTGTAGAAGCCATCCTCTCTTTAACTTCAGCTTTTTCACAGATGGCATCAAGTTACCATCCAAAATTTGCTGAAATTTTATTGAATCCATTTTTCCTTCTACTCATGAAATGTTCCCTGTGCCACTGGCTGCAATACAACCCCAAAGCCTGATTGAGCCACCCCCATGCTTAACAGTTGGACAGAGGTTCTTTTCATTAAATTCTGTGCCATTTCTTCTCTAAACGTACCTTTGCTCATTCCAGACAAAAAGTTATATTTTAACCTCATCGGTCCACAGAACTTGTTTCCAAAATGCCTCAGGCTTGTCTATATGTTCAATTGCAAAGTTCAAACTCAGATTTTTGTGGTGAGGACGTAGAAGAGGTTTTCTTCTGATGACTCTTCCATGAAGACCATATTTTTACAAGTATCTCTTTATAGTGGAATAGTGTACCACAACTCCAGTGTCTGCCAGATCTTTCTGGAGTGATTGTGCAGTCAAACGTGGGTTTTGAATTGCTTTTCTCACAATACTGCAAGCTGTTCTGTCTGATATTTTTCTTGGTCTTCCAGATCTTGCTTTAACTCCCACTGTTCCTGATGACTGCCATTTCTTAATTACATTCCGAACAGAGGATATTGACATCTGAAAATGCTTTGCTATCTTCTTATAGCCTTCTCCAGCTTTGTGAGCGTCAACTATTTTCAGTTTCAGTTTTCTAGACAACTGCTTAGAAGAACCCATGGTGCTGATTGTTGGGGCAAGGTCAGATGAGTCTGGCCATTTAAAACCTTTGAGATTGACATCACCTGGTCTTCCCAGACGATGATTGAGAACAATCCATGACACTGGCAGGTCTCAGCTTTGCAAAGGGGGCAGTGCATGCTATAAATTCTGCAGGGTGCCCAAACTTTTGCAGACGCCATTTTTTTGTTTTCTGTAATTTTGAAAGTGTAAATGATGGAAATAAAATCTAACTTTTTTTGACATATTATAAGAATGTCTAATCTGTAATTTGATGCCATTTGGAGATTTTTCCATCTTTCCTTGGCTTCGTTATGCACATTCATACACATTTTTACCTGGGGTGCCCAAACTTTCGATCCCCACTGTATTTGTTCCAGGTCAGGGACATTAAACATATTGAAGCTAGCAGGCCAACATGACAGCCATGCAACTAGTAGTTTTGGAAGTGGATCAATAGTGACAGCCCTCATATTTTTATCAGGACAGATATATTTTAATTGAGCTTCTTTTTTACTGCTCACCTTTGCCGTCATGGCTTTCAGGCCATCCATGGCCTTCAAGCCATTCATGCACCTACTTCTTTTTTTGGGTCTTAAATCTTCTCCAATGGTGGACAATCTTCAATAATATAGAGAGCAGGGCCAACATCATTGTATGTGAGTGCAGGGTGCTGTGGTGATGCCCTCCACTTACAGAATGCCTTAAATATTCTTGGTTGAATGAGTTTGGGTGTTACTCAACCCAAAACCCAAAAGACTGAGGACATTGACCTGAAAAAAACAATCTCTTTAACATTTTGCATAAATGACAATACAATTTATAACTATAAAGTCTCCCTATCAATTCAAATAAATGGTTTCAGATAAAGTATATGCCCATATAAAACGGATAGTAGGTACACTTCTGTATACTTTTGCCTGCCTGTGGCCTAGTGAAACCTAACTGCCCTACATAAGTTACTTTATGTTAAATACAACTAGCCTGATGCATTGAAGCTAGAAAATAGAAAATGAGCACACAATTGGAGCTGTTGCCAATGGCAACTAATTGGCTTTATTCTTTCATTTTATTAAAAAGTTCAAAGAACAATTCTGATGGGCTGTTATGAGCAACATAAAATCATGGAGTTGTGAAAATTTCTGCCCAGGACCTGTCTTTGCTTATAAAGTGAAAAAGGTTAGGCATGACTGTTTGTATAAAATATTATTAAATTTAAGGGACCTCTGTGCATGTCCGTTTCAAATTTTTTAAATATAAAATGATTGTAAATGGGTTTATTGTTGCTTCCACCTTGCAGCAAGCCAAACCCCAGCAAGACTGCAGCAGGTAGCTCTTCCACTTCTCACTAATACCGAATGCAAGAAATACTGGGGCAACAAAATCCATGATGTGATGGTCTGTGCTGGAGCTGATGGTGCCTCCTCTTGTATGGTAAGCTTACTTGTCAATTCCTATCATTTCCTGTCATCTAAAATGTCTCAGATGCTCTAAAAGTGAGATCTCCCTGCCTATCTGGGGGCTTTGATTGCACTTCCCCGTATTTATAATTGGGTAGAGTGGGGAAGGGTGGACTGTCTGACAGTGCTTACTTGTATCTATGGCAATGTTGAGATTTTTTTTTTAAAATAAATGTATTTATCCCCGTATCAACACGTAATGGTATTGTGGATACGGTACGAGATACAGAAAACAATTGCCACGTCCCGAAATTTTGAATCTTAACAATAAAAATCAACTAACTGGTGTTGAAAAATGATGGACTTTTTAGGCGTACAATCTAAATAAAAGTTTTTTATTAAAAACATAGATACACAGTTTATTCAAAAATCTTAGACAGATCTTTGGCAGTCTGAAATATAGAAACAATAACAGGCTGATGGACAATTATGCTCAGGTAGCATCAATATGGTTCATATATAGTCACTGAATTTAAATGCAATTATTCAAATTTCATTGTAGAAATGTGACATCAGATAAATAGTTAGAAACCGTATGGGAGCAATTAAGTCATATACAAGCTTGTTTATAGTTGCCCTACATGTTACGCGTCATGTAACGCTTCTTCAGGAGCTTTCTATATTTTCTAAAAAAGAGAAAGACATACAGTAAATAAAAATTATATTTTTTAGTATCATTGCATGCGACATGAGCTCAGAGGGGTTGGAGGCAGGAGAACGTCAACCATCACCATGGTGGGAAGGGAAGTGGAGAATGGAAAAAGAGAGAGAATATGCGGGGAGAAGAAAGAAAAGAGGGGGGGAGAGAAAGAGAAAAAGAAAAAGAAAAAAGGGCATGTAATGGAGTGAGAAGGGGTGTGCTCCATGGGAACGGGTGCAATATAGTTGTCATAGGGTTGCTATAGTTTACCAATTGTTACTTACATTCCCTATAGTGAGGGAGAGTTCAATGGAGCGGGGAATCGAGAACTAGTTGCCTTAAGACGTCGGTTAGCGTGCTCTTAGAATGTATTTTTATCTCTGATTGTGAATATTCTGCATAAAATGTTATAATAATAGACTGTTTTAATACTTGTATTTATCCACATGGTCTATATATAGTTGGTTATCATGTAAACTGAGTAAAGAAGGGGGAGGGGAAGGGAAAAGGGGGGGGGGGGCCCATTACATTGTGCGATTAGAAGATATATTTGAAAAAAGGTAATCTTTTACAAGTAATAAGTGAATATGTAGATATATATTATTTCGAAAGTATGTATATTTCTTCTTTACATATATAGTGCATATACATGTGTATATGTTAGGTCATCAGTGTGTTCCCCCACATATACACCATGCATATATGAAGGTGCCCATATATTTCTACGTGTATGCTTTATATAAAGAGAAAGGGATAATTTGTGATGCAGAATTATATATATTATTGATAACATAGTAAAAAGCCTGATGTAAAATGGAGGATGAATAGTAATACTCACCCTGTTCAGAAGGAGATTATTCTCAAGTTTTGCAGGACAGGAATACCATAAGGATGGGATTTCCTTAGGCTGGTGAGTAAATGCAATGAAGTGCTCAGAGAGAGCAGGCTTTCGGATCGTCTATGGAAGGGGTGTATATAGGGAGGTGGAGAGACACTCCCTAATTAATCCCAAGCATATCATATTAGAGGGATGTGGTAGAATGGGGGACAGATATAAGTAGTTAGTGTTGGGCTGGCATATATTCTCCACAAAGTAGTCATATTGGGTGTTCCCCCTTCTTTCATACCTGGTAATCGGCAAGTTGCGTGTACTTCCCCGCTCTGACAGCTGATTGAGAAAGGCTGCTGTGTCTGACGGCAGCCTAAGCCGTCTTTTTGAATGCAGCCGTCCCGGTAGTGACGTCACCGCATTGGGGCGGGGCGTCAGAGTACCAGGCCAGGTCCTATTGCGCATGCGCAGTCATATGGGGAACGAAGCGTCGGCTGAATTGGCCGGCGGAGCAATCCCACATGGTGCGCATGCGTTGGACGCGGCACCCGGAAGGGAGACGAGGATATCGTTCTCCTCCGCTGCCTAAAGATCCACGAGGTGGCAACTGGGATAGACTAATCTTACAAAAGGAAACAATGTGGATAGAGCGACTAGATGCGATCCACGCCCCCGGTCTTAATGAATCTCATTCGTATAAATCTTTTTTGTAGTTAAAATACTCAACACTCCCAACTTGCCGATTACCAGGTATGAAAGAAGGGGGAACACCCAATATGACTACTTTGTGGAGAATATATGCCAGCCCAACACTAACTACTTATATCTGTCCCCCATTCTACCACATCCCTCTAATAGGATATGCTTGGGATTAATTAGGGAGTGTCTCTCCACCTCCCTATATACACCCCCTCCATAGACGATCCGAAAGCCTGCTCTCTCTGAGCACTTCATTGCATTTACTCACCAGCCTAAGGAAATCCCATCCTTATGGTATTCCTGTCCTGCAAAACTTGAGAATAATCTCCTTCTGAACAGGGTGAGTATTACTATTCATCCTCCATTTTACATCAGGCTTTTTACTATGTTATCAATAATATATATAATTCTGCATCACAAATTATCCCTTTCTCTTTATATAAAGCATACACGTAGAAATATATGGGCACCTTCATATATGCATGGTGTATATGTGGGGGAACACACAGATGACCTAACATATACACATGTATATGCACTATATATGTAAAGAAGAAATATACATACTTTCGAAATAATATATATCTACATATTCACTTATTACTTGTAAAAGATTACCTTTTTTCAAATATATCTTCTAATAGCACAATGTAATGGGCCCCCCCCCCTTTTCCCTTCCCCTCCCCCTTCTTTACTCAGTTTACATGATAACCAACTATATATAGACCATGTGGATATATACAAGTATTAAAACAGTCTATTATTATAACATTTTATGCAGAATATTCACAATCAGAGATAAAAATACATTCTAAGAGCACGCTAACCGACGTCTTAAGGCAACTAGTTCTCGATTCCCCGCTCCATTGAACTCTCCCTCACTATAGGGAATGTAAGTAACAATTGGTAAACTATAGCAACCCTATGACAACTATATTGCACCCGTTCCCATGGAGCACACCCCTTCTCACTCCATTACATGCCCTTTTTCTTTTTCTTTTTCTCTTTCTCCCCCCCCTCTTTTCTTTCTTCTCCCCGCTTATTCTCTCTCTTTTTCCATTCTCCACTTCCCTTCCCACCATGGTGATGGTTGACGTTCTCCTGCCTCCAACCCCTCTGAGCTCATGTCGCATGCAATGATACTAAAAAATATAATTTTTATTTACTGTATGTCTTTCTCTTTTTTAGAAAATATAGAAAGCTCCTGAAGAAGCGTTACATGACGCGTAACATGTAGGGCAACTATAAACAAGCTTGTATATGACTTAATTGCTCCCATACGGTTTCTAACTATTTATCTGATGTCACATTTCTACAATGAAATTTGAATAATTGCATTTAAATTCAGTGAATATATATGAACCATATTGATGCTACCTGAGCATAATTGTCCATCAGCCTGTTATTGTTTCTATATTTCAGACTGCCAAAGATCTGTCTAAGATTTTTGAATAAATTGTGTATCTATGTTTTTAATAAAAAACTTTTATTTAGATTGTACGCCTAAAAAGTCCATCATTTTTCAACACCAGTTAGTTGATTTTTAATGTTGAGATTTTCCCCTTCTTCCAGTCCTGGTGACAATGTGTTATATTCTGTCCATGTGGGAGATTGATTATACTTCACTTCCTGTTCAGGTGACAATACAGTGGGTAGGGCTGGGACTAGGGAGGGAAGGTAGAAGGGGCAGCTGCCATGGGTGCAGTTCCTTTATGTGTTGGGGGGCGGGGGCATAAGGCAGCAACCCATATTTTGCATTCAACCACCCTGAGAGCTAGCCTTCACCATTTCCATTATTTACTGATCTGCCCTACTCCCTGGGGGCTGCCCTACCTGACAAGTGAAGCCCAAACACAGGAGTAGTGATATTTTTGGTGGTCCATTATCTGCTCTAGTAGTGTTCTTAAAAGAGTGTGGGCCACACCACATACTGGCACTCAGGGGTTCAGGCCAAATGCCCAACAATTTTTTTTTCTATTGCATGTTTAAACTGTCAGATAGGGCAACCAGCACCAACATTAGAAGAGTCTACTTAAATACCGAAATTCCAACTGATAATGAAAGCTCCAGGGCCATATTGGCCTTGGATGCTACAAAAGCTCTTAATTGCTTGGAATGGGACTACCTATGGTTGGTGCTGGAGCAATTTGGTTTTGGCCCCTTATTCATCAGATGGGTAAAATTATTATATAATGAGCCCAGGGCAAAAGTCAGAATGGGTAGTGAAATTTCTGAGACATTTAAGTTGGAGAGAGGGACGAGACAGGGCTGCCCCCTGTCTCCCCTCTTGTTTGTGTTGGCAATGGAACCCCTGGCGATCCTGACGAGATTGTGTCCGGATATCCAGGGGTTCTGGCGCAAGTCATGAGAGGAAAAAATTGCCCTGTTCACTGATGACATTCTGTTTTTTATCGAGGATATAAATTCCTCTCTCAACACTGTAATACATATGGAAGGTGAGTTTGGACAACATTCTGGCCTAACAATTAATTGGAATAAGTCAACCCTATTACCACTGGCGAGACCTGGGGATCAATCACTGCCTATAATCCCTTCCCTAGACATGGTAACCAAGCTGAAATACTTGGATCTCTAGTGACGTAAATCATTACATTAGCGATAACTTAATACCATTATTGATGAAATTGAAACAAAAGGCAGACATCTGGTGTCGCCTCCCTCTCTCTGCGGTGGGGCGTTGCAATTTAATTAAGATGGTTTTGCTTCCGCAAGTATTATATATTCTCCACAACTCTCCAATCTGGATTAGCCAGAAATGGTTCAAGAAGATCGAATCCTTATTCCAGGACTTAATCTGGAAGAAGGGGCAGGCCTGGATCAGCTTGCAAACAATGCAGCTCCCTGTTAGGGAGGGAGGGTTGGCAATCCCGTACCCGAGACTATATTTTTTGTCAGCCCAACTCCAGCACCTGGCCGGGGGTGGAATTCCAGGGTGTGAGAGCCCTAGTAATAAAATGGCGATTGTGGGGTCACCCCACAATCTACTTGTTGAGGTACTGGAAGCCGATTAATTTTCTCATAGGTGTCCTACGAGTGACTTAATGAGCAGAGTGTGGCAGGCAACAAAGTCGCTAATGGGTTATACCGGGGTGACTGAATACATCCCCCTATGGTATAATAAGAATTTAATGGAAATAACAAATATAGAAAGACCTCGAGAATGGGAAAGACAGGGTATTAGCCGGCTGACCCAGTTATATGATGGTAACCTTATGAGGCCATTTGAAGATATAAGACGAGAATTTAATATCTCAAGTAGGGCGTTTTATAAATATCTACAGATCAGGCATGGAATTCAGGCCCAATTTAGATCTTTAACTATTGAAAGGGTAAAGACTCCCTTAAGCCCCATACACACGCGCGGATTATCCGAGGACCAGGTCCGTCGGATCATGTCCGTCATACTTTGTCCGATGTTGGTTTTGCGTACACACGGTCGGACAAAGTTGTCGGAAAATCCGATCATTCTGAACGTGGTGACGTTTGTTGCCTACGACGGGACTACGTAGAGGCTAGTAGCCAATAGCTTTGGTCTTGTAATGTGATCTGAGCATGCGTAGCACTTTGTCCGTCGGAATTCGCTACACACGATCGGATTTGGTGTGATCGGACTTTGTTGTCAAAAAATCTATCCAGCAGGAGATAGGACTTTGTCCGTCAGACAATCCGATGGAAACTGTCCGATGGTGCCTACACACGGTCGGAATTTCCGACAACATTGTCTGATAGGACAGAATCCATCCGAAAATCCGACCGTGTGTATGGGGCTTTACTTCAAACTCAAAATTGTTGAACGGAAAGCAACCAAAGGCCTGATTTCCAAACTATACGTCAACTTGGGAGATAAAATAAAGAGCGGAAAAGGTCCCGAAAAGAGTAGAGCGGGGTGGGTTAGAGATAACTCGGGAACAATGGAATAAGATCCTAGAACAGGGAAGCCTGGTCTCAATATCCCCCTTTACAAAGGGTGTCTCATTTATTCCTTGTTTATAGAACTTACCATACCCCTCAAAAAAAAATTGAATTTGGTAGGAAGTGATGAATGCCCTAGATGTAATGCGACAGGAGACCTTACCCACATGGTGTGGAAATGCCCAAAGTTATTTAGATATTGGATGGAAATAGTAGAGAGGATAAATAGAATCTACGGGACCACACTGAAACCCGAGGCCAAGACCTGTCTCTTAGGAATTTTCGAGAAGGACAGAATTCCACCCAAAGATCGCAGTATTGAGATGCCTGTACCAGGCAAGGCGACTAATAGCGCTGAACTGACAGGCCAGGACCCCCCCCCCCCCCTCCTTGACGTCATGGACCGAAGCCATTGGCTCTATGATTTGGTGCGAGAGGACGATGTATATTAAGCAGAACAGTGAGATGGGCTGTTTGAAGACTGACTGAGTCGCCCGCAAATTTCCTTCTTTTTCCCCTTCTTCTTTTTATCCCCCCCCCCTTCTTCTTTACCAGCCCGATTTCCCAGCTACATTATATAGTCGAGCAGGGAGTCTCCCCCCTCTTCCTATCTCCGTTGTTGCTTCTTTCCTCTATTACCAACAAATGAATGGACCGACTGGAACCATTCGGATTATGTAGGGTGCAGTTGGGGGGTGGGATGGGGAGGGTTAAGGGGACACAAAAAAGAGCACGTAAAACATTAATTGTTTTAATGTAACTCGCATGAAGTGTTGTACACTAATTTGTAAAAGACATGTTGTCACTTTTGATGTTTGAAATTCAATAAAAAGCAACGAGTTTAAAAAAAAAAAAAAACTGTCAGACAGGCAGAAGCAGAGCTATAGTACTAGTATCATAGATCCCAGCTGCAGAATAGGATCAGGGGGAGGGGGGTGGCTTCTTCTCCATGGGCACTGGATTATCTAGTCCCAGGACTGGATGTGGGGCATAAAGTAATAGGTAATCTCAACAATTAAGCCTCAAGGAGTAGTAAAAATGCAACAAAAGCAATAAACCTCACCCACTATATCCAAAGCTGAAATACACAGACTGGAGTTACACTTTCAGTACCACCCCCATTATCATTTTTGTTTTTCTGTTTGACAATATTGTTCATTGGACTCCTTGAATTTTAGGGTGACTCTGGAGGACCTCTTGTGTGCCAGAAGGATGGAAGCTGGGCATTGGTTGGCATTGTGTCCTGGGGAAGCTCCACTTGTTCCCCATCATCTCCTGGAGTATATGCACGAGTCACTGAACTCAGGGACTTCATTGACCAGACCATTGCTGCCAACTAAAGACACTGCTGTATTTCTGTAATTTTTTCATTAAAAATAAATGAAGTTGTGACGCAAACCTTTCCATTTTATATTTCTTGCAATTCATAAATGCTTTCCACTCTAAGCAAAAAAAAAACGATGTCTGAAAGGTTATGTTAAGCATCCATCTTGTTTCTGTCAGCCATCTTAATATTCACAAACTTCCAGTCTATAATATGTACAGTTTGAACACCCCTTTAAGTTTCACAATTATCTGTCTTAGTATGAGATTCTTCTACATGGACATTCCTCACACATTTCCTTATCTTTTTCTCACATTCTTTTAGCTAGCTTAGAACAAAGGCTTCTTGTCTTTACCAGCTGTAACTGTCTTAATAACTACTGCGCATGTCTTATCCTGTGTGACGTGTAATTTACTATATGAAGTGCTTTGTGATAACTCAATACAATTAGTTCTCAAAAGACAGCATGGTGTGAGTGTTGTTTTATATGTTCTTTGAGAACTGATTCCGGATATCTGAAATTATACAATACATTGGATCTGAAGTCTGAGAGGTTTGAGGGACCACTGTAGACACAGGATTAACCGTTTCAGCATTGGGGCTCGTCCGAATGATGGATGGAGAACTACCCTTAATGGGATTGGAAAGCTACTTTTATACTTTTAACGGATTTGGTAAGTTAATTCTATTCTTATTGAGTGAAATTGACTTGCCGGAGTCCAGGTGTCAGGTGTGTGACTTGGCTCCCATCCCACAGAGATTGCTGTTGGGTTATAGAACCTCTCATAAGTATAGATAAAAGTTGACCGGTCATGACCTTAAGGGTCATATAAATAGTGTTTTGGGGACACTAGTGTTTTGGGGACACTAGTGTTTTGGGGACACTTGAAAAGGTTTTGATGACCTTAGTAGAATTTACAGAGTACTCTAGAGTTTTAGTTCTGTTGGAGACAGAACAGGTGACTGACAGGTGTGTGTTGTGTGTGTTTCACTGTGTTAGTGTTCACTCAAGTTTCACTGACGCTGCAGCTGCAGCACGGAAGCTCTCCCTCCTCACGCGCTGTCTGCCGGCGATGAGAGTTGATCTCATATGTTTACATATGAGATCACCTCTCGTTGGACAAGCCGGTCGAGTGCTAAATGGCTGCTGTGATTGGCCATTTAGCACGAAGGGACACGGCCAACACAGAACTTCCCCGATGCGCGCTTGCGGCGGTGTGCCGGGGAGGAAGTAAACAGGAGGACGTCCAGGAATTCCCTCCCGGCAATTGGCGTCCACGATGTAAATGTCTTTCATCTATAGCGCGAGCGCGAAGTGGTTTAACTAAAGAATGTGACTGCTTTTATTTCCGCCATATCCCCGCTTATTTACCGCCATAACCCAGCTGAAAAACTGACAGGCGAACCTGATCAGACAGCCTGTGTGAAAAGGACCAAGCAGGGAGATTACAAATAATTTTAATTAAGAAAAAAAAATGTAACAGTTTTTTACTTTTAAAAAAGAAATAAAAATCAAAGCTATTATAAAAAAAAAACACTCTGCCAACACTCTGCCAACACTCTGCCAACACTCTGCCAACACTCTGCAATAAATTTTAATAGAAACAACTAATTTTTTTTTTTTTTACCGAATTTTCTGTATTTTTTGATTTATAGCGCAAAAAATAAAAAACCCAGCGGTGATTAAATACCACCAAAAGAAAGCTCTATTTGTGTGAAAAAAAGGACAAAATATTATTTTGGGTACAGTGTTGCATGACTGAGTAATTGTCATTCAAAGTGTGAGAGCACCAAAAATTGGTCTGGTTAGGGGGTTAGGGGGTTTAAGTGCCCAGTAGTTAACATTGCATTAGCATTGTTAGAGGTGTTACAATACCAACGGCAGCCACAAGATAGCGCCATACTACAGAAGGACTTCAGAAGGCCGCAAAGCCGTGGCCTAAATTACTGGCCGGCGTGGCCCGATGCGATCGCACGGCGGAGTCGGGGTCCACAGGGAGACAGCTGTGTCGCCCCAGGCGCCAGGACCCCAATTCTAGTCGCAAATGCGACCTGTCGACCGGGGTTTGTCGAGTCCTGCTCTAAACCATGGACGCTTCACCGTCACCCTGCCCCCACCCTATAATGTTACTACAAGCCCCACTGCCCCAAAAGGTTTATACCCAAGTCTGAGACCCGAGGACTTAGATTTGTTAGCAGGTTACCATGTTACACAAACCAACAACCCCAACCCTAATCCCCCCTAAAGACCACAGGCACCACCTCCACAACAACCACAGCAACAGACAGACAGAACAGCCGTAGTTTCATCCACAGTAAGAGATGCAGAGGAAGAATCGGATGAGGAAGGTAAGGATGAGGAAGGTAAGGATAATGAAGGGACAGGAGGGTCCCTTATTACTAGCATTACTGACAGATCTGATATAACTGACATAAGCCCATCAGGAAAACTAATCAAGACTAGAGCTCAAAGGATACAGTGAAAACAGCAAGAAGCGGCCACTGCAACTCAGCAGCTTCCCTTCATGACCGTAGGTAACAGCCTATTAAAAAAAGTTATAGAAATTGAAGACATAAACCGCATTGGTTAAAAACTGTCCTAAACCCACTATCTCTGCACCCGCCACTCTCGCCCACTCTCGCCTACCTAAAAAGAGCTTGTAAAGGCAGAAACTACACACAGGAAGATATGAGGTTAATTATTGAGGGTGTTGTAGGGACAGGTACAAGTTGGGACTGGGCCAAGGTCGGAACTATATCTACTGTAGAACCGGCGGGCACAGCTGCAACCGATTACAAGCTTAACACAGAACAAGGGAGAGATGATATGTGGACTGAAGTGACAACTCACATGTTAGAGGTTTTTAAAACAAAATCTTCATTGCCCACCGCCATAGCGTGCAAACAAAAGACAGGAGAATCAGTTTTTGAATTTTGGAAAAGATTCAATGATTTGTGGACACAGGAAGCCGGTTTGGGTGTTCTGCCAACTATGGATCCATTATTGATCCAGACTTTCCTGAGTAATCTCAAACCCCATTTAGTGGTCTCAGTCAAACAAATGATTACTGAATGGTCAACCCTTTCTAGAACTGACTTTGGCAAAGCACTTTTCACAGAAAGATGCAGCAGGTTGTTTTGATATGCCAAAGCTGTCGCCTGTCTCCACACAACATTTCCAAGGGAATATGAAGGGAAATTTTAGAGGCAGAGGAAGAAGTAGAGGCAGATTTAGAGGCAGAAATGGAAGAGGGATGAGTCTCTCTAGAAACAATGGATGTTTCAATTGCGGTGCTGAGGATCACTGGGTGAGTCAGTGTCCTCACCCCACCCCTCCTCAGACTCCCGACTTCAGCTCTGCCCCTAACAACAACAACCACAGGCATCCATCCAACAAGGGTCAACATTTCCAATCAAATGGGGAAATCAACAACAATGATGGGGCCCAGAGGGTAGTGTTCCAGCTTTTCCTTTTGTCTCGGATGATTTCACTGACAGTCCAATGGTTGTTATTTCAATAAATGGGAGACTCCTTCCCTATCTCGTTGATAGCGGGGCCACTAGGAGTACTATTTGTGAAGATCATTTCAGAGGCAGGTGGGAACCAACGGAACCCTCTTTGGGAATTAATGGGATAATGACAAAAACATATAGGACCCCACCCCTACCAATAGAAGATGACGAAGGGTACACCATATGCACACACTCTTTTAGGATAATACCAAGGTGCCCTGTAAATTTGTTGGGAAGAGACTTGTTTGGGCCACTAGGAATCACAATTAGAACCAACTCAGAAGGAGGTCTAGACATTTCCTCAGATAAAATCACTATAGTAGCATGCAAACCAGGTTTATTGATGCTGTCACAACAAAATAGTGAAGAAGATTTTGAGGATATAGACCCCCAGGTCTGGTCTACATCAGATCTGGATGTAGGACTTATTTCATGCACACCATACAAGGCCACTCTCAAAGAAGGTGCATTTCCTGTCTATCACAAACAATATCCACTCTCTAAGGAAAAGATGGATGGCATAGTTCCAATGGTGAAAAGGTTCCTGCAGGATGGGATCCTGGAGGAAATTATTTCTCCATACAACACACCTGTTAACCCTGTAAAGAAGCCGGATGGCTCCTTCAGATTTGTACAGGACTTGAGGGCCATAAATGACCTCATAGCCCAATAGCACCCATTGTACCTGATGTTCCATCACTACTGTCCTCCATTCCAGCAACAGCCAAATGTTTTACTGTGATTGATTTAAAGAATGCTTTTTTCTCTGTCCTTGTAGACAAAGAGACACTTGCTTTTACATTATCGATTGACCAACACAATCGCCAGTTTACCTGGTGTAGAATGCCCCAGGGTTATATAGACTCACCTGTGGTCTATTCTAATGTACTCCAAGCCACCCTCAGGCCTTGAACTGCCCCTCGTGGTTCTGTACTGTTGCAATATGTCGATGATCTTTTGATTTGTAGTTCTTCAGAGGAGGACTGCCGAGCTGATAACCTATCCTTATTGAAATGGTTACATACATGTGGTCACAAAGTGTCTAAGAAAAAATTACAATGGTGTAAACAGGAGGATGAGTACCTAGGGTTTGGGGTTTGTGCTGTCTCCGGGAGTTAGGAAAGTCAGTCACAAAAGAACTGCTGCTGTAGTGGGTCTGCCCCGCCCACTTACCAAGAAATACCTGCTAACCTTTCTTGGAATGATTGGTTACTAGCGTCAATGGATACCTGACTGTTCTTTCTATGACAATATATTGAGACAAGCAACCCTCTCTGAAATGTCTGACATTGTAAAATGGTCTGATGAAATGTTAAATGCTTTTGCCATGTTGAAATGTGCAATGGTTACCAGCCCGAGCCTAGGCCTCCCTGAATTTGGCAAAATGTTTCACTTGTTTGCCAGGGAAAATTGCAGAACCATGGCGGGAGTACTAGCCCAGGAACATGGTGGGAGACTGCGCCCTGTACCTTTTTTCTCAAAGGTGGTTCCAGTACAGGTGCAGGGCATGCCTGCTTGTCTCAGAGCGTTGGCTTCTTGTGCATTGGTTGTAGAGATGGCAGCACCATTTACCTTGGGCCATAACACTACTTTACATACTTCACACAATGTTACCACACTCCTCAAAACTTTACATACTCAGCATATGTCAGCTCAAAGATTGAGTGGGTATGAAGTCATCCTCCTGTCCAATCCAAACCTGAAAAGTTCAAACATAAACTCTGGCCCAGCTACAATTTTGAATGCCTTGTTAGGTCTTAAAGGAGAACAGGATGATTTACCACCACCTCATGACTGTACACAATCTGGACACTTCACCTAGACCAGATATGCTTTCAGTACCAATTCCTACTGCACAAACAGTTTTTGTTGATGGCTCTTGTAGCAGGCCAAGTGATAATGTCTATCACGTGGCATATGCTGTAGTCCAACTGCCGGATACTGTCCTCGAGGCCAATCCAATACCCAATCAGTCTTCATAAGCTGCTGAATTGATAGCATTAACCCGTGCATGCCAGCTGTTTACACTGATTCCAGGTATGCTCATGGTGTGGTCTGGGACCATGGTGTAATATGGCTTCGCAGAGGATATGTGGCAGCAAATGGAAAGAGCATCTCACACTCTGACCTAGTCACAACATTACTAAATGCAATTCAGTTGCCTTCAAAACTAGCTATCATGCACTGTAAGGCACATACAGGCCACATGACTGATATAGCCAAAGGTAATGCACTAGCTGACAGAATAGCCAAAGAAGCTGCATCTACACAAAAGGCAGACAGTCAAATGCCCATGCTAACAGCTCAGCCATGTTCCCTGAAAGAGACACATTGGCTCACGGAACTACAGGCTTTTGCCACCCCTGGTGATATTGCGCAATGGAATGGTAATGGAATGCAAAAGGATCCTAAAACAGGATTAATCTGCAAAGGGGGGAAACCGTGTATTCCTGTTGCTAGCGCCCCCCTGTTCATTGCACAATACCATGGACCGGTCATAAAAGCTGGCAGGCCACATGTGAACTCCTAGATGCAGATTTTTTCATTGCAGGATTACCTAATCTAGTCAAAGCTTTTGTATGGAGATGTGTCACTTGCATTAGGAACAATCCAACAAACCCAAAGAAATCAAAGCATTAACATCTTGAGTAGGGATGAGCCGAACACCCCCGGGTTCGGTTCGCACCAGAACCTTCGAACGGACCGAAAGTTCGCGCGAATTTTCGAACCCTATTCGTTATAATGGACGCGAACGTTCGAAATCAAAATTGCTAATTACAACGGCCAATATGCATGTTAATGTCATAAAACAGGTTTGGGGACCCGGGTCCTGCCCCAGGGGACATATATAAATGCAAAAAGAACTTTTAAAAACTAACGTTTTTTCGGGAGCAGTCATTTTAATGATGCATAAAGTGAAAAAAAAGTTAAATTTTCCTTTAAATATGGTACCTGGGGGGTGTCTAAAGTATGCCTGTGAAGTGGCATGTGTTTCCCATGTTTAGAACTGTCCTTGCACAAAATGACATTTGTAAAGGAAAAAAAGAAGCCATTTAAAACCACTTGCGGCTTTAATGTCATGTCTTGTCCTGGCCGCCATATGGCTGAAAATCCTTGAGAAAAATGGCATGGCTACCCCATAACCCCCCCCCCCCCCACCCAGCCCCTTTGGGTCTTGTATGGATATTAAGGGGGACCCCGCACCCAAAAAAAAACCCTATACCTACAACCCTATATACTCTGAACAGCACTATATACAGTGGTGTGAAAAAGTGTTTGCCCCCTTCCTCATTTCCTGTTCCTTTGCATGTTTGTCACACTTAAGTGTTTCGGAACATCAAACCAATTTAAACAATAGTCAAGGACAACACAAGTAAACACAAAATGCAATTTGTAAATGAAGGTGTTTATTATTAAAGGTGAAAAAAAATCCAAACCATCATGGCCCTGTGTGAAAAAGTGATTGCCCCCTAAACCTAATAACTGGTTGGGCCACCCTTAGCAGCAACAACTGCAACCAAGCGTTTGCGATAACGTGCAATGAGGCTTTTACAGCGTCCTGGAGGAATTTTGGCCCACTCATCTTTGCAGAATTGTCCTAATTCAGTTACATTAGAGGGTTTTCGAGCATGAACGGCCTTTTTAAGGTCATACCACAACATCTCAATAGGATTCAGGTCAGGACTTTGGCTAGGCCACTCCAAAGTCTTCATTTTGTTTTTCTTCAGCCATTCGGTGGTGGACTTGCTGGTGTGTTTAGGATCATTGTCCTGCTGCAGAACCCAAGTTCGTTTCAGCTTGAGTACACGAACAGATGGTCGGACATTCTCCTTCAGGATCTCTTGGTAGACAGCAGAATTCATAGTTCCTTTTATCACGGCAAGTCTTCCAGGTCCTGAAGCAGCAAAACAGCCCCAGACCATCACACTACCACCACCATATTTTACTGTTGGTATAATGTTCTTTTTCTGAAATGCAGTGTTCCTTCTACGCCAAATATACTTGGACACACACCTTCCAAAGAGTTCCACTTTTGTCTCATCGGTCCACAGAATGTTGTCCCAAAAGTCTTGGGGATCATCAAGATGTGTTGTGGAGAAATTGAGACAAGCTTTGATGTTTTTTTTGCTCAGCAGTGGTTTTCTCCTTGGAACTCTGCCATGCAGGCCATTTTTGCCCAGTCTTTTCCTGATGGTGGAGGCATGAACGCTGACCTTAACTGAGGCAAGTGAGGCCTGCAGCTCCTTGGACGTTGTTGTGGGGTCTTTTGTGACCTCTTGGATGAGTCGTCGCTGCGCTCTTGGGGTAATTTTGGGCGGCCGGCCACTCCTGGGAAGGTTCACCACTGTTCCATGTCTTCGCCATTTGTGGATAATGGCTCTCACTGTGGTTCGCTGGATTCCCAAAGCTTTGGAAATGGCTTTATAACCCTTTCCAGACTGATAGATCTCAATTACTTTCTTTCTCAATTGTTCCTGAATTTCTTTGGGTCTTGGCATGATGTGTAGCTTTTAAGGATCTTCTGGTGGACCTTACTGTGTCAAGCAGCTCCTATTTAAGTGATGCCTTGATTGTGAACAGGTGTGGCAATAATCAGGCCTGGGTGTGGCTAGAGAAATTGGACTCAGGTGTGGACAACCACAGTTATAGTATGTTTTAACAAGGGGGGCAATCACTTTTTCACACAGGGCCATGATGGTTTGGATTTTTTTTTTCACCTTTAATAATAAACACCTTCATTTACAAATTGCATTTTGTGTTTACTTGTGTTGTCCTTGACTATTGTTTAAAATTGGTTTGATGTTCCGAAACACTTAAGTGTGACAAACATGCAAAGGAACAGGAAATGAGGAAGGGGGCAAACACTTTTTCACACCACTGTAGGTGGTGCAAACAAGACACGGACTGTAGGTTTGTTCTTAAGTAGAATCTGAAAAGGTACATTATGAAGTGTAGCTCCATCCCAAAAAAATCAATTTTTAAGCTTTTTGGAGAACATAGGGAGGGGTTATCACCCCTGTAACATTTGCTGTCTTTGCACATCTGTTCAGAACATTTCACCTCACTTTCCGTCCCAATGACAAATGTTTTTGGAAAAGTGGGGTTTTAATTGAAACAAGGATTGGTGATAAAGCATCAGTAGAGAGGAGATACCTTTTTCACAAATTAAATCTAACAGGATAGAATTTCCCTTCCTAGGGGTAGATTTCCTCTCACTTCCTGTTTTCTCTTTCCGTTTGCAAGTAGGAGTCGTTTGTAAGCTGGATGTTTGAAAGTAGGGGCCTGCCGTATATACTCTGCAGAAACTTGCTCTATTAGATGTTGGTGTAGCCACAAGACTGGTGGGCACAGGAATGGGCCCTGCTGTGAGTTAATAGATCAAGATTTGTACTTGCATGCACCTGTTGAACCGGGCAGAAAAATTGGGCCTTTGGTGGTGGTGGTGGTGGTGGTGGACGGTGTTGCCACAAGACTGTAAGCCCTCACAGTTACTCTTGGTGGGTGCAGGAATGGGCCCTGCTGTGAGTTATTAGATCAAGATTTGTCATTGCATGCACCTGTTGAACAGGGCAGAAAAATTGGGCCTTTGGTTGTGGTGGTGGTGGACGGTGTTGCCACAAGACTGTAAGCCCTCACAGTTACTCTTGGTGGGTGCAGGAATGGGCCCTGCTGTGAGTTATTAGATCAAGATTTGTAATTGCATGCACCTGTTGAACAGGGCAGAAAAATTGGGCCTTTGGTGGTGGTGGTGGTGGACGGTGTTGCCACAAGACTGTAAGCCCTCACAGTTACTCTTGGTGGGTGCAGGAATGGGCCCTGCTGTGAGTTATTAGATCAAGATTTGGAATTGCATGCACCTGTTGAACAGGGCAGAAAAATTGGGCCTTTGGCGGTGGTGGTGGTGGTGGTGGACGGTGTTGCCACAAGACTGTAGGCCCTCATAGTTACTCTTGGTGGGCGCAGGAATGGGCTCTGCTGTGAACTATTAGATCAAGATTTGTAATTACACGCCCCTGTTAAACAGGGGCTGAAAAATTGTGCCTTAGGCATTGGTGCTGGTGCCACAACACTGCAACCCCTCACAGATACTGTACTCTTAGCACAGCAATGAGACCTGTTGCAAAGCATTGCCTAAAAATTGTAATTACACGCCCCAACGGGGGCTGAAAAATTGTGCCTTAGGCACTGGTGCTGGTGCCACAACACTGCAACCCCTCACAGATACTGTACTTGGAGCACAGCAGTCACACCTGTTGCGAAGCATCTTTTTAAAAAATTGTAATTACACGCCCCTGTTATACAGGGGCTGAAAAATTGTGCCTTAGGCACTGGTGCTGGTGCCACAACACTGCAACCCCTCACAGATACTGTACTCTGAGCACAGCAATGAGACCTGTTGCAAAGCATTGCCTAAAAATTGTAATTACACGCCCCAACAGGGGCTAAAAAATTGTGCCTTAGGCACTGGTGCTGGTGCCACAACACTGCAACCCCTCACAGATACTGTACTTGGAGCACAGCAGTCACACCTGTTGCGAAGCATCTTTTTAAAAAATTGTAATTACACGCCCCTGTTATACAGGGGCTGAAAAATTGTGCCTTAGGCACTGGTGCTGGTGCCACAACACTGCAACCCCTCACAGATACTGTACTCTGAGCACAGCAATGAGACCTGTTGCAAAGCATTGCCTAAAAATTGTAATTACACGCCCCAACAGGGGCTGAAAAATTGTGCCTTAGGCACTGGTGCTGGTGCCACAACACTGCAACCCCTCACAGATACTGTACTTGGAGCACAGCAGTCACACCTGTTGCGAAGCATTTTTTAAAGTACACGCCCCTGTTATACAGGGGCTGAAAAATTGTGCCTTAGGCACTGGTGTGGTGGCATGGATCATTGAGGAGGAGGAAGAGGATAGTCAGTGAACATAACAGGACAGTCACTCAGCATCAGCATAGGCAGTCTTGAAGGGATGTGACATTATAAATTTTTCCGTTATATCCGCTTCAGGTGCCTGGTAGCTGGTGGTGATCCAAGACTGATTCATTTTTATGAAGGTCAGTCGATCAACCGAGTCGGTGGACAGGCGCACCCTATGATCGGTGACAAATCCTCCAGCAGCACTGAATGTGCGTTCGGAAAGAACGCTGGATGCAGGACAGGCCAGTAGCTCAATTGCATACTGTGCAAGCTCTGGCCAGTGATCCATCCTCAGGACCCAGTAAGCCAGAGGATTTTCGGTGGGAAAGGTGTCCAAGTCTGACCTTGCCCCTAGGTATTCCTGCACCATGTATATCAGACGCTGGCGATGGTTGCTGGAACCGATCATACCTTGGGGCTGCGGACTAAAAAATTGTCTGAACGCATCGGTCAGATGTCCACCTTCCCCACCGCTCCTTCTGCTACTGACCGAAGCCTCAGCAACTCGTCGTCCAGGACCAGGAGTTTGTAACCTCCCAGTTTCTGGGAACGCGTTGCACAGACCTTTCTGCAAGGCCTCCCTGAGATGTCTCATCCTCTGCTCCCTCTGTGACGGCAAGATAAGGTCCGCAACCTTACCCTTGTACCGTGGATCAAGGAGAGTGGCCAGCCAGTAATGGTCCCTCTCCTTGATCCGAAGAACACGAGGATCCTTCCGCAGGCTTTGCAGGATCAGGGAGGCCATGCAGCGTAGGTTAGCTGAGGCATTCGGTCCGGAGTCTTCTGGGTCACTGAGGATGACATGATCGCCAGCCACCTCCTCCCAGCCACGTACAAGTCCACTGGTTTGTTGGGACTGTACATCATCCCTAAAAGACTGCTGATGCTGAGTGCCAGGCTCCACCTCCATGCTCACACAATCCTCCTCCTCCTCCTCCTCATCCTCTTCCTGTGTGATGGGTGGGACAGAAGGAACACTGTCTGGATAAAGGGGGCCTTGAGAGGCAAGGAAGTCCTCCTCTTCCTGCCTCTGTTCTGCCTCAAGTGCCCTGTCCATTATCCCACGCAGCGTATGCTCCAACAGGTGGACAAGAGGTATAGTGTCACTGATGCATGCACTGTCACTGCTCACCATCCTCGTGGCCTCCTCAAATGGTGAGAGGACAGTGCATGCATCCCTGATCATGCTCCACTGGCGTGGGGAAAAAAAAGCCAAGCTCCCCTGACCCTGTCCTGGTGCCGTAGTCGCAAAGGTACTCATTGATGGCCCTCTGCTGCGTGTGCAGTCGCTGCAGCATGGCCAACGTTAAGTTCCACCTGGTGGGCATGTCACATATTAGGCGGTTCTTGGGCAGGTTCAGCTCCTTTTGCAGCTCAGTCAGCCGAGCACTGGCATTATAAGATCGGCGGAAATGCAAACAGACTTTCCTGGCCTGCCTCAGGACATCCTGTAAGCCTGGGAACCTGCCCAAGAACCGCTGCACCACCAGGTTGAGGACGTGAGCCATACAGGGCACATGGGTGAGCTGCCCCTGTCGCAGGGCGGAGAGGAGGTTGGTGCCATTGTCAGAAACGACCATTCCTGGCTTAAGCTGGCGTGGCGTCAACCACCTCTCGGCCTGCCCCTGCAGAGCTGCCAGAACCTCTGGCCCAGTGTGGCTCCTGTCCCCCAAACACACCAGCGCAAGCACGGCATGGCATCTTTTTGCCTGCGTATTCGCGTAGCCCCTTGTACGCCTACGGAGCACCGCTGGTTCCGAGGACAGAGCACTGGAGGAAGAAGAAGAGGAGGGGGTGGAGGAGAGAGGTGTGTCACAACCAGTAGTAGCATTTTTGGAGGCGTGGTGGCGGAACAACCTCCAACACTACTGCACCTTGTCCTGCATCCCTCCCAGCTGCCAATAGAGTGACCCAATGGGCCGTGAAAGAAAGATAACGTCCCTGTCCATGCCTGCTGGACCATGAGTCAGCGGTAATATGCACCTTACCGCTGACCGCCCTGTCCAGCGAGGCATGGACATTGCCTTCCACATGCCGGTAGAGAGAGACGGAATCGCCTTCCGTGAGAAAAAGTGGCGTTTGGGAACCTGCCACTGAGGAACCGCACATTGAACAAACTCACGGAAGGGGGCCGAGTCTACCAACTGAAAAGGCAGCAGTTGAAGTGCTAGCAATTTAGCCAAGCTAGCATTCAACCGCTGGGCATGTGGATGGCTGGGAGTATACTTCTTTCGACGGTCCAGCAGCTGGGGCAGGGAAATTTGCCTGCTACAATCGGACGTCGGTGTACTGCAAGTACTTGGTTGTGACACACCTAATTCTACACCTTCAGTCCTCTCAGAGCAGCTTTCAGAGAGGACTGAAGATATAGTGGGGATGGAGATCCCAGCTGATGAGGAGCAAGGAGAGGTCCGCTTTGTTCTTTGGTGTGGGTCTTTTATGTGTGCTTGCCAACGAGCTGCATGGCAGGTCGACATATGTCTGCTCATGCTTGTGGTGCCCAAGCGGCTGATGTTTTGGCCACGCGAGATACGCTTGAGACAAATATTGCAAATAGCAGTGGTGCGATCTGATGCACTCGTCTCAAAAAAGGCCCACACCAAAGAACTTTTGTGATAACGTGCAGAGGCAGCGCCCTGCACAGGCGGAGCTCTGCGGTGTGGTACAGTTGCTGTGCTGGCCTCTAGCTGGCCTCCAGGGGGCATCCTGCCTCGTTGGACATGTGACGCCGCATCCTCCTCCTCCTCCTCTCTCCCTTCAGGCACCCACGTGGAGTCAGTGACCTCATCATCCCCTCCCTCTTCACCACTAGAGCAAACCTGGCAGTAAGCTGCAGCTGGTGGAACAGTACTGACAGATTGCTGTCCTTCAGCATCCCCTCTCTCTGCGCGCACACTACTGACTTCCTCAAGCTGGGTATCATCATCCGAGCCTTCGAATCGTTGGGCATCCTCCTGGAGCATGTACCCAACACTGTGCTCAAAGAGTTCGGGGGACTGCTCAGGAGGACATGGTGGGTCTAGGGAAGGGGTGGCTGATGATGCCATTGAGTACGCGTTGGCAGCTGCTCTGCCAGTACCCTAAGCCTGGGTAAGAGAGGATGGGGAGGATGAGGAGGGCTTGGTCATCCATTCTACCAAGCCTTCGGCATGATGCGGCTCCACATGTCCAGCTGCCGAAAACAAAGACAAGCGTGTCCCATGGCCACGTGCTGATGACGATGCACGACCACGTCCACGGCTAGCACTGTTGTCTCTAGAAACAGAGCCTGCCTGCCCTGTGTTCTTGCCTCGGCACGCTCTGCCTCTCCTTTGCGGTCTTCCAGCCATTGTAGTCGGTAGTGTATATAGTATAAAAAATGGGTCCTGCTGAGAAGAAAATATAGGAGCTCTGTGTGCTGCCACTAACACACTAGAAGTCCTATGGGTGCTTCTGGGAAGAAAATATAGGAGCTCTGTGTGATGCCACTAACACACTAGAAGTCCTATGGGTGCTGCTGAGAAGAAAATATAGGAGCTCTGTGTGATGCCACTAACACACTAGAAGTCCTATGGGTGCTTCTGGGAAGAAAATATAGGAGCTCTGTGTGATGCCACTAACACACTAGAAGTCCTATGGGTGCTGCTGAGAAGAAAATATAGGAGCTCTGTGTGATGCCACTAACACACTAGAAGTCCTATGGGTGCTTCTGGGAAGAAAATATAGGAGCTCTGTGTGATGCCACTAACACACTAGAAGTCCTATGGGTGCTGCTGAGAAGAAAATATAGGAGCTCTGTGTGATGCCACTAACACACTAGAAGCCCTATGGGTGCTTCTGGGAAGAAAATATAGGAGCTCTGTGTGATGCCACTAACACACTAGAAGTCCTATGGGTGCTTCTGGGAAGAAAATATAGGAGCTCTGTGTGATGCCACTAACACACTAGAAGTCCTATGGGTGTTGCTGAGAAGAAAATATAGGAGCTCTGTGATGCCACTAACACACTAGAAGCCCTATGGGTGCTTCTGGGAAGAAAATATAGGAGCTCTGTGTGATGCCACTAACACACTAGAAGTCCTATGGGTGCTGCTGAGAAGAAAATATAGGAGCTCTGTGTGATGCCACTAACACACTAGAAGTCCTATGGGTGCTGCTGAGAAGAAAATATAGGAGCTCTGTGTGATGCCACTAACACACTCGAAGTCCTATGGGTGCTTCTGGGAAGAAAATATAGGAGCTCTGTGTGATGCCACTAACACACTAGAAGTCCTATGGGTGCTTCTGGGAAGAAAATATAGGAGCTCTGTGTGATGCCACTAACACACTAGAAGTCCTATGGATGCTGCTGAGAAGAAAATATAGGAGCTCTGTGTGATGCCACTAACACACTAGAAGTCCTATGGGTGCTGCTGAGAAGAAAATATAGGAGCTCTGTGTGATGCCACTAACACACTCGAAGTCCTATGGGTGCTTCTGGGAAGAAAATATAGGAGCTCTGTGTGATGCCACTAACACACTAGAAGTCCTATGGGTGCTTCTGGGAAGAAAATATGGGAGCTCTGTGTGATGCCACTAACACACTAGAAGTCCTATGGGTGCTTCTGGGAAGAAAATATGGGAGCTCTGTGTGATGCCACTAACACACTAGAAGTCCTATGGGTGCTTCTGGGAAGAAAATATAGGAGCTCTGTGTGATGCCACTAACACACTAGAAGTCCTATGGGTGCTTCTGGGAAGAAAATATAAGAGCTCTGTGTGATGCCACTAACACACTAGAAGTCCTATGGGTGCTGCTGAGAAGAAAATATAGGAGCTCTGTGTGATGCCACTAACACACTAGAAGTCCTATGGGTGCTTCTGGGAAGAAAATATGGGAGCTCTGTGTGATGCCACTAACACACTAGAAGTCCTATGGGTGCTTCTGGGAAGAAAATATGGGAGCTCTGTGTGATGCCACTAACACACTAGAAGTCCTATGGGTGCTTCTGGGAAGAAAATATGGGAGCTCTGTGTGATGCCACTAACACACTAGAAGTCCTATGGGTGCTGCTGAGAAGAAAATATAGGAGCTCTGTGTGATGCCACTAACACACTAGAAGTCCTATGGGTGCTTCTGGGAAGAAAATATGGGAGCTCTGTGTGATGCCACTAACACACTAGAAGTCCTATGGGTGCTTCTGGGAAGAAAATATGGGAGCTCTGTGTGATGCCACTAACACACTAGAAGTCCCATGGGTGCTTCTGGGAAGAAAATATGGGAGCTCTGTGTGATGCCACTAACACACTAGAGGTCCTATGGGTGCTTCTGGGAAGAAAATATGGGAGCTCTGTGTGATGCCACTAACACACTAGAAGTCCTATGGGTGCTTCTGGGAAGAAAATATGGGAGCTCTGTGTGATGCCACTAACACACCAGAAGTCCTATGGGTGCTGCTGAGAAGAAAATATAGGAGCTCTGTTTGATGCCACTAACACACTAGAAGTCCTATGGGTGCCATTGGGGTGCAATGCTGTGCTAACAGCACTGCGGTTGGTACTACTGCAATACTGTACTAACAGTAAGCACGCACCAGACTAATCCCCAGCAGCAGCTAAAAACACAATCAGCAGCAATGAACGATCAATGACTTAGGTAGCAATGGTTTAGCAAAGAACTAGCCAATGGTTTAGCAAAGAAGAGCAAATCTTTCTGGAGCAATGAATCAAGCAAAGACAGAATCAGCAGACTGATCTCTCCTAAAGCCGGAACTCATGTGACCGGCGCCGACGGCGTGGCGGCCTTTTAAATGGTGGGGCGTGTACTAAAGCCCCTGAGCTTTAATTGGCTACAGGCGTCCTGCCTGTAGCCAATTATTGCTCTCCGAGTTTCCGGCGCTGTGATTGGCCAAGCATGCGGGGTCACAGTGCATGCTTGGCCAATCATCAGCCAGCAATGCACTGCGCCGGCCGCGCCAGCCGCAATGCATTTTGGGCCGCTCGCATCACACGAATGTGATGCGAATGGCCCAAATAGTTCTGGGCTCGCCGAGCGAGCGAACGCCCGGTGCTCGATGCGAACGTGGGTTCGCATCGAGCACCGGGCCCATCCCTAATCTTGAGTACCCAACAACGCCGTTTACCTATTTACAGATAGACTTTACACATATGCCCAAAGAAGGAAAGAGACAACAATACCTTTTGGTCATAGTGGACATGATGTCACGCTGGCCAGAAATCTTTGTCACCACCAACAACCACATTTCACTTTGCAGGGGAATTTTCCCTTATCTCAGTGAATAAGGTCAATTTCAAAATGACTGTTTTTTTTTTTCTTTGAATGACATTGGGTATTCTTAATAAACCAACCCCATAGAAAAGGAGGTAATATTTTACCCCTATAAAAAGCCTCAAAAACCTGTACAGGACCTCAACTATCAACTGATCTGAATTAAATGTCCTGAACATTTAAATGATGTAATTAGGGGGGGGGGGGGGGTTCTCATCTTGTATATAAATAAGTATATTTTCTGCGCAACCACAGACCTACTATGCAAATAAATAAAACATCACAGAGAACAGCTTCCATATTATATCAATTAATCATCATAAAAAAAGTACAACATGACTTGTTTGTGCATGCATATTTATACAGTATGTGATCCCATACACCTTACATATTGCGTAAAGTCCAATTTTTTTAAAAGTCTTTGTAACCATAACACCATAAATAATAAAGTCCATTCAAAAATAGTGCCTTCTTCGTGTGCTCATGATTACTCTTATATAATAATTTCCATGTGAATTGCCACCACCTTTCACTCACCTTTGAAAGCGCTCACCTAAATAATGTATCATAGACAGTGGCGGCCCGTCCATAGGGGGTGCCTGGGCGCCGCAACCCCCTCCACCAGGCAGTAAAAAAAAAAGTTTAAAAAAAAATGTTACATTTTTTTTTTCATTTAAACATGTCCCTTTAAGAAAACAAAAAAATAAAAAAATGGTGCTTATGTGCAATGCGTCCTGGCACCGGGCGTAGTGCAATATGGGAAGCGCCGTGTCTATGCAATCACGAGATTGCAGACGAGGCACTTCATTTGCAGCAAAAAAATCGCTCTGTGGCGCAGTCGATCGCGCCACAGCTTCTGGCGCGAAGGACTGGCCCTAAGCACTCGTCAGTGACGAGTGACGTCAGCACTCGGTTCCTCCGTCGAATGTGAGAGCAGCATGAAGAGGTAAACAGAAGCTCTCCATCATCTCCATGCCTATTATACATTAGGTGGTCGGTGGCAGCACAACCCCCGCATATCAGCTATCTTGTCCTAGTTTAAATTAAGTGCATAAGGTGGACGGCAGCAGCACCCCCCGCATAACGGCTATCTTGTCCTAGTTTAAATGAAGTGCATAAGGTGGACGGTGGCTGCACCCCCCCTGCATGTCAGCCAACTTGTGCTAGTTTAAATTAAGTGCATAAGGTGGATTGCGGCAGCACCCCCCCCCCCCCCCTGCTTATCAACTATAGTGTGCTATTTTACATTAGTTGGTCAACGGCAGCAGCCCTCCTGCTTATCAGCTGTACTAGTTTACATTAAGTGCTTCCCCCCCACTTATCAACCAAATTGATTGTACCCCCCCCCCCATCAACTAAATTGTACTATTTCACATTAGGTGGCCAGCGGCAGCACCCCCTCCCCTATCAACTATATTGTACTATTTTACTATAGGTGGCCTGCAGCAGCACCCCCCCTAATATTTTAATATAGGTGGCAGCACCCCCACCCCCCAGCTTATTAACGATATTGTAGTATTTTACTTTAGGTGGTCGGAGGCATCACATCCCCAACCCCCCCGATTATTAACTATATTTTACTATTTTACTATCGGTAATTGGCGGCAGCAACAACCCCCCACCTGCTCATCAACTATCATCAACTATCAAGTTTAATTTTCGGTGCCCATTTAGTGTATGTATTGTATACTGTATATAATTTGTATATATGCTATATACTGTTTGCAGTACGCTGTACATAATGACAACGCTTTGCATAAGCCCTGTATATAATGTGCAGCCTGGTATATGATGTGCAGAGCCCTGTGTATAATGTGCAGCCTGGTATATGATGTGCAGAGCCCTGTGGACATGGTATACTTAAATTTTGTGGAAGGTAAAGTCTACAGGCTTGGAAAGATCAGTTTGTAAAAGGATAGAAAATTGTATAAAAGACAGAATTCAGAGAGTAGTGATTAATGATTCTTAATCTGAATAGTCTAAGGTTATTAGAGGTATACCCCAAGGTTCAGTGTTGGGACCCTTATTTTTATTTACAAATGATATTGGGTCAGGGATTAAAAGTACAATTTCAGTCTTTGCAGATGACACCAAGCTATGCAGTGGAATAATGTCCTTACAGGATGTCTCCAACTTACAAGCCAACCTCAATGCACTGCTGTATGTGGCAAATGAGGTTTAAGAATATGCATACATCAAACATACTAGAGGGAGAACAGTTGGGGGAATCAATGGTGGAGAAGGATCTGGGTGTTCTGGTAGATCATGGACTTAAAGTATATGTAAAACCTCACCTTGTAAAACAACCCATTCAGTTTAAACTAGAAATGAAAGGCAAAACATTTGTATATAGATATGAAAAACGCATAATAAATACCTTTTTTCCTCCTTTTTTTTATAAGTCATCACATTCCCTATATTCTCTGCTACATAAGAGCTGCGGTGGGGGGAGGAGAAGCACACTGATCTTCCCAGTGAAAGGCTTTGTAGTGGGTGGGAGTGTCGGGACAAGTCTGATCATTGGAGGAGAGCAAACTGGGTTCCCAGAACAGCCAGAGAACTGACCACTGTGCTCTCATTCCTAGTGTGGTCAGAGAGACTGGCAGGGACACCAGGGATTTCCCACAAAGGAAACAATATGATGAGAAAAGTAGTTATGGCTTAGTGAAGAGTTCAGCTGCCTGTGAATGGTGCTGTCGTGTACCTGGTGGAAGAGCCTGACAAGATGAGGATGGCCTCTCTCATACCCCTGACTCAGGGCCCCTGATAGAGCACACAGGTAGTGCAGGAGTACAGAGTGGCACAAGTCCCCTTTGGTTTTGTTAGCAGCAGGGCTAGGTGGACTCTCAGGAGTGGATCAAGCAGGGGAACACCAGTAGACCGCAACTAGGCAGGAGTGCCGGAATGACACCAGTGAGCAGGAGACAGGAACAGGCTGGTACTGGAAATAGCGGACAGGCACAGGCTGGTAGCAGACAGTCATACACAGGCAGACGGATCAGGTGCAGATGTGTAGGCAGGAGCAATGTCAGAATGCAGGCCGAGTCAGTAACAGATCAGTGGAGCAGCAGCAAGAGGAACAGGCAGAAGCGTGGTCAGAGGCAAGCCGGGATCAATGCAGGCAGAGTTCAGGAGTAGTCAAGACAAGCCAGGTCGGTAACAGTAGTCAGATGTAGAGTAACAAGTTGCCCAAGGATTTGCTTAGTGTGATTGCCGTTGCAAGTTTTACTTGTTATTTTTTCAATAAATGTTTTTTTTATGGGTTACACTATGGGCGTATATGCTTTTTATTTTTCATCCTGCTGATGAACCAACCCTGACTGGATCACGGTGGTGCTTTGGAGTTTCCCTTAATAAGGAAATGTAACACGTGCATTTGAATATACTATATGATGGTCCACAGGATACGGTAAGAGGCTTTAATGCTTGGTGTTACCTAGTGGTGGAAGCACTACAAATTGTCATTGCGGTGACCCTGGTGGAGGAAGTGAATTGTGGATAATTTGTTTCCTTTGGACTTTGTTTCACATATACAGTATTTTTCCTTTTTAGCCCTTGTGAATGGGCTTTTATGGACACTTATTTACATATTTGGTGTGATTTCTTTATACATATTTATTCACTTAATACGTTTGATGTTATTATATTGATTTTATTTTTGTGTTTTCACAATATTGAGTTCACTTTTTTAGCACTGCTTCATATATTTATCACAATATTTAATATATATTTTACTAAGGAAATATGATGCATGGGTGAAATTGCACACATATATAGCATTGTTTATAGCTCAGTAATTTAAAAGCACTCTCTCTCTAGCATGGGATATGACATCTGTATAACTCTCACATCTTTTTATAAATTTGAATTTGAGTTCTTCATCCTGCCACAGGCCTGTCTTGATTATGATTTAATACACCATGTAGCTGCCAAATGTGCTTCTCAAGGTTCCAGTGATAACCAAATGTTACTTTTCCCTGAATGATTACCAGCCCTCGGATAACTGGTCACTATTTCATTGGTCTGCCATGTGTATAAAATTATTGCTAATACAGTCAATCAGATGGTCCCAAAGCATCATTGTAAGAAAATGGCACTATTTGGTCTGCTCTCATTCATAGCACTTGTGAGTGCTGCTTATGGTAAGTATTGTGTTAAGACTTTTAGTCATTATAATTGGTCTGTTACTTTATTATAAACAATTATTTTAGAATGAGCTTTATTTTTTTTATAATGAAATTTACTAATGTATCTACTGCAGCATATCAGCCCAGCCATGCTTGTTTTATGTTAAAGTGGTTGTAAACCTCAGACATGAAATATGAACAAAGCATATCCCTCTATAGCAGTGCTTCTCAACCTTTTCACCTTCAAGGAACCCCTGGCAAAAAGTTTGAGATCTCGAGGAACCCCTGAAATAATGTTCACATCTACAGCTCACGGAACATTGGTATGGTCAGCGAGTTGTTGATAACAAAAATTATTTGTAGAAATAGCATTAAATAAAAAAAAAAATATTAAAATGTACCTATTTAATGTGAAACTTGCGCTTTCTTTTCCTGCAGAGCTGATCCAATTGAGGGGACATTACATAAGGCAGAGCACATTACATGGAACAGAGTACATGACAGGGGACATTACATGGAACAGGGGACATTACATGTGGCAAGGGACATGACAGGGGACATTATATGGGACAGAGCGCATTACATGGGACAGGGCGCATTACATGGGACAGGGAACATGACAGGGGAAATTACATGGGGCAGAGCACATTACATGGACAGGACCCATGACAGGGGACATTACATGGGAAAGGGCACATGACATGGACAGGGCACATGACAGGAGACATTACATGGGACAGGGCGCATGACGGGACATTACATGGGGCAGGGGACATGACAGGGGACATTATATTGTAGGGGGACACAACTGGGCACACTTCAGTACCGGCTTTCTTCTTCTGGCTTCAGAACTAATTTCATATCTCCTCCAGTGGTGTGTTGTCTCCCCCGGGCCCTCCTATCCTGTCCACCCCAGCTGATGTCACATACAACCACTCAGGAAGGACAGGAGGGGAACAGCGCGCTACAGCCAATAGGATGCCAGCCGCTTTCCTGCCTATCTCTGCCTGTGTCTGTGCGATCCTCCTGTCAGCTGCCTGCGACTGACAGTCAGATCGCTGGGGAACCCCTGGGGACCCCGGTTGAGAACCACTGCTCTATAGTGTGTACTTGTGTCAATTAGGAGCACTAAGTGTTATTTCTGGCTGCTGCTTACTTCCTCTGCTATGTCCCCCCCCCCACACCCCCACACCCCCCCCCACCCCCACACCCCCACCCCCCTCTGTGGTTTTGGTCAGCTGTAATTATCCCCCCCCCCCCAGCATGAAAAGGATTACTTACTGACAATGGTGATAATTTAAATTGTATCTTTCTGTTTGACTTCAGGGGGCGAGGGAGCGGCACCTTTCTGTAGCTGATTTACCACACGGAGTTCGGTCATCGTCTCCAGACTGGTGGGCTGGAGCTGCCACCAGATGAAGATAATGTGGAGGGACTCCCCTTCGTCTTCATTGCCGACGAGGCGTTCGGTCTGGGTGACCATCTGATGAGGCCATTTCCCCAACGATCCCTCACCCCTGAGAGGAGGATTTTTAATTATCGGTTGGCCAGAGCAAGAAGGGTGGTGGAAAATGCCTTTGGTATTATGGCCAACCGTTTCAGATTGCTCCTTACATCCCTACATCTGGCAGAGTACAAACTGAATACTATTATTCTTGCATGCTGTGTCATGCACAATTATTTACGGAAACATTCAGGAACATACTCCTTACCAATTGGCCCTGAGGCCAGAGTGGAAGGCAACATGACAGGGCTGGATAATCGCCCTCTTGGTTCGGCACCACAATCAGCCCAGCAAGTGCGGGACCTTTATTTACAGTATTTTAATGGTAGGGGGGCCATTGAAATGGCAGCAGACCCTTAAACCATCTTTTTGATTGACAAAGAATAAATACAGTTATTTATGTTTGAAATATTGGTAGTTTCGTATTGTTTTGCTTTTAATTTGGCCTGTTTTATATGTTGTCCTAGTGCACATCTTAATAGTGGCAAACTTGTTTAGCGTTAAGTAAATAAGCCCCTTTGTCAATGAACCACAACATGTTTTTGTCAAACTGGTAGTATTTAAAAAGAAGAAGCCACACATTTTTGAATTTGTGCAAACATTATTTTTTTTATTATAGTGCACATCCAAAACTTTTTTTTTGGTTTTTTTTGTTTTTTTTTTTTTTTTTTGTTTTTGGTATTTTTGGTTATTTTTTTTTTTTTTTTTTTAACAAGATTTTTTTTTTTTTTTATGTTATCTTTTTGACATTTTTTTGGTGTTTTTCTCACAACATATTTTTTTTTTTTTGGGATTGATTTTTTAAAACAAACATAAATACATGTTTAAAAATGTTAAAAAATTTAGGCTTAGCATTTGAAATTATTTACACAATGTAAAAGTCCAGAACTTACAAAGTTCAACAGGTAACCCATGAACAGTAGAAGCCAAAATTTTAATATGCACACTAATTTAACTGGAAAATGGGTAATGTCAACATGTGCTATGTTCCATCATGGGGAATCAATGGACGTGTTTTGTGTGTGAAACCCCTTCCCTCTCACCTACTAGCATTAGGGGTTGCAAACACCAAATGCGTCCATTGAGATCCCCTGATGGCACATAGCACATGTTGACATACCGTGTGCATATTAAAAATTTGGCCTCTAAAATTAGTAAAACAGCGCATCAAAAGGGGAATGAAGGACATGATTGATGTTAAGAAATGTAAAAGGGGTCTTTAGATTCTCCCCAAAACATCAATCATGTCCTTCATTCCCTGCTGCATGGTGGCCATCTCCTTCTGCATATTTTCCAGCTGCAGATTCCAGGCCATGATCTGGCCAATAAGCCTGTGGGCACTGTCAGTGGAAAATGGCTCCGCAGCTTGTCCTTCCACAAACAGATCAGCATCACCTAAAAGTTGGGTAGATAAAACACAAAAAAAAAGTGTCAAAAACATGCAGACCTTAATTTATTAGCTCAATCTGTGTTCTGAGACACTCACTTGGTGGGGTGCAGATTTGATCCACTTCCCTACAATCAGCTCTCAGCTCTGTTCCTGTGTGCTGTGTGAAGGGGGGGGTGTCCCTTCCCTACAATCAGCTCTCAGAGCTCTCCTCACTGAGCACTGCAGAGTGTAACATCAGCTCCCCACCCTGGCTGAGAGTGCTGACTGGAGTGTTCTGGCGGAGGGGGCGTTCCCCTGTCAGAACACAATAGAACAGCAGGGGAGGTTGCCATACTAACATTGGATTGTTAGTACAGCTGCTCCAACCCGGAGCTGTCAGTTTTTTTTCCCATTCAACCAGAAAAAAAAAATGGTTTGTGCTAGGCTTAACCCCAAACTGCTCCTTCTCCCTGAAGCCTTCCTCCCACTCCCTTTAAACAAAAAAATAAATCCCATTGTACACATATACTGTACCTTTTTTACTGCAGCCTTCTAACAACTATGTTGACTTCATGGGTTCTTCCTTTTCCTTGTCAGTGGGCAGTCCTTGTTCCAGGACAGCCCAGCACTCTCATGTCCTTATGTGGACTCCAGGCTGTCCAGAAGTACTATGAGCCCAGGCCAGCCCAATAATGCACCTCCAGGGGGCATGTCCATGACAGTCTGGGTTCACAGGAAGAGGGCAGACTGATACTGGGTTGCCATACATCCCAGTAGACTGGTGACATATTGTGGTAGAGAGGAGGTAGTGCAGCAGACTGTTTGGGATTGAAGGTGAGTTTTGCAGCCAGAGCTGCTTTTATACTTGCTTAGCCTCACTTAAAAAAAAAATTTAAGTTTGTGAAACCCCTAATCAAAAAGACTGTGCAAAGAGCAAATAATCAGAATTAATCTTTCACTGCTCTTTCTACAATACATAGTAAAATGAATTGGTTACCATGGATTATTGTACTATTATTGTACTTGTCACCTTTGCTCCATGCACACATTTCAGCACTGTTTTCTCTCTCATCGCATAATCATTTGATTTTTTCACAGAATCTATAAACTTTATACTGTGACATTCATCTTTCGTCACATAGGTTGCGGTCAGCCAGCCATCCAACCGGTCATCACTGGATATTCCAGAATTGTGAATGGTGAGGAGGCCATTCCTGGATCCTGGCCATGGCAAGTGTCTCTTCAGGTAAGATCGCTCTTCATTGTAATTTGTACCATGGCCATTTCAAGACTCAGAACAGCCAAGGCAGAAGTTTAAACAGGGCGCACACTGATTTATAATTCACATTTGCATTTAAAGTACAGAAAGAACAAGTGTCAGGATTCTCAAGAGAATAGTGCAAACATGGGGTTGTCACTTTGCAAATTATGCTGTGTAACTTTAATTTAGAAAAATGTTAATAGTTATGTTTCAGATCCACTACCAACATATAAACTGGGTGCTAATTGTTGAATGCCAATTCGTTTGGTTTTTATTTTCCTTGTATTGCAGTTACTGTTTCTTATGGTGTTCTTTCACCATGGAATGGTCTCTCAGTTATTAGCATTAGCCATCTATTATGTTTTTCTTACTCAGGAAAGTATATTAATCACTTGATCCCTGGAAGATTTACCCCTCTTCATGGCCAGGCCATTTTTGCTATACAGCACTGCGTTACTTTACCTGACAATTGCGCAGTCATGCAAAGCTGTACATAAATGAAATTTATGTATTCTTTTTCCCTACAAATAAAGTTTTCTTTTAGTGGTATTTGATCACCACTGGGTTTGTAATTTTGTTGTAAACAAAAAATACAAACAAACAATATTTTTTACATTCTGCTATAAAATCTCTTCATACATTTAGGCCAATATCTATTCTGCTACATGTTTTTGGTAAAAAAAATCCCAATAAGCGTATCTTGATTGGTTTGCGCAAAAGTTATAGCATCTACAAACTATGGGATATATACTTTAATTTTTATTTATTTATTTATTTAAATGTTATACTAGTAATGGCGACAATCAGCGACTTATAGCGGGACTTCGATATTGCAGTTGACAATCTGACACTGACACTTTGTGGGAACTAGTGATACTAAAACAGTGATCTGTGCTAAAAATATGCACTGTCACTGTACTACTGACACTGGCTGGGATAGGATTAAACATCTAGGGCGATCAAAGGGTTAAATGTGTGCCTAACCAGTGTTTTTGTGTACTGTGTGAGGTGCTTTCACAAAGGGATGTGATGGATTTTATCATACCTCACAACTTTTTCAGATGGGAATGAGGGACACCTACTAGCAACAGCATGCAGGCATAGGACACGCCCCCTTAAAGGACAATTAACCTAAACAAAAGATTAGTTAAACCCACAAGGGCTTTTTTTTACTATTGGCTTTTTAAATTTACAAATGCAGCAATTTGGAAAGTGGATGAAAGATTTAGCGCTGGGAAACACTTTTTGGAAGATAAAAAGTGCATTTTTTATACAACTATATAGATCAGACCAAAATGAGGGACAAATAGAGAGGAAAGAGGGACAGAGGGACATTGCTCCAAATCAGGGACAGTCCCTCCAAATCAGGGACAGTTGAGAGCTATGTTTTATTCCCTACTTTGCAGGGAAACAAAATCCATCACATCCCCCTGCCAGGACAGAGTTCTGCATTGTTTACATATACAGTGCTCCATCCTGTGTCTCACCTCAACAATCAGCGGGTGCCAACGGACATCCATTGGCCGGCACCTGCTGATCCGCTTCTGCTGTGACTAATCACAGCAGAAGTGGCATGCTTCCCCCTACCAGGAAGTGCAGAATCTTGGATAGAAATGCGTGATTTTGCACAGAACGGCTGCCCTCTAATGCCTCGTACACACGGTCGGATATTCCGATGGAAAAAGTCCGATCGGATTATGTTGTCGGAAAATCCGATCGTGTGTGGGCTCTAGCGGGCTTTTTCCGTCAGAATTTCCGGCGGAAAAAAAAATTGAGAGCTGGATCTGAAATTTTCCGACAACAAAATCCGATCAGACTTTTTCCGATTGTGTGTAGAGAATTCCGACAGACAAAGTGCCACGCATGCTCAGATCAAATTACAAGACCAAAGCTATTGGCTACTAGCTTCTACGTAGTTTCGGTCGTACGCAACTAACGTCACCACGTTTCGGAACGATCGGATTTTCCAACAACTTTGTCCGACCGTGTGTATGCAACACCAGTTTCGGACAAAATCCGTCGGAAAAAATCGGATGGATTTTGTGGTCAGAATTTCCGACAGTGTGTACGGGGGCTAACAGTAAATCTGCTGTGGGGCGGTTGTTTAGTGGTTAAAGCACATCATTGGTCAAATTTTTAAATCATATATTTATTTCCACATTGTATTTTAATTATTCCTAGCCTATTCCTATCTACAGTATCTGGATGATCTTAAAGTTTGAAAACGTTTTCTTGTTAAAAAAAAAAAAAGTTTGAAAACGTACTTTGTAAAATCCCCACACGTTTATTTCCTAGTCACTATGCCCTGCCCCTGCTGTGTCACACATTTCACAGAGCCTGCCTTCTGAACTACAGAGGCAGGGCCGGACTGGCCTACCGGAATACCGGGATATTTCCCGGTAGGCTGCCTGCCCTGGGGCCGCTTTGCGGCTGCAGTGCTCCCCTGTTATGCTCCTGTGAACACGGAGCTGGCCGGGTCTGTGTTCGGCGGCCGCTCCTTAACACGGGCCCGCCCCCTAGACCGGCTCATGTGATAGTAGTTGGAATCCACCTATCACACAGCCGATCTAGGGGGGTGGGACCGTGTTAAGGAGCGGCCGCCGAACACAGACCCGGCCAGCTCCGTGAAACACAGGAGAGATGCCTGTGAGGCTGTGAGTACAGCCGCCCTGTGTGCATGAATAGGGGGATCAGCAGTGGATCGGCATATAGAGGAAATTGGCTTTCAATATTCCTCCATTCAGCCGCTAAATGCTTGGAGGAGGGAGAGGAGGAGAATCAAGCATTCAGCAGCTGCATGGAGGAATATAGAAAGCTCATTTCCTCTATATGCCGCCCCCTGCTGATACCCCTATCCAACTTCTTTTACTGCCCCCCCTTCTCCTTGTGCTCCCCCCAGTGCTCTCCTCCCCCACCAGACTCTCCAGCCCCCAACCCCCACAGTTCCCTCAACCCCTGTTCTTTCTGCCCCACCCTGCTCTCCCCACCCTTCTCTAGCCCCCCCCCCCACAGTGCCCTCCACCCCCGCAGTGCTCCCCACCCCCACAGTACTCTCCAGCCCCCGTGCTCCCCCCCCCCACAGTGCTCTTCACCCCCCGCAGTGCTCCCCCCCCCCACAGTACTCTCCAGCCCCCCCCCAGTGCTCCCCCCCCACAGTGCTCTCCAGCCCCCCCCCACAGTGCTCTCCACCCCCCGTGCTCCCCCCCCCCACAGTACTCTCCACCCCCCGTGCTCCCCCCACAGTGCTCTCCACCCCCTCGTGCTCCCCCCCCCCACAGTGCTCTCCACTACCGCAGTGCTCCCCACCCCCCACAGTGCTCTCCACCCCCTGCAGTGCTCCCCACCCCCCACAGTGCTCTCCACCCCCCGCAGTGCTCCCCACCCCCCACAGTACTCTCCAGCCCCCCGTGCTCCCCCCACAGTGCTCTCCAGCCCCCACCCCAGTGCTCTCCACCCCCACAGTGCTCTCCAGCCCCCACCGTGCTCCCACCCCCCACAGTGCTCTCCAGCCCCCACCCCAGTGCTCTCCACCCCCACAGTGCTCTCCAGCCCCCACCGTGCTCCCACCCCCCACAGTGCTCTCCAGCCCCCACCCCAGTGCTCTCTACCCCCCACAGTGCTCTCCAGCCCCCGTGCTCTCCACCCCCGTGCTCTCCACCCCTGTTCTTTTTGTCTCCCCCACCAGTGCTCTCACAAGCTCCCCCAGCACTCTCCACTCCCCCCTGCATTTTGCCCCCACCCATGTGCTCTCCAACCCCACCAGTGCTCTCCAGTCCCCCGTGCTTTCCACCCCTGTACTTTCTGGCCCCCATAGGTGCTCTCCACTCCCCCCCCCCCTGCTCTTTGTACCCCCCAGTGCTCTCCAGCCCTGTTTTTCTGCCCCCCCCAGTGCTCTCAAGCTCCCGTCCAGTGCTCTTTGCCACCCCACACTCTTACCCCCCCCCCAGTGCTCTCAGCCTCCCGTGCTCTCCACCCCTGTTATTTTTGCCCCCTCCAGTGCTCTCCACTCCCCAACCCTGTGATCTCCACTCCCCCCTGTTCTTTGCACCCACCCATGTGCTCTCCAACCCCGCCAGTACTCTCTGCACCCCCTTCTCTCCAGCTTCCACCCAGTGCTCTCCACTTCCCCAGGACCAGGGGACAGGCTAACTAAGGCAGGAAAGTGAGGACAGCTGAAGGTATAGGTGGCCTGGGACCACTCCATCTCACAGCAAACAGATCCTCTGGAAGGAGCACTGTCCCCATCCAAAACAAGAACAGCCCCTGCCTGCTGCTGGCCATCATGGATATCCTGCTGGTATGCAAGGTACTGTACCGAGCATCAACAACACACCTTCCCACAGACAGGGACTGCAGACTGGGACATGGGGCACAGGAGGGGCTGCAATGATGGGCACAGTGAGGCTGCATTCATGGGCACAGAAAGGCTGCATTCATGGGCACAGTGAGACTGCTTTCACGGCACAGTAAAGCTGCATTTGATGGGCACAGTGAGGCCGCATTGATGGGCACAGTGAGGCCGCAATGGTTAGCATGGTGAGGCCGCAATGGTGGGCACGGTGAGGCCGCAATGGTGGGCACAGTGAGGCCGCAATGGTGGGCACAGTGAGGCCGCATTCACGGGCAGAGTAAAACTGCATTTGATGAGCACAGTGAGGCTTCATTTGATGGGCCCAGTGAGGCTGCATTTGATGGGCACAGTGAGGCTGCATTTGATGGGCACAGTGAGGCTGCATTTGATGGGCACAGTGAGGCTACATTTGATGGGCACAGTGAGGCTGCATTTGATGGGCACTGGCGAGGCTGCATTTGATGGGCACAGTGAGGCTGCATTTGATGGGCACTGGTGAGGCTGCATTGAGCTCGCGCTGCCAGGATGGGGGTCATGGGAGAAGTCAGACGTGTGTGGACTGTGGATAAGCTGGCTATATCCTATAGGAGGAGACTATAGGATAAAACCAGAGCCACCAAGCTGGAGCCGTCTGACTGAGCCCTGCTTGGTGCACCTGAGAGGAGGTCAGTGACAGCACCGCCAGGCCAGTCTGAAGGGGGGTCACTGATGTAAGGGGGGAGAGAGTACAATAATGTAAGGGGGCACTGATATAAAGGGTTTCCCCCCTTATATCAGTAACCCCCCCCCCTTACCTTAGTGTATTCTTTCAGCGGAATGTGGTTCCCCCCCACGTTCTGAGTTCCTGGGGTCCCCCTTGATGATTGACCACTTTTAACTGGAATTTGCTTATATATATATATATATATAGCCCTATGTGATTTCATATTTGTCTTTTCTATATATAATACACTCTTCAAATGTGCTTTAAAATGTATCGTTTTCCCTTTCTTGAACCAGAAAATAATGACGTTATGCTGTTGCTCTGGTATAATAATGCTGTGGGGCTGGTATGAAATTTTTTCCAGGGCTGAATTTTATTCCCAGTCCGGCCCTGTACAGAGGTGCTAAGAGGAGGAGTTTCACAACGTGAAAGGTGATGTTTTATGTAAGCTTATACTGAATTGTCAAAAATGTCTATTGCTTATATAACTTTTATAGTGCTGATATTGTAAAAAAAAAAAAAAGGGTATGCTGCCACCATAGAACTACTTTAAAGTTAAGGGTATATCATTCCCTGCCTTCCTGTTATAGGACAAAACTGGTTTTCATTTCTGTGGTGGATCTCTGATCACTGATGAATGGGTTGTTACTGCTGCACATTGTAGTGTGAGGTAGGTGTTACCTAACGCAAACCTGTATGAAGGGAAAGTATATTGTATAACTCACTACTCTTATTATTGGACCTTTCTGCTGCCTTCAAAGTAGTTTAGCACCTGCTCCTCCTCAAAAACCTTCACTCCCTTGGCTTTCAAGACTCTGCTCTTTCCTAGTTCTTCTCCTACTTATCTAAGTGCTCCTTCAGTGTCATCTACTACTCTACCTCCACCTTTCCTATTGATCTTTCTGTAGGGGTCCTGCAAGGCTCTGTCCTCAGACCCCTTCTACACTTGTTCACTCGGTCAATTAAAAACCTTAATAGCTTCTGATACTGTGCCTATGCTGATGATACCAAAATCTGTCTCTATCTGTCAGCTTACTGCTTCAGTCTTGCATATCACTAATTTACTAACTGACATATCAGTATGGATGCCAAACAACTTCCAATATTTATTCTTTCAAAAACTCGTAATATTTCCTCTGCCCCTCCGCAGACTGTTCCATCAGGATTAATAGCACAACTATCCCTCCCTCTCCTCATACCAGGGTGCTAAATGTAATCCTGAACTCTGACCTCTCCTTTCGACCCCACATCCAGTCACTGTCCGAATCGTGCTGCCTTCACCGTGTAACATTTCCAAAATACAACCTTCTTAACCAATGACATCACCAAGCTACTAATTCACTCATTTGTTATCTCTTGCCTTGACTACTGCAACTTCCTTTTAGTTTGTCCAACTATACACAGGTTATCACCCTTCAGTCTTTTTTTAATGCTGCTGCCAAACTTACCCAGCCTACCAACCACTTATGCCGTGTACACGCGACCGGACTTTTCGACCGAACTGGTCCGACAGAACGAATCCGTCAGACAATACGACCGTGTGTGGGCTTCATCGGACCCTCAGCGGACCTTTTCTGTCAAAAATCAGACGGACTTTAGATTTAGAACATGTTTCAAATCTTTCCGACGGACTCGAGTCCGGTCAAAAAATCAGTTCGTCTGTATGCTAGTCCGACAGACGAAAACCGACACTAGGGCAGCTATTGGCTACTGGCTATGAACTTCCTTATTCTAGTCCAGTCGTATACGTCATCACGGTCGAATCCATCGGACTTTGGTGTGATTGTGTGTAGACAAGTCCGATTTGACGGAAGTCCGTCGAAACTCAGTTGAAAAGTCAGACGGAATTCAGTCCGTCGAAAAAGTCCGGTCGTGTGTGGCATTAGTACTCCTTCAGTGTCATCTAATACTCTACCTCCACCTTTCCTATTGATCTTTCTATAGGGGTCCTGCAAGGCTCTGTCCTCAGACCCCTTCTACACCTTTTCCCTCGGTCAATTAATAACCTTGCATAGCTTCTGATACTGTGCCTATGCTGATGATACCAAAATCTGTCTCTATCTGTCAGCTTACTGCTTCAGTCTTGCATATCACCAATTTACTTACTGACATATCAGTATGGATGCCAAACAAATTCCAATATTTATTCTTTCAAAAACTCGTAATATTTCCTCTGCCCCTCCGCAGACTGTTCCATCAGGATTAATAGCACAACTATCCCTCCCTCTCCTCATACCAGGGTGCTAAATGTAATCCTGAACTCTGACCTCTCCTTTCCACCCCACATCCAGTCACTGTCCAAATTGTGCTGCCTTCACCTCTGTAACATTTCCAGGGGGCGGTTTATCCTTTATACCGCTGGCGACATTGAGTCCCTCTGCATGCTGTGTGGAGGATGTGACGGCCTGATTGCCAGTCCTCGGCCGTTTGCCAGATGTCGGTGGAGCAGCCCACTGAATCGCCTCGGGCCTACCACATGGACTGGGTCACTGGCATAGCCACAGAGGAGTCAGTTGTCTATGCTCCAGCATCGTTCATCGGGGCCCGCATTTCGAAGAAAGGATGTTACCCCCTCTAAAGTCCAGGAAACTACTCCAGAGGTGATGGACACAGCTTCGTCCACCACTACTGCTACTGTCATGCCTGCCCTGGAGAAAATAGAGCCCCTAAAGCCTCTGGTTAGTCGCAAGAAAGGTCCACCGCCCTCTCCAGTGACAGCCCATCAAACGAAAGCCATTGCTTTGGAAAGGCCAACACAGTCTACCAGTGAGAAAACCAGGGAAACCGTGAGTAGAGGAACTGTAAAACGTTTTATATTGCGGGACTCCGATTTGGATTCCTTTTGCTCCTCAACAGAAGCTGAGGAGATTGAAGAATTGTTTGACGGAATGTCTGAGGAACTGTTGTGGGCATGTGGGGATGATGTGGCTGCTACTTATGGTGACATTTCAGGCTGGTTAGCCCTTACTGCAGGGGACGAAACGCCACGAGTGGAGACCACCTCTGCCAGTAGTGCATTGATGCCAAACCTTGGGAATTTACAAGTGCTCACGAGCAACGCTGCAACCCTAGTAAAAAAAGTCTCCAAATTTGTGCTTACCCCCTGGGGATGGAGCTACCCGCAACCTGCCGAGACTAGCCCGGTCTCAGAGACTTTTGCACAAACGGGTGGCAACAGAGTATGGACTTGAGTTCCCTTATGTGCCCAGGGAAATTATGGACATCATTGAAGAGAATCGGGAAAAGTGGTATGCAGAAGACGTTTGGGATTACCTAAAAGTTCCAAAGCCACTTCAGAAAAAGGCATTTTCTCGTGAAATGTATGAATGCTTTCAAGGGTGTCTGGAACATTGGAGCTATGGTCGGCACATTTACAGTGACAAAGTTGTTATTTGCAGGCCAGATAAAGACAATGCTGTGTGTTTCATCACCACCGTGGATGTACAGATGGGGAAAGACGTAGTTTTACCAGACCCCCGGTTTTACTGGTGAACTGTTTCCTGAGCCATACCTTTGATACAAGGAAGAGTTTTTCTCCCTCCTCTTTGCAGCTTTTTCTTGAAAGTACAGAACTGTGGGTAGTCAGATAGGTTAGTTACTGGGAGAACTACGTGTCAAGGCTACCACACTGGATCACAGTACTTTATTTCAGGGAAGGACTTGTAGTTACAGCGGCCTCTACCACTAGGTGGCATGGGTCGGCAGAACAAAGTTTTTTTTCTTGCTTGAGTAAGCACTTCGTTATTTTAAGAGAAAAAAAAAAGAAAAAGGTTTTAAATTTAGAAAATAGAATTCGATTCGAGACTGGGATGGAACTCTGCTTTCTAAAAGATAATGTAATATATGTTGCATTGCTGTTCTTTTCTTCTTACAGGATGCCCTGAGATTGTCTGTCAAGCTGCCGGAGATTGGGTGGTATAGACAGTTAAACTTAGTGGTATGTGTATAGTCAACTATGTGAATTGTTTTACTGTAAAAAATGTTAAACATACCCCGCTGTGTATTCCGGGAAGGGGTATTTAAGATGCTGAGGTCACATGTTCGGTGTTGGGCTTGCTCTTTGATTCCTGGTTCCGGTCTGGACCAACCCCGCGAGGGGTCCCGGGCCCAGGAGTGTCTGCTGCCCCCGTAAGCATGGTCACCCTGACCAGCCCCAAAGGCCCTCATGGTCTGGGGTGGGGATCCATCCATTTCCCAGCCTCGGAACTGGCTAGTTCGAGGCGCAGTAACTGAAGGAGGATTCTGAAGTGTCCCGGTGTCCTCTCAGGATTGGAGAGGCACAGCAACTCGTACAAGCGACCAGGGGAGGACTCTTCGGAGGAGGGCCATGAAGCTGGCTGCTCGGTAAGAGCCTGGGAGCTGAGATGTATGGACACTAATTGAATCCGCGTTTCCTACGGTATCGCTGCAACGGCTGAAAGATCCAGGTACCATAGAAAAAGTTCCTAACCCATCCTTCGGTTACAACATAGTCTGTGGCAGAGACTTTTACATTGTTCACTTGAAGTTTCACAACCTAGTCTGTGGCAGAGACTTTGCTAATTCCGAATCACTTGTTGGCTGCTGGATCTACAGACAAGGGTTTATCCAACAGTGAAGTGTCCAGTTGCAAGTGGCTACTCTCTGGGCTATCTAAAGAGACATTTATTTGATGTCAGCAGTTCTGAAGTGCCTGAGCTTTATCACCCATGCCCTCTATTCCCAACTAAGAGACTGTTTATGTTTAAACATTTTTTGCAAATAAAAATCCTCAAAAGGACTTTGAGTGTCAGTCTCCGCAATTACTGGGAACCCCTAGACAACGAACGATGAGCTACAAGGAGAAGGTAATCGGTAAGCCCAGAAAATCCTTAGCCGCCCCTTAGTATGTATTGGCGTTACATATATATATATATATTTTTTTTTTTTTTAATGGCCAAAAACGCCTATAAACAAACCGCGGCCAAACATGGAAATTTTTGGCGTCTGAACCCATTTTTTGGCTTTCAAAGAAACGCTGTTAAACGCAACTGCCTAAAAACGGCAATAAACGAGACTGTGTACATGGCCACATAGGTTAACATCGTTCAGAGGCATCCAACTGCCTCTGAACGACGTACGTTTAGCAGCGTCCCGTGTAAGATTGTAAATCTTACACGGGGTAAATCTTCCTTCTCCAAATCCTCCATTTGGTAATGGGGAACACATTGGCTAATGAAAGCATTTTAGTTCTGCAGCTCAGCTCATTCTTTGCACTATGTAATAAATATCAGAAAATAACCTCAATACACAAAACGTATTCTAATAATGTATTCTGTTTTACAGTACTACGCACGCAGCCTTTGCTGTGGTACTGACATACATAGTGGTACTTTGACCCTTTAAAATTGCCAGTAGTAGAATTCCAACATAAAACAGTTCTTTATAAAATATGGCATAACTCTAAAACATGGCTTTAAAAAGTAAAATAATATATGACAAGTAATCTTTATGTTCCTTTCTTTATATTCATGGGCTATTACCAATCTATTGTAGCTCTCTAGAATTTGCCCCGCTATGAGCCTAAGGTGTTTTTGAAGGTTTACTTAGATAAATTTGTGAAATGGGATACGTACTTGAGCAATGTCTTACAAATTATACTCTAGGTCTTCGAGCACCCAAATTACTGCCCATTTACAGTCGTGAATGACATCACTCTGATCAAGCTGGAGTCTCCAGTTACTGCTGGACCACAAGTATCTCCTGTCTGTTTAGCAGATGCAACTGATAACTTTGAAGGTGGTATGAAGTGTGTCACCACTGGATGGGGACTGACTGATTCCTCTGGTATGAAAAAAATGTTGTTATTCAAATTAAAGATTAAATAGATGTGTACCCTACTTAAAGGAAAGCTTGTCATAAGAAAAACATGGAGGCTGCCATTGCTGACCCGTTCTTTGACTGTCATTGTAACCACTATACTTTGCGTCACTGACCTGAAACAAATGTATAAGGATGTCTACATTTTTTAATTTTCTTGATCTCCTGTAGATACTTGTTCCAGGTCAGGGACATCAAACGTATTGAAGCTAGCAAGCCAGCATGACAGCCATGCAACTAGTAGTTTTGGAAGTGGATCAATAGTGACAGCCCTCATATTTTTATCAGGACAGATATATTTTAATTGAGCTTCTTTTTTACTGCTCACCTTTGCCCGTCATGGCTTTCAGGCCATCCATGGACTTCAAGCCATTCATGCACCCACCCACTTCCTATTTTGGGTCTTAAATCTTCTCCAACAGTGGACAGTCCTCTAAAATATAGAGAGCAGGGCCAACATCATTGTATGGGAGTGCAGGGTGCTGTGGTGATGCCCTCCACTTACAGAATGCCTTAAATATTCTTGGTTGAATGAGTTTGGGTGTTACTCAACCCAAAAGACTGAGGACATCACTGACCTGAAAAAAACAAACTCTTTAACATTTTGCATAAATGACAATAAAATTTATAAATATAAAGTCTCCCTATCAATTCAAATAAATGGTTTCAGATAAAGTATATGCCCATATAAAACGGATAGTAGCTACACTTCTGTATACTTTTGCCTGCCTGTGGCCTAGTGAAACCTAACTGCCCTATATAAGTTACTTTATGTTAAATACAACTAGCCTGATGCATTGAAGCTAGAGAATAGAAAATGAGCACACAATTGGAGTTATTAACAATGGCAACTAATTGGCTTTATTCTTTCATTTTAATAAAAAGTTCAAAGAACAATTCTGATGGGCTGTTATGAGCAACATAAAATCATGGAGTTGTGAAAATTTCTGCCCAGGACCTGTCTTTTCTTATAAAGTGAAAAAGGTTAAGCATGACTGTTTGTATAAAACATTAGTAAGTTTAAGGGACCTCTGTGCGTGTCTGTTATATTTTTTAGAATTTAAAATGATTGTAAATGGGTTTATTGTTGCTTCCACCTTACAGCAAGCCAAACCCCAGCCAGGCTGCAGCAGGTAGCTCTTCCACTTCTCACTAATACCGAATGCAAGGAATACTGGGGCAACAAAATCCATGATGTGATGATCTGTGCTGGAGCTGATGGTGCCTCCTCTTGTATGGTAAGCTCAGGGCCGGACTGGCCTACCGGGATACCGGGATATTTCCCGGTAGGCTGCCTGCCCTGGGGCCGCTTTGCGGCTGCAGTGCTCCTCTGAATCCCCTCTCTCCTGCTTCTTTGATCACGGCGCTGGCCGGGTCTGTGCTCTGCGGCCGCGCACCGCGCTGTAACGCGGTCCCGCCCCCCTAGACCGGCTCATGTGATAGTAGATAGAATCAGTGTTCCACCTATCACACGAGCCGGTCTATGGGGGCGGGACCGTGTTACCGCGCGGTGCGCGGCCGCAGAGCACAGACCCAGCCAGCGCCGTGATCACAGGAGCAGGAGAGATGCCTGTGTGTGAGTACAGCCCTAAATGTGTGCCTGGATAGGGGGATCGGCAGGGGGGCGGCATATAGAGGAGATTATCTTTCTATATTCCTCCATGCAGCCGCTGAATGCTTGGAGGAGGGAGAGAAGGAGAATCAAGCATTCAGGGGCTGCATGGAGGAATATAGAAAGCTCATTTCCTCTATATGCCGATCCCCTGCTTCTCCACCTCCTATCCAACTTCCTTTACTGCCCCCCCTTCTCCTTGTGCTCCCCCCAGTGCTCTCCTCCCCCACCACACTCTCCAGCCCCCCCCCCCCACAGTCTCTCAATCCTTGTTCTTTCTGCCTCCCCCTCTCTCCAGCTCTCCCCATCCTTCTCCAGCCCCCCCCCCCCTGCTTCCTACCCCCCACAGTGCTCTCCAGCCCCCCTCCCCGTGCTCCCCACCCCCCACAGTGCTCTCTAGCTCTCCTTATCAGTCTCCAGCCCCCACCCCAGTGCTCTCCACCCCCCACAGTGCTGTTCAGCCCCCCCATACTCCCCAGCCCCCCGTGCTCCCCACCCCTGTTCTTTCTGCCCCCGGTGCTGTCCAGCCCCCCCACAGTGCTGTCCAGCCCCTCCGTGCTCCCCACCCCTGTTCTTTCTGACCCCGGTGCTCTCCAGCTCCCACCCAGTGCTCTCCACCCCCCACAGTGCTCTCTAGCCCCCCGTGCTTCCCACCCCTGTTCTTTCTACCCCCCGTGCTCTCCAGCCCCCACCCCAGTGCTCTCCACCCCTGTTCTTTCTGCCCCCGGTGCTGTCCAGCCCCCCCCCCCACAGTGCTGTCCACCCCCCCCCCCCCCACAGTGCTGTCCAGCCCCCCCCATGCTCCCCACCCCTGTTCTTTCTGCCCTTGGGCTCTTCAGCTCCCACCCCCCACAGTGCTCTCCAGACCCCCGTGCTTCCCACCCCTGTTCTTTCTGCCCCGGTGCTCTCCACTCCCCACCCCAGTGCTCACCACCCCTGTTCTTTCTGCCCCCGGGGCTCTCCAGCCCCCACCCCAGTGCTCTCCACCCCTGTTCTTTCTGCCCCCGGTGCTCTCCAGCCCCCCACAGTGCTGTCCAGCCCCCCCATGCTCCCTACCCCTGTTCTTTCTGCCCCCGGTGCTCTCCAGCTCCCCCACAGTGCTGTCCAGCCCCCCCATGCTCCCCACCCCTGTTCTTTCTGCCCTTGTGCTCTTCAGCTCCCACCCCAGTGCTCCCCACCCCCCAAAGTGCTCTCCAGCCCCCCGTGCTTCCCACCCCTGTTCTTTCTGCCCCGGTGCTCTCCAGTCCCCACCCCAGTGCTCACGACCCCTGTTCTTTCTGCCCCCGGTGCTCTCCAGCCCCCACCCCAGTGCTCTCCACCCCTGTTCTTTCAGCCCCCGGTGCTCTCCAGCCCCCACCCCAGTGCTCTCCACCCCTGTTCTTTCAGCCCCCGTGCTCTCCAGCCCCCCACAGTGCTGTCCAGCCCCCCCGTCTCCCCACCCCTGTTCTTTCTGCCCCCGGTGCTCTCCAGCTCCCACTCCAGTACTCCCCACCCCCCACAGTGCTCTCCAGCCCCCCGTGCTCCCCACCCCCCACAGTGCTGTCCAGCCCTGTTCTTTCTGCCCCCGGTGCTCTCCAGCCTCCACCCCAGTGCTCTCCACCCCTGTTCTTTCTGCCCCCGGTGCTCTCCAGCCCCCACCCCAGTGCTCTCCACCCCTGTTTTTTGGCTCCCCCCCAGCACTCTCTCTCTAATATATATATATATATATATATATATATATAATATAAAGCCCTATGTGATTTCATATCTGTCTTATCTATATATAATACACTCTTCAAATGTGCTTTAAAATGTGTGGTTTTCCCTTTCATGAACCAGGAAATAATGACGTTATGCTGTTGCGCTGGTATAATAACGCTGTGGGGCTGGTATGAAATTTTTTCCAGGGCTGGATTTTATTCCCAGTCCGGCCCTGGGTAAGCTTACTCGTCAAATCCTGTCATTTCCTGTCATATAAAATGTCTTAGATGCGCTAAAAGTGAGATCTCCCTGCCTATCTGAGGGCTTTGATTGCACTTCCCCATGTTTATAATTGGGTAGAGTGGGGAAGGGTGGACTGTCTGACAGTACTTACTTTTATCTATGGCAATGTTGAGATTTACCCCTTTTTCCAGTCCTGGTGACAATGTGTTATATTCTGTCCATGTGGGAGATCGATTATACTTCACTTCCGATTCAGGTGACAATGCAGTGGGACTAGGAAGAGAAGGCAGAAGGGGCCGCTGCCCTGGGTGCAGTGCCTTTATGTGTTGGGGGGGGGGCAGCAACCCATATTTTGCATTCAACCAACCTGAGAGCTAGCCTTCAACATTTCCATTCTTTACTGATCTGCCCTACTCCCTGAGGGCTGCCCTAACCTGACATGTGAAGCTCAAACAGAAGAGTAGTGATGTCTTTGGTGGTAAGGTCCATTATCTGCACTAGTAGTGTTCTTAAGAGGGTGTGGGCCACACCACGTACCGGCACTCTGGGGTTCAGGCCAAATGGCCAACAATTTTTTTTTCTATTGCATGTTTAAACTGTCAGACAGGCAGAAGCAGAGCTATAGTACTAGTATCATAGATCCCAGCTGCAGAATATGATCAGGGGGAGGGGGGTTGGCTTCTTCTCCGTGGGCACTGGATGATCTAGTCCCAGGACTGGGACATAAAATAATAGGTAATCTCTACAATTAAGCCTCAAGGAGTAGTGAAAATGCAACAAAAGCAATAACCCTCACCCACTATATCCAAAGCTGAAATACACAGACTGGAGTTACACTTTCAGTACCACCTCCATTATCATTTTTGTTTTTCTGTTTGACAATATTGTTCATTGGACTCCTTGAATTTTAGGGTGACTCTGGAGGACCTCTTGTGTGCCAGAAGGACGAAAGATGGACATTGGTTGGCATTGTGTCCTGGGGAAGCTCCACTTGTTCCCCATCATCTCCTGGAGTATATGCACGAGTCACTGAACTCAGGGACTTCATTGACAATACCATTGCTGCCAACTAAAGACACTGCTGTATTTCTGTAATTTTTTCATTAAAAATAAATGAAGTTGTGAAGCAAACCTTTCCATTTTATATTTCTTGCAATTCATATATGCTTTCCACTCCAAGCAAAAAAAATAAAAATGATGTCCTCTTGTTTCCACTTTTAATCTGGTGTTTAGAAAATAGTAAAAGAACAGCACAGAATGGAGCAGTCCAGAGTACCCTACTGTAAAGTATACTGAATAATGTAGTCTGTAGTATGTACACAGTGGTTCATACTATATATCATTCATTGCAACATACAGTACTAAGAGATGGATATCTCGGTTGTGGCAGTAGCTGCTGCCGTTACCGAGATATCCCTCTTCAAAATCAGGACGTACATCGTCGTGCGCTGGCCGGAAAGCCATGAGTACATAGGGTATCAGCCTGGAGTACAGCATGGTATACAGAATATAATGATCTAGAGAAGCCATTCTCAGCCTTTTTAACATGAAGGAACCCTTGAAATATCTTTCTGGGTTCAGGAAACTTAAAAGTGGTTACTCATCTAAAGGACATTTACCAATATTACAAGTGATGCAGTCCCTTTTCATAAATTCTATTCCATTTATCTCCAATTTAAACATTTTTCTCCTTTTCATATTTCCTTTGACTTTCACACATTCATCGCAGCGCCCGCAGGCATAGGACCTTTTTTGACTGAAAAAAAGCAAATGTATTTATAGGTGGATCAATTACATTCTTAACAAGTGTTGTCGTTTTTTATGATGATTTATTGACTCGTATGATGTGGAAGTTGTTTTCTGTGATGGTTTATTTCTACATGTGATGTTTTATTTATTCACATAATACATATGTGGTTTCGCAGTACTTGATTATAGATTTATTTAACTAGGTGTAAGAAACACACATCAGTCTTAGCGGCAGCCAGGGAAGTATATTTTTTTGTTATTATCACTTGTTTTGTTTTTATGATTTCTTATCATATACTGTATAGGTATTTCAGAACTGTACACTTTTTTGATATTCCACCACAGGTGATTAAAAATTCAAGTTAGACTTACTGGTAACTTGTTTTCCAGAAGTCTTTCACGACAGCACCTGAGAGATAGTGACTCCTCCCACCGGACCACAGGAAACACCTTCTTCCTCCAGATCTTTAAAGGGAGGCACCTCCCTACCATCATCAGTTGTAGAAGAGAACCTCAGACTGGAACACATAAGCACATACGTTAGTCATAGCATAGTACATAAAACGAATAGGGCGGGTCGTTTCTGTCCTGAAAGACTTTTGGAAAACAAGTTACCGGTAAGTCTAACTTGGATTTTCCTAAGGCGTCTTTCAGGACAGCACCTGAGAGGATAACAGAGACTTACCCCCTTAGGGCGGGACAACAGCCTGCAGGACCTTCCTGCCAAATGCCTGATCACTGGCAGATGTGAGGTCCAGCCTATAGGTTCGCACAAAGGTGTGGAAACTTGACCACGTTGCCGCCTTGCAAATTTGTTCAGGGGTGGCACCAGCTTTCTCTGCCCAAGTGGCCGCAAGCACTCTGGTTGAGTGTGCACAAATTCCTGCTGGTGGAGACAAACCTGCATGTGACTATGCCTCCAGAATGGATAATTTCAGGAGCCTTTAGAAGCCTGGCAACCTCTCTTGTTGCCCAAAAAAAGAACAAATAAAGAGTCCTAAAGTTTGCCTAAAGTGCTTTTTAATTTCTAGGTAACATAACAAAATCCTTTTGACGTCTAACATGTGAAAAAAGGAAAGGTCACCTTCCCCCCCTGATGGGCTAGCAAAGAAGGTTGGGAGAACAATGTCTTGGGAACGATTATGTATCGAAGCTACCTTGGGTAAGAACTAGGACCTGTCTTAAAGCGGAGTTCCACCCAAAAATAGAATTCCGCTTTAAGGAAAGGTGACCCCCCTGACATGCCACATTTGGCATGTAATTTTTTTGGGGTGGGGAGCGGAAACCCTCTTTTTAGAGGGTTCCAGCTCCCACTTCCTCCCGGGGCACCACAGTGGCACCTCTCCCCCCTCCCTCTCGGCAATCATCTGTGACATGTCACAGGTCCCAGATGATTGCCCGGCCAGTGACATCGCGCAGTGCGACTTGCGCATGTGCAGTGCGTTTACAGCTGTGAAGCCACAGCCGGGCGCCCACAGTGACAATGCCAGCACCACAGAGAGGAGGGGGAGGCGAGCGGGGCTTCGTTCCCCCACATCGCTGGATGCTGGGACAGGTAAGTGTCCGATTATGTAAAGTCAGCAGCTGCAGTATTTGTAGCTGCTGACTTAATTTTTTTTTTTTAGTCAGAACTCTGCTTTAAGTATAATTCTATCCGGGAATACAGACAGGTGAGGTTCCTTAACTGACAAAGCGAGTAGTTCGCTGATCCTACGTGCTGAGGTAATGGTTTGGATCTTGTAAGAGCTCTAAAAAATCTGACTACCAGTGGTTCCGAGGCTACAGAAACCTGCACTTTCAAGGTGCTGACCTCTAGTTCCTTATCTGCTCCATCTTGTAATAATTCCAAGATAGAAACAAGGCTCCTTGGGTCTTGGGCAGATAAATCGCACCATGAATTATAGACCTTCCAGACCTTTGTATAGATGTCTCGTTACCCTTTTTCTGCTTGATAGTAACATTGTAACTAAACGGTCAGAAAATCCTTTGCTTTTTAGGAGCTGCTCTTCAGATACTAGGCTGCGAGAGACAGGCTGGCCACCTCTGGATGATTTACTGGACCTTGGATTAACAGATCCTGTCTGAGAGGTAAATGCCTACAAGGCTTGGTCGCCATTCTCAGAACAGTTGAGAACCAGGCCCTTTTCGTCCAAAATGGCGTGATTAGGATGACTGGTTTCTTCTCCCGTTGAATCTTCCTTAATATTAATGGGATTAATTGAAAACGGGGGGAAAGTGTAGCAAAGGTGAAATCTCCATGGATGCGCTAGAGCATCTGTGCCCAGTGAAAAATATAGAGTAAAGCTGTGCATTTTCTTTTAATGCAAACAGGTCCACCTCCGGTAGCCCCCACATGCTGAAAATTTTTGCAAAGATCTCCGGATTTAGAGACCACTCTGCTTCCAGAATGGGATGCCTGCTCAGAAAACGGCTACTCTGTTCAGGGTCACCTTCAGGTGGATTGCTGACAGGGATAGCAAGTGCCTTTCTGCCCACAGCAGGATTTCTGTTGCCAGTGCCTGTAAGGACCTGCTCCTTGTGCCCCCTTGTCTGTTTAAATAAGCCACAGCCATGGCGTTGTCCGTCAAAACTTGAACGTAGTGAAACTGGAGATCCTGTGCAACAATTTGTAGAGATAAGGCAATTGCCTTTAGTTCTCTCCAATTTGAGGACCTCATCGCCTCCCTCTTGGACCAACTTCCCTCAGTGAAGTTTTCCTCTAGGTTGGCCCCCCATCTCCAAGAGCTGGCATCTGTAGTCAGTCTTTTTTCGACTGGAAAGATACAATCTAGGAATTTTGATAGGATCTCCCGACTCCTCTTCACTCAAGTTGGAATCTTTACCTGTGTGTTCAAAGATCTTAAGCTGTGATCCCATAACCTCAGGAGAAACGTTTGTAGACACCTGAATTGCAGGCATTGTTGAGGTCAGTACTCCTAATGCTAAAGATCTGGAGGAAGAAGGTGTTTCCTGTGGTCCGGTGGGAGGAGTCACTATCTCTCAGGTGCTGTCCTGAAAGACGCCTTGGGAAACACTGGTTGCTCAGAGAATCATCTTAATTGCATTGTGTATAAATGACCCAAACTGACATAAAGTTTGGAAGAAAAGGGGCTTAAAGCGTATTTCCAGTCATACATTTTTTTTTCTTCTTTTGGGTAGAATGGGGCAGGATTAGAACCCTTTTGTTACAGAAATGTGCATTCACTTTTGTCTTGCTGACAAGATCAGACATGAATGGAAAGAAAAGCTAGAAGAGGGACAGAGACTACTAAAAAAGAAAAAAAAAATTCTGCCTATACTGCTGTTGGAGCATCCCCTTACTTAGATGGTAAAGATGCCATAGATGACTTGATTTTATTTCCACCGCAGCACTATTGTGTTCTACTGGCATGGAGAGCGTTCCCCAACAATGGTGTTATCGGCTAAAGCTGCTGGTAGTAATTGCATGTAAAAAATCTGATAGGCTGGTTGTACCCAAGATCGATCGATGGGGAAATTGGCCTGCCCATACAGTAATTGAATCTCTGCAGGTCCCTGCTGAACTGGCTACATTTTGATCCATGTATGCAAGTCTTTCTAATGGTGCCTCAGATAGCATTGAAATCTTTGATCTGTGTTTATGGAAAAGGTTCTTTACTAGAAGAAATTTGAAAATGTTGAATAGTCTTTAACATGAATTGATTCTAGCAGGCTCAGTAGATTGTTAAAAAAGAAAAAACTGATTGAGTGTGTATTTAAAGCACAAAATATAAATGGCTACTTACAATTTATGTAGTTAGGTTTTCTAGAAACCAAGGGCCCCCTAAAAGGAAATACAATTTTTAGGAAATGTCAGACTGCTTTGCCTATAACATTCCTTGCTCAGCCTTAATTTTTTTCTCTCTCTAATACTTCACCAAATCACAGTAATTGAAAAACAGTACCTCCTCTGATTCATTGTATTAGTAGGATACAGCTTGAAAAACACATCGAGAGTGCATATGCTCTCCCTCAATTACCTTTGTTCCTTTGGATAGACGTCATACATGTTTTTTTCCCCATATTTTCCAGGTATTCAAGGACCTCTCCAGACTAATCACATTTTAGGAGTACAAAAGCACTTTAAACAGTTTGAAATAATTAATCGAAGATCAATGCATTAAGATGTAGTTATTATTGTAATGTATTTAAAACGTTTACTGTTTTAATTGGCTGTATAGTATTTTTTTATATATATATTTTTTTTAATTATTTTTGAGACTAATAAAATTAGTTTTTTCATCTTTTATTCAGATAAATATGAAATATAGCATATGAATAGTTAATGTTAACATTTCCAAAGTTTTATTTTTTTCTTATTTACCATCCTGTTGTCATCATTCAGATTCAACCAGACATTTCTTCCACAGTACTTTTTCTCTGCCACTAGATGTCCTCAGTCTGGTTGCTAGCAACATTCCACCCACTTCTTTTAAACCCAAGTCAGCCTTTACCCACCCCAGCCAGTGACTGAACAGCGAAAGGAGAAGCAGCACAGTAATGAGCTTATGTTTACTTTTTTTTTATTATTTAGTGATATGCGACATACAATGAAAGGGTAACTTCACAGAATATGTGGTACAAACATAGTAACATACATATGATCGCTAATTAGAGGTATCTGAACTAAAGGTAAGTATTTTGAGGATAACAACAAAAGAACAACACTGTAAATATGCAGGGTACCCGGATACCTAGGATGTGTGAGATTAAGGCTTCACCTTGACGGGTCAACTGATCACTTACATTACAATAGGTATTAGCCTCAGTACCCTGGAGAATTTGGGTATCCATACATGGGGAAGAGTACTGCGAGGTGGCCAGTTGGGGTCGAAACATACCAGATTTTTAGTTTAAATTGAAGAAAGTGGATATAAGAGAGAAAAGGAAAGGAAGAGAGAGATTGGGGGGGGAGAAATGGTGGAAAAGGCAAGAGGGGGGGGGATAAAGGGAAGAGGGGGGGTAAAGGGAAGAGGGGGGAGGGAGGGGGTTTATGGGTGAAGTGGATAAAGTGGTTAGGTGGTTAGAAGTCCACCCAGGGAGCCATTCCTTGGTTCACCAAACCGTTTGATGGCTAAAGTTTGGAGCAAGAACCTCTGGCAATCAAAAGGGCCATACTATGTATCGCGGAGGTATTCCTCTGAGAAGTGGAACTGGGTCCAATAAAACCACCTGATCTTATGTTCCTCAGATTTATCCCAGATCGTGGCAGTCAGGTCTTCCATTCGTTCAATGTCATTAACCCTTGCGAACCATTGGGCCACAGCGGGAGCAGATTGCTGCTTCCATTGACTTGGCATGCAAGCTCTAGCAGTGTTGAGGAGATGTTTAAGTAGGCATTTGTGGTAGCGCTTTCTTGACATGGGAGTGGGGTTGAGGAGCACAGCAGCAGGATCGTTGGTTAGGGCAATGTCTGTAAACTTGTGGATGAGTCATGGGACAGGTTGCCAGAAAGTTTGTAGTTTAGGACACTCCCAAAAAATGTGAAGAATAGTGCCGGCTTGTTGCTCACAACGCCAGCAATGGTCAGATTGATTGGGGAATATTTTGTTCAAAACGGACGGGGTGTGATACCAACGTGTGGTCAACTTGTAGGAAATTTCCTGGTATTTGCTGCAAAGTGATGACTTATGGGTGAAGAAGAGTGTGCTTTCCTTCTGTGGAGTGGTAAATGTGGTTTGTAAGTCTCTTTCCCATTTGGCTAAGAAGGGAGGGTCTGTGGTAGCTTGTATGTCTGACAGAGTTTTGTAGGACCTAGAAAGAGAACCACAAATTGGGCCTTTGTTCAGACATAGTTCTTCGAAGGAATGGAGTTGTTGAGAGAAGAGTGCATGTTTGGGTAGGGAGCCGAGGAAGTGGGAGAGCTGTCCGGCTCTCCAACTATCCAACGCAATGGGTGCCTGTCCTGATACTAAAGTCCCCGTGGGGATACAGCCTTTGGGTCTTAGAAATTGAGATGCTCGTAGAAGCCCTTTCGGGGCTTGGCCGGTAAACGCCGGGTCTGACAAACCCGGGGGGAATCTAGGATGTCCTATGATTGGGGTCACGGGAGATGGGAAATTATTTAAGGAGGAAAGACGAAAAAATCTTTCCATCTCGGCGAGTGAGGGGCCAATCAACGGGTGAGTAGTTACATGGGGTCTAACTGCTTGCCCGCCCAGGGCAGACCAGCCAACGGGAACCGGGCCATCTCCTGCTCTAGTGTGACCCAGAGTTTAAATTCCCCATGATGGCACCAGTCAACCACACGTGTCATGTGCGTCGCTATGCAGTAAAGAGCAGGGTCAGGGAAGCCAATGTCTCCCCTCAGCTTCGGCCTTAGCAGCATCACCCTACCAATACGTGGATGTCTGCCACGCCAGAGGAACTTGATAAATGTTGAACGTACCACATGAAAGAAAGTCTGGGGTAATTTGACAGGTAAGGCTTGTAGCAAATATAAGAGCCGTGTCATTGCGTTCATCTTCAGTACATTACAATGGCCGAACCATGATAGGGCGAGGGGGTCCCATCTCCTAAGGTCTGCAGTGAGCGTCAATAGGAGGGGTTGAAAATTCAGGGAGAAGATATCCTTGGGATTTGCAGGTATTCTGGTGCCCAAGTATTGAATAGATTGGGTAGCCCATTTAAACGGAAAGAAGGGTCATATACCTGTCAGTGTATGGTCCGGTATGGAAATGTTCAGAGCTTCCGACTTTTGGAGGTTAACTTCAAACTTGGATAAAGTACCATAGCGTTTCAATTCTTGTAACAACGAAGGCAGGGATGTTATAGGTTTGGTGATAAAAAATAAAAGCTTGTCCGAGTACTCCGCTACTTTGTGTTGATAGTGGTCAGAGTGGACACCACTGATATTAGGGTTGTCTTTTATATGGCGAAGAAATGGCTCTAGGGAAAGAAAAACCAGTAGAGGGGAAAGTGGGCATCCCTGCCTAGTACCGTTGGAGATCGCAAAAGTGTCAGAGTCCATCCCATTCACCCGGACCGTGGCTGTGGGGTTAGTGTAGAGAGCAGAGATCCAGTCTAAGATAGATTTCAGCATTCCAAAAGAACATAGCGCCTCCCGGAGAAACACCCAGTCCACCCTATCGAAAGCCTTTTCGGCATCGGTCGACAGGAGTTGGAGGGTGGCGCCGGATCTATTCGCCTTCTCTATAACATTTAACGTCCTGATAGTGTTGTCTCTTGCATCTTGTGTCTGTATGAAGTCCAACTGGTCAAGCGCAACCAGGCACTGCATTAGACTGTTGAGCCTGGAGGCTATGATTTTCGTGAGGAGTTTGATGTCACAGTTTAAAAGAGAAATGGTCTGGTAGCTGGAACACAGCAATGGGTCCTTTCCTGGCTTAGAGAGTACAGAGATAGACGCTTGCAACATGTCCGGGGGGACACTATGCCATTCCAGAATGGCATTGAAGGCTGTGATGAATTGGGGGGCTAGATGTGCCTGAAATGTTTTGTAGTACAGAAGCGTAAAGCCATCTGGCCCTGTGGCCTTCCCTGGCTGTGTGTCTGCTATGGTGGCTGTAAGCTCTGCTATGTGGAGAGGGTGGGATAGTTGTTCCTGGTCAGCCTCCTGAAGGTATTCCCGTATATTTGAGATGGAGGGGGCAGAGGGACTAGCGGCATGTGCCGGGTCTAAGTTATAAAGCTTTGAGTAGAAATCTCGAAAGGCAGCTGCCAGGTCCGGAGAGGCATGGATCTTGGACCCTGAGGGGGTCAAGAGAGCAGGAATGTAGGATTGTGCACGTTTTACTCTCAATGCGTTGGCCAGTAAGTGGCCACATTTGTCTCCGAAATCATAAAAGGAGCGTCAAGCCTTGAGCAGAACATGTTTGGCCTTGTAGAGAGAGTGTTCTCTGATTGCCTCTTTAGTCCGGAGCAACTCTGCTTCTGATGTGCAGTCGGGCCAAACTTTGTGTTGCTTAAAGTTTTGTTAAAAGGTCCGTCAGAGTTTTGGCGGGGCGTTGCTTGGCCGCATGACCAAGTTTTATGAAGATTCCCCTAATTTAACATTAATGTGCTGACCACACAGAGAGAAGGTTAGACACGGAACCGGTATTATTTGCAAAGTAGGAGCGGAGTTCTCTGCTGATGTTTCAGGATCCTTAAGGTAAATATAAAAAGGAAGTTGCGACTTTAGGTGAAGCACTATGATAGTGGAGGTAAAATAAACCATGTTTAACTTTCACCATGGGATATTTATTAATTGTAGAGTATGCAGACAATACAGTTTTTTAAATTTAATATGCATGTAAAAGCGTGCACATGACATAAGCATAGTAAAAAAGTACACAAACAGCAGCACATGATCCTGATTATAAAAGATTAAATAGTATCGCAAATGTAGCAAAGTAGTGCCAATGAAAGCATGCCTGACATAGACACACGTATCCACATATTAGATATGCATCAACTAAATAGAAAGAATATTTATTTAATATTTATGTGACAAACATGCAAAGGAACAGGAAATGAGGAAGGGGGCAAACACTTTTTCACACCACTGTAGTTAAAGGAATCAAGTATTGATGAAATAAGTATGATTTCAGGTAAGATGTAGCTGAGGCATCGAATCAAAGCTTGACGCGTTTCGTGGATGTTTCTCCACTCATCAGGAGCTGATGTGACCAAAATTCCTATAGAATGTATAAAGAAAAGTAATGAACCATACTATCCATATAAAAAGTATATGGTTGAACATGTGTATAGATGGTTAGCCAAACACACTCACCAATTCGGACAGCGAATGCAGTGCGCGGTGGTGGGCGCAGGGAGGCCCAGGGAAATGATCTCCCCACGGGAGCTGAGGCGAATTGGATGCGATACCAGGCAGAGTAGGAGAATACAGAAGTATGGCAGGGTGTCTCGAAAAATCGAGATTTAGTAAGTATTTGAAACAAGCATATCTGGGAACAGAATATTGAATGTGTATATAGTTTATTATAGTAATTTTTTATTTAAGGATAATAGTTTATACTGAACCCAGTAGGTTTCAGAAAGAATGACAACATAAATCGACATGGTGCAAAGAGATATTAAAGCGGTTCTGCACACACTTCATTTAGTAAATCTCTTTGCCTTCCAAATCAGGCAGAATACTAAATGGCGTGTTTTTTTTTTTTTACTTTTTTTTTTTTTCACTTACCTTGTAATTGCTGCTCTGTCTCTTCGGGGGTGGGCGGGGTCTGTGCGTCGATCCTCGTCATGCCGCACTGTCTCCTGGGATCTGGTGTCATTGATCCCATGAGTCAGTGCGGACATCCGCCGAAATCTCGCGAGATTTACGGGGCTCCTGCCGAAATCTCGCGAGATTTCGGCAGATGTGGCCGAAATCTCGCGAGAATTCGGCGAACGTGAGGCATGCTGCATGTTAGGTATATAATTAATCGAATAGAAAAATTTTGGATGGAAAGATCTGTTACTTACCTTTCCTCCAGCGCCGCTCTCTCCTCTGAGTCACCGCTCTTGTTTTATCCTTGGTTTATGTCGGTTGCCATCACAACGGGCGGGACTTCCTACGACGACGCCCGTTGTGATGGCAACCTGAACTGTTGTCTGCGCTACACTTTGCCGTTACTGCGCACGCACGAGATCGGCGCAATAACGGCGGTGCATGCTGGGCCATCTGAAGAACAGCAACCAGGAAGAAGGTGCCTGTGTGGTTTCACATGCCCACAGGCAAGATGTGACGAAAACCGGCAGCAGTTCGCTTGGAAAACGGAACACGTGAGTGATGAATTTACATCTCCTAATCCTTCTCATTGTACAAATAAAAAAAAAAACATTACAGACAGTGTCACCAAAAAGGTAAAAAGGTCACCAAAAGGGAAACGGAGATATAAACCAAGGAAGAAAAAAAAAAAAAGGAAACTCACCCAGAAATCGCACCCAAGCAGCACCAGCAAACCATAATTCTGGTGTGCATTAACTCCAGAAAGAGACTAGCCGTAAACACAGCTAGCTTCAGGTGGGGGGGCATTTGAGTATGCCGCCAACGCCACGTGCGTGAAACAATGGAGGAGGAGCCGCACCTGAACTGAGCATGCACTCAGCAGCAGGTGCGAAAAAACTCCTCCAAGGAGACACTGAGATCTTCAAACACTGGACGTCGGCGCGATGACGTCAGAACTGACTTCACACACACGGCGTAAGATATTTTTTAATTGTAGAGTATGCAAACAATACAGATTTTTCATTTAATATGCATGTAAAAGCGTGCACATGACATAAGCAAAGTAAAAAAAGTACACAAACAGCAGCACATGATCCTGATTATAAAAGATTAAATAGTATAGCAAATGTAGCCAAGTAGTGCCAATGACAGCATGCCTGACACCAACACACGTATCCACATAGTAGATATGCATCCACTAAATAGAAAGAAAATTGCACCCAAGCAGCACCAGCAAACCATATGGCTGGTGTGCATTAACTCCAGAAAGAGACTAGCCGTAAACACAGCTAGCTTCAGGTGGGGGGTAGGAGACACAGAGATCTTCAAACACTGGACGTCGGCGCAATGACACCAGAACTGACGGCACGCGCACAGCGTAGGATACGTGGCGCCGATGCGCAGAGGGGCGTCTGCCCGAACCTCCCGATTACCAAGTGAACGGGGAGGAAGGGAGGACCCACCGGCGCATCGCAGCTCCTGCAGTGTTTCATTCAGGCGCCAAAGTGGCGTCTTTGGGTGTGAGCGTGGGAGTGTGATTTCCAGGAGAACTGGAGCACGATCAGAAAGTGTTATCTGGCCAATCTCTGCTTTGGAGGCTAAGGGAATTGTGGAATGTTGTGTTAGGAAAAAAAATCGATCCTGGAATAGGATCTGTATGTAGGAGAATAGAAGGAGAAATCTCGTTCCAGAGGATGAAAAATCCTCCATATGTCCACCAGTTGGTGATCATGTAGCAAGTCTTTAAGGGCTCGTCTTGCCCCTTGGGGTAGGGAGGATGATTGAATAGATGAGTCCTTAGATGGATCTAAGATGAGGTTAAAGTCACCCCCCAAGATGAGAGTACCCTCGCAAAAAGACTCCAGTGTTGTTAGGAAAGTGCGGTAGCTGGAGCAGAGTCAAGGTACAGGCCGAGTCGGTAACAGGCGGGCAGCAAGGTAACCAAGGGAGAGACAGGATCAAAGTCAGGACAAGCCGGAATCAGATGCAGGCAGAAGACAGGAGTAGTCAAGGACAACCAAAAGTCTACTGGAACAGGTTTTCAGGATCAACGGGTAGCAGGGGTCACAGGGAACGCTGTAGACCAGACAGCAATGAACCTGGGCATCAATCTCCTTTAAATAGCGCATCTGGCACCAAGAACTGTCACAACATGCACGCGCGCGTCCCCATGCAAGTGCACCGTTATTTGTGCATCTGCACATGCTCGTGCGCCGTGCGGCTCTTCTCATTGGAAACCAGCGCACAGATGTTCTTCTGCTGTTGACATTTTGATTACTGACTTGCCCTTCCTGACATTGCCCCCTCCCAAAGTGCAGCCTCCGTATGCCCAAGTGAGCCACTCTTCCTGGATGGGACCTCTTAAAGGACTGGATTAGTATCTTGGCATGGACATTGCACTCTGGTTTTCATGAATTCTCCTCTGGCCCACACCCTTTCCATATTACCAAGTACTGAACCTGATTACCACTTTTCCTGCCTTCCAGGATGGATTCAACTTCAAACGAATTTTTCTCTGAAAACCCTTTAAAGTGTAACTTCACCCAAAATAGGAAGTCCAGCCTCGTTGGCTCCTCCCCCTTCCTCTTCTATTTTTGGACATATTTTGTTTGGGGGGGGGGACGGATGCTTAGATTTAGATAGGTAGCCGCTCCCACTTCCACATGGATCCAAACAAAAGTTCGCCGCCCCCCCTTTTTTGCCCACAGCCTTCTGGGCCAAGTCACTGGTCCCAGGAGGCTGTGGGACCAATCACAGCGTGACTCATGCATGCACAGTGTGAAGCCTCAAGGAGTCAGCCTTGGCTCACACTGGTGCAGCTTTGAAATCAAGCTACTTCAGCGTGGGTTCCAAAGCCGCAGATCAGTGCGATTTGCAGCTTCGATTTTATTGCGGCTTGCAACTTTGCTTAACAAGTCACAATAGAATCGGAAAAAAAGCAGGAACCTTTTTCTGAGGCAATTTGAACAGTTTCATTGCCAACAATGGGGTGCGAGTTTTCATGCATAAAGGAATTGTGAAATTGCATTGGAAAATCGCACCGGTGGGAATGAGGGCTTAAAGCTGGCTTCCCAATGTAAACATGCCAGCGTCGGGGACCAGAAGACCAGCAAAGAACTGGCGAGGATGGCACAAGTGTCCTTTTTATTAAAAGTCAGCAGCTACGGTATTTGTACCTGCTGACTTTTCATTTTTTGGGGGGGGGCTCCAAAAGAATGAGCCTTCCACTGCTAATTAGACATGTGCAATTCGTTTTGTTTTTCTTTTTTTTTTCATTATTTTCGTTCATTCGTTTGAATGAACGAACGATTCGCAAAAAATTTTAACGAATAACGAATCGTTCGAATCGTACGAATCTGAAAACAACGAAAATCCGAAAAAAACGAATTAGAAACAACGAATGTACGAAAGAAGAAAATCCGAAAAACGAAAACAGGAACAACGAAAATCAAAATGAATGAAAAAATTCGTACATTCGTAACTTTTTTTTTTTTTTTGAATGGTAATTTTCCGTGTCCCTTACAATGGTGCGTAACGTGCCTCGAATGGATTGAACGAAAAAATTTGTACATTCGTAACTTTTTTTTTTCCGATTCGGAATTTTCCGTGTCTCTTACAATGGCGCTGCTTAACATGCTTCGAATGGATTGAACGAAAAAAATTCGTACATTCGTAACTTTTTTTTTTTTTTTTTTTCCGATTCGGAATTTTCCGTGTCTCTTACAATGGCGTTGCTTAACGTGCTTCGAATGGATTGAACGAAAAAATTCATACATTCGTAACTTTTTTTTTCGATTCGTAATTTTCCGTGTCTCTTAAAATGTAATAATAGCATACACATTACATAACTATATGAATTATGCTCCGGTTACGAATCTACAAATGTTACGAATGTACGAATAAATACGAATGCGTCCGAATTTCAAATAAACGAAAATTAAACGGAAATACGGATCAACGAAAAAATAACTCTCTTACGAAAATACGAATCGTTACGAATACAAACACCGATGACTTACGAATTTACGAATCGTTACGAATACGAACACCGACGACTTATGAATTTACGAATCGTTACGAATCAACGGAAATGAAAAAAAACGAAACGAAAATAAACAAATTTTTTTTGTTGTGCACATGTCTACTGCTGATACCTTGGTCAGCGGTCAGAGACCATTTCTATATTGTTTCATCGCTCTGCATTACCAACATCTGCTTTACATCAGAGATGGAACACTCCCATTACAACTCACAATCCCACATATACAATGACTCAGCCTGGCATTTTGTTTACAAATACAAGCCACTTTCTCTCATTTCCCCTCGCTGATTGTTCCTAATACGTTTCAAGGTCAACAAAACGACAATAAACATGCTATTTATGTGAAGCCTGAATGGGGCAGTAATGAAGTCAGCTCAGATGGGTTGTTTTCAGTGGAAATAGCTGATTAAATAGAGATTTATTGCTCCAGCTAATGTACGCAGTCATTTCATGGAAATAATATAACACTGGCTTAATGGAAAGTGAGCAACACAAGAATTACTCTGGAACGTAAAGCACTTCCATTTCATATAACGTAATACGATGTATTCTTGTATATGCTGGTTGTTTACCAACATGGTATAGTATATATGCATTTAAGGTCAGCCTGGTATAGCAGTTTCCTTGTACAGTGGAACCTTGGATCACGAGCATAATGAATGCTTGTAATCCAAAACACTTGCATATCAAAGCGAGTTTCCCCATAGAAGTCAATGGAAAGGAAGAGAATTTGTTCCACATTGACTTCTATTGTATGCAAAACCGCATGTAGCCAAATGTGGTGGGGGGCGCCAGAGAGCCTCGGAAATACTCGGGGACAGCTCAGCTGAATTTGGAAACCCTTGGAAAGGCTGGGAAATACTTCGTTCCCAAGTGTTTCCGAGTTCAGCCGAGCTGTCCCCGAGTAATTCCAAGGCTCTCCGGCGCCCCCCCCCCCCCACCTCTGGCCACATACGGTATTGCATGCAACAGAAGTCAATGCAGAACTAATTATCTTCATTTCCATTGACTTCTATGGGGAAACTCGCTTTCATATGCGAGTGCTTTGGATTACAAGCATTCTCCTGGAATGGATTATGCTGTTTCCGAGTATTTCCTAGTGATTCCGAGTATTTCCGAACGGCTCCGAACTATTCCAAGTGCCACCAGCGCCCCCACACCTCTTGCCAAATGCTGTACTGCACTCCACATTAGCTTGAATTCTGCTCATTTTGCAAGACAACACTCGCAAACCGAGTCAGAATTAAAAAAAAAAAAGTTGCTCGTCTTTCAAAACGCTCATTAACTGCGTTACTCGTTAACCAAGGTTCCACTGTATTGTGTGTTCTTGAGGCTCACTTACACTTGCGGTTGTGGATGGTAAAAAACACAGGGTCGAGACGCATTTTTACCGCCTCCCCCGCCTTATGCTGCAAAGACAGTAGACAGGGGTGTACCCATGTTGTGGCTATGATGCTTTGCTTGTCTCCCCTTGTGACATTCGGCGGGCAGCACTGCTGCCAAATGCAACCTATATGGGGCCTTGCTGAACTGCCCTGCAACCATGTGCAATGCACGGTGGGGCAATATTTATGGGGTTATAACAGGTGGTGAGGAGCTTATATATTGCCTATTCACCACCTGTCAAACACCCCCCTAATAAACAATGTGACTGAGGATCACTTATCAGAGGCATGGCTGTGACAGCAGCATGGGTAAAAGTAGGACTTTAATTCTTAGGCTGCCATGCCATTTATGCGTTATTACTTAAGCGGGATATTAATTAAAGCAGTAGTAAACCACAGGAAAAAAAAAACCTGCAAGAAAATGGCATAATGTGCTAGTATGCATCGCATACTAGCACATTATGAAATATGTTCAGGAACAAAGCCCCAGCAACGATGCTTGGTCACCACTGAGAGGGCTGACATGTTCCCCCCTGCATTTCTTCCGGGTCAGCGGGCGACAGCGAGGAGGTCACCCCCGGGCATGCGCACAGGAGCCCTCCTTTCCGGTGGCAAGAAGCTCTGAAGTTCCTGCACGATACGCCGGACCTTCAGAGCGCATGCGCCACTAATGTCAGCGGCTGCATGCAGGGTGAATATCTCCTAAACGGTGTACGTTTAGGAGATATTCATTTTACCTACAGGTAAGCCAGATTATAGGCACAATAATCTAAGTTGGTGAAGTAAAATGATAAAAAAATATATATAAAAACTATTTTTCAGAAATAAAAAAAATGATAATTGGCATGTGCGTATGTATTCACCCCCTTTGTTATGAAGCCCATAAAAAAATCTGGTGCAACCAATTACCTTCAGAAGTCACATAATTAGTGAAATGATGTCAACCTGTGTGCAATCTAAGTGTCACATGATCTGTCATTACATATACACACCTTTTTGAAAGGCCCCAGAGGCTGCAACACCTAAGCAAGAGGCTTACTAACCAAACACTGCCATGAAGACCAAGGAACTCTCCAAACAAGTAAGGGACAATGTTGTTCAGAAGTACAAGTCAGGGTTAGGTTATAAAAAAATATCCAATTCTTTGATGATCCCTGGTCTATCATAACCAAATGGAAAGAACATGGCACAACAGCAAACCTGCCAAGAGACGGCCGTACACCAAAACTCACGGACCGGGCAAGGAGGGCATTAACCAGAGAGGCAGCACAGAGACCTAAGGTAACCCTGGAGGAGCTGAGGAGTTCCACAGCAGAGACTGGAGTATCTGTACATAGGACGACAATAAGCCGTACACTCCATAGAGTTGGGCTTTATGTGGCCAGAAGATGAAAGACATTACTTTCAGCAAAAAACAAAATGGCACGTTTTGAGTTTGCGAAAAGGCATGTGAGAGACTCCCTAAGGTTGGTTTCACTCATAGAGACTTATCCAAAATATACAGAACCACTTTATCAGCTCACTTAACCACCTAGATACCACCATACGTATATATACGGCCTATACTGGGACCATGGTTGAAGCTATAACCATGATCTTGGTACTGTTCTTTTCAGCCAACAATTCTCTTTCATGTAAAAGTGATCGGCGTGGCTATACAGCAGCTGGATCACTTCTACATTTTACAGTATGCCTTTACTGGACTGTGCTGTATGATCCAGGGGGGCGGGGGTCAGTAACGATGTGACCGGTTCGGTTGCATCCAGAGAAAAGTGGCGGAATAGAAGCCCCAGCAGTTACTGGCTTGTACAGCATTTGATCAATTTCAGTTTAATCAGATGCTTTGGAGGCCAGAGGAGAGATCTAATAGACCTCAGAATTCTTTATAAATAGGACCTGTCATGACCTGATAGCAATAAAGTTGAAAAAAAAAAATAGCATGTCGGTCACAAACATATGTAAACGGCGATCGCACCACACATGTGGGGTATCACCACAAGTATCAGAGCGAGAGCAATAATTCTAGTGCCAGACCTGTGTAACTCTAAATATGTAACCTGTAAAGGCTTTTGAGGCATCACCTATGGATAATTTAATGTACAGCTGTTTCGGATCATGTGACTGCCTTGACAGCAATTCATGACAGTCACGTGCTCTTTAGCCCCTCCGGACATCATAAACTTCTTAAAGGGCAAGGAGTCGCCGGCGTGAAAAGATTAAAGTTTATTTTTTTTCCCAAAAACTTCAAATATCAAGTGACATAAAAAATTGCAACACCCTCCATTTTATTCTCCATGACCTCTGCTTCAAAAATTATATAATGTTTGGGGGTTAAAAGTTACATAGTTAGCTAGTCCATCCAGTTCAACCATAAAAAAAAAAAATACAAATAAAAATAAAAAAATGATAAAAATAAAATAATGATAAAAATAAAAAAAAAAAATAAAAAAAAAAAATAAAAAATAAAAGAAGTCATTTTCTAGCAAAAAAAAAAATGCAGATTTTTACATCGCCCTCCACTGTTATTATTTAATGATAGACAGTGATCTCGCTGTATTATAGTAGCCATGGCCGATCAGTGTGGAGCTTCCATACCTAAAAAATTAAGGGCTGATTTTTTTTTTTTCAATTTGCACATTTCAAAGGGATTTTTTATTTCAAAAGGAGTGCATATAGCCCATTATTTGTATAACTGCTAAGTATGTGAATACATTAATGAAGCCGATGCTGACAACATCCAGGTAGTAAAAAAAACAAGTTACCGTAATAATTTTCTGCAGTATGGACTAGTGAGTGGTCCTTCCATAAATGCGGCAAATGGGACCAAAATAGATGACTTGCTGTGATTTATCTTATTTTTAAGATAAATCATATTTTGTGAGATTCTAAATGGCCATTTAATGAACACTGTCATTTGTCATTAAGAGAGGGAAGAATCCTCCTACTTGTTATTGTGTAAAACGTCAGCACATTATAGCACTGATGTTCCTCTATATAAACCTTATTCTCATGTAACTCCCAACACCAGCTGGATTGATCGTCAGAACCTTCAACCTTCTGCATGTAAGTTACATTTCTTCTTAAATATATTAAAGCATCAGATGTTATCAGAGGAAAAGGAATTGAGTGGGGGTTCACAGGTTATATTGTATAGGTTACACATTGGGGGCTAATGTAGGAAATAATTCATGCTTTTGTATGAAATATCTTGAAAATGTAAAATTGGAAACACTTTAGCATTTTTTTTCCAGCAAAAATACTGACCACATTGTAGAGTCTTGTTAATTGAAAAAAAATACACTTTTGGGACTGTATGAGATGCACATATTTTTCCAACCATAACATGGTCTTAGTGTCCTTAGACTAGGTGCACTGGGACTACACTGGGCACCCTTGCCCAGCACAGTCCCAAAGTAAGACAAGGCATAAAGTCTTGTTCTCAGCACTGTGCAGTCATGGTGCCCTCAAGTCCAGTGCAAGGCTATGGGCTCTGAATCAGTCTTGATGATGCCAGGACTTTAGAAAGCAGGAGCTCATGGGAGAAGATGCTGCAGGGACCAGTCCAGCAACACAGGGGAGCCTGCAGGTACTGAGGATCAGATAAGTAAACTGCTGTTCACAGTCCCCTAGACCAGTTATGGGGAACCTTGGCACCCCAGATGTTTTGGAACTACATTTCCCATGATACTCATCTACACTGCAGAGTAGGGATGAGCCGAACACCCCCGGGTTCGGTTCGCACCAGAACCTGCGAACGGACCGAAAGTTTGCACGAACGTTAGAACCCTATTAGTTACAATGGACACGAACGTTCGAAATCTAAAGTGCTAATTATAAAGGCCAATATGCATGTTATTGTTATAAAAAAGGTTTGGGGACCTGGGTCCTGCCCCAGGGGACATGTATCAATGCCAAAAGAAGTTTTAAAAACTGAAGTTTTTTCGGGAGCAGTGATTTTAATGATGCATAAAGTGAAAAAATACGTGAAATATTCCTTTAAATATTGTACCTGGGGGGTGTCTAAAGTATGCCTGTGAAGTGACATGTGTTTCCCGTGTTTAGAACTGTCCCTGCACAAAATGACATTTGTAAAGGAAAAAAAGAAGCCATTTAAAACTGCTTGTGGCTTTAATGTCATGTCTTGTCCTGGCAATATGGATGAAAATCTTTGAGAAAAATGGCATGGCCAATCATCAGCCATCAGCCAGCAATGCACTGCGACTGGCGCAGTGCATTGTGGACCGTTCGCATCACACGAATTTGATGCGAACGGCCCTCAGAGTTCTGCCCTCGACGAGCGGACGAACGGCGATGTTCGATTCGAACATGGGTTTGAATCGAACACCGGGCCCATCCCTACTGCAGAGTACCAGAGCATCATGGGAAATGTAGTTCCAAAACATCTGGGGTGCCAAGGTTGGCCATCACTAACCTAGACAGAAATGAGCAGTTAACATTTTATTTGCTTTTCCGGAGTTCAACTTTAAAGTGAACTATGCAGATATTTACATATTTTGAGCAAAGCAGTTAAGCCACTTTGAAACAAGCCCTCATTCACCTCTCTAGTTATAGATATTGTGGAGAAATTCATCTTAGAATTTCACAAAATGCTCAGGAAAAACTGAGCTGCTTTCTGTGAAGAGCAGATTCTTCTAATGTAAACACATGGTGGATCTTTTTGAGCTGGTACTGCGCATGCACAGGGCTCTGAGCCTGTGATGCTGGGGACGAGCATCCAATAGCTGGCTTATATTTCAACAACAGGGTGAAGCAATGCAGAATATTGTGAGTTTTTAGGCAAGCTAGGTGGGGGAGCAAATGGTCTACAGGTATGGCAAACACATTAAGTTATTTTTTTTTTGAAAGTTGCTTAGGGTGCGCTCACACTGGGACTGTTTTAAGTGAATTGTGGCTGGGTCCACTTGTCCTTCCTCCCTACTGACCTGCTGGTTTGCACTCACACTGGATTCTAAGGAAGGAACCAGACCATCAATCCCTGTTTCATTACACAGTTCTCTATGGGGAGAACTGTACTTTGGAATGGTTTGCACTCACACCACAGTAGCGAACTGTACCAGATCAGATGCCTGGGACCAGCTATTCCAAGTGGTCCTGGGTGCAGTATCAGCGTTTTTTAACGGGACTGCAACATTGTGGTGGACAAATTGGACACTAAGTGACACTTTTTGGGGACCAGTGACACCAATACAGTGATCAGTGCTAAAAAAAATGCACTGATCACTGTATAAATGACACTGGCAGTTAAGGGGCTAACATCAGGGGCAATCAAAGGGTTAAATGTGTTCCCTATGTGTGCTTTCTAACTGTGTGGGGGATGCTAACACTAGACGAAAAGAGAGATCGGTGTTCCTGATTAGTAGGAATCACAGATCTTTCTTCCTCTGTGACAGAACGACAGTCTGCCTTGTTTACATAGGCAGACCGCCGTCCTGTCATTCCCCTGAACGATCACGGCTGGCTGGCTGGAGCGTGTTGCCAGCGTTGTGGTTGCATGCCCGAGACCAGAAAGCGCGAACAACATACAGGTACATTGTTTCGTGCATCCGGGCAGCCCTGCCGCAGTATATGTGCGGTGGGTGGTCCGTAAGTAGTTAAACAGTATAGACACTTATGTTTTACATAGCTATACCTGCAAAAGGGGCCATCCTAAGTGATCTAGTAGGACTTCATTTTCTGACTAAAGTTCCACTTTAGGAACGCACTGAAACCCAACTTTATATTCTTTGCTGTGATATTCAATGAAAAAATTTTGAGAGCAAATTACTTCACATTACAAGCAGCTAGGAAGGTCAGCAATGGCTTATTTTACATCTTTTTTACTGCTTTTTAAGAATATTTAAATAACTGATTGCCTCCAGTAGCATTTCAATACAAAGTGAACAGGATACTTTTTCATACAAGTACTGTACATGGTACAGCAGACACATATCAGGAATATGAAATGTTGGGTTAACATATTCTTTACATCAGATACCTGCATACACATTTAGGCTGGATTCACACCTATGCATTTTTAGTGCTTTTTGCATTCTGCAGATTTGCACTACAGAACGTGTTCCATAGGGAACCATGTTAAATGGACTGTAGTGCTAATCTGCAAAATGCAAAAAACACTAAAACTGCATAGCCTTTATCCAGCCTTACAGAAAATTAGTCAGGAATGATCATTTATAAAAAAAAATGTAACTCTTAAAAGAAAAGCATATTGGTTTAGTAAGTATTTTCTTTGTTTATTAATATGGTTTAAAAACTTTTTTTTTAAACTTTAATATTGATGTTGTATATTAATATTTTATGATCTCCTTTTGGTCCAGCAAGTGAAGCTGTAGTCTCCCTTTTACATGTTTAGCTACTTCAGCTAGAGAGCAGCCTAACCAGGGACACTGTACCCCTCTAACAAAAGACCATACTCTGCATGAAGTAACCCTAGATCCAGTGCTTCTTATTATCTATTTATTTTAGGTACTTGTATAGTGCCTTCAATTTACGCAGCGCTTTACATATACATTGTACATTCACATCAGTCACTGCCCTCAAGGAGCTAAAACCTAAGGTATCACTATTTCCTAAACCCTGCTTACACCTAGTGGCAGGCTGCCTTTTCTGTGCTACCTCTTTAGGGAACTCATAGTGCTCTAGGAATCCCTTGATATTTATAAAGGGTTTATTTGTAAAAAAAAAAGGTTGCTAATATATAATAAACACATATAAGACTACAGTTAAAAAATATGAACTTAAAGTAGTAATAAAACAACTTCTTTTTTTTTTAAATAACAAACATATTATTTTTACCTGTTCTGCGCAGTGATTTGCACACAGCAGCTCTGGTCCTATTCTCTTTGCGTCCCCTACCGTCACCCCTGGCTCCTCCTCCCCAAGCAGTGCCCCCAGAAAAGCCGATTGCCCTGGCAGCACTGCTGCATTCTCGCTTCCGAGCCGCTGCTCTATGCGTCCACAAGACATATAGAACCCGGGCTCAGCCCCGCTTCTCCACTAGTGAGGAAGAATCCCGGTCAGCCAAGGCTATCGTGGAGGGAGCTCATAGAATGCACAAGGGTAAAAAAAACTTCAGCCTTTAGAACCACTTTAAAAAAAAAAAAAAACTTGACCAAACACATGATAGTTTCTCTTTACGTTGTTATAATAGTACAGCCATACCTCTCCGGAATAGGCGTTCATGCTGCTATTTACTTCTTATTTTCCCTTGTCAAAGCAGAAATGCCACCCCAATGTCAAGCTGTAAGGTCTCCATAGAGATGACCTGTCTCCTACATGAGATCAACACTAACACATTACACTCTGTATGGGTTGATGCAGATGGGTAAAACTGCATTTTAACAAAAGTATATATTTTTTTATCAGCTAATGGTGATTACATATTATGGATTAGTGAGTATTGAAATCAATGGGTTAGCATAACATGCAGGCAACTGTATTTTTCAGAATAGAATAAATGGAGGGGCAGCCTCAATGTTTGCCTCAGCTAAGATTGTTTTTAACATTTGTTTCTTTATTCACACCTGAGCGTTCCATTTTTGGATGTTTTTTCTGGCATTTTGTTTCTTGTTTGCTTGTGCGTTTTTAAGCATTTTTGTATAGCTTTTTGCAAGCATTTTGGAGCTTTGAAAGTTAATCACCTCTAATAGTGTGAACTCCGCACAAAAAAATTAAATAGAATATTAAATAATAAAGTGAACCTAACAAACAAGCTTGGAGCTTTGGTATTTTTGAATTAACCAAAAGAAAAACTATCATAGGTTATATCCTTTGTTGCTAGGTGTTTCTGCTTTCAGCTACTTCAAAAATAGACTGCCCGAATTAAGCTACAAAAGTAGCTCCAAAACTTCTTTGAGCTTCAGGCATTTGGATTCAGGCGTTTTGGAGTGGAGATGTGAACCACCTGTATAGAGAATATTTGATTTTTTTCTTCCCAAGTGGTTTGGAGCTTCAAGCTTTGAGCTCCAAAATGCTCAGGTGTGAATGGGGCCTAAAAAAGGCAGTTTTGCACTACTGAGATCAAGCTCTGTAAATGTTGTTCCTTTATATATTGAGGAAATTATAAAATCATTATTTAGATCAGTGATCTCTAAACTGCGGCCCAGGGGCCGGATGTGGCCCTTTGCTTGTCTTTATCAGGCCCTTGAGGTGCTATTCCTCCCACTGATACAAGCATTATTCTTTCTACTGATGCTAACAATAATAATTCCCATCACTGATACCAACAAGAGGGCACTATTCCGACCAGTGACGGCAATGATGGGGCACTATTCCTCCCATTGATACCAATGATGAAGCACTATTGCTTCCACTGACACCACTGATGGGGCACTGTTCCTCCCAATGACACCAATGATGGGGCACTGTTCCTTCCAATGACACCAATGATGGGGAACAATTTCTCCTCTTAACTAACAATGGGGCAACATTCCTCCCACTAATACAAATGGTGGGGCATTGTTTACTCCCATTGATGCCAGGGCATTTTCGACTCATGTTGGCCACAGTCTAGCCCCCTCAAAGTCTGAAGGACAGTAAACTGGCCTTTTGTTCAGAAAGTTTGGAAACCCCTGATTTCGTCTGTAGAGATCCTTAAAACATGCTCTTTGAGATACAAGAAGCCCATACCTTCCTGTTATTTTTCAGTCTTATACCTACACTACACAATAATTGGACGCAATCCTCAGATCTGTCAGAACCATTTTTTTAAATGAGTGAAAAAATGTACACACACTGTACACAAAGTATACAACTTCGGTTTTATAGATCATATACATGTTTTGTTGCTTATATTTATTGAGCATATCTTTTTTGTATTGTGTAGTCTTCTCCAGCCATGATGTTGAATACAGTGCTGCTGTGTGTGGCTATCGTCCAGGCAATTCAAGCAATGCTCACCTTAGACTCTGGCAATGGCCGCTTTGAAGATATTAACTCTGGCACTAACAATGGAAGATACAACTACCCAGGTTTACTACGTAAAGTGAAGGAATCTGGATTGGTTGTACCAGGTAAGATATAGGAACCATTTTTTAATTGAAAAAATCTTGACCAAAATATTTACAATTGTAATGTTCTTTGCCAGATTTTTATATAGTAAGGCCCGGGTTCACACTGGTGCAACATATGCTCGGACTTTGGGAGCACATGTCGCATGACATGTACAAATCAATGGTTCCCTATGAGAGCTGTCTTAACTAGCCAGACATAAGTCGGTCCGACTTTAGAAAAGATTCCTGCACTACCAATTTTGGTCCATTTTCTGCCCAATCAATATCATTGAAGTCAGGTCAAAGTCTGATCCTTGTCCTAACCAACCACTTGTGACAGCCAACATGGTGATTACAGCAGCAGGAAAAGGAATTTATGTCACACTGAATGGATCAGTTACAGAGATGAGACAAACAATTTAACACTGACAGGAGTGCTTACAAAAAATGCGTTCAGGGCGGATGTTCAGGAGGCATTTGAAACGCCAAATGCCTGTAACAACTTAATTTCTGTACAGGAGTGCTTACAAAAAATGCGTTCAGGGCGGATGTTCAGTGAGGCATTTGAAACGCCAAAAAGCAAACATTTATTACAGTATACTACAGCTTACCAATCCTTAGATGTGTTTCGTTTATAGGCATTTTTAATGGAGATACATTTCTGAGCATTTGCAATGCAAAAAAACGCTTCTAAGCGCAAACGCGGCTAAACGTGGCAAAACTGATGTTTTTAACCGTCAGTTACTAGATGTCAAGATCCATTGTTCAGGAGAGGTTTTAAAACGTCCCATGTACATAAAGCCTAACACTCCCCCCAGACTAACAATGCTGCTGTCCAAAGAACTCTAATATAGGAGGTGTGTTACTGTCCAGATCACATGGTGAAAACAGAGGGAAAATAGAAAATGAATACTGCCACCATATATAATGATTGGTAAGCTGCAGTATATTAAATTATTGGGTTTAATACCGCTTTAAGACTTCAAGTGTTACTAAACCCACAACAGTAAAATCAGTTTGATCCTGTTTTTGCTGTTCCTCTCCTTCTTCCACAGTCCCCAATTTATCTGCTAATAGAACAGAGGCTAGGGGACAAGCTGTACATGCTCAGTTTGGTGTGTATTGCTAGAGAGTTTTTTCTTTCTTGGGAGAGTGCATGTGATCAGCACAAGGCCAATCAGCACTGTTCAGACAGAGGGTCATGGGTCCCGCAGCCTGATAGGACAGTCAGATGAGAATAAAAATTCCTCCTACAAGCTTTAGCCAGACACTGATAGAAGTCCCAAGACTGCTCGAACTGCTGATGAGAAAAGGTATTACGCAGTTTATATTTACTAAAACTATTGCATTTCCATGTTCTCTGTACTGTGGGAGACCAGATATAGTGATTGCAAGGTCCTGGGTTTAGAAACACTTTCAACAGAAGATGTCACAAAATCAAAACAATGTTCAGCGGCTTGGGAAAAGGGAATAGTATTGACAGACTTATTTTATAGGTATGCCATGGTGTAACATTTTTTACTATGTTGCTTTAAACTCCAGAGCAATTTCATTTTTTTATCCATAAAACAAGAGGTGTTCGGACACATAGCTACTAAACATGTCTGCGCTCCTGGAAATAGTACAATGCTGTTATAAATGCTCAATAAAATTTCATATTTCAGGAAGTTTGCAAGGATCAGAGGCTCTCCGAACAGACATAGGAGCAGCTCAGGAAGACCTGATAGAGGATTATAGTCTGCTGGACCCAAGGGTAACTTTATATACTTGTACCTTTTATTGTCTTATACCTACTGCTTGTTATGAACAATTCTCAAATGTTTCTGATCCCTATGTATAGTGACATTTAAGGGAACATCTTCCCAAGCAACAACATCTTCCCATCAACACACCTTGATGTTTAAACGTTATTTATTTTTTTTAATATGGCTCACAGGAGTGGAACAAAATATAGTTAGCTAGGCCGAAAAAAGACACAAGTCCATCCAGTTCAACCATAAAAAAAAGAAATATAAAAATAAAAAATATCGTACACTCCAATATACCCCATTCTATACCCACAGTTGATCCAGAGGAAGGCAAATAAAAAAAAACCCAAAAGAGCTTGCTCCAATCTGCTACAGCAGGGGGAAAAAAATCACTTCCTGATCCCCTAGAGGCAATCGGATTTTCCCTGGATCAACTTTACCTATAAATGTTAGTACCCATTATATTATGTACATTTAGGAAAGTATCCAGGCCTTTCTTAAACCAATCTACTGAGTTAGCCAGAACCACCTCTGGAGGGAGTGTATTCCACATTTTCACAGCTCTTACTGAAGAAACCTTTCCGTATTTGGAGATGAAATTTTTTTTTTTTTGCCCCCTTGTCCTCTGTGTTGACCGTAAAGTGAATAACTCAACAGCAAGTTCACTATATGGACACCTTATATATTTGTACATGTTGATCATATCGCCCCATATTCTCCTCTTCTCAAGAGAGAATAAATTCAGTTCCTATAATCTTTCCCCATTGCTGAGCTCCTCCATGCCTTTTATCAGTTTGGTTGCCCTTCTCTGCACTTTCTCCAGTTCCCCGATATCCTTTTTGAAACTGGTGCCCAAAACTGAACTGCATATTCCAGATGAGGTCTTACTAATGATTTGAACAGGGGCAAAATTATCTCTCTCTCTCTGTCCATACCTCTCTTAATACAAGAAAGTACTTTGCTTGCTTTGGAAACCGCAGCTTGGCATTGCATGCTATTATTGAGCTTATGATCTACCAAAACCCCCAGATCCTTCTCCACTACGGATTCCCCCAGTTGTATCCCCCTAGTATGTATGATGCATCCATATTCTGCATATGTTGCAGGTTATACACTTCTTCAGGTAGAAAAGATGTTTGTCAACAAGGTACTTTTTACCTTATATATAGTGATATACAAACCAAATTATGAAGCATCATTTCCCTATGTTATATCAAAAGTATTCCAATTAGCCAACCTACAGAATGGTTCCTATAAAGAACTTATTTTGTTTTACCCCGCGTATTTATTATTAGACAATTAGACATGTTTCTAGGGGCAGTCTTTCCCTTTACAGAGACAACTGCCATGTTTAAAGGTGTTCCACTTTCTGAAGGTGCCCAAAACTAGCATGCTACCGAAACAGAGCTTTCTCAATCATTAACTTTGTTTTCAGTTCTTCACTTACTAATTCCCTACTTCCCTGTATTATGGGTTCAATTGAAAGCAGTAGCAAACACTCCCAGTCCAGTGACACCCTTCCTTTAATAACTCAACACGTTTTTTAGGATGGAGGAGAAAATAATGTGAAAGAAAATCTCTTGCTTTGACACAAGGCCTCATTGAAAAAAAAGATGTATGTCCTTCAAATTCAACCAAAATGCAAACAATAAACACATTTTAACTTGCATAGTCAGAAACCTAAACCTCAGGTGATACAGAGACAGAAAAAAAAACCTTGTAAAACATAGTACACTTTGCTCCAATAAGGAAAAAAAATCCTTCCTGATCCCCTAAGACGCATCTAATTGGCAATGGCAGGAGATTTTGACTGGCTCTCTATGGAGCTGGTTCACATATCTCCGCTGGGCCTTCGGTGCGAATTTGCACAGGAGTCCTGTGCGTCTTTTGGTCCTTTTCAGGTCCGAATTGGGACAAAAATTCTGACTGAAATCGGACCTGAAATGGTGAACGGGAACGCACTGGACCCCTGCTGTGTGCCGCATGCGGAGATAGTGTGAACCCAGCCTTAAGTGGACAACTTTGTATTAAGTTTACTCTTTCTATAAACTATTTATGTATTTATATATGGTAATTGTAGCCAGTTTTAATTGCCTCTTCTCAAGGAAAAATACATTCATTTCAGTTAGTCTTAAGCCCCATACACACGGTCGGATTTTCCAACGGAAAATGTCCTATCGGACAATGTTGTCGGAAATTCCGACCGTGTGTAGGCTCCATCGGACATTTTCCATCGGATTTTCCGATGGACAAAGTTTTATCTCCTGCTCTCAAATTTTCCGACAACAAACTCCTATCGGACTTTTTCCGATTCTGTGTAGCGAATTCCGACGGACAAAGTGCCACGCATGCTCAGATCACATTACAAGACCAAAGCTATTGGCTACTAGCCTCTACGTAGTCCCGTCGTAGGCAACAAACGTCACCACGTTCAGAATGATCGGATTTTCCGTCAACTTTGTCCGACCATGTGTATGCAACACCAGTGTCGGACTAAATCCGTCTGAAAAAATCCGATGGATTTTGTGGTCGGATTTTCCGACCGTGTGTACGGGGCATTACATGATAGCTGAAGACCTCTGTGCCATTTATTGAGTTGAGAAGAATAAAGACTGCTTTGGTTTGCATCATCAAAGTATAAAACCCTTTTACATATGTCAGCAATGGAAAATGAATGGAAAGCAATTTACATAAGTTTGCATAATTAGTGTACCCTATTAAGTTTCACTAAAACAGAAAACTGTCCCTTGCAACAAAGCAAGAATGCTAAGACATGACTGATTAAAAGTGGCCATAAAGGAACAGCAACCAATGAACCACACGTGTTCCTGGCAGAACAGCACAGTCATCTAGTCTATTATTGCCAACAGATGCCTCAGAGTCCCCTTAGGGAAAGCATAAAATGATTTGCCTAAATGTTTGGTCAATAATGTGTAAAGATCAGATCCTCCAATGCATGGCCAATCTAAGACAGAGAGAGCAGCACATATGAGGCCCTACAATTATTCCCCTGCACACAGGTCCTTTTCAAAAAAAGACAAGTGTTATCGCTCAGCTTCCTCTGCTATGCTCCTCATCACAACTTTCTTTTTTCTCTTCAGCAGGCAATATCACTGGAGCTTTCTTCCCGTGAAGAGCGTTCTCCAAGAAGGTGTATCCAGCTTCATGAGTCCTGTGTTGGTCACCTGCCCTGCTGTAGCCCGTGTGCAACTTGTTATTGCCGATTCTTCAATGCAATTTGCTATTGCAGGAAAACCAGCACTAATTGCCACCAAGGCAAAAACTAGCATCAACGTGCTTAATGGTCCCTGAGGACTATCTACTATGCGATGCTTTGTAATAATAATCGATTGTATTTTTACCTCTATTTTCTCTATATGAATTTCTAACTTGCCTTTATAAAACCTCTTGTAATGCTATTCAGGGCAAAGTAACAGGTTTGTTTTAGAGCAGGCAGGGTAATGAGCACTTACTTCCAGTGGGTTTCTCTGCTAACCCAAGCCCACTGCAGTCACCTGCAAAATTGCTGAGTAAGACCCAACTCAACATTTGATTTGAAGCTTCTTAAACAGTGTAGAGAATTCCAGCCCTGTGTGACAAATGGCCACTTATTGGCGATATCCATCTTAAAGTGGTGTCCCCCCCCCCAAAAAAAAGATAATTAAAATTCCTAAAAAAATTTAAAGTAAAACATTTGGAAAAAAAAAAAAATGTAACTCATCTCTAAATGCCTGTTGCTAGGGGGTCCCTCATAGTCTGCCACCTTCAGTGCCTGGGCTGGTGAAATCACTTCCCCTCAGCGCAGGAAGGGCTCCCTCCGTCCTGTCAGTCATCTGGGACACGTGACAGGTCCCAGATGACTGCGCGGCCAATCACGGCGCACGGCGCATGCGCATTGGGTGCCCGGCTGCAAAGCCACAGCCGGGTGCCCACAGTAAGGGAGGCTTCGTTCCGCCGCACCGCTGGACCCTGGGACAGGTAAGTGTACGATTATTAAAAGTCAGCAGCTGCAGTATTTGTATTTGTGACTTAATTTTTTTTTTTAAGGAGCACTCCTCTTTAAGCCCCATACACACTATTGGATTGTCTGCAGATTTTTGTCTTCATATTTACCAAAACCATATAAATATGAGGTCAAACCTTAAGTTTCAATTTGTATGCAATCAGGCAGGCCCTTGCACTACATGGTTTTGGTAAATCTGAAGACAAAAATCTGCAGAAAATCTAATAGTGTGTATGGGGCCTAACTCTAATGCCCCGTACACACGGTCAGAAATTCCAATGGAAAATGTCCGATCGGACCATGTTGTCAGAAAATCCGCCCGTGTGTGGGCTCCATCGGACTTTTTCCGTCGGACCCTGCTCTCAAATTTTCCAACAACAAAATCCGATCTGACTTTTTCCGATCGCGTGTAGAGAATTCCGACGGACAAAGTGCCACGCATGCTCAGATCAAATTACGGGACCAAAGCTATTGGCTACTAGCCTCTATGTAGTTACGTCGTACGCAACGAACGTCACCACGTTCAGAATGATCGGATTTTCCGACAACTTTGTCCGACCGTGTGTATGCAACACCAGTGTCGGACAAAATCCGTCGGAAAAAATCGGACGGATTTTGTGGTCAGAATTTATGCGACCGTGTGTACGGGGGCTTAGAGGTAGAAAATTACCATGCTGCGCTATCTCCTGATATTAATTCCAACAATGATTTTAAAATGCCAACATTGCAATATTGAAACTAGAAAATGAAGAGTGATAAAGCAACAAAAAAAATTGTATATTGCAAATATATATATATATATATATATATATATAATCCTTTGATTGCTGTAATAATAAAATCTAAAGCCCCATACACACGGTCGGACTTTTTCATGGATTCTGTCCGATCGGACAAGGTTGTTGAAAAATCAGACCGTGTGTATGCACCATCGGACAGTGTTCGTCGGTTTGGCCGACGGACAAAGTCTTATCTCCTGCTGGAAAACTTTGCCGTCAACACGGTCCGATCACACCAAATCCGAGCGTGTGTACGCTTGTCCGACCGGACAAAGTGCTACGCATGCTCAGATCACATTACAAGACCAAAGCTATTGGCTACTAGCCTCTACGTAGTCCCGTCGTAGGCAACAAACGTCACCACGTTCAGAATGATCGGATTTTCCGACAACTTTGTCCGATCGTGTGTACGCAAAACCAACATCAGACAAAGTATGACGGACATGGTCCGACGGACCTGGTCCACGGATTGTCCGCGCGTGTGTATGGGGCTTAAGTGTCAAATTGCACAGACAAAATACAATTATAACAAACTTTTATAAAATATATATATGGTGTCACAAACGTGAATCATAAAATGCTATAGTGCATATAACAGTGACGTCCTAATCAAACGAAGATCAGTCCAACATAATTGGTATATAGTCCTCATTATAGGTATAATGGTGACTTGATAAAAACGTGAAAGCAACATGTTGCGGTGTCCACACTCAGGTGCTCCCCACCCTCAGGCAATGGCCGCTCACCTCAGAGCGTGTAACCTCGCAATTAAGTTCGGTCAACCACGCATATGAATCACTTCAGGGATCTACATTTTTTGGGGGTTTCATTTTAGGGCATTTATTTACATGCAAATGGCCAACACCTCAGTATGTACCACAATAGGTCTATATTTATGTACAGTATTTTTTAAATATTATATGTTTTTTAAATGTAATTGATAGAATTATATTGGATTGTTACTGTGTTTTATATTATATCAGGTCTGGGATGAGACCGTATGTTCGCTCTGTAGCACTGTTCTGCAACTGAGCATCTGTATTACATAGCCCCTAACTGTCCCTGATTTCGAGGGACTGTTCCTGATTTGGAGCAATGTCCCTCTGTCCCTCTTTCCTCCTCATTTGTCCCTCATTTTGGTCTGATCTATACAGTTGTACATAAAATTTACTTTCTTTCAAAAAGTGTTTCCCGGAGCTAAACCTTTCATCCAATTTCTAAGTTGCTGCATTTTTACATTTTAAAAGAAAATATAAAGGAATATTAATGGTAAAAAAAAAGCCCTTGTGGATTGAATTAACCTTTTTTTTGTTAATTCTCCTTTAAGGGGGTGTGGCAGGGGGCATGTCCTATGCCTACATACATTTTCTAGTAGGTGTCCCTCATTCCCATCTCAAAATGTTGGGAGGTATGGTATTAGGATGCAGCCTATTTTTGGCATGTATATGCATATATGTATATGCACATTAGGATGTCCCTAGACCACAAGAAAATGGCCGACGGCCAAGTATTCTAGTATAAACAATGCATTGGGCTAAGCATATGGACATTAGGATGTCCTCATACTATAAGAAAATGGCCGACGGCCGAGGATTTAACTGACAATCAGCATCCCCCTGAGAAAGATACAAAATTTCCCTTGTATCGTCACGCGTAGGGGAGGGGACAGGATGATGTAGGAAGCAGCTGGTCTGCTTCACAGAGAACTTAATTGCGAGGTCACACGCTCTGAGGTGAGCGGCCATTGCATGAGGGTGGGGAGCACCTGAGTGTGGACACCGCAACATGTTGCTTTCACGTTTTTATCAAGTCACCATTATACCTATAATGAGGACTATATACCAATTATGTTGAACTGATCTTCGTTTGATTAGGATGTCACTGTTATATGCATTATAGCACTTTACGATTCACGTTTGTGGCACCATATATATATTTTATAAAAGTTTGTTTATTATAATTTAATTTTGTCTGTGCAATGTGACACTTAGATTTTATTATCACAGCAATCAAAGGATTCTATATATAAATTTTTTTTGCAATAAACAATTTTTTTGTCGCTTTATCACTCTTCATTTTCTAGTTTTAATATTGCAATGTTGGAATTTTAAAATCATTGTTGGAACTAATATTAGGAGATAGCGCAGCATAGTCATTTTCTACCTTTATTATTTTCACACGGCTTTATGAGACATGATTAATGCTAGCAGCTGTCGTTCATTACTACGCACCTATTATATATCAATTTTTAAATATTTTTCATATAGTTTATTATTTTATTTTCACAACAGGTAGCTCGCAATATCCTTATAGTTTGTTTTAATTATCCATCTTATGCCCCATACACACGGTCAAATTTTCAGACGGAAAATGTCCTATCGGACAATGTTGTCGGAAATTCCGACCGTGTGTAGGCTCCATCGGACTTTTTCCATCGGATTTTCCGACGGACAAAGTTTTATCTCCTGCTCTCAAATTTTCCGACAACAAAGTCCTATCGGACTTTTTCCGATCGTGTGTAGCGAATTCCGACAGACAAAGTGCCACGCATGCTCAGATCACATTACAAGACCAAAGCTATTGGCTACTAGCCTCTACGTAGTCCCGTCGTACGCAACGAACGTCACCACATTCAGGATGATCGGATTTTCCGACAACTTTGTCCGACCGTGTGTATGCAACACCAGTGTCGGACAAAATCCGTCTGAAAAAATCAGACAGATTTTGTGGTCGGAATTTCCGACCGTGTGTACGGGGCATTACTCTTCCTGCTCTAAAGCAAACCTGTTACTTTGCACTGAATGGATAAACTACTACAGGGTCGCTTGAAACAAAATATAATAGTGTGCTTTGCAATGTGCCTATAAATGCTACTTATCCTATCCCTATCCCATGCTTACTAAACAGACACTATATTTATACTACCGAATATGAAGATTTTTTTTAAAGGGATATTAATATTTTAATGTAACTACAAAATTAATTCAACAAAATTCACTATTAAATGTGAACAGCTGAATTTAAAGATGCTTTTGTGTTTCTTAAAAAAGATGGATTATTTTCGAATACATTTTAAAGCTATTTGATTTTACAGGTTCCCACTTTGTCTCCATTTTCTGTTACAGGGTAATTAGGAGGTAAATTATTCTCTGATCATCCAATCTGCCTATTGGAATAATTCATATCTCTGACCATTTTTGCCGTCAGTGTCCCATTCCCATTGGTGGAAATTTCCTTTTATGTTGTTTTTTTCTGTTCTAGAGACACAAAAAAAAAAAAAAATATGTGAAACATTTCTCCAAAGAGGTGGAATCTAAAACAGGTGTCACTAGAACAGTTGTCACCACTGTAAAATATTCTCTTGCCTCTATTTAGGTGACAAATAGAAACAGTGAATCGCTGCAGCGGGGACACAGATACCAAAAAAACATATAAGACTTTTTAACTGCTGCCTACTGTATGAATAAGCTAGAAAAAGTGTGTTCGTATATACGAAAAATGAAAAAAGGAACTAACCCTCCAAAACTCCTTGCACCTAAGGCACTGGCAGATGAGTATGAGGCTGCATTCACACCTGGACGATTTGAATCGCGAGCAGATTAGCCGTGATTCTGTCTACGATTTCAAAACGCCCAGGTGTGACTGACAAATCGCACAACGCACATTTCAGATGCCATTCATTTGATCGGCACCTAAAAATGCAGTTGCTGCAATAAATCGCAATGCAATCGTGGCGAACCACATTGCGTGAAGCAAAAGAAGCTCCTGAACTTTTTTTGGGTGACAAGCTTCACACGATGCAGTTGGCCGCGATTGTAATTTGATTTATTGCCCGAAAATCGCTGCAAAAATCTGCCTGCTATTCAAAATGCCAGTTGTGAATGCAGCCTTATGCCATGTACACACGAGCGGAATTTCCGTCCGAAAAATCTTGGATGGTTTTTCCGACGGAATTCCGCTCAAGCTTGTCTTGCATACACACGGTCACACAAAAGTTCTCTGAACTTTCGACCGACAAGAACGCGGTGATGTACAACACTACGATGAGCCAAAAAAATGAAGTTCAATGCCAATGGGCATGCGTCTAATTGTTTCCGAGCATGCGTGATTTTTTGCGCGTCCGAATTGCATACAGAGGATCGCATTTTTTCGGATTCAAACTTTTCCCGACCGAAAGATAGAGAACATGCTCTCAATCTTTTGTTGGCTGGAATTCCACCAGCAAAAAGACCAATGGAGCATACACATGGTAGCATTTTCCGACAAAAAGCTCTCATCAGAGTTTTGCTGGCGGCATTTTGGATCGTGTGTACGTGGCATTAATGATCTTTTTTTAAAAAATGTTTCTATCTCCTTTTTTACATCTTAGCAACAGGGTTGATTTAGGCTAGATTCAGGTGTCTGGGTGTGGGGAACGCATGCAATGTCCCAACCTGCAAGGAAATGTGCTGCACTTTAGCAGATTTAATTCTTAATGGCAGCCCCGTGCATCTACATACACAGTGGGGGAAAGTTACTAAAACTAGAGCACTCAGAATCTGGTGCAGCTGTACATGGTAGCCAATCAGCTTCTAACTTCAGCTTGTTCAGTTAAGCTTTGACAATAAAACCTGGAAGCTGATTGGTTTACATGCACCAGATTTTGCACTATGCAGTTTTAGTAAATAACCCCCAATGTGTTTTCACGTGCACCAAACTGCATGGTTGGAGACTTCTTTTCCTGGGTTTCTCACAGGTATGGCAGCCCATTCAAATTAATAGACTGCCGTACCTGCAATGTACATGCGCAACCATGGTTGCACATATCTAAATAGAGGTTTAGGCTTGAAATGGATACAGTGAGCCTGCCTGCTCAATATTTCACTTTATATTTAGGCAACGATTGTCCCCAATACAGACAACACTAAAACCTGACAGAGGTTCTAACCTTTCCCCTTTCTATCCAAAACTGAATAAAGAGGAGCTTTAAGCCTATAATGCATACAGTGAACAGATCCTATTTTTTATTTAGTTTTTAATCCAGGCATTGCTGTTGTGTAACAGCCCAGTCCACTGACTTGTGTTGGTAATTTGGTGATTGGGGAACCTTATTTGATTACTGGTTTGTAATGAAGGAAATGTACAGTATAACTACTGTGAAGTGCTTGCTGTCTTGCACATATCGAAAGTGTTCACATGGGACAATATGATCTCTGTCCCATGCAGGGCCATGTTTAACTGGCATGGGGATGCACTGGTTTTTCATGAATCCCTGTGCAGGCAGTCCCATTCATGTGTATTGGGACACAGTGGCTGCACGGACACAGCCGCTGCTCCCAATACAACATCTGTGTGGCTGGTGTGTTTGAGGCCATGCACCCGCACTCATGTCACTATGGGAGCAGCGGCTGTGTCCATGCAGCCACTGTGTCCCAATACACATGGATGGGACTGCCTCACACGGGGTGAAAGAAACACCTGCGCATCCCTGTGCGGTAAAACATGGCCCTGCATGGTGCAAGGTTCAAACTGCCTTATGTCAATGAGGCATAAGTACGATGAAGATGCTTACATTTACCAATCACATGTTGCAAATTTTAACTAGACTGATAATACATCAAGGAAAGAGAGATGAGGGAAGTTAGAAAGCTTAGATTCAGAAAGCAAGATGGGCAGGGAGCTGCACATTATGTACCGTAAGTATGTTATAGTGCAAAAATGCTGTGGTAGGGGAGAAAAGCCTGGAAATCATAAGTGCATTAAAAATCCAATTTAACCTTTAATAAGATAACTAAACATAATCTCAATGTAATTACATTTATTTATGTTAATGATTTTACCCCTAATGCATACTGTACATAAGAAATAAAAGTTATTATATAAAGAAACAAGAGCTGTAAATTATTTTTCTTATGTGACCTTTTCTCAAATTCAGGCCTACATACAAACATACACAATTGTCGGCCAACAAACACAAACGTTGTGACATACTATGTGGTTTTTCAACTCTTTAGCGCCACCCTTTGGGCTCCTTCTGCTAATTTCATGTTAGCAGAAGTTTGGTAAGTGTTGATTCGTGCTTTTGCCGTTCGTTAACCAGCCATGTTGCGGAATCGGTGGAGTGAACGTGTTATTTATTATTGGCCTTGGGAGTTATTGCTTTGACCCAAGTCCAGTCCAGGAACAGGAGGAGGAGGATTTCTTGGACCAAAAATTTGCTTTATTAATCGTGACCAATTATGTCATATGCCTTTTCTGCGGGAGCTCCAGGAGAATAATCCAGATGATTTTCGGAATTATCTCCAGATGATGGACCCCTGCTTTCTCCAACTCTTGGCATTGTTGACCCCCTATATTAAGAAGCAGGACACATGCATGAGGCTTTTATTTTATTTTTTGGTTGAATAATGATTTGATTTGGTATATTTTCTATATTTTTTGGATGCATAGAATGCACTTTTTGGTTAAGTTCTATTGGCAATAGCATGTCTAATTTTATTAGACATTTAATTAGGCATTTAATGCACAATAAAAAAAAATGATGGCAAATAATACTTGGCTATGTATTTTACTTCAAATGACAGTTTGGGAGTAGGCAGTTACATTTTAAAAAATACAATGTAAAATTGACAAGGGACACCAACATACAGGGGGTCCCCGGGTTACAAACAAGATAGGGACTGTAGGTTTGTTCTTAAGTTGAATCTGTTTGTAAGTCGGAACAGGTACATTTTTTAAGTGTAGCTCCAGCCAAAAAAATCTATTTTTAAGCTTTTTGGAGAACATTGGGAAGGGTTATCACCCCTGTAACATTTGTTTTGCTGTCTGAGCCCATGTTCAGAAGATTTCATCTCACCTTCTGTCCCAATGAAAATTGGATTTTGAAAATTTTGGGTTGTTAGGGAAACATGGACTGGTGATAAAGCATCAGTGGAGACACCTTTTTCCCATATTAACTCTTACAGGAGTGAATTTCCCTATCTAGGGGTAGATTTCCTCTCACTTCCTGCTGTCTCCCTCCGTTTGTAAGTAGGAGTCGTTTGTAAGTCGGATGTTTGTAAGTCGGGGACCCCCTGTAGTTGTATCTTTTATCTTAAAAACTATGGGATAATGGTGCTGTGGTAACTTGCACCAAAAAAAAATAAAAAATAAAATAACAAGCATAATAATATTATTCTTGAAAGAAAAAAAGCCTTTGAAAATTTGTTTGCAATAACTCCATCAGTATCACCAGCAAAGCAGCTTCATTATTATCCCATTAAAGAAGAAGAGAATGTGCGCTGCATTTCAAGATTTCATAATTTGCCATGTCACGAATGTTAATTCTCCATTATGAACGCTAATTTACAAGATCGACTGCTTCTGGCTCGTCCTTGCTTCCGAGCATGCATGTTTGTACTTTGGACTTTTGTCCGATGGACTTGTGTACACACGCTCGGAAAATCCGACAACAGACATTTGTCCGCGGAAGATTTTAAAGCCTGCCGTCCAACATTTGTCTGCGGAAAATCCGACAACATTTGTCCGATGGAGCATACAAACGGTCAGATTTTCCGCCAACAGCCTGCCATCACACAATTCCCGTTAGAAAATCCGACCGTGTGTACGAGGCTTAGGACCACAGAACTTTACTTTTTGTGTGGGACCCAAACAGGACCCACATTTTTGAGCAGAACCCAAATCTATTGTTCATTAGGTCTGGTTTACACAGCTTCAGCTTGTAAATGCTAGTTTAAGGCTGGGTTCACATATGAGCATGCAGCAGCTCACAGCAAGAGTCCGGTGCGCCTCCGTTCACTGTTTCAGGTCCGATTTCAGCCCGAATTTTAGGCTGAATTTGGACCTGAAATGGACCAAAAGACGCACAGGACTACTGTGCAAATCGCTCCGTAGAAGCGGTCACAATCTCCTGCTGTGCGAATTGGATGCAGGGAAACCCAGAGGCGGCTCTCTAATTAGGCAAATTAGGTGGCCGCCTAAGGCCTCACACCCCCAGGGGCCTCGCGGCCACCTAATTTACCTACCATGTGTGGGAGTGAATGCCCCCTGGTCGGCGCCCTCAGAGCCTTTAATGCACAGCAAAAGACCACGGTGCGCACAACTGGTTTTCCCCGGCCACTTGAGCACTGCCCAAGAGCCCAGGATCACTGAGTGGCTCCATGTATTCCCCTCCTCCGGCTCCTCCCCTTCTGCCACGCTCTAAGGATCTCCTGCCATGTGCAGACAGTGCTCGGATAATAACGGCTGAGCAGCTCCATGATCAAATCCGTAATCAAATCCGTAATGGAGGACCTGCCAGAGCTGGCACCTGCCGATCATTGAGTCTCAAGGTACTACACATGACACTCCTGCTGGACACTAACAGAATCCCATGTCGGGCGCCACGAAAATCACCTCTGCCAGCCACCTGTGATCTCACTCACACACAGAGCAGTGCACTGATGAGATGTATGCCGTCCAGCATATGATGCCACCTACTGACCCCTGTCATCATCATTATCCTTGTACTGGCATCACACCATCCTACGTCCTGTCATACTTATCGCTCTCCATGCACCCCTCCGCCAGCTTCCTACCAATCCACCCCCTGTCATCTTCATCCCCTCTGCACCCCTCTGCCAGCTTCCTACCACCCCACCCCTGTCATATTCATCCCCTGTACCCCTTTGCCAGCTTCCTACCACCACACCCCCTGCCATCTTCATCCCCCTGCACCCCTCTGCCAGCTATATATACTGCAGCAGGGCAGCTCAATAGCGTAACGTACCTATACATTGTTTCTTGCAACAGATATTGTAGGAACGTGCGCGCCCCCGCTGCACAGAGGGGGAGCCAATGCGTGGGTCCGGTGGACCCGATGTCCGCCGGCCACCCACAATTGCTTCAAAGAGAGGTAGGACAAGGCAGATCACTGTTCTGAAAGGGGAGAACATGGAGATCTTCTGTTCCTAGTAATCAGGAACAGCGATCTCTGTGTTCTTCCTGTCAGTACACCCCCCACACAGTAAGAAAGCACAAACAGGGAACACAGTTAACCCTTTGATCGCCCCTGATGTGAACCCCTTCCCTGCCAATGTCCTTCATACAGTGTACAGTGCATTTTTTTTTTTTTTAGCACTGATCACTGTTTTGGTGTCACTGGTCCCCAAAAAGTGTCACTTAGGGTCAGATTTGTCTGCCGCAATGTCGCAGTTCTGCTAAAACTCGCTGATCACCGACATTACCAGTAAAAACAATAAAAATAAATAAAAGTCCATAAATCTATCCCATAGTTTGTAGATGCTATAACTTTTGCACAAACCAATCAATATACGCTTATTGGGATTTTTTTTTACCATAATTATGTAGAAGAACACATATTATCCTAAATTGATGAAGAACTTTGTTTTTCTAAATTATTTTTTTTGGATATATATTATAGCAGAAAGTAAAAAACATTGTTTTTCTTTTCAAAATTGTCATTCTTTTTTTGTTTATAGCTCAAAAGATAAAAAACGCAGAGGTGATCAAATACCACCAAGAGAAAGGGGGGAAAAAAACATAAATTTGTGCCGTATCGCAAAAAATGGCCTGGTCATTAAGGGAGTAAATCCTTCCAGGGCTGAAGTGGTTAAATGAGCCCTTACTAATATTGTGCTCCAAATATTATTTTAACTGCTTGCCGACCCATCAGTACACGAGTACATAAACTGTGGTGAAGTGGCTCATAGAGGCACTGTAATGTACCTGTACGTCGCGGCTTTCTTCTGGGTTCAGAAGAACCTGCCGGCTCTGCTGTGATTGAACATTTCAGCAGGGAATTGTGTGATCTTTGCCTAAAATCCGACCGTTAGTTTGCTCCATCAGACAATTGTTGTCCAACTTTCCGCCAACAAACATTGGATGGCAGTCTAGTAAATTTTTTGGCGGACAACGGTCTGTTGTCAGATTTTCCTATGGTGTGTACACAAGTCCGTCACACAAAAGTCCAAAGTTCAAACACGCATGCTCAGAATCAATGCTCACCAAACACGACATTAGCAGAAGGTGCCCAAAGGATGGCGCTCAAGAGCTGAAATTCCATGTAGTACATCACTACGTTCGCGTTTGTTGGCCGACAAATGTGTTCCGTTTGTATGCAAGACAAGTTCCTGGCACACGTCCTTTGGACAAAAGTCTGACGCTTTGTTGGCCAACAATCCGATCGTGTATACAAGGCTTTAGTCTAGGTTCATATCTATGCGGCTGCGCTTGATGCGTTTTTCAGGCACGTTTTGCATTGCATTTTACGTTATTAAACCAGGGTTTTTAATGTGTTTTTTCATGCAGTTTACATGCATTTTGCGTTCTTTTTTTTTTTCTTTTTAAATGCACTGTAAAGAACACTGTATATAGCTGGTTGCTAAGGAGGGGCCGGGAAGCTGGTGTTTCATCAGATTAGGCGACCCGTCAGATTTTGTAACAGAAGTGATGTTCCGTCGTGGCCATCTTGGTACACCCCACACTCGGCCGCAGTAAGGATACAGTGAGAAGGGGGGCAAGCGGACATCTTGTTACGCCCACCGGAGTCTTGCATTTCACACTAATTTTTAATAGTAAACTGAGCTTATATAGTGACATACAGGATTTTGAAAGTCTGACGGATTTTAAAATACTGTATTTCACTATATAAGCAGCGAGGAAGTAGAAGATGGCGACAAGGAAGAAGACGACACTGGGAGATGACGGCTTAGGGAGAAGAAAGCACCAGGGAGAGACAGCAGCGGGAGAAGACAGCTCAGAGCTATTTTATTAATTAATTAAAGGACCTTTTTTTTTACATTTGACTGCTTTTTCAGGTGAATGGGTAGGGTTACGATGTACCCAATACTCATTCACATGGGGGGGGGGGGATCTGGGGGCCCCCCTTCTTAAAGGGGGGCTTCCAAATTCCGATAAGCCCCCCGCTTGCAGACCCCGAATACCAGGAAGGGGAGGGAAAGAGAGGGAAGAGAGGGAGAGGAAGGGAGAGGGAAGGAAGGGGGGAAGGTGCTTTAAGGTGGGTGAAAGGGGGGAGGGAAAGGGAGAGAGGGGGGATGGGAAAAGGGGAGGGGAATGGGGGGAGGGGAATAGGCAGGGGGGGGCGCTCGCTTATACCACTGGCCAGGGTTGTTGGGAAGAGGCCCTTGTCCTCATCAACATGGGGGCAAAGTGCTTTGGGGTGAAGGGTCTGGTATGGATTTGGAGGGGGGGGGGGGCCCATGACATTTTTTTTTTCAAATAACAATTTATTAGTTGTTTTAATAAAAGACACTACACAAATAAAAGTGAGAAAAAGGACAAGGACAATGCATGAGAGAACGCAATAGCGTTCAGAAGGGAGGAACCTTCTTCAAATTTAGCTTTATACATATATATTTCAACTTCAGTGAAAACATTGCTTTAGAACAATAGTGAGCGGTACCTGAAGACTGGTATCATACAAAACATTGCATGGAGAATAACCAAAAGGGGAGAAGAAAAAGAGAAAAGTGTAAAGAATTTAAGGGAAAAAAGAGAGGAAAGAAAGCAGAAAGTTACTGCATTGGCTCCGTCACTGGCTCAGGGTGGGTCCTCCCCAAGATGTCACCGCCCATTGTGGTCATCTAGCCTATCCCGTATGCTAGTGGTCATCTTCTCCATATGCTCAACATGCTTAACCCTAGAATACAGGGCTTCCGGGGAAGGTGCTGAGCGTTTCTTTCAGTTAAGGGCCACTAGGCATTGTGCAGCCGTGAGAATGTGTCTGAGTAAATTCTTATGGGGTTTGGCTATTTTCAGTTGGGAGAGGCCTAACAGGAAGAATTTCGGTGTCATGGGTATCGGCACCTCAAAGAGGCGGTTCAGTTGCTGTTGTGTCGAGCGCCAGAATGGAGCTATTAAGGGGCAGGTCCAGTAGCTGTGAAAAAGAGTGCCTTTGTCCCTCTGGCAGCGCCAATAGTGGTCAGAGCTGGAGGGGTAGATAAAATGGAGCACGTCTGAAGTCAGATACTAAAAGTACAGAATTTTGTAAGCATTTTCCTTATAGAGAGTACATAAATAACTCTTGGCAGCCTGAGTCCAGATCGCCCGCCAGGTCTCCACAGGGATTTCCTCTCTCAGCTCTCTTTCCCAGAGGAGCATGCAAGCATGTTTGCCCTGATCTAGTTCGGAGAATGTATTAAGGATCTGATAAATATCAGAGATCAGTCCTCTGCGTGCGGAGCCCTCTACTATAATGTGTTCAAATGAGGAAGGTGTGGAAAATTGCAGACGCAGAGTTATGGTTCTGGGCATAGTGTCGAATCTGCAAGTATTCATAGAACACCTAGCGGGGTAGGTCATGTTTGTCTTGGAGTTCAGAAAATGGCAGCAATTTGCGGTATCTATGATCTACTAGGTGTCCAAAGTGGACAAGGTTCCGTGACGCCCAGGGCCATGACATCTGTCAGGTAAGGCTAGCAGGCACTTTAGGGTTGCAGAGGAAGGCGGTCAGCAGTGATCTTTCAGATTTAAGCTCGTGTTCACGAGATAGCTTACGCCATAGCCGCCCAAGCTGGGACATTGACCCCAGTAGCTGACCGGTTTCCACCTCCGCACCCCCCTTCCTAGAGAAGGCTGTTCAGATGTACAGGCGCCAGCAACATTTTTCTCTATTTCCGTCCATTTATTGTAGGAACGTTGGGTAAACCAGGAGACTATCACACGTAGCTGGGCCGCCTGGTAGTATTTTACTAGTGTTATGACTAATTTCTGATTGGGACTCTAAAATAAAAGTTAATACTGCAGCTGCAGGAACAGATTCACAGGAATCAATCACTGTGTTTAAAATGTCCGTTCTACCCATTTATCTAGGGGCTCAGTATAGGCGGAACCGTACCTTCGGTTCATATATTCTCTAGCGCTCATCTTGCGCTGGGCATTATCTGAAGGCCTCTTACCCTTCATTCCCTTACTTATTTTAATGCCCATAATGACTGGCCAGTCTTCTCTACTAGTGCCTATACCCTTTTGCCTCTAAAACAAATAGTACAGCAAATCTGCAGATTTACAAGAATAGTCTCCACTTATCTACGTGGATAGAAGGGGTTTATGACAATAGACAAAACACTCATTAAGAGACCCTCCTTGTCTCTTCTCTTCTCTGTGAGTTTTATCTGACCCTACCATGCGCCTCTGACCCAGGTCGCCCACAAGGAGTCAACGCAGGGAACTGCAGAGGATTCTCCCTATCCACACACAGTCCAACCCGTGAAGGGGGACACAAACACATTCACACACACACGTTACCCAACCAGAAAGGTCCGAGAGTGGTCTGGTTTCCTGGAGAACCGACAGATAGAATACCTAGGAAAGGCAGAAATATAGCAAGCTTAAGGACAGCTTACCTAGCCGGCATTTAGAGGTCTGCGTTCCCGATGATCCCGATCGAATCGCGGTTCCTTCTGGAAACTCTGCCAAACTCCTGATATCTGACTCGCCAAAACTGTTATGACTAATTTCTGATTGGGACTCTAAAATAAAAGTTAATACTGCAGCTGCAGGAACAGATTCACAGGAATCAATCACTGTGTTTTAAAATGTCCGTTCTGACGAAATTTATTATTACATGTTATTTTATACACAGATAAGAAAGGGGTGGTGTGAGATGTTATTAAAAACGAACAAATAGAAATACGTTATTAAAAGCTAAACAAATAGAAATATATTATTAAAAGCTAGCGAATAGAACAATTGCAAAAGTAAAACATGGATAGGGGAGGGGGGGGAGTAGAGAGTTTCTAGAGGAGACGTGTCTGTGTGTTAGGTGAAGGTTACAGAACACAGAACAAAATGGAGTCTCTTGTGCTTAAATGAACAGTACAATGAATGTCCATGTCACTAGGTTGGGGACTGCCAGGCCCCCATCAGCACGCAATGCCATCAGGACTAATTGGGGTATCCTATGTCTTTTATAGTTCCACAAGTATCGTATTACCGTAAGTCAGCTTGTAATTTGCGTAGGTGACTGTAGGGGACAGGGAAGGATAACCATCTTGACAGATGTAATTTGCCCCAGGAGAGAGATATGATGGGTTTTCCATTTTTGGACCAGTTCCCTAATTGACCTATATAAGTGGGGGAAATTAGCTTGATATAGTGTGGCGAAAAGACGGGGTGAGATTAACCACCAAATATTTTAAAGTACGTTCCCAATTATAGGGGAAACAAGACCGTAGGTGGTGGATTTTATCCTCTGGGAGGGTAACTGGGAGGGCTATGGACTTAAACGCATTTGTTTTGTAACCTGAAATTGCCCTATAGTTGTCAAGTTCAGCATGAAAATTAGGAGGGAAGATCCTGGGCTCGGTCAAGGTGAGGATAATGTCATCCACAAACAGTGAGATTTTGAATTCCTTTCCCCTAACCGATATACCTCGAACGTCCAGGTTCCCACAAATGGTCGCTCTACACATAAGGCAAATAGCAAAGGGGAGAGCGGGCAACCCTGACGAGTACCATTAGTAACTGGGAAGGAGGACGAGAGGGCAAAAGGGGTCTTTACTTGTGACGTGGGGTTGGTGTAAAGATGTTGTACCACCCACAGGAAGGGTCCCCTGAAGCCCATGTGACGAACAGAAAAGACAAACCAAGACGGTCTAAGGCCTTCTCTGTGTCCAGACTCAGAATGAGGGACTCTGAGTTGTCTATATTGGCTACATCAATTAAGTCTATGACCTTTCTTGCGTTATCTCAACATGGTGTTTCATGTCTCTTAGCAAAAGGCAGTGGTCTGCACCCTGAATTTGAGTGGACTGCTAGTTTGGTCTCCTATATCTCCTCCTCAGCCACCTCCACCCTATCCGCTAGGTGTTTGAGACCTGTGTGGAGGGCCTGAATTTCAGCTTGGCATGTGGCTTTCATATCCTCTATGAGCTTTTTAAAATACTCCTTAGTTGGAATGGCTTGTAGATACGATTGCCATGGGGGGGGGGGGCATGTGGAGGTGGCCAGCGTCATCTTGGTAAGGCTGCAGGTGAGAGGTAGAGGGCTGTGGATGGGAGTCCTCCGCAGAGGTACCGTGAGCCTGAGGGGTAGGCCGCGGTGGAGGGTCCCAGGGCTCAGACCACGTTGGAGTGTGGGAGGGTGATGGCGCTGGCTCAGATGGACTCCCCATCTGAGGAGGTGCACGGAAGTTTGCAATCTGGGCATAGGGGGGGGGGTCCCAGTGATTCTCCTGGTAGAGCTAGAGTCTCTGGAGTGGGACTGTCTCTGGGCCTTGGGGGAGGCAGGCACAGGCGTGTTGGGCGGGTGAGGCCTACTATTACCTTCAGGCATCTGGTAGGCCCGTGGAAGTGTGGGGCCTGGGAGGGCTGGAAAGTCCTCCGAATCCTCTGAAGGGGCAGGAGAGTCAGGGCTGCTCTCGTGTCTGATGCTTTCTGCAATAGCCGCAGGAAGGTGTCTGTGCACTGTGTGAATGATGCGGAGGGCTGGTCGTGAATTGCGGCCTGCTCCTCACATGGTGTTGCTGGGGAGAAGAGATGCCGGTAGGACAGACTCACCATCTGTGGAGGTCCATCGGGCCCTGGAGCCATGAGATGGGGTGCTGGCGGATCCCGTTGAGGCTGCTGGGCCTGAGATGGAGGGTGCGGTGAGGCCCAAGATCGGGAGGAGACGTGTCTGGCGCCATCTTGTCAGCTCCGCCTGCAGACATGTTGGGAGCCCTAAAATAGTCCCGGAAGGTCGTGGAGGACCCTGGCGGGGTTGAGACGATCCTTTGGCTGAGGAGGAGCAGTGGTCCTGAATCTGCCCATGGATGGGGGGGAGAAAACCCTGAAATTTGCCTTGAAGTTGTGGGCTGAGGGAGAGCTAGCTGGCCAAGCATCCATTTAGGTCAGCTTCCGGTTACACCCTGAGTATAAAAGGGGTTAAAGTTGTTTAGGACATTCCATACCCGAACACAAAGCAGCTACCGAACACTCTAATCAGCCGAATAAGAAACCCATATGAATAATTCTCCCCCAAGTACGAGACAAGGCTCTGTGTTAAGGGTCAAGCAGGAAACAGACTCTTTCAATTAACATGTTGAGTTCAGAATCAAACAAACCAAGAATAGTCTTTACATATATCCTGGGAGATAGTGTGGATAAATATTACTGTCCCATTTTAAGTAATCCAAGATATATTTCCTCAGTCACCCTGTGCCAGGATAGCACAGGGTGACTTAGACATAAGAGGTGCATGGGGAGCTAAAACAAGGGTATCCCATACTTTCCAAGGGATTCTGAGTTCCACGGGCCCTCCCGTCACAACCCCCATGCCATTTTTTTTAAATTGGCGGCCGCAAAACGCATAGATGGGAACTTGTACCATAGGAAACCATGTTAAATGAACTGTAGTATGTTTCTGCAAACTGCAAAATGCACTATAAAATTCATAGGTGTGAACCTAGGGTTAGTCAGCACGTCCCGGCCAATGAGTCAGGACCTGCTGATCAGCTGTGTGTCAATACAGGGGTCTGTAGAGAGGGAACAATCTCTCTGTTTCTTATCCCTCAGTTCCCACAAAGTGTCAGATTGCCCTCCGCAATATCACAGTCCCACTATAAGTCGCTGATCGCCATCATTACTAGTATAAAAAAAAACTAAATAAAATCCCAGTATATATACCATAGAATGTAGACGCTATAGCTTTTGCACAGACCAGTTAATATACACTTATTGGGATTTTTTTTTTTAACCAAAGAACAAAGAATACATTTTGGCCTAAATTTATGAAGAAATTAGATTTTTTTTATCCAATATGTTTTATAAACAGAAATAATAGTTTTTTTGTTTTATATAATAAAACACCCAGTCATGCTCAAATACCACAAAAAGAAAGCTCTAATTGTGTGAAAACAAAATGATAACAAGTTCACACAGTTACGGTGTTACATGACTGAGCAATTGCCAGTTAAAGTAGCGCAATGTTGAATAGCAAAAATGTCCTGGTCATGAAGGGGCTAAAACCTTCTGGAGCTCAAGTGGCTAAAGAATTCCAGGTATGGATATTTTATACAGTTATAATAATTCAGCTGGACCAACGTACCTATATATGTACAGAACTGTGCAAGTTTTAGGTAGGTGTGAAAAAATGCTGTAAATGAAGCATCCCAGACAGACTCAGTGATGTTGAGATCGGGGTTCTGTGGGGGCCAAACTATCACTTCCTTGTTCTTCTTTACTCTGAACATAGTTCTTAATGACATTGGCTGTATGTTTAGGGTAGCTGTCTTGCTGCAGAATAAATTTGAGGCCAATCACACACCTCCCTGATGGTATGACATGATGGAGAAGTATCTGACTGTATTTCTCAGCATTGAGGACACCATTGATCCTGACAAAATCTCCAACTCCATATGCAGACATGCAGGTCCAAACTTAGAAGGAACCTCCACCTAGGGTTGCCACCTTTTCTTCAAGCCAAACCCGAACACCTTAGCAGCACAGGGCCACATGTTTGTTTCGTAGTATATGTTCTGTCTCAAGGACATTCAGGTAAACCAATCTTATCCCATAAACATGATACCATATTTCTTCGATCGCAGTATATTGGAACAAGCTAGCTGAAACTACAAATAACAAGAATAAACCTTGATAAGTGCAATATCCCATTTATTTAGCATACATTTCAGAGACAAAGATACACAGTACAATATGAGACAGTAAAAACTTACTTTTTAAGTTCTCTAAGGGATGATGGTAAGAGATTGAAATAAGACATATCCTGCCTCCTGCAGTGTCTATTCCTGTGAGATTTTACCCAGAATACTTTGCCTTCTAATCACTTCCTGGGTTATACTGTACATTTAATAATAACAAAGTTGAAACAATACCAAAAAGAGACGCTAGATGGCGCCTACACTCTGCAAATGATTTCTATAGAAAATACAACATTAAATGCCATTTTAATCAACACAAATGCAGATAATCAGAATATAGACATCTGATGGACAGAACAGTATACACTATAGGATTATAAAAGACCTGGGACACTTTTGGGTGTCCCAAAGAGAGCAGTAATGTGGCATGCTGTGGTGAATAGTGGGTGAATGAATGAATAATTTATATAGCGCTACAATGCGAACTGAATCGCCTCAAGGCGCTGTATTCGTGCTTTGTTGTCAAGCTTCTAGAAGAGGTAGGTCTTGAGTTTTTTCTTGAAGGCCTGATGGTTTTCTTCCATGCGGATGTCGGTTGGTAGAACGTTCCATAGCCGTGGTCCTTGGGCAGCGAATCTCCATTCCCCCTTTGATTTGTAGGTGTGGCCATACTGCTTTTGCTGACATCATTGCCCCGCCCCCCCCAGTAATGCCACACCTGCCCCCAGGCAGCCACCCGCAGCTCCCAGATGGCAAAAGATTTGTGTGTGACTATCTCGGTTACTTGGGGAGCCACAGCCTGGTCTGAATAATGTGTCCGGTTTCAGGCAGACTAAAACCCGGACACATGAACCAAAACCCGGACTGGCCAGGTGAATACTGGACAGGTGGCAACCCTCCTTCCACCATGCTTCACTGGTATCTGCAGACACTCCAGTGGTACAATGAACATCAGAATTGTGACATAAAAAGTGAGGATAGGCTGTATATTAACCACAGTTTTACTGCTACAGGGCGGTCCTCCTGTGCAGAATCACGCGTATATATATCTATATATATATATATATATATATATATATATATATATAGATATATATACACACACACACATACACGTGTGATTCTGCACTTCCGCCTAGGTGGCGCGCACCGCTGGTAGTCTGATTATGCTGTGATTAATCACAGCAGAGGCCGATCTCCTGGTTCCGGGCACTGGATGTTCACTGGCACCTTCCGATCGTCATTAAAACACACAGAATGGAGCTTTGCCTATGTAAACAAGGCAGATCTCCGTTCTGACACTTCCCCTAGTAAAAGCAACACATACAGTAAACAAAAACACTGGCTAGGCACACAGTTAATCCTTTGAATGTCCTAGATGTTAACTCCTTCCCTGCCAGTGTCATTAGTACAGTGACAGTGCATATTTTCAGTACTGATTACTGTATTAATGTCACTGGTTCCCGCAAAGTGTCAGTAAGCGTCCGATTGTCCGCCGCAATATTGCAGTCCCACTATAAGTTGCCATTACTAGTAAAAAAAATTCCAGTATATATCCCATAGTTTGTAGACGCTATAACGTTTGCGCAAACCAATCAATATACGCTTATTGGGATTTTTTTAAACCAAAAATATGTAGTAAAATTCATATTGGTCTAAATTGATGAAGAAATTTGACTTTTTACATTTTTTTATTGGATATGTTTTATAGCAGAAAGTAAAAAATATAGTTTTTTTTCAAAATTGGCTCTTTTTCCGTTTATAGTGATCAAATACCACCAAACAAAAGCTCTAATTGTGGGGAAAAAATTGACATCAATTTTATTTGGGTGAAGCATTGCATGACTGTGCAATTGTCAGTTAAAATAACACAGTGCTGTATCGCAAACAATAGCCTGGTCATGAAGGGGGGTAAATCTTCTGGGGATCTGGAAGTGGTTAAATGCACCTATTCATGCATTTTGTGCATACACATACATTTTGTCATTCTTAAGAGTCTGTGTGCAAGATGCCTAATTTATGTTGCATTCATATGTGTTTAGACAATGTCCTGAACTGAACAAGGCATAGCTATATATGTAACATCCTGTGTTCTGACTTCACTGGCTGCATACTTGCTCCAAGTCACTGAAAACCAGAGATAGCCAATAAACTAGTATTTTCTGGAGGTCTGTAATGGCTGCCTCCCACTCCCCTAAGAGCATTCCACCTATGACAGTAACTGCAGACATTACAGGAAGAATGTAGCTCAAACCATCAGCACAGCTCCACCTGGCGACTTCCTGTGTTCCAAGCCTCTTTCTGATTACAAGGCGTCAGCAGGAAGCAAACCCACTCATTGGTTCTTCCTCCAATTCTACCTTCCCCCCTACATGACACCAGGCTCGTCATGTGACAGGTGGTGCTGTGTTCACGTGACCCCTCCCGATTCTCCGGGTTCCCCCTGGTCGGTGTAGTGACGTAACTATTCCTCTTTTGCTCATCCTCTGATACCGACCCGTCCCCGCCGCCACCATGATGTCCTTGTCCGAGCTCTACTTCAATGTGGACAGCGGCTACCTGGAGGGCTTAGTCCGGGGCTTCAAGGCCGGGGTCCTCACCCAGGGGGACTACCTGAACCTGGTGCAGTGCGAGACCCTGGAGGGTGAGTGATCGGGTCATATGGGGGGAGGGGCTACAATATTCATTCTGAGAGAATCTCCCTTCACCATCAATTCACAATATGGCAGAATCCCCCCTACAGACAGAGGTCACCCACCCACATCTTATACAGAGCCATTCATTTATGTCATGGTGACCCCCCATACCTCTTATATTATTCACCACTTCCTGGTGACCCCATCAGACCACCCAATTCATCATACAAATCCATTCATCTATGTTGGACCCCTCCTCATCTTCATGGGGTAACCCCTTACCTCTTATATCATTCATCACTTCCTGGTGACCCCATAACAGCACCCACATCTCATACAGAGCCATTCATTTATGTCATGGTGACCCCATATCATTCATCACTTCCTGGTGACCCCATCACACCACCCAATTCATCATACAAATTCATTCATTCATTAATTTATGTCATGGTGACCCCATACCTCTTGTATCATTCATCACTTCCTGGTGACGCCATCAGACCACCCAATTCATCATACAAATTCATTCATTTGTTAGGACCCCTCCTCGTCTTCATGGGGTGACCCCATACCTCTTATATCATTCATCGCTTCCTGGTGACGCCATAACACCACCCATATCTCATTCATTCATGTCAGGGTGACCCCGTACCATTCATATTATTTACCCCTTTCCTGGTGACACTGTACCATTAACCACATCTCATACAGATTCAATCAAGACAGGATCCATCATCATCGTAGGGTGACCCCCATACCTCTCATATCATTCATCACTTCCTGGTGACCCCATAACACCACCCACATCTTAGTGTTATCTCTTATGGCTCCTTCCTATTACAGAGTGACCCCCACATCTATCACATCATTCCCCACTCCCTGGTACCCCATACCATCAACCAGATCTCCATGTTATTTCTCAGGGCCCTCTTCATCATATTGCGGTGACCCCCATACATCTTATGCCATTCATCACTTCCTGGTGACTCCATACCACCCTCCATATCCCATACAGATCTATTCATATATGTTATGACTCCTCATCTTAATGGGGTGAGCCCACCATTTCATATCATTCATCACTTCCTGGTGACCCCATACCAGATCTTTGTGATTATTTATTCATCAGGACCCTCCTCATGGGGTGACACCATGTCTATAATCCCATTAATTGCTAACCAGTGCCCCATACCATCATCCAGATCTCCATGTTATTTCTTAGTGCCCTCCTAATCATAATGAGGTGACCCCTATACCTCTTATGCTATTCATCACTTTATGGTGACCCCCCATACCACCACCCACATCTCCGATCTTTTATGTCAGGACCCCTCCTCATCATATTGAGGTGACCCCCCCTTGCCTCATACCATTTATCACTTCCTGGTGACTCCATTCCACCACCCACATCTCATACAGATCTATTCATTCATATCAGGACCCTCATCATCAGGTGACCCCAAGCCTCCTTTATTCATCACTTCCAGGTGACCCCATATCAACCTCTAGATCTCAGTGTTATCTGTTATGGCTCCTCCCTATTACAGAGTGATCCCACATCTATCATATCATTCATGATCTCCATGTTATTTCTTAGGGCCCTCCTCATCATGGGACACCCCCATTGCTATCCTAAATTGTATTACTTCCTAATGGATAGCCTTCATGGAGCAGTGGTGACCCGTGGCATAAAGTGCATCCGGAAAGTATTCCACAGCGCTTCACTTTTTCCACATTTTGTTATTTACAGCATTATTCCAAAATTTATAAAACAAATTATTTTCCTCAAAATTCTGCAAACAATACCCCATAATGACAACATGAAAGAAGTTTGTTTGAAATATTTGAAAATTTATAAAAAAAACAAAAAAACTAAATAAATCCCATGTACATAAGTATTCACAGCCTTTATTCAATACTTTGTTGAAGCATCTTTGGCACCAATTACAGCCTCAAGTCTTTTTGAGTATGATGCTACAAGCTTGGCACACCTATTTCTGGGCAGTTTCTCCCATTTTTCTTTGCTGCACCTCTCAAGCTCCATCAGGTTGGATGGGGAGCATCGGTGTACAGCCATTTTCAGATCCCTCCAGAGATGTTCAATCAGGTTCAAGTCTGGGCTCTGGCTGGGCCACTCAAGGACATTCACAGAGTTGTCTATAGCCACTCCTTTGTTATCTTGGCTGTGTGCTTAGGGTCATTGTCCTGTTGGAAGATGAACCTTCGCCCCAGTCTGAGGTCCAGATTGCTCTGGAGCAGGTTTTAATCAAGGATGTCTCTGTACATTGCTGCATTAATCTTTCCCTCAATCCTGACTAGTCTCCCAGTTCCTGCCGCTGAAAAACATCCCCACAGCATGATGCTGCCACCACCATGCTTCACTGTAGGAATGGTATTTGCCAGGTGATACTCAGTGCCTGGTTTTCTCCAGAAATTACGCTTGCTATTTAGGCCAAAGAGTTCAATCTTTGTTTCTTCAGACCAGAGAATTTAGTTTCTCATGGTCTGAGAGTCCTTCAGGTGCCTTTTGGCAAACTCCAGGCAGGCTGTCATGTGCCTTTTACTGAGGAGTGGCTTCTATCTGCCCATTCTACCATACAGGCCTGATTGGTGGAGTGCTCCAGAGATGGTTGTTCTTCTGGAAGGTTCTCTTCTCTCCATAGAGAAACGCTGGAGCTCTATCAGAGTGACCGTCGGGTTCTTGGTCACCTCCCTGACTAAGGCCCTTCTCCCCCGATCACTCAGTTTGGACGGGTGGCCCACTCTAGGAAGAGTTTTGGTGGTTATAAACTTCTTCCATCTATGGATGATGGAGGCCACTGTGCTCATTGGGATCTTCAATGCTGCAGAAATATTTCTGTACCCTTCCCCAAATCTGTGCCTCGATACAATCCTGTCTCAGAGGTCTACAGACAGTTCCTTGGACTTCATGACTTGGTTTGTGCTCCGACATGCACTGTTAACTGTGGGACCTTATATAGACAGGTGTGTGCCTTTCCAAATCATGTCCAATCAACTGAATTTACCACAGGTGGGCTTCAATTAGGTTGTAGAAAAATCTCAAGGATGATCAGTGGACACAGGATGCACCTGAGCTCAAATTTGAGTGTCATGGCAAAGGCTGTGCATAGTTATGTACATGGAATTTCTTTTTATTCCTGTTTTTTATTTTTTAATAAATTTGCAAAGATTTTTAACAAACTTCTTTCACGTTGTCATTATGGAGTATTGTTTGTAAAAATTTTAGTAAAATAATGAATTTAAGCCATTTTGGAATAAGGCTGTAACATAACAATGTGGAAAAAGTGAAGCGCTGTGAATACTTTCTGGATGCATTGTAATCTCACTGTCTTCTGCCAGCATCCCTCTTCATCATGGAGTGACCCTGTGCCTCCTTCGTTGCTTATTGGTTACTCATGCCATCATCCAGGTCTCAGTTCTGTCTGTCAGTCCCTTCCTCAGGATGGAGTGACACCATGCCCATTATCTCATGACCCGTGGCATCATTCAGATCTCTGTGTCACTATTCTTATTGTGCCCCCATGCCCCAGCCTGGTAGGTACCTGTCACTGGGTGTTGACCCAATGCCATCATTCGGATCTCAGAGCCATGTGTCAGGGTCGATTGTCGTCATGAGGTGACCCCAGTACCTATCCACTCACTCACTGTCTCCTGCAGTTTACTTTTCCACTGATCGCTGACACTCTAACCTTCAGATCTCAGTATCTTCTATCGGGGTCCATTGTCATCATTTATATCCTACCATTCATGGCCTCCTGCTGGATACACTTTAACCACTTGCCTACAGGGCACTTACACCCCCTTCCTGCCTAGGCAATTTTTCAGCTTCCAGCGCTGTCGCACTTCGAATGACAGTTGCGTGGTCATGCAACACTGTACACAAACACGTTATCATTTTCTTCACACAAATTGAGCTGTCTTTTGGTGGTATTTAATCACTGCTGGGTTTTTTATTTTTTACAAAAAAAAAAACGACCCCAAATTTTGAAAAATATAATATTTTCTTTTCTTTTTTTTTTTTTTTACTTAGTTTCTGTCAGTAAATTTTGTAACAAAGTCATTTTTCTCCTTCACTGATGTGCGCTGATAAGGTGGCACTGATGGGCACTGATAGGCTGAACTGGTAGACAGAGGCACGCAAGCGCACTGTGCACGCCGCTGTTAGCGGCGAAATGCCGCCAGTGGCGGCTCCCGTGCTCATGCGCGGGAGTGACGTCATCGCGGCTCCATCAAATGACAGCGCCGAAGCAGCGAGACCCACCAAGAAGATGGAGGCGCCGTACACAAGGGGGACAGCGGTGACTTCGCTGGCTCCAGTGTCAGGTAAGTGACACATAATGGACTACTAAGCAATGCATAGTAGTCCATTATGCTTTACCTTTACAAAGACAACAGTAAAACCTGACAGGTGTTCTAATTTCTTTACTCTGTCCAAAACTAGAAAAGACGTTTTGCCTTTAGTTGTACGTCAAGCTTTTAATTTTGTATCTTTTATATGTGCCTGCCATTTAGCTTCAGAATATGCTTTTATATGTTATTGGTGTTTGTGATTTTTGTTTTTTATTGGGGGGTATAAGGTTTTAAGGCCATACCAGCATCTGTCTGAGAATGGAGATGGAACTGAAAATACTGATCAGGATGTGACTTTTGTGGTGTTGCAATTGAATTCCTTTTTTTTCTCCGAAGTCAGTTGACTTTATGTTGCAACAATGGTGAAAGGGTATTTTTTTTGGGATAGTAGAATTGAGATGATCAGCTGACCTGACGATTCCAGTCTCACATGTTGTAATGTGTCTATAGAAAATCCTTGGCTGAGCAGTCTTTTGAAGAAGAATCAATCAGTTGGGTTTCATACTCCAGGCCAACCCTTAGGGATCATTTATATCTATCCAGTTTATTGTGTATTAGTGCAGCCTTGTTTTTGTTTTTTTTTTAATTTTTTTTGGACTGGGCTGCCAAGGCACCACAACAAACCTAAAATTAACATATTCAATTTTTTTTTTTAACAAGAAAGCATATTAAATTTTTTAGTGCATTAATGTGCTTTGTGGTGCACTGCAGTGCATGTGTGTTGGAGGTAAGTTTCTTTAGTGCAGTGGTCTCCTAACCGCAGCCCAGGGTCAGATGTAGCCCTTTGCTGGCCTTTATCTGGCCCTTGGGAAAGTGTTCCTCTCACTGATACAAGGCACCATTCCTCCGGCTGGCACCAACGGTGGGGCACCATTCCTCCGGCTGACACCAACGGTGGGGCACCATTCCTCCGGCTGGTACCACTCTCAGGTCCCCCTAAAGTCTGAAGGACCGCAAACTGGGCTTTTTTTTTTCTTTTAGAAAGTTTGTAGACCCTGCTTTAGTTCATTGGCACTGTGAGGCACAAACGTGGATGTTGTGTTACCCATACTGGTGGTGTTTGTGTGTTTTTTTTTTTTTTTGTTTGTTCTGTGAGGTGAGCACTGGTGTCTCTGTCCCTGTTGAAGTGACATCCCCATACTTCTGACGGGGCACAAAAGACGTCAGAAACATACTGAATGGAGAAGCTGCAGTAATATCTTGAGAGATGTTTGAACCCTTCACTATTCTACCCAAAATTAGTTTCCCATAAACACAAGAAGTAGTCCAAAACAGGCCTTAGCATTGTTATATGCCTGCACACATTTTTATAGGTAGGTAATATAGGTGCCATGGCCATTATAACTGCTTGAATACACACATCCTTCAGGTGCGGGGAATTGCTCCAGGCTGGGGTGCTAGGTTTACTATGCTAGGGCACAAGGGTGATGTCAGCCCCCCCCCCCCCCCACCAAGGAAACTCTTAGCTTTCCATCTATTATCCAATGGCCATGGAGACATTTTGTGATGTGGTGTCTTCCATCACCAGTTGGCAAATACGAGGCTTGTATTTTTTTTTCATTGGGCTTTATAAGTGACAGTGGTGGTGGACAACTCCTACCTGTTGGAGAGTGATGTGCTGTGATTTTGCAAGGATGGCTGTAGTGGGCAGGGGGTTGGCAAAGCCTTCCAGAATTCACCTGGTAAGCAAGAGATTATGCCGTCTGGGCTACTTTTATGGGGCTTATAACAGGAAAAAAATATTTTCAGATATGTGATACAACTACCCATGTGCTTGATTTCTGTATATCCATAATCCTTTTGGTTTCTGTAAACTGAAATTGATCAAACTTAAAGATGAAGTAAACTGTCCATTCTACAGCCCATAAAACTCTGAATTCCTGGTTACCTACAGCCAATGTGTATTTTCCTTATTCCCAGTAGGGGATAAAGGTTTGCAGAATTTGTGAAGACTTGGTCTGTGTGGTCATAGTGTACATTGGCCTTATTTACTCTTCTCTTTGGCGTTTCACATACCGCACCTAAGTGTGTCAGCCTACAAAAGTCAGTGTGCCATCTGTGTTTCAGATAAATTACGGGTTACTATAATTTAGGTTAAAAATTTGATTAATTAAGTTCAACTCTAGGTATGGGTTTTATGCATAGTTACATGGGTCCAGCTTGGACCATTTTACGTTTGCTTATTATATACCTGATGTACTGCTGTGGAAGTGGCACAGGACCCAGAAAAAGGTGGTGATCAGTGTAGTAGTGGTGACTACTGCAGTGATTGCTAAGGTATTCTGGGTCCTGTGGCGAATGGCTGCATAGTTGCCACAGGCGATCGATCGCTCGGCACCGTTCACAGAACAAATTTTATTTTTATTGATGAATGTATGATGTTTTCTGATTGGACAACATGTAGAGGCTGGACAGTGACGTCACAATCTCTACAACATCCAATCAGAGAGCGCTTTGTATTTATTGAGAAATCAAATTGTAGAGGCTATACACTGCGCCCTGCATTTTATGAAGGACTTGTAAAATGTAGGCATGGTGTAAACTCCCTGCGGTTTCCATCGCATAGTGGTATCTGCCCTCTGTTGTACAATAGGACCCTCAGTCTGGTTATTTGCATCCCATTACCACTATGCTTTTCCTGAAATATGGCAGTAGATATCATTTTTTTTTCTCTCTCTCTCTGGAAGGGGTAGGGTATGGCCAAAGTGAGGGGACATCCAGAAGTCCTATTCTTTTTACTAAAAGTACAGAGACCAAGGGTTGAAATTTAGGTGGTAAGAAATGATTCACCCGTGGGGCCCATGTAGCTTCAAATGTTTACATGGTATTGTTTGGTTTTGACGATCCCTCTTCATTGAGCATGGTCCAAATGATATCTCGTTCACCTTTTTATGGAGACCAAGGCTTGGTCACTTCCAAGATATCCCAATGATCTTCTTCACAGCTGTAAGTACCTATACAGTACGTCCCCCTACTTAGGAATGAGTTCCGTCCCGGGAACCTATTCATAAGTCCAACTTGTTTGGGCCAGAAAAGATCAGCTCTTGCAGACAAAGGCAACATTGCTTGTTTTGGTACAGCAATCAGTCAGTTTTTTTTCTTTCAGCCCACTGGGTTTAACGAAAAAACTGAGTGTGTGTGTACCCAGCTTTACGGATTGGACAAGTGAACACATATTGGCATCTTTGAAAGTTTGCGTATGTAGGGGACTTGCTGTATTGGGTTAAATTGCATTGAGGTGTTTTCTTTTTTGTTTTCTTTCTTTTTTTTTCTTCAAGAAGTGCAGTCGTTGGGTCTTTACACAGTGGCTTTGCAGAGTAGTATTTGAAATAAATTTTACGTAATTGAAATATGCTTTCGTTTTTAACATTCTAGCACATTGCCAATGGTTCCTGTAGCAGCTTCGGGAGTTCCAGCACTTGTGACTTTACAGTCATATGACCCTACATCAGTATATTATTGTTGTATTGCTTCAAAACAAATATCGGAGCCTAATATATATATATATATATATATATATATATATATATAGTGTGTGTGTGTGTGTGTGTGTGTGTGTGTGTGCGCGCGGTATGCATATACAGTATCTCACAAAAGTGAGTACACCCCTCACATTTTTGTAAATATTTTATTATATCTTTTCATGTGACAACACTGAAGAAATTACACTTTGCTACAATGTAAAGTAGTGAGTGTACAGCTTGTATAACAGTGTAAATTTGCTGTCCCCTCTAAATAACTCAACACACAGCCATTAATGTCTAAACTGCTGGTAACAAAAGTGAGTACACCCCTAAGTGAAAATGTCCAAATTAGGCCCAAAGTGTCAATATTTTGTGTGGCCACCATTATTTTCCAGCACTGCCTTTAACCCTCTTGGGCATGGAGTTCACCAGAGCTTCACAGGATGCCACCGGAGTCCTCTTCCACTCCTCCATGATGACATCACAGAGCTGGTGGATGTTAGAGACTTTGCGCTCCTCCACCTTCCATTGGAGGATGCCCCACAGATGCTCAATAGGGTTTAGGTCTGGAGACATGCTTGGCCAGTCCATCACCTTTTCCCTAAGCTACAGTGCCTTGCAGAAGTATCCCCCCCACCTTGAAATTTTTCGTGTTTTGTTGCCTCACAACCTGGAATTAACATGGATTGTTTGAGGATTTGCATATTTTTTTTTACGGAACATGCCCACAACTTTGAAGATGTTTTCTTTCAAAAAAAAATAGGACAAAATAACTAAGTCAATGTGCATAACTATTCACCCCCCTAAAGTCGATACTTTTGTAGAGCCACCTTTTGCGGCAATCGCAGCTCCAAGTCGCTTTTGATAAGTCCTCTATGAGCTTGCCACTTCTTACCACTGGGATTTTTGCCCATTCCTCCTGGCAAAACTGCTCCAGCTCCTTCAAGTTGGATGGTTTGCACTTGTGAACAGCAATCTTTAAGTCCGACCACAGATTTTCTATTGGATTGAGGTCTGGGCTTTGACTATGCCATTCCAACACATTTACATGTTTCTCCTTAAACCACTTAAAGGGGTTGTAAACCCTTACAAACCACTTTGACCTACAGGTAAGCCTAGATTAAGGTTTACCTGTAGGTCCAATAAATATCTCCTAAACCTACACCTAGGAGATATTAAGAAAAGAAAAGGCACCGCTATCTACGGCGCATGCGCCGCAGACAGCAGCGCGCAGGCGCACTGAGCATGCCGGAGATCACGGTGATATGCCGCTCTCATGCACATGCGCGGGAGTGACGTCATCGCGACTCCAGCGAATGACAGCGCTGGAGCAGCGAGACCCGGAAGTCACTCCGGGAGTGATGGTGGAGGACATGGACGAGGGTCGCTTCAGGGGCTTCGTTCTCAGGTAAGTTATTCATAATGAGCTAGTATGCTATGCATACTAGCTCATTATGCCTTTGCCTTGCCTTTGCCTGGTGCAGGTTTTGCTCAAGAATATCCCTGTATTTAGCACCATCCATCTTTCCCTCAACTCTGACCAATTTCCCAGTCCCGACTGTTATTCTTTGGGTGATGTGTTCGGTTTATGCCAGACATAGCATTTTCTTTGATGGCCAAAAAGTTAAATTTTTGTCTCCTCAGACCAGAGCACCTTCCTCCATACATTTTGGGAGTATCTGACATGCCTTTTCGCAAACTCAAAATGTGCCATTTTATTTTTTGCTGAAAGTAATGTCTTTCTTCTGGCCAATCTGCCATAAAGCCCAACTCTATGGAGCTTACGGCTTATTGTCATGCTATATACAGATGTTCCAGTCTCTGCTGTGGAACTCTGCAGCTCCTCCAGGGTTACCTTAGGTCTCTGTGCTGCCTCTTTGATTAATGCCCTCCTTGCCCAGTCCTTGAGTTTTGGTGTGCGGCCGTCTCTTGGCAGGTTTGTTGTTGTGCCATGTTCTTTCCATTTGGTTATGATGGATTTGATGGTGCTCCTAGGGATCATTGTTGAACTTCCAGTGACCAGTATGAGAGAGTGAGAGTGATAACACCAAATTGAACACACCTGAGACCTTGTAACACTGAGTCACATGACACCGAGGAGGGAAAATGGCTAATTGGGCCCAGTTTGGACATTTTCACTTAGGGATGTACTCACTTTTGCCAGCGGGTTAGACATGTAATGGCTGTGTGTCAAGTTATTTTGAGGGTTTAGGAAATTTACACTGTTATACAAGCTGTATACTCACTAATTTACATTGTAACAAAGTGTAATTTCTTCAGTGTTGTCACACGAAAAGATATAATAAAATATTTACTAAAATGTGAGGGGTGTACTCACTTTTGTGAGATACTGTATATATCTATCCCTGTGTATGTGTGTCGTCTTCCCTTATTTTATTATGGTATTTTATGAACCGATTTTGTAAATACCGTCATTGACGAGTTAAAAGAAAAGTATGGGTTTCGCCCCCCCAAAAGAAAGTATACACACCTAGGTGATCCGATGATCCGATGCTGCCTCTACACTACGCAATGCATAGTAGCCCATTATGCTTTACCTTTGCAGGGAAATAAAGAGGAAGTAAAACCCACCAGGGTTTACTTCCTCTTTAACCACTTCAGCCCCGGAAGAATTTACCACCTTCTTGACCAGAGCACTTTTTGCAATTCGGCACTGCGTCGCTTTAACTGACAATTGCGCAGTTGTGCAATGTGGCTTTTTCAAACAAATTTGATGTCCTTTTTTTCCCCCACAAATAGAGCTTTCTTTTGGTGGTGTTTGATCACCCCTGCGTTTTTTATTTGTTTGTGCTATAAACAAAAAAACAGCAACAATTTTGAAAAAAAAACTCCATTATTTTTTACATTTTCCTTTAATAAATATCCCCCAAAAATATATATAAAAAAAATATTTTTTTTCCCTCAGTTAAGGCCGATACGTATTCTTTTACATATTTTTGATTAAGAAAAATCTGCAATAAGCGATTGATTGGTTTGCACAAAAGTTATAGCGTTTACAAATTAGGGGATAGTTTTATGGCATTTTTATTAATTTTTTTTTACTAGTAATGGCGGCCATTAAGTGATTTTTATCATGACTGCGGCATTATGGCGAACACATCGGACATTTTTGACACATTTTTGGGACCATTATCATTTATACAGCAATCAGTGCTATACAAATGCACTGATTCCTGTGTAAATGACACTGGCAGTGAAGGGGTTAACCACTAGGTGGCAGTGTAGGGGTTAACTGTGTCCTGGGGCTTGTTTCTAACTGTGGGGGGGGCGTGGCTGTTTGTCACACGTCACTGATCTCTGCTCCGATCACAGGGAGCAGAGATCAGTGGCAGTGTCACTAGGCAGAACGGGGAGATGCTTGTTTACATTAGCATCTCCCCATTCTTCCTCTCCGTGAGATGATCGTGGGTACCTCCGCCACGATCGAGTCCGCGGGACGCGCGACCCGACTCACAGAGCTTGCCGCGGGCGCCCGCAGGCCGCCTCTTGAAGGGCAACGTGCAGGTACATTAGTTTGCCTGTACGTGCCCTTTTGCCGCAGTATATCTACATGAGGTGGTCGGCAAGCGATTTAACCACTTAAGCCCCGGACCAATTTGCAGCCAATGGACCAGGCCCCTTTTTGCGATTCGGCACTGCATCGCTATAACTGACAATTGCGCGGTCGTGCGACCTGGCTCCCAAACAAAATTGGCGTCCTTTTTTTCCCACAAATAGAGCTTTCTTTTGGTGGTATTTGATCGCCTATGCGGTTTTTATTTTTTCCGCTATAAACAAAAATAGAGCGACAATTTTGAAAAAAATTCAATATTTTTTACTTTTTGCTATAATAAATATCCCCAAAAAATATATAAAAAAAACTTTTTTTTTTTTTTTTTCCTCAGTTTAGGCCGATACGTATTCTTCTACATATTTTTGGTAAAAAAAAATCACAATTAGCAATTATTAATTGGTTTGCGCAAAAGTTATAGCGTTTACAAAATTGGGGATAATTTTATAGCATTTTTACTAATATTTTTTTTTTTACTAGTAATGGCGGCGATCAGCGATTTTTATTGTGACTGCGACATTATATCGGACATTTTTGACACATTTTTGGGACCATTGTCATTTATACAGCAATCAATGCTATTTAAATGCATTGGTTCCTGTATAAATGACACTGGCAGTGAAGGAGTTAACCACTAGGGGGCGGGGTTAGGTCTGTGACGTGTGTTTTTTTACAGTAGGGGGGGGCGTGGCTTTACGTCTGATGTCACTCATCGACTCCAAACTTTTTTTTGTACAAACCAATTAATATACGCTTATTGCGATTTATTATTATTTTTTTTTTTTACCAAAAATATGTGGAAAGAATACATATTGGCCTAAACTGATGAAGAATTATTATTTTTATTTTTTTGGGGGATATTTATAGTGCAAAAAATAAAAACCGCAGAGTTGATCAAATACCACCGAAAGAAAGCTCTATTTGTGGGGAAAAAAAAGGACATCAATTTTGTTTGGGTACAATGTTTCACTACCGCGCAATTGTCAGTTAAAATGGCACAGTGCTGTATTGCAAAAAACTGCCTGGTCATTAAGGGGGTAAATCCTTCCGGTCTTAAAGTGGTTGTAAATCTCAGACATGAAATCCTGAACAAAGCATATCCCTCTATAGTGTGTACTTGTTTCAATTAGGAGCACTAATGCCGCGTACAAGCGACTGGTCTTTCTGACGGAGTTTTGTCGGACTTCAGCTGAAACAGACTTGCCTACACACGATCACTCCAAAGTCCGTTCGTTTAGAATGTGATGGCGTACGACGGGACTAGAAAAAGGAAGTTCAATAGCTGCCCTTGCGTCGTTCTTGGTCCGTCGGACTAGCATACAGACGAGCGGTTTTCCCGATAGGATCTGAGTCCGTCGGAAAGATTTGAAACTTGTTCTATTTCTAGGTCCGTCGGGGGTTTCCGGGGAAAAAAGGTCCGATGAAGCCCACACACGATCGGAATGTGTGACGGAATGGTGCCGTCTGACCTTTTCTGACGGAAAGTCCGGTCATGTGTACGCGGCATTAGTGTCACTTTTGTCAGTTGCCTCGGGGGAACTCAAGCATCACACCACTGTTGCAGCATGGGGGCGAGTGTGTTTGTTTTTTTTTTCTTCTAAGAACCCCAAACTTCTCCTTTTAATTTTAAAAATAGAAAATACTGTGCTAATAATGATTAAACAAGTAAATGGAGAGCAGCGGCTCTAGAGTGAGATACACACAGGGTAAATAGAAATTAGAAAATGAAGCCACGCTGACCATTGCTACAACTTAATCAATATTTATTTGTATATGTATATATTATCAATGGTAAGGGGGAATTTAAATAAATAATTATAATAAATAAAAAAAAGTTCATAAATAGTCCATCAAACACAAGTGAATGTGCGTATCTTGAATCGTTCAAATGACTTGAAACAAATCTCAAGCGCCTCTACCCACTGGTGAACCACATTGCAATTTTTACTCTTAAATAAACCAATTTAGTGGATTTAGGCCCCATGCACACCAGACGCAGATGCAAACTCTGCTGAACGCATGTTTTAAAAAGAAGAAACCTGGGTTTAAAAACACGCGTTTTGTCGCGTTTTCATGCTGCGTTTGCGTCTATAAGCGTTTGTAAAGATAACATCATATAGACCCTCCCCAAGCTCAGAAAGCATGTATTATTAACTATTTCTGCCATTTTGATCAGAGTGAGCAGCAGCAGATAGAGGAGTTGTACACTTGCATTTGCCTCTCTCTGTGTTTTTTTTTTTTTTTTTGGAAATGGATCCCATATTGAATATATGTCAGGAAATGCTCCTGATGTTGCTCTTGATGAGACAGCAACGTCGTCGCAAATTGCGTGAGAGGTTCAGAGTCAGAGCTCGTCGATATTGGACCCATCCGTTGATGGCACAGTGAATGTCCGTTGGATATTTCACAAACATGTATGCATTAGTGAGTATATATGCTCTATGAACTTCCTAAACTAATTACGACATTTTAAACCAATTTTTCTAGTTTTTTTTTTATGTTTTACCATCATATTTCTGAGTTTTCTGGTCCAAAAAATTGGGTTCCTTTTTAAAATGGCTTATAAACGCAAACGCGGGTGCCGTGTTTAGCTGCGTTTAGCCGCGTTTTGCGTCTGAAAAGTGGAAAAGCAAAGTGTCTGAACGCATTTTTTTGCTTCTGGAAAAACGAGGTTAAAAGCAACTGCATAAAAACGGGAAAAAGCGAGACTGTGTACATGGACACATAGGATAACATTGCATGCATTCAGGTGCAGGTGAAAAAACTGTCCAACTGCCTCTGAACGCGCGTTTAACAGCGTCTCGTGTGCATGAAGCCTTACACTGTGGTGAGCTTTTTCCTTTTTAGGTAAACTGCCTGGTCCATTGTCCACAATTATTGGATCACAGAGTCTTCCTGTTTGAGTAGTTGGTGTCCGGCTCCCCTGATGTAAGGATTCTACCTGTAATCTGATGCCTCAGTGCCCCCCGGATAAAGGCCGGGCTGGGTTAATAGCCGCAAGCTATTCCTAGCTTGCCTTCTGGTAAGCACGCACTCTATGTGGTGGAGGTTCACAAGTTGGTAGCGGTGTTTGTGATTTGAAGTAATTTGAATGATTCAAGATGTGCAAATTCACTTGTGGTTGATGAACTTTTTATGAACTTTTTTTTATTATAATTATTTTATTTAAATTCCCCCTAACATTGATATTTATTTCTATATGTGTATATATAAAAGCGGAGCTTCACCCGTTTCTAAGACATAGATCTAAAAAATAATACTCACCTTCCTCGATCCGAAACGGTAGGTATTATTTTATTTTTTTACTTACCTTTTGTTGTTGTTTTCTTCTTGCCATCCATCGCTTCCGGTTCTCCTTCCCTCGGATATGGGCGGGGATATTACGGCTATTTCGTAATATCCCCTAGCCCGCACTGTCTCCTGGGAGCTTGTGTCATAGCTTCCAGGAGTCAGTGCGGCGGCCTGGCCCGAGATAGCGCGAGATTTGAAACCGAACGTGACGTCATCACGACAGTCACGTTCGGTCTCTGCTATCACAACGGGGCGGGACTTTCGACGCCGCCGCCGTTGTGATGGCAACAGGAGCTGCTGACGGCGCTCCTATGTAGTTTGTACTGCGCATGCGCGAGATTACAATGAATGGGCGTCAATGAAATCCAGGAAGAGAACGCCTGGAGGTTTCACATGCCCACAGGCAAGATGGAGAACGAACCAAGAATTTTTATAAAGTCGTTTTAGAAGATAAAAAACGAAAGGCACAAGTGCTAGCAACAGGACAGGTGAGTTACTCAATTACAAAATAATTTCTTTATTAAGGACCATTGAAAAAAAAAAACGTCGGGCAGTGGAGCCCCGCTTTAAGTTGTATCATTGGTCAGCCCAGCTTTATTTTTTTTAATTTCTCCTTTTAATTGATTGTGCAGAGGCTCACTTCAGAAATCACTCTTGCAGGCAATCTTAGAATTGGCATTCAGTAGACAGAATGAATGCTTTCTTCAAGGATTGCAGGTAAGGGCAAGTAATGGGGGAACAATTTTGGCATCACCTGATCATTCAAGTACCTAAAATGCTTGTCAAGTCAGGTTTTTTTATCTTAATGCACTCTATGCATTAAGATAAAAAGTCTCCTGTGTGTAGCAGCTCCCCTCATACTTAACCTGAGTTGGCCGTTCAGGACTCTCCTTCCTGATGGGCTGAGACACGGCAGCAGCGCCATTGACTCCTGCTGCTGTCAAACTCGATTAGCCAGTTAAGGGGGGGGGTGGGGTTGAACCATAGCTCCATGCTTGAATTGACACACGGAGCTGCAGCTAGACTCGGGTGCCCCTATAGCAGGCCGCTTGCTGTGGGGGCACTCAACAGAAGGGAGGGGCCAGGAGCTCCAGCCAGGGACCCAAGAAGAGGAGGATCTGGGCTGCTCTGTGCAAAACCACTACACAGAGGAGGTAAGTAGAACAAAACGAGACTTTACAATCACTTTAAGATCTTAGAATAGATGTGATTTTTTTTCAGTTGGGTAGTAGGAAATGAAATGAAAACTGCTAGGGCTGCAACATTTTTCCAAACAGATTCATGAAAATCCTTACTGAGGAAGTAGTATATAGTTTTTTTTGCCGCTATCCTCCCCCCTCTGAAAATCCTAGCTGCTATGGCCGTCATGCTGATCCATTGGGGTTAGCACTTGTTTATTTTGCAACAAATGTACCTATCAGGAGAGAAACTCTGCATGCTTGTTCCAGGGCAGTATCTTAGTCTGGAAACTAGCAGTCTCAAAAGAAGGTCAGCAGTGGCCGCCGCTATTTCTCTCAGCAGATTATTCCTTTAAAAGCTGCTGCTAAAAATCATTGAGGAATCTTTTTATTAAAGCGGGAGTTCCGCCATTTTTTTTTTTTTTAAGTCAGCAGCTACAAATACTGCTGCTGCTGACTTTTAAAATATGGACACTTACCCGTCCAGCGCGCCAGCGATGTCGGCACCCGAAGCCGATCTGTCGCTCGGCTCTCGGGTGCTGCCGCCACCATCTTCGGTATGGGAACCAGGAAGTGAAGCCTTGCGCCTTCACTTCCTGGTTCCCTACTGCACATGCGCGAGTCGCGCTGCGCAATAAGGACGGTCCCTGCTGTCTCTGGGATCCATGTGTTTCCCAGCAGACAGCGGGGGGGGGGGGGGGGGTGACGACAGGAAGTGGAGTAAATACCCGCAGATTCTGCGGATATCTATGCCCGGAAGTGGGTGCAAATACCTGCATTATACAGGTATCTGCACCCCCCTCCCCCCCTGGAAGGTGCCAATTGTGGCACCGGAGGGTTCCGATGAGAGAAGGTTCCCCTTTAGGGTGGAACTCCGCTTTAAATACCATTCAGAGAATATCTGCAGATTTTATTGGTATACTGCTGCCACCTTGTGGTAACATCAGAAATGTTTAGAGAATAATGAAAGTAAAAACTAGTGGTGCACCGAAATTAAAATTCTGGACCAAAACTTAAAATTTAGGATGCATTTGGTTAATAAAAAAAAAAAAAAATATGAATTTAACCACTTCAATACAGGGCTTTTAAACACCCTTCCTTACCAGACCAATTTTTAGCTTTCAGCGCTCTCACACTTTGAATGACAATTACTCAGTCATGCTACATGCTACCCAAACCAATTTTTTTATCATTTTTTTCTCGCAAACAGAGCTTTCTTTTGGTGGTATTTAATTATTGTTTTTGAAAAAAAAAACTTTTTTTTAGTTTCTATTGAAAATTTTTGCAAATAAAACATTTTTTTTTCATAAATTTTGGCCAAAATGTATATTGCTACTTATCTTTAGTAAAAATAACCCAAATAAGTGTATATTATTTGGTTGCTGTGAAAGTTATAGCGTCTAAAATCTATGGTGCACTGAAGGCCTATCTCATTTCTTGAGACCCTAACAAGCCAGGAAAGTACAAATACCCCCCAAATTACCCCTTTTTGGAAAGCAGACATTCCAAGGTATTTAGTAAGAGGCTTGGCGAGTTTTTTGAAGTTGTAATTTTTTTTTTGCACAAAATTGTCATAAAAACAGCACATGCATATTTGCAATGACACCCCAAAATATATTCTGCTACTCCTCCTGAGTATAGTGATACCACATGTGTGAGACTTTTACATAGCCTGGCCACATACAGAGGTCTAACATCCAAGTAGCACCGTCAGGCGTTCTACGAGCATAAATTGCACATCTCACTTGATGACAACCTATCACACTTTTGAAGGCCCTGGAGCACCAGGTCAATGCAAACGCCCACAAAATGACCTCATTTTGGAAAGCTAACACCCCAACGTATAATCTGAGGCATAATGAGTCTTTTGAATGGTTCATTTTTTTTCCCAAAGTTTTTGGAATATGTGGGAAAAAAAAATGAAAACGCATTTTTTTTATACAAAGTTGTCAATTTATAAGATATTTCCAACACATAGCATGTACATAGCAAAACTGACACCCCAAAATACAGTCTGCTACTCCTCTTGAGTATGGCGATACCAAATGTGTGAGACTTTTACACAGCCTGGCCACATACAGAGGCCCAACATTGAAGTAGCACCGTCAGGCGTTCTACATGCATAAATTACACATCTCATTTCTCAACCACCTATTACACTTTTGAAGGCCCTGGAGCACCAGGACAATGGAAACGCCCACAAAATTACCCCATTTTGGAAAGCTAACACCCCAACGTATAATCTATGCGGCATAATGAGTCTTTTGAATGGTTCATTTTTTTCCCAAAGTTTTTGGAATATGTGGGAAAAAAATGAAAACGCATTTTTTATACAAAGTTGTCCATTTATAAGATATTTCCAACACATAGCATGTACATAGCAAAACTGACACCCCAAAATACATTCTGCTACTCCTCCCGAGTATGGCGATACCAAATATGTGAGACTTTTACACAGCCTGGCCACATACAGAGGCCCAAGTAGCACTGTCAGGTGTTCTAGGAGCATAAATTACACACAAATTCCTGCCAACCTATCACATTGTTGAAGGCCCTTCATATTTCTAACACATAGCATGTACTGTACATACCAATTACAAACCAAAATACATTCTGCTGAGCAAAGGGTAAAGAAAAGATTACCTGCGGTTTTAGTAGTGCAGTGGTCCACAGAGGAGAGCATCGGTCCAGGCAGCAGGCAGGAACGTGGACAGCGACAGCAAAACGGGTAGCAGGCAGGAACGTGGACAGCGACAGCAAAACAGGCAGCAGGCAGGAATAGTCAGCACAGGTAGAGATGTTGTCAACACAGCCAATGCATTAGTCCAGATAGCAGGCAGGGATGTGGTCAGCAGCAGCAAAAGGATCAAAGGATCGTCCATGCAGCAGGCAGGAATACTGTCCATAATTAGTAAAGGCAGCAGGCAGAGGTATGGTCAGCACAGCCAGAGTATTTTTTCCAGGGAGCAGACAGGACCATCAAGCTTAGGGCATCGGACAGGGAAGAATGGGGACAGGGGTAGAGGCTTCTCCCACCCAAATCTCTTTGAAGCCTCTGGACAACCAGACCCTGTTATGGGAACACAGAAAAACTGGTTTTCTGAACTCCGAACACTCTTCTGGAGCCCCTCACATATGTGAGACCCCTGTGTGGCAGGGTAAAAGATCAGTCCAAGGGGCAGGCAAAAACATGGTCAACAAGCCGAGGTCACTGCAGGTAAAAGGCAGACATAGACGGTAGGCAGAGGCATAGTCGATACAGTCCAGGGTCAGTTCACTTGAAAGGCAGAAACATGGCGGATAAACAATGCAGACGGTAGGCAGAGGCATAGTCGAGAAACAGGCCAGGGTCAGTTCACATGGAAGACAATGATATGGTTGGTTGAGGCAGGGAAATATTCATGACAGAAATTGGGGGGAAATGGCAGTCTATTTGAAATATGGGCTAATAGTGGTCCAGAGTGTGATATCGCCTGAAGCATTGTCCGATGCAAAGGCCAGGTAGGGAGGGACAATCGGGACAATAGAAGCTGGTGTCTTTCCTAACTCCTCTCTTAGTGCACACCCGGCATTTTTTTTGGCGTCGTCTTCCGGATGCTGTAGGTGGAATATGTTCCAGAAAATGACGCTCATGTAGCCTGACGCCAGAATCTGAGCGAATGCTTTCTGGGGGGGATTCCTCTTGATAAATAAGTGAAGTGACAATGTCTTCAATATATTTTATGAAGGTGGTGGGTGTTGCTGAGGATTTTTCTTGTTGACAGATAGGGCTGCAACATCTGGTCATTTAAATCCACCCCCCCCCCCCCATAAATTTATTATATGCATTGATGCAGGAAGGCTTGCGAACGGGACCGCGTCTTATGTGAAGTTCCACGGAGGTGTCATTGTGGATGGTGGACATCATATACACATCTTTAGTATCCTTCCACTTCACAGCCAGCACTTCCTCATTCCTCAAGCTGGCCGATTCCCCCCTTCGAATGTTTGTGGTGACAAGACACTGTGGGAAGCCCTTCCGGTTTTTTCTTATTGTACCACAGGCCAATGTTTTTTTTAGGTACAGGTGGCGGAGAAGGGGCAAACTCGTATAAAAATTGTCCATATAAATATGATACCCCTTTTGGAGGAGTGGGAATGCCAATTCCCAAACAATTTTCCCACTAATTCCCATGTACGATGGACACTCAGGGGGCTGGAGCTGGGAATCTTTGCCTTCGTACACGCGGAAGGAGTGCACATAACCGGTGGCACTTTCACAGAGCTTGTTGAGCTTCAAGCCATACCTCGCTCTCTTACTTGGGATGTATTGTTTGATACCCAGCCGGCCTGTGAAATGCACCAGGGATTCGACCACAGATATATTTCTGTCAGGGACATAAAGTTCAGCAAACTTTTTGAAAAAAAAATTAATTAGGAGGCAAATTTTATACAGCTTGTCAAATTTTGGGTGATTCGGGGGGAGGGGGGCACTGTGAGTTGTCACTAAAATGCAGGAAGCGCATAATAATTTCATATCGGGACCTAGACATGGCTGCAGAAAAAACTGGCATGTGATGGATAGATTTGGTCGACCAATACTTTTTTTTTGTAAGCCCCATGTTTAGCGTTAGGCCTAAAAACTATTTCAGCTCCGCAATTGTTAGGGGTCGCCATTCAAAAGGGCGGGCATAGCTGGAGTTGGGGTTTGCTGTGATAAATTGTTGGGCAAAAAGGTTAGTTTGGTCCATGATGACTTGAAACAATTCCTCTGGGAAAAATAAATTAAAAAAATCCATCTGGGAAAAACCTGCAGTGTTGACCTGCACACCTGGCTGTGCTGTAAAAGGGGGGATCGTGGCTGACCCTGTGGTAGAAGGCAGCCACAATGGGTTTGCCAAGCTTTCTGGCAGCTGATTTTGGGTCCTAATTCTTTGGCGCGCACTGGGCCTCTCCTCCTGGGGTCTAGCAGCACTTGAACTGGGCCTCTCCTCCTGGGGTCTACCGCCGTTGGCACTGCTGGTAGATGCCTGGGGTTCAGACCGTCTTCTTTTAGGAGGGACTGCTTCCTCCTCCAATTCGGATCCTGAGGTGCTGCCTTCAGGGGGCTCATATTCTGAGCCAGAAACTGAAACAACTGAGCGGTGAGAGCTCCCCGATGCTCTCATCGCTCAGACTGAGTATTTGGTATGCCTCCTCTGGGGTGTACACCCTTTTGGACATAGTGGCAGGTACTCTGGTGGCAGGTGGTGAGGTGGCGGGTACTCTGGTGGCAGGTGGTGAGGTGGCAGGTACTCTGGTGGCAGCTGGTGAGGTGGCGGGTACACTGGTGGCAGGTACACTGGTGGCAGGTGATGAGGTGGCGGGTACTCTGGTTGCAGGTACTCTGGTTGCAGGTACTCTGGTTGCAGGTACTCTGGCAGGTGGCGGGTACTCTGGTGGTACTCTGGCAGGTGGTGAGGTGGCGGGTACTCTGGTGGTACTCTGGCAGGTGGTGAGGTGGCGGGTACTCTGGTGGTACTCTGGCAGGTGGTGAGGTGGCGGGTACTCTGGTGGTACTCTGGCAGGTGGTGAGGTGGCGGGTACTCTGGCAGGTGGTGAGGTGGCGGCTACTCTGGTGGTACTCTGGCAGGTGGTGAGATGGCGGGTACTGTGGTGGCAGGTACTCTGGTGAGATGACAGGTACTACTGATGACAGGTACTACTGATGACAGGTACTACTGATGACAGGTTCTCTTTATTTAGGGGGGGTGATCTGGGCACAGATGGGTATATATACTAGGTGGGTACAGTATATAGGTAACTCACTGTTAGCTGATCTCCTCCTCACACAGGGTCGGTGTGTGAAGAGGAGAACCCAGCAACAGGAGTTACCTCACTTTTTTGTTTACATTTAGTGACTGGCTGTCATTGGACACTAAATAGCCAATTATTTTTTATTTACACTTTGATCGGGGCTGAGCTGTATCTAAGGCAAAAGCCTCAGCCAGCCTCAGTCCCGATCTCGTCACTGAACGTTCCCGGGAGCGCGCGCGTGCGCAGTGCACGCCGCATCCGGGACACAGGCAATCAGTGGCGAACGGCGCCGCTGCAACGGCTCACAGTACCGCCTCGGGACACAACGGCCACTTCAATACCCCCATCGGGGGACGGCTGTGTCCCGAGGGACACACCGGATCCCCGATCGCCGCTCTGCGGGACCCCCCGGCCCCGCAGTAGCGGCGGAAGGCCGAGGACGTCATATGACGCCCACCCAGGATGGGAGATCCACCTTGTGGGCGTCATTTGACTATGGCCGGGTATTGAAGTGGTTAAATGAATATAGATTTTTGCCCATTATGTGTACACTTTTTTTTTTTTTTTTTGTTCTTTTCTTTTTTTCTATTTTCAGCCGATAATTTTCAGAGCAAATTATTGGCAACTTTTTTTTTTTTTTTTTCTTTCAGTAAAATGCTGACAACCCTATTTTTGGCCAGTAATTTTTGATGCCCGATATATTGGTGCATCCCTAGTAAGAACAAACCCCTGTGTAAGGGTTCTTTTCATACAGGTGTTCAGTCCTGTCCCTGTTTTTCATCATTCTTTTATGGGCAAAGGGGTGTTAACGGATTATCAACTATTTATATCCTAAGGGTCTTTGCACATAGGGCAGCTGAGCTCCTTTCATTTAAATTCTGGTGTTTTCCCTGCAAGGAAAGCCCATGTGCAGCGTGTAGCCTCCCATAGACCTAAATGGCTGTGCGCTGCTATACTCAAGGATACAGCAATGTTCTCATAACATACTGGCATGTGCAAACACACACACATATATGTGTGTGTATGTATATATAATGTGTGTGTATATGTGTGTGTATATATATATATATATATATATATATATATTTTTTTTTTTTTTTTTAACATATGTACACTATACTCTGTTTTTTATACACCAAGCATGTCAACCCTTAAAATTGCGCGCACCCCTGAAATGGCAAAATACAACCGTAAACTAAAATGTCCTTGGGTAATGCTTTACAGCTAGTCAATTTAGAGAAAACTGTGAATTGTGGTCCTAAGATTATTTCTCTCACTTTCACTGTTCATACACGTGTGTATGTGAGACCTACGAGTGCGTTTGCATTTGCTCAGGGCATTGAGTTTGCTTTTTCATTTCTATTTACATTTTTAACACTTTTTCATTTAAAGAGGACGTAAACCCTGATGGGTTTTACTTCCTCTTTATTTCCCTGCAAAGTAAAAGCATAATGGGCTAGTATGCATCGCATACTAGCCCATTATGTTCCACTTACCTGCAAACAAAGTCCCAGAGTTCCCCACTGCTGGCCGCGTCCATCTTCACCCCTCTTCCTTCCAGGGCCATGTACTCCGGCTCTGTGACTGGCCGGAGTTGCATGAGGTCACTCCCACGCATGCGCGTGGGAGCCGACGTTCATGGCACAAGCCCTATATAAACAGCGCGACCGCACCCTTTCTTTTGTGCGCATGCGCCGATGATGTCGGTGCAAGCGTATATGGTAAATGTCTCCTAAACTGCGCAGGATTAGGAGATTATTTCCAGTACCTACAGGTAAGCCTGATTGGCTTACCTGTAGGTAAAAGTGGTGTGTAATGGTTTACAACCACTTTGCTATCCCAACCAAGGTGGGCTACCAAGCCCTTTATGTAACAGCATGGGCAGGTTACAGGTTCTCTTTATGGAGATATCGGAAGTTTAATGGACTCCCCCCATGTCTCCCCTACCCACCACTTCAGCTGAATAAGCACAGACCGGTCCAACAACAGAAATATACACCGCCCCAGGTTGGTCTGCTTTAGTATAGCCCCCTGTGGATTCCACAACAGGTGCAGGTCCGGTTTGCAGCCAAATAAACGTATGAAACGCATCAATACAGTACTGCTTCTTTGCTTGTGAGGTTGTTTTGTTTTTTTAAAAATGGATAGTCCCAATAAAGTTAATGGGTTTTCTTCATATTAGTTTGCGCTCGTCATCCTCCTTTCTTTTAAGCACAGAATGGTACTGTAAATGTCATTGGGCGGCTCAACATTCACCCGGGTCACTTTTATTGAATGCTGCTGCAGTGGAGAGCTTGTTTAACCACATTGAAGTTCAAGAAATGTATGTACTGCTTGTGGACAGCAAGTGGTAAATGCTATGGGACAAACGGTGCACCAGTATTGTGCGACACCTTCACAAAACTTTTATTTAACAATAGTAAAGACTGGTAATGTGACTTTCTGCTGGGAAAGTGGTGTGTAGCATTTGCTGGCGGACACAGTAGTGTAATAAATAAAACGTTGCCCATGTGATGTTTTATGAATGGATGATGGAAGGCAGCAGGGTGTTGGCTATTGTAACGGTTTGTGAAGGTGTCACAATGCCGGTATACATTTTGTTTGTCTTAGTGATTACTAAAGATTTCCTGTCTGGAGGAAGCAGAAAAGCCGTTGATACTGAGTATCAGAATAAAAATAGAGAATGTTCATCCGAAAAAGGATGCAGTACCACATGTGGCCAGAGGTACGGAGGCGATGGCGACGCTCAGAGCTGCTTGGAGACACACAAACACTCCGTTCTCAAGTGTCTCCGAGTGTCACCGGCGCCCCCACACCTCTGGCCACATGCGGTACTGCATACACTGGCAGAGGCACTGGATCTAATTATTCTTAGTTTCCATTGATTGCTATAGGGAAACTCTCTTTGATATACGAGTGCTTTGGATTACAAGCATGCTTCTGGAACTAATTATGCTCGTAATCCAAGGTACTACTGTATGTACTTATTACTAAGTGCTATACTATGTCTTTTATGATAAATATGCCAATTTTTTTTTTATACGCTGGCCGTCACTTGCCCCACTCAAAGTCCCAAAACTCCCCTCTCTGTTTAACTGTATATTCTACAGTTACATTGTTCCAGCTTGGACCAGTGTATGTGTGCCGATGCACCTGGATGCTGGGAATTATTGTAGTAGACGCTGCTACTCCAGTGACCTGCACTAGCTTTCTGGTCCCACGCTAAGTGGCTGGCCAGCTGCATTTTGAACACCAGAGGGAGGTTGGCTGCTCAGCAGAGGCGCCATTGAAAGAATTCTTTGTATTTTCTGAATTAATGCAAAGCTTGGTCTGATTGGATGAGGTGGAGAGGCAGGGCAGTAATGCTATGCTCTCCACCTCATCCTGTTAGACAACACTTTGCATTCATTAAGGAAATGAAAAGCATTCTCTGAATGGCGCCCGACCTCCCTTCTGTGTTCAAGTTGCAGCAGGTCAACGTCTCAACATGGGAAGTGAAAGAGAATTAATAAATACCTGGAATTCTTTTTTAGCCCTCATTCACATTTCAGTGCACGTTCAGGGGCGATTTGAAAGACATCTGTGTGGGGTCATGCACAGATGTCTATTGGAATCGCCCTCCGCAGTTGCCAAAAGTAGTACAGGAACTACTTTTGGAACATGTCAAATCAGCCTGATGTGAACTGGGGGCTCAAGGGTGCATTCAAGCCTGCAAATGCACCCTGCCTCATCGCATAGTAGCCCATTATGTGTCGCTTACCTGACACAGGAGCCAGCAATGTCACTGCTGTCCCCTGTCCCACGAAGCGTCCATCTTCTTTCAGGGCATCGCGGCTCCGGCGTTGATATATCGCTCAAGAAGCTGAAGGTAAATGTGATGCACTAGCCAAGCATGTCTCTAGACCTAAACCCTACTGAGCATTTGTGGGGTATCCTCAAACAGAAGGTGGAGGAGCGCAAGGTCTCCAACATCCACCAGCTCCGTGATGTCATTATGGAGGAGTCGAAGAGGACTCCAGTGACAACCTGTGAAGAGTGTTAAGGCAGTGCTGAAAAATAATGGTGGCCACGCAAGATATTGACACTTTGGGCCCAATTTGGACATTTTCACTTAGGGGTGTACTCACTTTTGTTGCCAGTGGTTTAGACATTAATGGCTGTGTGTTGAGTTATTTTGAGGGGACAGAAAATTTACACTGTTATACAAGCTGTACACTCACTACTTTACATTGTAGCAAAGTGTAATTTCTTCAGTGCTGTCATATGAACAGATATAATAAAATATTTACAAAAATGTGAGGGGTGTACTCACTTTTGTGAGATACTGTAGGTGTGTGTGTGTGTGTGTGTGTGTGTGTGTCTGGCTGTAGCAGTAGGCACAGTGATCTCCATTAGGTTGCTTGCTCAGCTTTCACAGGTATGGCACATGCATACTAACATTGTTCTAAGCTGTAACAATGTAAAAAATTGCCATACCAAAACCACATTTTAAAGCGTTACTCCACTTTTGTTGAGAAAAAAACATTCCCCTCTGGGTGATCTATGTACATTGCAAGGATTTTAACAAACTTTGTAGCAGATTCCTACCTTTTGTAATTTTGAAGAAATCCCTGTGTGTTTGTCTGTGTCCATGTGGTAAGGTAATCTAATGGGAGTGGTTTCTTATCAACCAGCTGCTTTACCTGCAGGTCTCTGAGGAAATTGGCAAGGTCTGCATCCCTTTAGACGTGATTGATTTCCTTTTAGAAGTATCTCACCAAAAATGACATTTTTATTGCAGGGGATGCCTGATATCTGACTTGTATCTTGAGGCAGACTTCTGGGAAAATCGGCCAATCACACAAGCAGGAAATTATGTTTTTGGGGGTGTTCTGTACACTCTCTGCACATAACACCTCCAGGTAGCCATATTGCATTTTCAGAAAATTACAGAGCTGCAGATTGAAAAGGAAATGTAATTTTTAATAACCTCCATTTACAATATGACTTGTCGCATTTGTATATGCATTATTATTTTTTATCTAATGGTACATGCTTTATCTGGTATTTCTTGGAAAACATTAGATTTTATCATCTTATCCAGTGTCAGAAGCCACTTCTAGTCACCTATGTTAAAGTTTGCAGTTATGTCTTTTATCTTCCAATTTTTGTCCATGGAAAATGTGTCTTAATACTACCAATCCAATATAAAGTTTCTATTTAATTCTCTCCTGCTCCTGTTAAAGTGGTTGTAAACCCTCCCTAGTGACTTTTAACTATAGGTAAGGCTTACCTATAGGTAGTGGAAAAATCTCCTAAACTTGCGCCAGTTTAGAAGATATTTCACGTGTAGTGCGCCGATGATGTAATTGGCGCATGCGCTGTGAAGAAACGAACCTCCGTGCCATTTCTTCCCCCAGCGTGTGCCGTTACGGATTGCTCCCGCATGCATGCATGGGAGTGACGTCACGCGGCTTCGGCCAGTCACAAAGCCGGAGTCCGCGGTCCCCTTAATGGAAGAGGGGTGAAGATGGACGCGGCCTGCACAGGGGACAGAGATGGATTTGTTTGCAAGTAAGTGTCACATAATGGGGCTAGTATGCGATGCATACTAACCCATTATGCTTTTAATTTGCAGGCTTTTCAGGGAGCAAAAGAGAAAGTAAAAACAATCAGGGTTTACTTCCTTTTAATCATTGGATATCTGAGGCTGGCCTGCATAACCATATTTGAGCACTAGATGGAACCACAGCTCTTCGTTATTGACACAGCTGGCTGGTGAAGCTGTACTGTCATTGTTAGGAGACTGGAGTAAATGTTCAGCAATGCTGTTTTGGGCTGGGAGCCACAGGCAGTGTAACTAGATGTGCTGGTAGATAGCCTCACATTGATTTCAATGACATTTAGGTGTTGATACTTCTCTCACTCAGGCTTGCCCTGTTTTGACCGCAGAGCGGCCATATTTTTTAAAAAAGGTCAGTAACAACCAAATAATTGTCTTACCCTGCGGTCACGCCAGGTAATCCTGTATTTATAGATTATGGCCGTATTTCTGGGTCTTGGTGTTCAGCTACGTGTTTATGAAGCAAGGTTTATATTGGGTGTATGTGTATTGTGGTCTATGGAGAGATTTATGTATTTTCATCCTAAAGCAAAACATGCAGCTCTTTTCTGTAAGTGGACACAACGCCCAAATGTACGGGATAACCTGCGTCCTCCACCGCAAATAAAATGCAGACTAGATGGGCTCCCTCTGCTCCAATCAGCAGGGGGTCCATAATCGGATCGTTGCTGATTCGGATTGATGTCACTTTTTTTTATGACTTCTGTGCCCGTTCAGGTTTTTTTTGCCCGCATTTTGACAGCGGACATTTGTGTTTAAAGTGGTTTAAAGGCAGAAGTTTTTTTATTTTAATGCATTAAGATAAAAAGCTTTCTGTGTGTAGCAGCCTCCCTAATACTTACCTGAGCCCCATCTCAATCCATCGATGTCCACAAGTGCCTCGGCCATCCGGGACTCTCCCTCCTGATTGGCTGAGATATAGTGGTGCCATTGGCTCCCACTGCTGTCAATCAAAGTCAGTTATCCAATGAGTAGAGAGAGGGGGCAGAGCTGAACCGCGGCTCCGTGTCTGAATGGATACATAGAGCTGTGGCATGCTGCTTGTTGTGGGGAGCACTCAACAGAAGGGAGGAGCTAGGAACGCCAGCCAGGGACCTGAGAAGAGGAGGATCTGGGTTGCTCTGTGCAAAACCAGAGTCGACTAAAATCTAATGGGTGTAATTAAATTGTAATGCATTAGTTAAACATTTCTCTACAATTTCCAAACTCATTATATACTGCTGGAGTGAAAAATCAAATATGTTATTATTTATGGTATTGAGGTATGAACATGCACTAGAGACCAGTGTTCATTTTGAAGTCCAATATCAATTTAGTTTTAGTCCCATTTTAGTCTTGGCATATAAAAACGGTGTTCAAGCCACACATGTGAGGTATTGCCGTGATCGGTAGAGCGAGATCAATAATTCTAGCCCTAGACCTCCTCTGTAACTTAAGATGCAACCTGTAGAATTTTTTTAAGCGTAAAAGTTTGTTGCCATTCCACGAGCTGGCACAATTTTGAAGCATGACATGTTGGGTATCAATTTACTCAGCGTTACATTATCTTTCACAATATAAAAAAAAATTGGGCTAACTACTGTTGTCTTATTTTTTTAGTCAAAAAAGTGAATTTTTTGCCCAAAAGTTGGGGGTTGTAATACCGCTGCGCAAATACGGTGTGAAACAAAAGTATTGCAATGACCGCCATTTTATTCTCTAGGGTGTTAGAAAAAAAAAATATATATAATGTTTGGGGTTTCTAAGTCATTTTCTAGCAAAAAAAAAAAAAACTTGTAAACACCAAAATCTCAAAACGAGGCTAGTCCTTAAGTGATTATAAATATAATTTTATCACGTTAGGGCTATATTCATAAAAAAAATAATTCTCCAAGCTATTCATACTGTGAAACTGCATGTACATTCATTCTTTGAGAAGGGTAATCGATTTTTATATTCTCTGTGGGTTAAATGTTGTTCATTCATAAAAAGAAAGAGTAAATCAGGAAAATGGCACATTGTGGCCACTACATGGAGCTGACAATCATAGTAAATAATTATCTCCTCTGATCATTGGCTCCATCTAGTGGCCACAATGCAGTCTTACATGATTTACTTTATTTTTTAGGAATCAATAACCTTACCTTACCCCATGTACACAACAAAAATACATCCAGATTCGTACGATGAATGGCTCTATAAATTGTTTATAAATACACCCCAATAGTACTGTTTCAAGGTTGGTACAAAATTTCTATTCAAGTAGTTTGAGGATTCCAGTTGGAAAGCAGTGAGTGGGGATAGCTCATAATTGGTCTGCAAAGCTTTTATAGGAATATAAAGGGTCTGTAAATTCGCTGGAAGAAGTTCTCGTTAATATCCTGAGAACAGATCTGTATGCTAGATATCAGTGATTTATTAATTGGACATCATAAGTATTCATTACATGAGAAATATGAGTTCTTCTAGGGACAAGATAAGGCCATGGAAAAGCCCCATGTAATACAACACACCCAGAACTCTACGGAGAGCTGCCAGGATCAGCTGACAATAATTCATTCTTTAATTTCTCTTTTTACAACACTGACCAGGTTCAGAAGTTCCCATTCAAGTTACAAAACATTACGGTCAAGCTGCTCGAGTGAAATAATTATCGTTGGCTTTGCCTCTTTAAAATACTAGTTGACTGGCTATCATGCTGACCCTCTGGCTTCATTCGTTTGAATAATGGACCTTGGAATAGCTAAATATAGTTACATTGTTTGTAAGGTTGAGTATAAACGCCAGTCCATCAAGTCCCCCCCCTTCCTTCCTTCCTTCCGCCGCCCCCCCCCCCCCGGGCTCTCCCATCCCACTGGGAGATTCGAGCCACCAGGCAGCACTTCCAAAGACCCGATCAAAGCCGATGCTTTGTTCATCTCTGATCTAGTAACCCGGAAGCGATGTCATGACATCACTTCTGGATTACTGGCATCTTATAGGCGCCAGTTTTAAAAAATAGAATGTATTCAAAAACGCTGATCCTGAGGTTTTGAATACTTTCAAGTGCAGAGAAGGGGTTTAGGGTTATAGACCCCCCCCCCCCCCCCCACCCCTGATCCCTCCATAAAGAGTACTTGTCACAAGGGATGTTTACCTTCCTTGTGACGGCAATAAAAAAGGACAGTGTAAAAATAACATTTTAATGTACAGAATATCGACACCCGCTATCTGCCTGAAAGGCAGTCAAAGAAATCGGCCCTGAAAAAAACGATATCAGTCGATCCCTAATACCCAGTGAAGTGACTGGCCTCAGATGATACACAGGTGAAACAGAACCTCCTACTAAATGTGTACCTGTCTATCTGCAGTCTTCGCTTCTCTACAGCCATTCAAAGTACTGAATTTACAAGCTTGTCTGAGAGTTAAAAAAAAAAGGGGGGGGGTGCTGAAGTTACAGAGCTCAGTGAGGAGGGTTCTGAAAACTGATTGTACGGAACCTGCCCCCCAGGCCCCTCCCTTTCACACAGGAACAGAGGCTGTCACCATTTTTCTCTTGGTGTGAGGAAAACTTGTCAGAAGTGATTCATGCTGATAGCAGAAGAACACAGCAGCAGACAGAAATTACACTTGGTGCTCTTAATTAAGACACACTATAGAGAGATATTCTTTTCCATATTTCATATCTGAGGTTTACAACCACTTTAAAAATTCTGACATTTTGTTGTTTTTGAACAAACCCCTGTTGCTAGGCAGTCTTCCTAATCTGCCTCTTCCTATTCCGCAGCGCTTCCTCCTCTTCGGCCAGTGGCCCTGTTGCCTTCTGGGACATGTGTGTGTCCCAGAAAACAAAGGGGCCATTCACAAAGCGCTGTGCGACTCGTGCATGCGCCGTAGGCAACGGGCAGTGAAGCCTTCGTTAAGATGGCAGTGCCGCAGCCGACCCGATGGACGGATCGGCCTCGGCGGGCGACATCGCGGGCTCGCTGGACAGGTAAGTCATTGCCTCTCATTAGTGCCCACCTGTGTTATAAGAGGAGTCCTTTAGTACTCTCATATAGAGTGTGTTTCACCCAAGCAGGATCTTCCATTCTATGGATGGTGTAGGACCCACTAATAATGGGGTACTTTGTCGCAGCAAGTGGGCATAAAGTGGAGTTCTGCTTAGAATTTTTTTTTTTTAAGTCAGCAGCTACAATTACTGCAGCTGCTGACTTTTTTTAAATAATTGGACACTTACCTGTCCAGGGTCCAGCAATGCGGGGGAACGAAGCCCCGCTCATCTCCCCCTCCTCTCTGCGGTGCCAGCATTGTAACTATGGGTGCCTGGCTGTGGTTTCACAGTTATACAGTTTATAGGTCACATTAAAGGTGGAAAAAGTTCTGAAATTATTTCTTTGTCTCATCACAGAAACCTGACATTTCAACAGGGGCGTGTAAACTTTTTATATCCACTGTATGTCTATTTGACTCCACGAATGAAAATCAAACAAACATTCTTAAAACAAAACTTTTTGAATGAAAATCTATACATGTATGGCCAGCATATGGCTCTTCGCACTGGCTTTTAGCCATGCTAGAAATCCCAGCGGCAAGAGTCTACCAATTCCTGCGGCGAAATTTGACAGCTGCATGTGGATAGCCGTGGCCACCAAGTCTTTTTACATTGCAATGACAGGTTGTCAACGGCTGCAGCTATTCATGACTCTTTGCACAGCTAGCGATTACCTGCAATGATCGAGGCTGAAAGCACTGTCTACTCTAGAGTTCTATGGCTTGCATACCTTAGTGGGATGACCTAGCACTGCAGCCACTTTACCATGCCATTTGGTGAGAAGACCGACCACTTCAACTATTTTATCATTCCATTGGTGAGATTATTTGGCACTACAGCTTATTTGTCATGCCTTTGGTGAAATAATATGGCACTGAAGCCACTTTACCATGCTTTTGGTGAGATCATCTGGCACTGCAACCATTTTACCATGCCATTGGTGAGATAACATGGCATTTAGTGAGAAGACACAACACTGCAGCCATTTTACCATGCCATTAGTGAGATGACCTAGGACTCCAGACAATTTGCCATGCCATTGGTGAGATGCTATGGCACAGAAGCAAGTTTACTATGCCATTGGTGAGATGACATCGCACCAAAGCCAATTTACCATGCCATTGGTGAGTTGGTTGACCTGGCAAAATCCGAGCACATTGCCCACATAAAAGACGAGGATGAGAGGATGGTTACAGATGACACAGAGAAGGCAACTGTACTAAATGCTTTAAATGCCTCAATCTTTATGCAGGGAAAGGAGGGGTATACTGACCGCGACAGCACTGTTAGCCCCCGTACACACGGTCGGAAATTCCGACCACAAAATCCGTCCGTTTTTTTTTTTTTTTTTTCCGTCCCATTTTGTCCGAAACTGGTGTTGCATACACACGGTTGGACAAAGTTGTCGGAAAATTCGATTGTTCCGAACGTGGTGACGTTCGATGCGTACTTCGGAACTACGTAGAGGCTAGTAGCCAATAGCTTTGGTCTCGTAATTTGATCTGAGTATGTGTGGCACTTTGTCCGTCGGAATTCCCTACACACGATCGAAAAAAGTCTGATCGGATTTTGTCGTCGAAAATTTGAGATCCTGCTCTCAAATTTTTTCCGACGGAAAAAGTCAGATTGAGCCCACACACGGGCGGATTTTCTGATAACATGGTCCGATTTTCCGACCGTGTATATGTGGGCTTAGTGACACATCACAGGGCATACACTCATGGCTAACAGAGGCCGGAGTGAAGGAAAGACTATATAAACTTAATACAAATGAATCACCAGGACCAGATGGCTTACACCCAAGATTCCTCAGAACTCAGTCGGGTTATAGCCAGACCATTGTTCCTAATCTTTGTGGACAGCATACTGACAGGAATTGTACCAGATTACTGGAGAAAAGCCAATATGGTACCAATATTCAAAAAAGGAAAGAGACAAATCCCTGGAAACTACAGGCCAGTCAGCCTAACATCAGTCGTTGATAAATTTTTGAAGGGGATAAGGGACTATATCCAAAAATTTACTGAGGAAAAAAATATCATTAGTAGTAATCAGAATGGGTTTACAAAAGGACGTTCCTGCCAGACCAATATGCTTACATTCTACGAGGGAGAGCTGCCATCTAGATAGGGGGATGCCTGTGGACTTGGTGTACCTGAAATTTTGCAAAGGCATTTTATACAGTCCCCATAAGTGCTTAATCTACAAGCTGAGGTCCCCAGGCATGGACCATAAGGTCTGTTCTTGGGTAAAAAATTGGTTACAAGGGCATGTCCAAAGATTGGTGATAAATAACGTGCACTCAGACTGGAGTGGTAAGTGGGGTACCTCAAGGTTCTGTCTTGGGACCAATTCTATTCAATTTATTTATAAATGATATAGTGGGTGGGATTAGCTCAATCTCAATCTCAGTTTTTGCAATAACTAAACTTCAGGAGATATAGAAATTTTACAGAAAGACCGTAACAAAATAATGGAGTGGGCCAATGCATGGCAAATGAGGTTTAATGTGGAGAAATGTAAAGTAATGCACTTGGGGGCAAAAAAAAAATGCAAAGCTACTCTCTAGGGGGAGAACCGCTGGGGAAATCAAGGATGGAGACAGATCTGGGGGACCTTGTGGATGACAGATTGAGCAATAATATGCAATGTCCAGCTGCAGCTACCAAATCTGGCAGAATATTAGCATGCGTAAAAAAGGAGATATAATCCTGCCACTTTATAAAACTCTGGTTAGACCACATCTGTAGTATTGTGTCCAGTTCTGGTCACCAGTCCTCAGAAGGAATGTGCTGGAAGTGGAGAGAGTCCAAAGAAGGGCAACAAAACTAATAAGGGGACTGGAAGAGCTCAATTATGAGGAACGACTGCAAACTCTAAATCTATTCTTGCTGGAGAAACAACACTTGAGACTTGATAGCGATTTCCAAATGCCTCAATGGTGATCCCAGCATAGGGAAAAAACTATTCAGTCTCAAGGAGTGTAAGAGGACACACAATGAGGTTGAGGAGAAGCGGTTTAACCTTTAGGCTGCTTTCACACTGGGGCGGTGCGGGCGGCGATGGTAAAGCAGCGCTATATTTAGCGCTGCTTTACCATCGTTTTACCCGCGGTATGCGGCCGCTAGCGGGGTGGTTTTAACCCCCGCTAGCGGCCGCAAAAGGGTTAAAAACCTCCGCAAAGCGCCGCTGCAGCGGCGGTTTGCGGGCGGTATCCCCGCGGTTTCCCATTGATTTCAATGGGAAGGAGCGGTATAGGAGCGGTAAATACACTGCTCCTTCACCGCTCCAAAGATGCTGCTAGCAGGACTTTTTTTTTGCGGTCCTGCTAGCGCACCGCTCCAGTGTGAAATGGGGCCGGTTTTTTCAGGCGGTGTACAGGCGCTATTTTTAGCGCTGTACCGCCTGAAAACCGCCCCAGTGTGAAAGCAGCCTTAAAGCGGAAGTAAACCCATCAATTTAAGGGTTTCATATAACCGTTACGTTCCCGGCATGCCGGGAATGTAACTGTCACATTGGTTGTGGTCTCAACCAAACTTTCACACCATCCAATGGCTGAAGTCATAACTGATGACATGTGCAGCACCATGGCAGTTGAAGATCAAACAGAGGCCAAGATGGCAGCTTCCTTGGCTGAAAACGATTGGAGGGTTTACTTCCACTTTAAAGTGCGGAGGGGGTTTTTCACTGTCAAGGCAATACGGATGTGAAACTCTCTTCCGCAATTGGTGGTGGCTGCGGGGAGTATGGATATTTTTAAGAAACTCTTGAAGGTGCATCTTAAAGAACACAACATACATTGGTTTCTTCCATCAAAACTGTTTTGCTGCTTTTTTTCAAGTCACTTTAACCACTTGCCGACCGCCCCATGTAGATATACGTCGGCAGAATGGCACGTACAGGCAGAACCACGTACCTGTACGTGCCATTCTTTAGGCGGTTGGGGGGTCCGATCGGACCCCCCTCCGCCGGCGGGGACGGTCGGCATCGCTTCAGGAGCGATCCGGGACGAGGGGACGGCCAGTGGTTTCTGGCCACCCCCTCGCGATCGCTCCTGGCCAATGAGAAACTTCCCCTTCCTGTCTATTGTATAGACAGGAAGGCGGAAAGTGATGTCACGCTCGGTGCGCCGGTCTATGTGACCGGAGACGCCGAGCGGCGAACATGTTAAGGTTAGTGCACAACACTACACTGACACCAGTACAGTTAGGCACACAAAACACCCCCCTGTCACCCCCTGATCACCCCCCAGATCACCCCCCCCCCCCCCAGTCACAGTGTCACTAATTGCAGTGATCATTTATTTACTGATCACTGCATTTAGTGTCAGTGTGACTGTAATAACTGTCAGGGCAGTTAGTTTTAGGTCCTAGGTAGCCCCCTACCCCCCCCTAATAAAGGTTTAACCCCCTGATTGCCCCTAGTTAACCCCTTCACCCCCTTTTGCCAGTGTCACTAAGCGATCGTTTTTCTGATCGCTGCATTGTGTCGCTAGGTAACCATTTTTTTTTTATTTTAACCGCCCTGTTTTATATAGGTTCATAAATAGTTTTATAGGTCAGGTACCCCCATATTACAACCTAAATAAAGGTTTTAACCCCCTGATTGCCCCTAGAGTTAACCCTTTCACCAGTAATCACCGTATAACTGTCACTGGTGACGCTGGTTAGCCAGTTAGTTATTTCGTTATTTAGGTTCCCCGTCAGGTTTTTATATAGCGTCAGGTACCCCCATATATTACCTAATAAAGGTTTAACCCCCTGATTGCCCCTAGTTAACCCTTTCACCCCCTTTTGCCAGTGTCACTAAGCGATCGTTTTTCTGATCGCTGCATTAGTGTCGCTAGGTAACCAGTTTTTTTTTAGGTTAACCGCCATGTTTATATAGGTTCATAAATAGGTTTATAGGTCAGGTACCCCCAGATTACAACCTAAATAAAGGTTTTAACCCCCTGATTGCCCCTAGAGTTAACCCTTTCACCAGTGATCACCGTATAAAAATGTCACTGGTGACGCTGGTTAGCCAGTTAGTTATTTCGTTATTTAGGTTCCCCGTCAGGTTTTTATATAGCGTCAGGTACCCCCATATATTACCTAATAAAGGTTTAACCCCCCTGATTGCCCCTAGTTAACCCTTTCACCCCCTTTTGCCAGTGTCACTAAGCGATCGTTTTTCTGATCCCTGCATTAGTGTCGCTAGGTAACCAGTTTTTTTTTGTATTACTGTTACGGGTGACGCTGGTTAGTTAGCTTGTTTTTTATACTGTCAGGGCACCCGCCATTTATTACCCAATAACGGTTTAACCCCCTGATCGCCCGGCGGGTGATATCAATTAGGTTTTAGGGTCAAATAAGGTCTGCGTCGCCCCAGGTTAGTGCCAGTACCGCAAACACCCACGCGCAAAGCATACACCTCCCTTAGTGGTATAGTATCTGAACAGATCAATATCTGATCTGATCAGATCTATACTAGCGTCCCAGCAGTTTAGGGTTCCAAAAAAACGCATTGTTAGCGGGATCAGCCCAGATACCTGCTAGCACCTGCGTTTTCCCCCTCCGCCCAGCCCAGCCCACCCAAGTGCAGTATCGATCGATCACTGTCACTTACAAAACACTAAGCACACATAACTGCAGTGTTCGCAGAGTCAGGCCTGATCCCTGCGATCGCTAACATTTTTTTTGTGGTAGCGTTTTGATTCAGTCGCTAACAGTCAGGAGCTTTTTTACCTGTGAATCTCAAAAAAATAAAAAAAACAAAAATAGTTGTCGTTTTATTGTTCTCTCTCTCTCTCTATTGTTGCTCTTTTTTTACTCCATTCTATTCTGCAATGTTTTATTATGTTTTATCATGTTTTATCATGCTTGCTTTTCAGGTATGTAATTTTGTTTACTGTGTTTTAGTGTTAAGCATTTTTTTGTTTTCAGGTGCGCCATTCAGTTGCAGCGCGGATTTATTTATCTTGACAGCAACAGCGTTTGCTCCCATGATACATAAAGCCGCGACTCCAACGCTGTAGGAGGTGATTTCACCACCACAGTTAAAAAAAAGAGCATATGTGCCGAAGCATGGGGGCAGCAGGGGGGGGCGGAGGAGCGATTGGCTCCTAATGCCACGTACATACGGTCGAAATTCCGACCGTGTGTACACGGCATAACTTTTGCGGGAGGATGCCCCCATGCATCGGCATATATAAATGGTGCATGTATGCCCATCATTAGAAGTGGGTGGATGAAGGGAGGTATTCTAATGGTGGGCATACCCACCAATCAATCTCTTTTTTTCGTTCAGCCAAGAGGCTGCATGAAAAAAAAAAAGATTACAATATATGTCCAGTATGTTGCTGGACTTTGAATGGTTATACCAGAATGATGCCTGCAGGTTTAGGTATCATCTTGGTATCATTCTTTTCAGCCAGTGATCGGCTTTCATGTAAAAGCAATTCTAGCGGGTAATTAGCCTCTAGACTGCTTTTACAAGCAGTGGGAGGGAATGTCCCCCCTCCCGGATATAAACCGCGCCATTGGGAAATTGGGAAAGCATTTTATCACACCAATCTTGGTGTGGTCAGATGCTTTGAGGGCAGAGGAAAGATCTAGGGTCTAATAGACCCCAATTTTTTCAAAAAAAGAGTACCTGTCACTGCCTATTGCTATCATAGGGGATATTTACATTCCCTGAGATAACAATAAAAATCATAACAAAGAAAAAAAATGGAAGGAACAGTTTAAAAATAGAATAAAAAAGCTAAATAAATAAAAAAAAAAACTAAAAAAAAAAAAAAAAAGCACCCCTGCCCCCCCTTCTCTTGCGCAAAGGCGTACACAAGCGTTGGTCTGGCGTCATATGTAAACAGCAATTGCAGCATGCATGTGAGGTATCACCGCGAAGGTCAGATCGAGGGCAGTAATTTTAGCAGTAGACCTCCTCCGTGAATCTAATGTGGTATCATGTAAAGGCTTTTAAAGGCTTTTAAAAATGTATGTAGTTTGTCGCCACTGCGTGTTTGTGCGCAATTTTAAAGCATGTCGTGTTTGGTATCCATGTACTCGGCCTAAGATCATATTTTTTATTTCATCAAAAATTTGAGCAATATAGTGTGTTTTAGTGCATTAAAATAAAAAAAAGTGTATTTTTTCCACAAAAAATGCGTTTGAAAAATCGCTGCGCAAATACTGTGTGGAAAAAAAAAAATGCAACACCCACCATTTTAATCTGTAGGGCCTTTGCTTTAACAATATATATAGTGTTTGGGGGTTCAACGTAATTTTCTTGCAAAAAAAAAATATGTTTTTCATGTAAACAAAAAGTGTCAGAAAGGGCTTTGTCTTCAAGTGGTTAGAAGAGTGGGTGACGTGTGACATAGGCTTCTAAATGTTGTGCATAAAATGCCAGGACAGTTCAAACCCCCCCAAATGACCCCATTTTGGAAAGTAGACACCCCAAGCTATTTGCTGAGAGCAATGTTGAGCCCATTAAATATTTTTTTTTTTTGTCCCAAGAGATTGAATAATGAAAAAAAAAAATATATATATTTTTTTTACAAAAAGTTGTCACTAAATGATATATTGCTCAAACATGTCATGGGCATATGTGGAAATACACCCCAAAATACATTCTGTTGCTTCTCCTGAGTACGGGGATACCACATGTGTGGGACTTTTTGGGAGCCTAGCTGCGTACGGAACCCCAAAAACCAAGCACCGCCTTCAGGCTTTCTAAGGGAGTAATTTTTTTATTTCACTTCTCACTGCCAATCACAGTTTCGGAGGCCATGGAATGCCCAGATGGCATAAAACCCCCCAAAATGACCCCATTTTGGAAAGTAGACACCCCAAGCTATTTGCTGAGAGGTATTGTGAGTATTTTGCAGATGTCGCTTTTTGTCACAAAGTTTTGAAAATTGAAAAAAGAAAAAAAAAAATTTTTTTTCTTTACTTTCTTCATTTTCAAAAACAAATGAGAGCTGTAAAATACTCACCATGCCTCTCAACAAATAGCTTGGGGTGTCTACTTTCCAAAATGGGGTCATTTGGGGGGGTTTTGTGCTATTTTGGCATTTTATGGCCTTCGAAACTGTGATAGGTAGTGAGGAGTGAAATCAAAAATTTGCACCCTTAGAAATCCTGAAGGCGGTGCTTGGGTTTCGGGGCCCCGTACGCGGCTAGGCTCCCAAAAAGTCCCACACATGTGGTATCCCCATACTCAGGAGAAGCAGCAAAATGTATTTTGGGGTGCAATTCCACATATAACTATGGCATGTGTGAGCAATATATAATTTAGTGACAACTTTTTGAAGAAAAAAAAAATTATTTTTTATTTTTGTCTTTATTCAATCACTTGGGACTAAAAAAAAAAATATTCAATGGGCTCAACATGCCTCTCAGCAAATAGCTTGGGGTGTCTACTTTCCAAAATGGGGTCATTTGGGGGGGGTTTTGTACTTCTCTGCCATTTTAGCACCTCAAGAAATGAAATAGGCAGTCATAAATTAAAAGCGGTGTAAATTCCAGAAAATGTACTCTAGTTTGTAGACGCTATAACTTTTGCGCAAACCAATAAATATACGCTTATTGGCATTTTTTTTACTAAAGACATGTGGCTGAATACATTTTGGCCCAAATGTTTGACTAAAATTGAGTTTATTAGATTTTTTTTATAACAAAAAGTAGAAAATCTCTTTTTTTTTTCAAAATTTTCGCTCTTTTTTTTTTTTTTCCGTTTATATCGCAAAAAATAAAAATCACAGAGGCAATCAAATACCATCAAAAGAAAGCTCTATTTGTGGGAAGAAAAGGACGCAAATTTCGTTTCGTTACAAAATTGCATGACCGCACAATTACCAGTTAAAGTAGTGCAGTGCGAAATTGAAAAAAGACCTCTGGTCCTTAAGCTGACAATTGGTCCGGGGCTGAAGTGGTTAACATGGCAGCTACACCAGATATTCAGTATACCTTCAGAGAAGTAGGTTTTTTGTACTCCACAACTGCAAACGTGTGTGGCCTTTCTGGAAAAAAAAGTTAAACTGAACCTTAGTCATTGCTGCATTCCATATGTACTTCTAAAGTGTGTTCTTGAAAAAGTATTTAACACATTTCCTTGACATGCTGTCAGCAAGTTGTTAATTAGCTCCCCAGGACATGCACAGTGGTGAAGCGGATCTGTTTCGGCACTGTACTTTTTCTACGAATCTGTAGACGAGATCCTTTGCACATTCCTTCGCTGGCATCTGGTGCAAGTAAAACAAAAGTGTTGACCGGCCCATTCTGCGTCACTTTCTCCCCGGAGAGCTGAGGACCTGCTCGGATTCGGAACATTTTGTTCCAGGCATTTTTGCAACTGCTTCTAACTGTCCAAAAGCCGTGAAACCTCGGGGAAAAGAAATAATCTTTCGGTTGTTAAACGTAATATTCAGACATCTTCATCTCATATATTGGCATTTGGCAGATCTGTAATACTAAATTCAAAGTTTGGTCCCAAGTTTCTCTTTTTATCGGAAGGGACTATTTCCTAGAACTTCATTTTCTGAAAACTGCAATCATTTTTTGCATGAAAAATAACTTGTGTTTTGTATGTTTCTTACTACCAGGATTGTGCGGGCTTTGAATTTTTAGTTGTATTTGCTTAAAAATGTCAATGTAGGTATAAACCAAAAAAAAATGTACTTAATATTCAGTGTGTGTTTTTTAGCTTAACACGTTGAGCACAGTAAAAGAAACATTTCCCAGTAAACTATTTTGGTAAAATTCTTACAGCTTCCAGTGCTGCTGGTGTCTGCTTAAGTGCTGCTTCTCTGTGGTCTCCACAGAAAAGAGTTAACAGTGGACAGTGCAGTCTTAAGCCGAAGCAGGAGTGCTTTACTGTCCTAGGCTACAGGGCTGTGTGTTTCTATCGATGTACAGAGTGTGGGGAGACGCAACTCTATTTCCTGCATGTAAAGGTGACTCCATAGGATGCTGCATGAGAAAGGAGCCACCCTGAAGCAGGAAACCTGGGGTAGTGGTCATGGCACCGGCTTAAACTAGAACATAGGCAAGAATTAAAATTTTAAAAAATCTGCATATTTAGTAAGTGATTTAAATCGGCTGCTAAAAGTGCTTAAAAATAATGGTTTATTACGTTAAAATATTTGTAAACCCATCCGTTTGTAAATGGTTACTAAACTCACAACAGTAAAATCAGTCTGTATATGCTATATCTGGTCTCCCACAGTACACAGAACTTGGCAATACAATTATTTTAGTAAATATAAACTGCTAAATACCTTATTTCATCAGCAGTATATAGCAGTCTTGTGACTTCTAGCAGTGTCTGGTTAAAGCTTGTAGGAGTTTTCATTCTTGTTATGCTCACTGTGGAACCTAAGGAATGAATAAATGACTTGTATAGCGCTACCTATGCGAACCAAATCGCCTCAGGGCACTTTTTGCCTCTGGTGTCCTTCTGCGGTATAGCGTGGTCATTTACCCTGTAGGGTCCTGACACGCTTACAAACACACACACTAGGGCCAATTTTCAGACAGGATCCAATTAACCTACCAGCATGTCTTTGGAGTGTGGGAGGAAACCGGAGTACCCAGAGGAAACCCACGCAGGCACAGGGAGAACATGCAAACTCCAGGCAGATGGTGTCGTGGTCAGGATTTGAACCAGCGACCCTGTTGCTGCTAGGTGAAACTGCTTACCACTACACCACTGTTAAGGGGTTAATGCTCTGCATTGCGTAAAAAAGCTGTTGATCATGTGTTCTCTGATCCTCCCCTTCTTCCACAGTCCCCAATCCATCTCCTGATAGTACAGTGCCTTGGGGGCACTCTGCTCAGTTTGTGTATTTCTAGAGCATTTTTTTTTCCTCCTTTGGGAGAGTGCATGTGATCCGCACAGGGCTAATCGGCACTGTCCAGACAGAGGGTCAGTAGTCCTGCAGCCTCATAGGACAGTCAGAGGAGAATAAAAACTCCTCCTACAAGCTTTAACTAGACACTGATAGAAGTCACAAGACTGCTATATACTGCTGATAAGAAAAGGTATTTAGCAGTTTATATTTACTAAAATAATTGTATTGCCAAGTTCTGTGTACTGTGGGAGACCAGATATAGTGAATGCAGAGTCCTGGGTTTAGTAACACTTTAAGTAGCCCTGTCATTCAATTATCTTTCTAAATTCATACCCTAAATGCATGCGTTTCCACCAAACACCACTGAGTTTTGTAGAATTCTTCCTTCTGCAGGGAAACCAATACTCCTGGGAGTGTCCATGTCCTGGGTTCCCTGCAGCTGTCACTGGTTTCTTCTGCTGACCAATGATGAGCTCCTGTTACTCAGCGCCCGTTTTTGTTTAGACTAGCTCCCTGCGTATATTGATAACTCTGTGATTTGGACTACCATGTATTGAACCTCTGCCTGAATTCTTGACCATTCTCCAGCCTGCTGATTTGGTATTTCACCGCCAGCCCGTGTATGACCTCCGCCTGTCTGACCATTCTTTTGGATTTCGATTTTGTACCGCTTTGCCGGATCTGTTGTCGACTTGACCTGCCTGACTATGTTTTCTTCTGAATCCTTAGCATACAAGCTCCACTTCAGAAGCTACCTACCACAGGTACCTTACATTAAACTGTGCAGGTTTAGGAGATATTTACAGTACCTACAGGTAGGCCTTATTATAGGCTTACCTGTAGTGTAACTAGGTTTTACAATCACTTTAAGCATTGGCAACCTGCGGTTATATAAAATCCCAGATCCTGCAAAGCCTGTGTATGGAGTGTTGTAAAGATTCTAAATAATCCCCTATTGGGGGACCATTGGCGCCAACCTGGAATACACCAATCTGGAATCCATTTAACAGCCAGCCACACCCACTTTCTGGTCCAACTGGCTGGAGAATGTGTCCCTCCTGGAATACACTCCTCCAAGTGCAGATCAAAAGGAAATTGGTTTCATACTCCCTGCTGACTGTACCACGTTCCCAAGACAACAGAAGTCTCACTGTCTGTCAAACTTCTTCTAAAAAGATATCCACCTTCAGAGGGCTACTACCTGTGTATACGAGGCCTAAAATATTTGCTACACTTTTTCTAGGTGGTATGGTACCTTTTAAAAAAAAAAAGAAAAAAACTTTACACCAACTGTTTTGTTAAGAGTTCTGACACACATAACAGATTCTAGTAATTCTTATTTGTGCCACTTTTACAATATGTCTGTATGGCTGCTACAAATTTAAAAAGAATTACTGCCAGATAACAAAACCGGAGGTAATTAAGATGAAGTTGGTGTACAGAAACTGGCCAATGCCCAGTGTGGGGTCTCTATGTAGTTAAAGTGGTGTTTCCACCAAAAAAAAACTAGCTTAAAATTCCTAAAAAAAATAAAATAATTGGAAAAAACATTTTTTTTTAACTCGCCTCTAAATACCTGTTGCTAGGGGGTCCCTCGTAGTCTGTCTCCTTCAGTGCCCGGGCACTGACATCACTTCTCCTCGGCGCAGTCAGTCATCTGGGACACGTGACAGATCCTAGATGACTGCGTGGCGTATCATGCTCATATGCAATGGGTGCCCGGCTGTGAAGCCACAGCCGGTGCCCACAGTAAGAATGCCGGCGCCACCAAGTGGAGTGGGGGAAGGGGGGGCTTCAATACCCCGCATCGCTGGACCCTGGGACAGGTAAGTGTCCGGTTATTAAAAGTCAGCAGCTGCAGTATTTATGTAGCTGCTGACTTTTAAACTTTTTTTTTTTTTTTTTTTAAGGGGCACCCCACTTTAAGAAGAGGGTATGTTTGCTCAGGGCCCACTGGTTGCTGGGATCCTAGCAACCAATGATGGCATCCTAGCAACCAATGATACATCCCCAGTCCCATCCAGTTGCTTGGGCAGGAGAATCCCTGGCCACCAGCTAAATATAAACAGATGGGCCTAGGATGCCAGCTGACATCATAACCAAATATAGTAATATACCCATATTTGGTCAATGAAGTCAGCCAGCATCTCTGCCCTTAGTTACATTTACCTGTAACTGGGAAATCTCCCAGCTGGCAGTGAAATGGAGCTAGGGGTGCACCATTGGTTGCTAGGACGCTGTCAGCTGCACAGCCCAAAGCTTCCTAGCAACAAATAACCCTGTGCAGTTTGATGGCTGAACATGGACTGAGGATGGCATGTCCATGGCATGCTGGCAGGTCGCCCTCATACCATGGTATGTAGACACGCCTCCCCACCATGCCTCTGTTATATATATATATATATATATATATATATATATATATATATATATATTTGTATGTACCCATTTCCGACCAGGTTTATAAATTTGTTGCAGGCACAGACATTTATTACGTGGCGGTGCAACACAATTCTAAAATTCTATGACCTATTTTATGAACTCCGGGTAATGTGTGTAACTCACGTTTTACTAGTGTTTATTGGTTATTTAATGGTTTTAAAGGAGTTTGTGAATGGAGAACACAAACCTTTTCATTTTGCACCTCATATTTACCAGAGAGACGTGCATCTTATGTTGCAATAAACCAGACTTACAAAAGCTACTAATAACGCAGACCAATCATGGATATTTCCAGGAGTAATCAAAATTTTTTGCTTACATTTAACAGAAAACAAACAAAACCACAAAGAACATAGGAGTCATGGTATACTTCGTTTTCATTACAATTAGAAAAGGGGCTAAAATCCAAATTTTCATTCAACCCAGGTGGGAACTTCTTATTCTATATATCCATCTGCTCTTTAGTCTTGGCAAATTACTCTTCTAATCATCTCTCCTGGAATCTTTATGGATTCAGTCCAGAACCTGCATATAAAAATCCTCTGAGGTCCCATTATATTTTAAGTTGAAATGATGGTTGATCACGGAGAACATGTTGCCTGATTTTAAATCGTATTGGTTTCATAGATCATTTTAAATAACACGATCCATAGAACAGTTTACCTTGTGATACACCCTTCTTCCCTTCCATCGTGCTTGGCACTGTTATTAGAATTTGTAAGCCAATGGGCATTCTTCCTTCATGTTATCAAAAATGTTAATAGTTCTCACCTGTGCCAATTCTTAAGAGCCCATTCACACAGGGGCGACTTTGGATCCGACTTGAAATCGCGCGACGTGATAAAAATCAATGTAAGTGAATGAGAGCCGTCTTAATACACACTACTGAAGTCGCTCCGACTTCAGAAAAGGTTCCTGTACTACTTCAATCCGACTTCTAGGCGACTTGTACCATTGATTTCAATGGAAGTCGCCTCCAAAGTTAGATCGTGTCTGAAGCAACAATACAGGAAGAGAAAATTGTTTTCTTGGGTAATCCCCTCCCTCCCACAGAGCTGATTGTTGTTTGATTGGCCATTGGAAAGTCGCCTGTCCTGGAGGCGTCTTGAAGTCGCCTTGTAAGTCGCCCCAAATCACGCTGTGGTGCGAGCTCAGGTCCTGTCCAGGTCGCCTTGCAAAGTCGTGGCTAGAGTCGTGATGCCCTTGTGTGAACCGGTTCTTACTGTGGTCTCGATCTTAAGATATGCCTGATCTGTTATTATGAAAAAAAATCTTTCCACTTTCTAGCCCATTTGTGTTTGTTTCTATGAAGGCATCTCTTTCTGTATAGGTATTTTCTGTGTATCTGAATAATTCTCCACCAGCTCACCATAGCATACACAGCTACAAGTCCAATGGTTTGCACTCGCTGTTGGAGATGTGACATGAGTGACGTAAGGTCTAAATGTAAAAAAAATATTTAGCCCTCCCCCCCTTCCTGCCCAGGCCAATTTTCAGCTTTGAGTGCTGGTGTGCTTTAAATGACAATTGCACAGTTATGCAACACTGTACCCAAACAACATTTTTATCATTTAATTTTAGACAGTTAGAGCTTTCTTTTGGTGGTATTTAATCACAACTGTTTTTACTAAACAAATGAGAGACCAAAACGTTTGAAAAAAAAGTTTCTCTTGGTTTCTGTTTTATAAAATATTGTAAATAAGTAATTTTTCTCCTTCACTGATGAGTCTGCACTAATGGGCACTGATGAGGAGGCATCAATATGCGGCACGGATGAACGTGGATAGGTGGCACGGATAGGCAACACTGATGGAAAAGGATAGGCTGCATTAACTGTCATCACTGGTGGGCATTGACTGGCGATTGTCACTGTAGATGTCCCCATTGATAAATACCACTTACCCGGCATTTTTTTGTTTACACTGTCGTCAACTGTGATTGAACACAGATATTAACATGGTAAAGAGCCTATGTCATAGGCTCTTTGTGGTGATCGGTGATGCGCTTTGCCATTTCACTATATGGTGGGCGGGAAGCAGCTAAGTATGTATTCTTAGCCCAAAATGTATTTTCTTTTGCTCTCAGCCACCACCAAATCTCCACTTTCCTCTTCCTTTTTTTTTTTTGATTTGATGTCCTGTTGTAGAGTAGCTATTTTCATTCTCCATGGTCCCACTGTATGTACGAACCTAGTCACTCTCTGTTGTTCGCTCCTGAGATTGGACTACATTGGCTATGAGCTTTGTAGTGTGCATAGGGCAGTGCCCATGACCACAACTAACCTAAACTGCTCATTCCGAACAAACAGAAGTTGGGGGGTTCAGGAGCTCATGGAGAACATTGCAAGGAGGCAGAAAAACAAAGGTGTGTGAATAAAGTTTCTTTGCCAGTGAAACTGATAAACATATACTTATTTAGCTGTTTACCTGGAGTTCTGCTTTAGCCATTCTTAAGCTTAAAAATGCGTTGTGATCAACTTTGGTAGTCAAGTAGCCTCTGACATTGAGGCCTCATGCACACTGGGCGTTTTTACAGCTGCTGTTTTTGGCTTCGGGCATTTTTTTTCTACAGTCAGTAAACTCCCCAGCATGTTATCCTATGTGTTCATGCACACATAGGCTTTTATTAGCGTTTATTGGCAGGGGCGTCTTCATGCTGGAATAAAACCTCAGAACTACTGCGTTTTTGAAGAGGCGTTTTTCAGCTGTAAAAACGGTCTAATGCTGAAAAACGCAGAAAATGCAGAAAGACACAGCTATCCACCATTTGAGTGTTTTTGAGCCAAGTGGGAGCAAAGTTTTGCTAAAAACACAAATGCAGCCAAACGCTAATGCAAAAACATGGCAAAACTTGCATTCTACAGCTAACGATACTGGCGTTCTTATATTGTCCAGTGTTCATGAGGCCTAAATGTTCAGAATACCGAGGTCTCCAAATGTTATCAAAGCCTGGCACATGATGAACATTTCTAGCTTTTAGTGGAGAAATTCTCCAAAAGATGTCTAATTCAGCACTAATAGTGGCCTAGCTAATATTTATACCAAGTAATGTGACCTTGTAGCCAGAGCTGGATTTCCTTTTGGGTAATATACAGGTTGGATCAAATGAGACTTGGAAGCCAGTGAAGATCAATGACGTGGCAGGCACCCCTTTGACACTGAGCCGAAGCCCTAGCCGAAGCCTAGGGCTTCGTTTTAGCTGCGCTATTCGGCCGCTAGCGGGGCGGCTTTAACACCCGGCCAGCGTCCAAAAAGGGGTTAAATCCAATCTGCAAAACACCGCTGAAGCGTTTTGTAAATTTGTAAGCTCCTTGAGAGCAGTGAATGTACGATGTATATGTAAAGTGCTGCGCAAATTGACGGCGCTGTTTAGGTACCTGTAATTAAAATTATTAAAGCAGAACTCTGGGATCAAAAAAATCCACTATTAGTACGCCCCCCCCCACAAAACACTAAACGGTTATTACATTTGTGAAATTCCTTACCATTGAAGAGAAAAGTTGAATTTTTAGGAAGTGCTCTCTGTAGTTCAAAAAATGCATCATGTATTCTGCCAAGGAGGAGCTGTTAGAACAGCGACTGCATCATATCCTCTCCCCTCTCTTTACACTATAATCAAACTACATTTCCCTTCATGCTTTGCAAATTGCACTGAATGGGGGAGGGTACACTGGGCCTGTACATGTAAATGTGAACAAGCCCACTTCAACATAAATCACACCCCTCATTCTGCAGCCAGCCCCACTACTCAGTAATACACAGCAGGACAGATAGGTTTCAGCCTTATAAATGCAAAGCATGTCTGTGCTCTCCTCCGGACACAACAGGAGATAGACAGACATATTGCCCTTACTTGCTGTATGTAATCATTTCTGAACTGTAGACACATGCCCCTAATTATATATTCTACACACTGTACTCTACTGTAATTCAGTATTAAAAATATTCCTCCTCCTGCTGCAGCTTAGAGATCTTTCTAACAGCAATCAGTGCTTGTATGGTGTATGAGAACATCCCTATCCCCGCCACAGAAAGAGAGCCGGGACATTCTGCTTTACATCGGCATGGGACGGTGTCCACTGCTTATCAGTGCTGCCTCATCAGTGCCCATATGTGTAGCCTCATCAGTGCTGCCTTATCAGTGCAGCTTTTCAGTGCCCATTAGTGCAGCCTTAGTGCCCATTAGTGCTGTTTATCAGTGCCGCCAGTTTATCAGTGGGGTCTCATCTGTGCCCATCAGTGGGGTCTCATCTGTGCCCATCAGTGGGGTCTCATCTGTGCCCATCAGTGGGGCCTCATCTGTGCCCATCAGTGGGGTCTCATCTGTGCAGCCTCATCAGTGCCCATTGGTGCCGTCTCACCAGTGCAGCTTATCGGTACCCATTGGTGCCTTCTCACCAGTGCAGCTTATCGGTGCCCATTGGTGCCGTCTCACCAGTGCAGCTTATCGGTGCCCATTAATGGGGTCTCACCAGTGCAGCTTATCAGTGTGGTCTCACCGGTGCTGGCAGAGAGGAGGGAGCAAAGGAGGACACCACCTCCTATGGGCGGCACAGACCGGGGGCACAGACCCCTCTGCTCACTACAGCGAGCATGGCGGATATAGAAATCCCTGCTCAGCTTGAGAGAAATACTAGTGGGCAGTGACAAGACCACTGGCTGAGGATACAGGAGGAATAGCAGCCAGCCGTATTATAAACAGGCTATCGCGGGGAAATGAAGTTTTTTTTCAGTAAGATCAGCAGGCTATTGCAGAGGAACTACAGAGCTCAGAAGAACATGGAAGGCATAGTTGGTAAAGGTAGCAACAAGGACATGGAAAAAAGTTTTTTTTTCCCAGAGTTCTGATTTACATAAATAAATGAAGTAGTGGTGTCCACTTCAGTGATTTCCAGCTTCCAGGAGGATCGGCCAGAAATGGTATATAAATAGGTACATTGGTCCAAGTTTGACACTTGTAGCTTTGTAAAAAATATATCGTTCCTAGAATTATTATACCCACAAAGCTGTATTTAGCTGGAACCCCACGTATAGAACTTATATTGTTTTCCAGTTGATTAATTTTTACTAAGGCACTTGTTGTTTATCCACATGTTTCTTTTAGATGTGTATCAAAATGGAATTCTGGTAATGGTTTATGAGGCATGTATTAGACTAGATCTGGGTCATTAATTTGTACAATCATGCAACCATTAAATGTCCATGTGATTGTATTTAATGACCTGTAAAGAGGTCTGTTTCTTGTTCTGAAAGTTACACACAGCTAGGTTTTATTACACATTGTTCTGATTTACATAATTCTTCTAATGCCTTTGACCCAGTCTTAATTTAATGTGCTGTTTTTTTGTGTCAGCTCAAGTTACCCAACAAATTTAATTTCAGTCAGAATGGTGGAGATTCCATGGAAGAATGAAGGTGGTGTCTTTTAGACTGCCAATCTTTACTTGTTCTCCAGTTATTATTAAGTTACTCTTTTTATTGATTTTAGTGGCAGTTGAGATGGGCAGGTAATACAGTGCCTCTTAAAACTTTCCACATTTTGTCACTTTACAACCAAAAATGTAGATGTATTTTATTGGGTTTTTATGTGATAGACCAACACAAAGTGGCACATAATTGTGGAGTGGAGGCAAAATGATAAATGGTTTTCAATTTTTTTTTTTACAAATTTCTGAAAAGTGTGGCATTTGTATTTAGCCCCCTGAGTCAATACTTTCCCGATTTTAACATTTTGTTGCAATTACAGCTGCAAGTCTTTTTGGGGGTGTCTCTACCAGCTGTGCACATGTAGAGAGAGACATTTTTGCACATTCTTCTTTGCAAAGTAGCTCAAGCTCTGTCAGATTGAATGGAGAGCAACTGTCAAGTCTTGCCACAGATTCTCAACTGGATTTAGGTCTGGACTTTGTCTGGACCATTCTAACACATGAATATTCTTTGATCTAAACCATTTCATTGTAACTCTGGTTGTAGGTTTAGGGTTGTTGTCTTGCTGGAAGGTGAACCTCTGCCCCAGTCTCAAGTCTTTTGCTGACTCTAACAGGTTTTCTTCTAAGACTGGCCTGTATTTGGCTCCATTCATCTTCCCGTCAACTCTGACCAGCTTCCCGGTCCCTGCTGAAGAAAAAGCATCCCCATGCTGCCACCACCTCTGCAGCTCCTCCAGAGTCACCATGGGCCTTTTCGCTGCTTCTCTGATTAATGCTCTCCTTGCCCGGCCTGTCAGTTTAGGTGGTCGACCATCATGTCATACTCCTTTCTGTTTTCGGATGATGTATTGAACAGTGCTCCATGAGCTGTTCAAAGCTTGGGATATTTTTTTTTTTTTTTTATAACCTAACCCTTAGTTAAACTTCACAATTTTATCCCTGACCTGCCTGGTGTGTTTCTTGGCCTACATGATGCTGTTTGTTCACTAAGGTTCTCTAACAAACCTCTGAGGGCTTTACAGAACAGCTGCATTTATATTGAGAATAAATGTTTGTCAGCGAGGGGGCAAGTAGAGGTTGAGCAGGGATGTGTGTGCATGGGCAGTGGCAGAGTGTAGAGCGATCAGGTCTGTGAGCAGGGATTGTAAGGCAGCTAGGCAGGGATGTTTATAAATGGGGGGGGCAGAGGAATTGAGGTGTATGGTGGAGAAAGAGGGCGATGTGGCAAGGAAATATGGGCACAGATGATGAATGTGGAGGCTCCTTTCAGGTCCCTGAGCTCCCCCCTCACACAAAGTCTGTCCCAGGCTGTCCCCCTCACGCAGGAGAGTAGCAAGTGGGCATGGGTGTGCTGGATCTTTCAGAAACGGCAGGAACAGGAAACATGCGGCAGCACAAAATGCATCTCACAACTGGAGGTCCATGTGTGCCAGGGGTTTGGTGCTGCTTTAAAGCCCAACTCTCTAGGATATTGGCAAGTGGACTTTTAATGGGAAAAATGGGCAGGGCTTAGTGAGCTGCAGGGTTGATGGGGAGACGAGGATGTAAGCTGCATGGACTGGGGATGGTGCTATCAAAATGTAAAACTGGAAACTGAGGATCCTCAGCAACTCACAGCAACCAGCCCCAGTGTCCCTGATCACCTCCATACCAGCCCCAGTGTCCCTGATCACCGCCATACCAGTCCCAGTGTCCCTAATCACCGCCACACCAGTCAGTGTTACCATGAGGACCAGGGCTGGTGCACTAAAGGAATTGTTGAGGAACAGGCATGGAATTTGAAGAAAGCAGCCTGATTTCTGGCCATGTTCATCCAGAAGTTTAAAAGCGGGGATAATTGATCGGGGTCTGGCATGTTGAGATTTCTGGGGCAGGGTACAGGCTCTTTGGAAGGAGGGGGATCATGAGTCCACTTGAGGCAGAATCCCCCACTGGCAAAACTTTTTCTATTGAGAATGATTACACTGTGGTTCTTAAGTACCTGTAAAGTATTACAGATTCCGATTAGCCCCCTGCCCGCAAACCCCGACAACCTCCGGGCAAGGGTTGTTGGAAAGAGACCCTTGTCCCCATCAACATGGGGGCAAGGTGCTTTGGGGTGGGGGGCGCAGAGCACCCATCCCCCCATGTTGAGGGCATGCGTCCTGGTATGGTTCAGGAAGGGGGGCGCTCGCTCTTCCCCTCCCTTTCCTAACCTGCCGGGCTGCTTGGATTAGGGTCTGGTATTTATTTATTTATTTATTTATTTATTTATTTTTTTTCTCATATTTTTTTTTTTCTCCGGCAATTCTTTTCTATTTATTTTTTTACATTGAGCCCGCTGCTAAACTGATGACTCATCGGTTGTTAGGGACACAGCAGCCGGCTTCCCGACCCCCTCCTTAGCAACCAGCTATATATACAGTGTAAAAAACAAAAGCGCAAAAAGTAAAAAACGCATGTCCAAAAACGCGGCAAGCACCGCAAAAAGCACTGCAGGAACACTCTAAAGCAACATGCATAGATGTAAATCGAGCCTGAGTGTGCAAACTTGGGCAGCATCAGTCAGACCTCAGATGACCTCTGACCCTTTGTCCTAGTCCAGCTTTAAACTGGAATGTCAAAGTAGACAAAAAACACATAAGTAACTGGACAATCGTAATAATGACAGCATTTTCAGACTCCTGCTTAAGTCAAATCTGTTTCTCTTTAAGAGCATGTTCTTTGGAAACAATTGTGGTGTCCTTATTGCGACGGTAAACAAACCCATGATGATCGGACAAAGATGTTTTCTACAAAATGTAGGAACATTCACAGAAATGCTGGATGTCGGTAATCAACACCTCCTACTACACACTAATTAGCTGTGATAATGTGTAAAAAATGATTCTTCTCCAGTTTCGGCCAAGTGACTGTTCAGTAAATTGCAAGACGCTGCTACTTATCTGGCCGCCCAAGACTAAATTCTGGCAGGGGAAACATATGCTAAAATTCTTTGACATGTAGAACCCAGAATCTCCCATTTCATTTCAAGTTTTAATAATATTCCAATTTTTCATTCGCAGTGAGCCCAAGAGGCTTAGATGGTAAATGGAAACTTGGTTACTTTTTTGGCAAGCAGACGTTTTCATGCTACAATTTTTAGATTTGAACAACACCAATCTAGCTAGTCATATTCCATTGACTTTTGGTGACTGTATATCATTTTGTAAACAGTCAATGCATCCTTTTTCCCTTGGCACCTAACTGGTTTTTGGATTTAGAAAATGCACATAACAAATCTACACTTTTTCATGATGGTAACACTAGAACAGAGGTTCCTAGATAATAAAGCTGCCAGGTAACGCCAAAACAAAAAAACATGATTATATCAAACATATGGACTATTCCAGTGCTCCTCGCCATAAATAAAAAAAAAAAAAATATATATACGGTATATCTAAATTTAATAAGGTCATAGTACTAATTCGAGCAAAAAAAGTTGGAAAATAAATTTAAAATGTCATCTTAATTTTTTTTATCTCATTTTCTGTCACACAGATCTCAAGTTGCATCTTCAAAGCACAGACTATGGCACGTTCCTGGCCAATGAAGCCTCACCTCTTGCTGTCTCAGTCATTGATGACAAACTGAAGGAGAAGATGGTTGTGGAATTTAGACACATGAGGAACCAATCGTATGAACCACTTGCCAGCTTCTTGGATTACATTACGTAAGTAGAGAGCATAGTTTCACTTAAGCCAACACTTGACCCCATATAATCATGTTGTGCATTTGTTTTATTGTTACTGAGCACCCATTCAAATTAACCTCTTTTTTACTGGGCACTTGAGCCCCCCTCCGGCCCAGACCAATTTTTATCTTTCAGCGCTGTCACACTTTGAATGACAATTGCGTGGTCATGCTACACTGTACTCAAATGAAATGTTTATCATTTTTTTCACACAAATGGACCTTACTTTTGGTGGTATTTAATTTTTGAAAAAAACAAAACATGTTTCATAGGTATAAAATTTTGCAAACGGGTAATTTTTCTCCTTCATTGATATTTGCTGATTTTTGATATTTGCTGAGGCAACACTGATGGGCACTGATAGGGCGGCACTGAAAGGGAGGCACTGATGGGCACTGGTAGGGGGTATTGATAGGCAGCACTGGTGATGAGGCACTGATTGGTGACATTTATAGGTGGCACTGATGGGTGTTACTGTGGGCACTGGTAGGTGGCGCTGGTGGGCACTGGTAGATGGCACAGAAGCCTCTGCAGAGGCTCTCCAAGATCAGGACTGATGTCCCTCTCACAGCCGCCGGTGATCGGCTTTTTTTTTTTTTTTTTCTCCTCACGCTACCAGCAGGAGGAGAAAAATAGACGATTACCGGCTCTGTTTACACGACCTGATCAGCGGTCATTTGGCTGGACAGCTGATCGCGTGGTAAGAGGTCTCCGATCTGATCAATCTCATAGACTCGATGATCACAGAGCACGCCGCGTGCGCCCTGCAGGGGGTGTGCAGGCTGCTCGAGCACAGGAGGACGTCTATGGATGCCTTCCGGGCAAATTAGGTCCCAGCTGTAGCGTCTTTCAGCTATAACGTGGACGGGAGGTGGTTAATTGGTATTCCAGATTATTAAAGCCCCACTCCAGTTGTGCCCTACTTTAGTTGTGGAGTGGAAAAGGGACTTTCTGTCTTTGTTCTCTTTGAGATTTCTCCTCCTAACGGAACAGGGAGTGATGGGAAATTTATTCAGTGGGCACAGACTACAACAAAACACTTTTTTTTTGCGTTAAAATGAGGATGAGTTAGGTTTGGTGTCAGGTTATTAGAACAGTCTGTCTTCTTGTGCCAATGATACCGCTTCCCTAATTTCTTTCTGATGTCACGGGAACAGGACGTGAGATCAAATGCCACAGTGGTGTCACAGACGGAAATAAAAACTGGACAAAGGTATTCATTGTTCCCATGTCTATCTGAAAAAGAAAATATAAAGTTTTGGCTGGGGTTGTTCTGTAAACAACTCTTTTTTTTATATATAATAAAATTAGTAAAACTGCCAAAGGGATGCATTTGAGGCACCAATGTCTGCATATGTCCTCAGAGTCTTCTCAAGTTTCTGGGTACCCCTGAAAAGCGGCAAGCTGTGTTAATCAAACTAGCAAGAAAACGAGAGAGATAATGGTGGTAATTTTTTTTTTTTCCCCTCCACTCCTTTTGCTTTGTCTTAGGTTGCTGTTCCTTCTCACTACATTTTGTGAACCAATAGAGAGGCGAAAAGAGTTGGTCCATCATCAACTTCCTGGTCCAAGTCCGTATTTTAAAGAAATCCAACTTCGGTTTTTATGATTTATGTTTTGTTTCCTAGGGGACAAAGTACATGTAGTAGTTTGCCCAATTTTCCTAGGTGCTGTCTTGTGCCAGCTTATGAGGTCAGACAGGGTGCCCCTTCTCCCTACACGCCTGTCTGACCATGCAGTTAGTAAGGAGACAGCTGCTTTTGATAGACGGCACTCCATAGCCAAGCATGTCCTGTCCTGCTTACCTGAAAGGTCTTAGCTGACAAGCCTACCTTCCCCTCTATTCCTTGTGAGGAGCTTGTCTCAGGCCAGTGCTTGGAAATGGAGAAAATTGTGGTTTGTCCAAGCAGCCATCTCCTTGCTAACTGCGTGGTCGGACAGCTGTGGCACGTGGCGTCTTGTCCGACCTTGAACCTAGCTTTAGACAGAACCTAGGAAGATGGGACAAAGTTCTACTTGTACTTTGTCCCTTGGAGAACAGAACGCATTCATAAAATTCAAAGTGAGATATTAGAATTTCCTGGGCATCAGAACTCGTCTTCCAGTTGCCCTCTTGTTGCTACACCACAAACCGTTCAGTGGCCTGTAGCAACTTCTTGGATAGTATGCTTATCATTTTATCCTTAATGTACCTTTTGTGCTCTGTTTTTACAATGTGTGCCATTCTGAATATTTATGGTTGGTAACTAATCTGTATTTTATCACCGACTTACATCGTTTTAGTATTCTAGAAGTATATGATTGTGGTTATTTTTCATTTTACATGTCCTACAGCAACATTTACTCAGTAAATTACTTTATCTCGGCTTTTAGTTCTGTTGTCCTGAGCAAACCTTTCTCCTTTTTATAACAGTGGGATTTCAGGATTAATAGGACACTTTTTTTTCAGACAGCACGCTAAAGCCTGCTGTCATCTGAGGTCACAGAGCTGGTCCATATGGGCTGGATCTGCCTAGAAGCCTTGACCAGCAGCTGGCTCATCCTCTCAGCGATCCGCAGAGCAGAGATCGGTGATTGACAGTTACCAGCGTTTGCTCATGGAACACTGAGAACCCAGTTCTCAGTTTTAAGGCCAGCAAGCGACAAATGCAGCATTGGACCAATGCTGCATCTACCTCGTCGTCGTTCAGTCTTGTCCAACTCTTCCTGACCGCATGGACGATAGCTCGCCAGGCTTTTCTGTCCTCCACTGCCTCCTGGAGTTTGCTTAACTTCAAGTTCCTGTTTCGATGATACTATCTATCCATCTTCTTTTCTGTCGTCCTCGTCTCCTTTTTTTCCTTCCATGTTTCCCAGCATCAGGGTCTTTTGCAATGAGTCCTCTCTTCGCATTAGGTGGCCAAAGTATTCGGGTTTTGGCTTCAGGATCTGTCCTTCCAGTGAATATTCAGGGTTGATTTCCTTCAAGATTGACTGGTTTGACCTTCTTACAGTCCAAGGGACTTAAGAGTCTTTTCCAACACCATAGTTCAAAAGCATCAATTTTTTGGCGTTCAGCCTTCCTTATGGTCCAACTTTCACAGCCATAGGTTACTACTGGGAATACCATAGCTTTGACTATATGTCACTTTGTCGGTAGGGTAATGTCTCTGCTTTTTATAATGTTGTCTAGATTTGCCATTGCTTTCCTCCCAAGAAGCAAGCATCTCTTAATTTCATGGCTACAGTCACTGTCTGCTGTGATCTTGGAGACTAGGAAGATAAAATCTGTCACTGTTTCGGTTTCTTCTTCTATTTGCCAAGGAGTGATGGGACTGGTTGCCATGATCTTATTTTTCTTACTAATCAATTTCAGGCCAGCTTTTTGCATCCACCTAGGTAAGTATTTTTTTTTTTTTTTTTTTCTGTTATCCCATACTACTTTTTTAATTCTCACTTTTAAAAGGAAATTATTTTTTTTTCTTCTACTTATTGTTGGACTTGCACTTTTTTTCTCAGAATATTATTATATTGTTGCTACACTAAATAGTACTGCCCTTTTTACATTATCACAGATTTGATATTTCAAGTTGAAGCTAATCTGTTTTATTTATATTTTATATTATTGATTCTTAAAAGCGTTCTAGCGCTAGGCCACTAGTCCTTCTCTGAAACTCAACACGTATTCCTTGTTTCCAAAAAATATATTTAGAAAAATAGTTGCTATTCTAAAAGAACAGGTATGCATTAAAATAATCAGTTGTAGCAGTGAGGACTCGTGCCGGTTTTTAGAGTTATGTGGTTCATTTGAAGGGGCTTCCCAACATGACAGACATTTTATAATACAGATCTTTTGAGACCTATTGAACGTTATTGAATACCCTACTGCAAATGACGACAAAAATACACAGTATTCAGAAATCCATTGTCAGCAGTTTAGGGCGGTAAGACTAATAAAATATGACTTTTTATTGTTAGCCATGGGTTCCTTGGGAGCCATTCCTCATTGCATATTACTCACATGTGTTCTCATGTGCCCTTGCATTGCAGAGCCGTGTCTGTGGACGTCTTTTTTAATATTCAGTTATGTAAGTGCACATGTCAGTTAAATGTCTGAAATAGCCTGAGCCAACTGCTCTTGTTGAGAACTTAGTAAGTAAACTGATTTTCCCACAGCTTGGCAGGCCCTTTCCAGCTGGCAGAACTACAAGTTATTCACTGACATAAGTTTATAGCTGTGGTTCATAATTAGCCACAGTTTCACAGGCTGGCTCCCCAATGTTCACGCTGAGTAGTGGGCGCGGTGCCAAGTGCTGTTTTTGTGTGTACATCTAGCACTGATAGGGCTGCATGTTCCGAGACATTTATAGCATAGGCAAACATTAGCAAAGCTTTTGGGAGCAAAGTTACAGGTGCGGACAATGACACAGAGTAATGCGAGATGATCATTGCAGAACAGCCTGTTCATGCATTGCAGTGTTCCAGGACTTGATAAGCTCTGAATGGTATACATTGTAACGCTCATTCTGTCACAGCAACCTTCATATAAGTTTCAGAATTAATTTATTAATCTGTGTGGTAAAGCTGGCCATACACGTTAATTTAATCAAGCGATCATTTTTTTTCTAATTTGTAAAGTTATCTAAGACAAAGTAGGGTGCGATGAAATTACCCCAATCAACCACGATTGAAACAGAACAAAATATTGTGGCATAGTTTTTTCCATTTTTGATTCCATTTAAACTGGTTGTAATCTTCCTTCTTACAGCTGAATTTCAGGAATTCAGCAACTTTGCAATAAAAGTGAAGGCTTACTATGAGTTAAGTCCAATTAGGTGCATTTCACCTCCGGGACTTACCTGTATTACTTATATGTGACAGGTTTATTACACTGCCGAAGGAGACACTCTGGTTGTGAGAGGATAGAAGCACACAGAGCGGTTATTCTCATCCTTCCCCTCTGCTCTGATTTACAGAAGCCTTTGCATTTTGTGAATGAGTTCACATAATACAAAGGCCTCTGTGAATGGGCAGGAGGAGGGCAGGGGCGGTTATAGCAATTCCAGCGACTCCGCTTTTGAATGAACTGAGACCACAGTAAGCAGTGTCGGAGCTTTAGAAGTTGTAGCACAATAAACCTGTTAGGTGTGAATGTTATAGATAAGTCCTATGAGGTGCCTGCCGCTGTTCCTCTACTCCATAGCTGTCAGCAGAGAGCGGGGAGTTCCCCCTGTGATAGCCACAGTTGAGTGCATTAAGCGTGTTATACCTCCTATGTGCAAGGTATTTAATCAGGTAAGCTTAATACCTACTGGTGACTGTTTTTCACTGGAAGAGCATTATTGGAGTGTTTGAAGCTTACCGGTGTTCACAAGAGCTTTTTGTCACAGTCATACAATTTGGGACTCTTTTGGAACACAAACTATAATTTTTGTACCACAGTTATTACAAATATGATTGCAGCGCCTGTAAAATGTATGTACACTTAAAAAGTAACTTGTGCCTTTTTGTAAAAAAGTAACTCGTACCTCAGACATCGAGCTTCGGGTGCCTGAACGCTCATTTGTGAACTGGCATATTTTAAAGGATAAGTTCACAGTTTGGAACAGTTCCATGGTCCACCAGTATTTAGCGCTTAGTGACAGCAGACGGCCATTTTCTCCGGGCACTCGCTGTGACTGTTTGAAAAAAATACATAAATAAGTGGACATGCGGGGCTCCGCCTACCTGGCCACGTCATTCTTTCTCAGTCTTCTGTGAATGGGAAACTACAAGTCCCGACAGCCTTGGCTGCTGTCAGCTTGTAGTTTTCAATGAACTACCATGGCACTGTTGATCGCTCTGGTAGTTCGTTCATTCTTCCTGCCGGTGTGTTTCTGCCTGGCTGTACGAGGCATGAGCAGACAGATACGCTAAGAAGTCCACAGGAGTCCTGCATGGAACCCGTAATCTGCTGAACATGGGTGCAATTCTTTCCAGGCTCCAAGAAGTAAAAAAAAAATAGCAAATGCACATTTTTTTTTACCTGCAAAAAGATGTGCATTCATTATTATTTTTTTAAATGGGAACTAATCCTTTAAAAACACGGCTATTTGGTTGTTGAGCATTTTGGAGCTTCAATCTACAAGACACTCAAGTGTGAACCAGGGCTCAGAGGAAATGCATCAGTCTAACTCATCTGACTGTCGCTCTGCCTCTCCCTCCTATCAGCATGCTCGTTTTAGCGATGCAGCACCCCTTGTGCTGCTTCTCCCTCTCCCAGTCTTAAGTTGGTTCTAAAGGCAGAAGGTTATTCTCTGCATTTAAGATAAAAAAAAACTTCTGCCTGCAGCTCTCCCTCCTCATTCACTCAAGAGACAGAAGTGGGAGCCATTGGCTCCTGATGCTGTCAATCGCAGCCAGAGAGAAGGGAGTGGAGGGTGGGGTAGAGCCACATTTTTTTTGTCAATGGACACACAAAGTGAGGTTCAGGAGCGAGCATGCACGAGTGCCGCCATAGCAAACAACTTGGTATATAGGCACTCTGTGGGGCGGAAGAACCAAGAGTACTGGCAGGGGACTTGAGAAGAGGAGGATCAGGGCTGCTTTGTGCTAAACCATTGCACAGAGCAGGTACATTTGAAGTTACTATATCTACAACTCATGATACCTTAGTGTGATGTCAGTGGGAAGAATGCTCCTTACACTTGTGTTCATTGGGAAGCATTATCCCCTTACAGATTGGCATTAGTGGAAACTTATCTGAGCGGCAGAAATTGCTCATTGCTAAAGGAACCCCTAGCAACCTCTGGAGGAACCATGGTTGAGAAACCATGTCCTAGTGCAGTTTTTCTCAACCTTTTTTCAGTCAAGGCACCCTTTAAAATTATGGACAGTCATGAGACTTTAAAAGGTAAAACTATTCTAATAGCTTTACACAATGCAGCAACATCCTCACGTAGGACACTCAACGTTAGATCTATTCTTCCAAAGCAAATACTTTTGCACACTGGTACTGACTAGTATTCCAATGTTTCTCTTCTCCATCAGTCAGCTAATGTGACCCCAGTGCTGAGGGAGAGAGACAGAGGAGGGTCAAACAAGGATGCTGTGGAGGCAACAGACATCCTCCTTATTAACGGATGACGTCATTGGTTGTTAGGATGCCAGAGTCTACACAGTCGTAATGGTGCATAATGAAAACCTGTGGCTTTGTGTAACGAAAAGGCAGGCTTCATCCACCTGACGGCTTGTATACAATTTTTGATACATTTTTAGGCATTTTGCCAAGGCACCTCCCTAAAGAAACCTCCAGGCACCCTGGATGATAAAGGTTGTCCTAGTGCAGTGATGGCAAAACTTGGCACTCCAGATGTTTTGGAACTAAATTTCCCATGATGCTCGACTACACTGCAAAATGGATGAGCATCATGGGAAATGTAGTTCCAAAACATCTGGGGTGCCAAGGTTCGCCATCACTGTCCTAGTGTATTTGTTTTCTGTTCCAAAAAACTGATGTTTGGTAAAATAATTAATAATATTCATAACCCAATTTCCGCAGTAAGGAAAGTAGACTTTGCTATCTCCAGCGACTTTTCACATAGAAAATGATATGTTAATTGGCATAGGCACATGTAAATGTTCCATGTTGTTAAAATAAATACATTCCTGTTGCGTGACTTTAACATTGGAACATGAAAGTCCTCTTTGTTAGGCTAGCCCAGTGAAATGACGTTGTGCAATTCAGTAGTATCTATTTCCGGTTGCAGTTTGTTTCATTAATCTGTCTTTGTCTTCGGTCTCTGTTGCCATATTGTGAAATGGCTCCTGACGCTAACAGTGCTTATACACATTGAGATCCAAGAGAGTTTCCTGGAACTTTTTTATGATCATGGGGGAAAGGAGAAACATTTTAATGATTTGACCAATCAAACCAATGGTCAATTTTTTTTTAGAAAAAAAAATGACACACCAGTGAAATGTTTTGCTTTTGTGTTCAGAACAAAATTGTCCCCTCCAGATTAGTTATACACATTTGGGTGGATTTTAGTAAACAAATGTTCCAAATTTGAGATATTGAGCTCCGTAAACAGCAGGCTGTAAGGAGACAGATTACAATATGTGACAAGAAGATATATGTATATTCTGCCCACATTTGTATTATTTATTACACCATATCCCATCCCGAATATTAAAGTGGAGGGCCACCCTAAAAAAAAAAAAAAAAAAAAAAAAAAAGAGCATTAATATTTTGGAAAAAATAAAAAAAAAATTTTTTTTTTTTTACCTGATCCGAAATCCCTGTTGCTAGGCAGTCTTCCTAATGTGTCTCCTTCCTACTCCGCGGTGATCTTCGTTCTTCTGTCCTCCGCCGCGTTGTCTTCTGGGTAATGGGACACGCTGTGTTATGGGAACTGTGTGTTCCCTAACACAGCGCGTCCCATTCACAAAGCACTGCGCGACTCGCGCATGCGCAGTAGGAAACGGGCAGTGAAGCCGTAGTCTCCACTGCCTGTTTCCCTTACTGAGGATGGCGGCGCTGGGACCGGAGAACCGAGGGACATCTCGGCCTCCACGGCCGACATCGCGGGCGCCCTGGGAGGGTAACTGTACTTATTAAAAGTCAGCAGCTACTTTTTTTTTTTTTTTTAGCTGCTGACTTAAAAAATATTTTTTTCAGCTGAAACACCCCTTTAACCACTTACCCACTGGGCACTTAAACCCCCTTCCTAACCAGACCAATTTTCAGCTTTCGGTGCTCTCACACTTTGAATGACAATTACTCCGTCATGCAACACTGTACCCAAATGAATTTTGTGTCCTTTTTTTCACACAAATAGAGCTTTCTTTTGGTGGTATTTAATCACCGCTGGGTTTTTTAATTTTTGCGCTATAAATCAAAATATACTGAAAATTCTGTAAAAAAAATTAATAAAAATTCTTTGTTTCTATTAAAATTTATGGCAGAGTATTGGCAGAGTATTGGCAGAGTATTGGCAGAGCGGTTGGTGGCAGAGCATTGGCAGAGCGGTTGGTGGCAGAGCATTGGCAGAGCGGTTGGTGGCAGAGCATTGACCAGCGCTGTGGGCACTACACATCCAGCCCACAGCGCTGGTCCCGTCTCTCCCCCTCTCGGCTTCTCTCCTCTCTGTACCGATCGGTACAGAGAGTAGAGGGAGGAACCGGCGTCATGACGTGACGCCGGTTTGTGTACATGTGATCGCTCCGTCATTTGACGGAGCGATCACGTGGTAAACGGCCGCTATCAGCGGCCGTTTACCGTGATCCGTGATGCGCCGGGTCCTTGGGACCCGGCGGTCACGGATGTTCCCGAGTGCGCGCCCCAGGGGGCGCGCGGGAGCAAGTTTCTGGGAGGACGTCCGTAGGACGTCCTCCCAGGATAAGCCGACCGCGCTGTAGCCGTCTTTTGACTATAGCGCGGTCGGCATGTGATTAAGCAAAAAAACATATTTTTCATTAATATGTAAATAGAAGCTTAATTACGTTCCTACTGGGCCAATTCTGACACTTCTCACATACAGGCAGTCCCCGACTTACGAACGCCCAACTTACGAGCGACTCCTACTTACAAACAGCCTCAATGCCTGGCTGCTTGTGCTCCACGCTGGTCCTGGAATACCTCCAAGCAGCTATCTTGCCACATTCCACACTGCAGTACTTCATGTACTGCATGGTCAGAAGAGCCCCAGAAGCGCCTGGAACATCCTACATCCCTCCAGAGGCAGAAGTTACACTTACAAGCAGTGTTCCGACTTACGAACAGATTTCACTTACGAACAAACCAACAGTCCTTAACGTGTTCGTAACTTGGGGACTTCCTGTATATGTGGCTGCAGATAATGGAGGCACGTAAACTGACCAAGGTGTCGGGGCTCAGCAGCCATGATATACCGTGGTCTGTATACAAAGAAACTGGCATAGAGGGACCTTGCAATTAATTGCAATTCACCTGATCACTTCATAACGTTCTGGAGTATATGCAAATTGCCATCATAAAATATATATGTATATATATGTGTATGTGTGTGTGTGTTTTTTATTATTTTTAAAATTGACTGAATTTAATTAAAATTAAAACGCAGTGGTGATCAAATACCACCAAGAGAAAGCTGTATTTGTGGGATAAAATTACATTTTATTTGGGTACAGTGTTGCATGACCACGCAATTGTCAGTTAAAGTAACGCGGTGCCTTATCGCAAAAATTGGCCTGGTCATGAAGGGGGGGGGGGGGGGGGAAACTTCCGTAGTCAATTGGTTTATATCGCTTTGTCAAATTTGTATTGGTGATAAATGGATTTGAAAACAAAGTATTCCAATCTCATTAAAAAGCAAATAATCGTGTAATGTGATGATAAACTAGATTTACAGCTTCTATGTATAAACTGTTAACTGTGCAGAAAACTTTCACTGATAGACCATGTGTTATAAGACCCTTGATATCTTTCAGATGTTAATACTTGGCTGGAACAGGGTGACTGTTTTACAGAGTTCTGGTCATCTCGCTCTGTAAAACTGTCATCGCTAGGCTTTTAACATAGTGCTTGAAATGAACACAACTGTAAGAAGAGATTAAAGGTGCAATCTGTGCTTATTAGAATCAAAGCAACCCAAGAAGCGGTTAATGGTTTCCCTGGGTCGCAGTTTTTTTGTCATGGAAAAAAAATAATTAAACAGCAGTAATAAAATGATGTACCAGGGCTTGCTTATTTTGCCACCTAAAAGGTATTTACAACTTTTTAGACAGTTATTAATAGTGGTCGTAGTATTTACCCCCCTTGAAACTTTCCACATTTTGTTATGTTACAGCCTGGAATTAAATAGATTTAATTGGGTATTTTGACACCTTGACATTGCAGAATATTTTTTGTGACACTAAAGTTAAGAGGCTAAGGGGTTTGTTCTCTATTCTTTTAGACCAAAGAAGCCCCAAGGGAAGACAAAGCTGGCCGCAAAAAGTGTCCTAATTGTGGTAATAAGCTTTCCTCTGGCTCTAACAAAGCTTTGTGCAAACAGTGTATTGCAGGCTTATTAAAAACTGAGGCAGACTCTCCCTTAGCAAAGTTCTTGGGTTCCTTTAAAGAGGAAATGGCGTCCACTTTTAAATCTCTGAGAGATTTGATTACGGATGTAGGCACAGCCTCCACCAGTAGAGCTGCAGTGTCCTCTTCACCTTGCCTCACAACACCCATTTCAGGGGAGCCCCGTATATTCAGGGAGCAGAGCCCCGTGCTAGTTAGTCCCGAATCCTCTGAGGAAAATTCTGACCAGGATGAGGACCAGGCGGTAGCTAGCAAGTTCGCAAGATACAAGCTCTCTCTTGAGGAGGTAGACGAGCTGTTGAGCGCAATATATGACACACTGGAAATTGAGGAGGAGGAGACTCAATTAACCAGGCATGACAAAATGTATGAGGCCCTGGGGGAAAAGAAAGCTAAAGTTTTCCCAATTCATAAGGTACTTTCTGACCTTATCCGCAAGGAATGGTCTGAGCCGGATAAAAAGGTGTTCTTTCCTAATTCCCTCAAAAGAAGGTTTCCTTTTGATGAGAGCCCAGAGGCAGTCTGGAATAAAAATCCCAAACTGGATGCCCCTCTGTCCAAGGTCTCAAAGCAATCAGATCTAGCTTTTGAAGATATGGGGCACTTAAAGGACCCTATGGATAGAAAGACAGATATAGTCTTGAAGAGGGCCTGGGATGCCTCTATGGCAGGTTTGAAGCCAGCTCTGGCCACATCCTGTGTGGCCAGAAATCTGGAATTTTGGCTTTCCCAATTACAGGACCACCTAAAAGCAGGTACTCCTAGGGGGGAGCTCTTGAAAACCTTTCCCATGCTGTTTAAAGCCACAGGTTTTATCTCGGATGCAGCTACTGACTCGGTTAAGTTTGCAGCCAAGTCAGCAGCACTTTCTGTAGCAGCTAGGAGGTCGGTCTGGATGAAGACCTGGGGGGGAGACACGGCGTCTAAAACTCGCCTGTGTAGTGTCCCCTTTACAGGTGACTTAGTCTTTGGGCCTGAGTTGGAGACCGCCTTAGAAAGGACGGCGGATAAAAAGAAAACCTTTCCAACAAAGAAGAAAACATTTCCTAGGAAATTTTTTCGTCCCTCTAAGGACCAGTCCCAAGCAGAGAAAGAGTTCAAGCCCAAGAAGCATTGGGCAGGACAAAAAGGGAAAGAAAAAGGGGGCATTCTTTTTAACCGCCCCAGTCAAAACCCCAAGCCCCAGTGACATCAGAGTCCCGGTAGGGGGAAGGTTAAGCAACTTTCTCCCACAATGGGAAAAGATAACATCAAACAATTATGTTCTGAACATTATAAAGAGAGGGTATGCGCTGGAGTTTCACAGCAGCCCACCCTCAAGATTTCTAGTGACAAAATTACCAAGGCACTCAGAAAAAGCCAGGGCCTTACCACCCTAGATAGGGGAAATGGTGGATCAAGAGGTATTGACACCAGTCCCCATTCAAGAACAGGGGGACGGTTTTTACTCTCATATATTTGTGGTAAAGAAACCGTCCGGGAGGTTCAGGCTAATTATGAACCTCCGACCCCTGAACCACTCCATCCGCTACAAGAAGTTTCGGATGGAGTCCATTTATTCAGTAAGAAATCTTCTTCAGGAACAAATTTTTATGGCTACCCTGGATCTAAGGGACGCTTATCTGCACATCCCCATAAAGAAGGAATGCCAGAAATTCCTTCGGATGGCAGTGCAGATAGACACAAAAATCTATCATTTCCAGTGCAGAGCACTCCCTTTCGGACTGTCGTCCTCGCCCAGAGTCTTTACCAAGGTTCTGGGGGAGGCACTAGTTCCATTGAGACTCAAGTCGGTCTCAATCATCCCCTACTTGGACGATCTTCTGATCACAGCACACTCAGAGAGTCAGCTGTCTCAGGACCTAGAGTTAACGCAGCTCAACCTAAGTCAGCTGGGGTGGATCATCAGCCAAGAGAAATCAAAATTTACCCCAACTCAGGAGATCATGTACTTAGGTTACAGGATCCTGTCAGTACCGCAGAGGATAGTACTGCCAGAAGAGAAGATATCAAATCTATGGCAGAAAATGCATTTTCTACAAAACAGCCCCCAATGTACGGTCAGGGAGGTGATGTCAGTATTGGGTCTCATGACAGCAGCCATCCCGGCAGTACAATGGGCAAGATTCCATCAAAGAGACCTTCAGTGGTTTCTGTTGGAACATCTAAAAGGCAAAGGTCTGGAGGAGGAGGTTTCAATCCCCTCAAAGGTGAAACGCTCCCTCTGGTGGTGGAAGAACGCAGGGAACCTAAACAAAGGGGTTCCCTGGGTTCTTCCTATCTCGGCCACACTGACCACAGATGCGAGCAGTTGGGGTTGGGGAGCCCATCTAGGCTCGAGCTGGGCTCAGGGAGGTTGGACACCAGAGGAGAAGGTTTTCTCCTCGAATTGGAAGGAGCTAACAGCGATATTGAGAGCCTTAGTAGCCTTTCAAAGCAAGATTCAGGGCCACCATCTACAGGTCCGTTCAGACAATATGACGGCTGTAGCATATTTAAACAAACAAGGAGGTACCAGGAGTCCTCGGTTGATGTCAGTGGCCAGAAGCATTTTCCAGTGGGCAGAGACAAATCTAGAGTCGATTTCGGCTATACACTTAAAGGGGGAGCTGAACAATACTGCAGATTTCCTGAGTCGACAGTGGATATCGAACCAGGAATGGTCCTTACACCCAGAGGTTTTTCAGCTCATAGCAGCCCATTGGGGAAATCCAGTAGTGGATCTGTTTGCAAACAGAGAGAATGCAAAGGTCCCAGATTTTTGCTCGCTACGCCCAGGAGATCAGCCCTTGGCAGTGGACGCTTTTCAGACTCCATGGACTTTCAGCCTGGCGTATGCATTCCCTCCCCTCCATCTCATTCCGAGAGTTTTGACAAAATTTCTGGTAGAAGAAACATGTCTAATTTTGGTAGCACCGTTTTGGCCCAAGAGACCTTGGTTCACAACCTTGCTGCAACTATCAGACCACCCGCCTCTGAGGCTTCCCCTCAGACGAGATCTCCTGTCGCAGGGACCTCTTTTTCATCCCCAGGTGGACATGCTGAATCTGTCAGCATGGTTACTGAGGAGGAAATTCTGAGGAGGAAGGGTCTATCTGAGAGAGTTATTGCAACTTTGCTTCAGAGTCGCAAACCAGTCACTAGAGCAATCTACAAAAAGGTTTGGAAAAAGTTCAATAGCTGGCTGAGTAACAACGGGGAAGAAAGCATGGATATCGCAAACATTCTCCAGTTTCTTCAGGAGGGGATAGACAAGGGGTTATCCCTCAGTACGATCAAGGTACAAATAGCAGCCTTGAGTGTATATCTAGATAAGCGGTTACAAGAGGATCCTTTTATCTCTAGATTTTGCAAGGCAGTTGCTAGACGCAAGCCAGTTAAACTAATTAGAGCTCCATCCTGGGATCTTGCTGTGGTGTTAAAAGCTTTCTTAGGGTCTCCTTTTGAACCCATCTCAGAGGCCTCTCTAAGACTACTTACTCTAAAAACAGCAATGCTGGTAGCAATTACGTCAGCCCGCAGGGTTAGTGAAATTCAGGCCCTTTCCATGAGGGAACCTTTCTTGCAGATCTTAGAGGACAGAGTCATCCTAAAAACAGACCCTGGGTTTTTACCAAAAGTATCATCCAGTTTTCATAGGTCACAGGATATAAGTTTCGTTTTCATTTATTAGATGTAAGAAGGTGTATTCTAGAATACTTAAGAGTAACGGAGACTTTTAGAGTCTCTGACTCACTTTTTGTACTAACTCCAGTTTTGTGACACTAAAGTTAAACAGAAAAGAAATCTTGCTTAAGTTTCTTAAGTATTTTCCATAATGAGTCAAGTAATTTGTATAATCAGCAGTTACTGCTGCTGCAAGTTGTTTGGGATGAGTCCCTTTCTGATTTGCCCATTGTAAACCAGCATTTATTGCATATTCTTGGAGAAATTTCACTATCCATTCCAGATTGGATGGGAGAACTTTGATGCATGGCAATCAATGTTCAAATCTTGCCATAGATTTTAAATGAACCGAGTACCATATTTTTTTTACCATTTCAAAACATTTACCTTATATACTCGCGTATATGCCGACCTGAATATAAGCCGAGACACCTAGTTTTACCACAAAAAAAAAGGGAAAACTTATTGACTAGAGTATAAGCTTAGGGTGAGAAATGCGCAGCTACTGTAAGTGTAAAAGAGGGTCAACAATGCCCATTTGCATGCCTCACTGTGCCCATTTGCAACCATAGGTCCCCCGAACTTTAAACTTGGTAGTTCAGGGTTCCTAGCTGCAGCCAAAATTTGGGGTCTCTGGACCCAAAGGGTCCTGAAATGACATTGCTGCAGATGGACACAGTTGACCGACCTTGGGGCCCTGAGATACGGGGCCCCAAAGTCGGGTCAGAAAATGTCAAGCACTTTTCTGCAGCAGAGAATGACATTTTCCGAACCGACTTTGGGGCCCTGTATCTCAGGGCCACTTGGTGCCTAGAACCCCAACGGTAGGTTCTTTATTTTAAACTACTGCGTGTAGATTTTGGCTGCTTTTGTAAGGGTTGGCCTTCTGGGAGGTGAATGTCTACCTTGGCCTTATGTTTCTGGAATGATACTTTTTCCTAAAATTGCAGTTTATTGACAACATCCATCTTGCTTTAGAGCCTGATCAGTTTTTCAGTCCCTTGTGGTCAAAAGTGTCTGCACAACACGATTCTACCGCCATCATACTTCTCCCACGGGTCAGCAAGAGTTTTGAACAGACAAAATGGCAAAATGTGCAGACTAAGTGTAGTGGGTGTGTAAACATTTATTAAAGTGAGGTATTTAGCAACTATCCGAAAGTAAGACGAATTATGCTTATCGCAGTTTTCAAAAGGATTCCCAGCTGGGGAGGAAACCAAGGAAACTGTCACAGAGCTGGCTTTAAAAAAAGGCATTGGCTTCAAAAATGTTGCCAGCCCCCCGACATCACTTCCTGTTTCATCACTTCCTGTCCTCGCCTATGAACCATCAAGTCACACATGCTGCTTCCTATCCTGAGGCTGCGTGATCATCCCAGCTACCACACTCCACTCCTTGAAGCATCTCCATCTTGGGATCTTGGATGCCTCCTCTTCCCAGCTGCAGATGCTCCAGTGACTGCAATGCATGAGGTCATCCACACACTGTGAGTTGCCAATTCTTGTGTGCTGTATCCACCTCTCCACCTTGCTGCGCTTAGATTGGCACCCCCTTGCAGTTTCTTTTAGCTATTGTGTGTGCCATCCAGACCATATCCCATATATCCATTGTGAGAGTTTCCTTGGTGTCCTCCAGCTGAGAATCCTTTTGAAAACCAAGATAAGCATTATTCATCTTACTTTATATGAGTTGCTAATTGCCTTCCTTTATTAAATGTTTACATACCCACTACACTTAGTCTGTGCACTTTGCTCTTTTTGTCTGTTTGGTGCTTAGAGATCGTGCCAGTCTCTCAGAAGTGCTGCGTTACGTGTGCTAGGTTAGATTCTTTTTGCAGTTCCTAAAGCCATACGTTTTCTCCTGAGGATTTGGACCACACTGTACTTTTTTAAGTGCAGTTTGTCTCAGCCCAGGCTGCACCCATTATACCATATTGACAATTTTTATCCTCAAAGAGTTTTGGTTCACTTTCACAGAGATTTTTTGCAACGGTCAAATGGTACTTTTTGTCATAAAATATGCAGCGCTCAAACATACAATCAAAATGATATTACAAAACTGACCATGGTATGTTTGAGCGCTGCACATTATTTTATGATCCATTGTAAGCAAATAGGCTTTTTTGATTTCTGGCTACTCGACATACTGTTTTTGAGCGTCAGCGTGGTATTTTAATTTTTTTCAAATGATACTTTTTGGTCTCATCAGACCAGAGGCCCTTTTCACGTATTTGCATGTGGATAAAGAAAGTGGCTGATATGTCCTTATTAGATATGGCACCTCATCCCAGGAATTTGTTATAAAGGCGACGGGGAAGGGGGTTATCGCAATGCCAAAAAACTCACTTAGAATGATCATTAAAATGACAAATTTTATTACAATATATTTTAAAACACATATTATAAATGTAAGTTCACATAGTCATTGAAAGAGCATATAAAATGTATAATAATAGCCGAGATGATATTGGCTGTTTTATAATGGCTGGTCAGGTCTTCCCTACATGTTTCGCCAAGGCATTTGGCTTCTTCAGGGGAATAAGACGTGACCAAAGTAATTACAGCTCTGTAAAGAAACAATGCAAATAGTATACAGGAATGATATAGGGGTAGACATTGTACGCAACACTGAGTGATTGGGCGACAGGGCATTAGTAAGCCCCAACCCCCCCCCCCCCCCCACGAAATAGTGGGAATCAACACCCCAATACCCCAAAACAATCACCCAATCTACCCCGATGCCCCCACGAGCAGAGTCAACAAAGGGCAGGTCCTAAGGAAGGCAAGCCAACACTGCTGCAGTGTGGCTGCGGAGGGCAGAAAGGAGACCGATAAAACATACTATTTTTGAGCGTCAGAGCGGTATTCTTAATTTTTTCAAATGGTACTTTTTGGTCTCATCAGACCAGAGGCCCTTTACACATATTTGCATGTGTTCAAGCAACCGCAAAGAGTTGATTTTTGATATTGTATTTTTTTTTTTTGCAGTAGTTTCCACACATCACTTTTCAGTGTTGGTGAGCATCTAGGTTATACCAGTCCCAGGAACTGTTTCTCCCATCATGGTTGCGAATCTCCACAGCTTCTCTTTTTTACACCTCTGACTAATGTTCTAATAACAGTAAACACCTTGGTAAGAAGTATGCAATGGGCAGCTTGCAAAGAACAGCAGTCAGGAGTATGTAACGTACCACAAAGTGTTTTGTGTTCAGGGGGCACGACTATGTAGTATAGAGCACAGCTTACTTAGCGTAGTGGTCAGGCCTATGTAACAGAGGGCTCTTTACATTGCTAGTCACTGGGTGGAAAATTGCTAGTCGGTAGGAGGAAAAAAATGCCCTGGTTTTGGTTGTCTGTTGAAGGAAGAACGCTTGGTTTTGGCGGTAAGTAGGAGGAAAGAAATACCTTGATATTGGCGGTCAGTGGAAGAAAACAAATGCCCAGTGAGTGGAAGAATGCCCTGCCATACGTGGTCAGCATTGGCTGTCGTGGGAGTCTAATCTTTGCTGGTCGGGAGACAAATCCTCCAAAGCTATATTGTGAGATGGACAAAACCAGAAAATCCCTCTGCCGTTAAACATCCTGAGCAAGTAGCACCGGTGTGGATCTCCGTAATAGAGGCTTGATAGTCCTGCAAAGCCAGCTGTGAAAAACTGATGTCCCTGCTGAACAAAGTGAAAGAAAACTGACATCTGTCGGGAAGGAAATTGCTCCTTTCAACAGTGCAGTCTTAGCAGAAGTCCTCTGGCACCCAACAGTAGGACACCCAGATTTTGGTAGAAATCTGGGACAGCTTAAGAGGTTTTTGGCGAGTATAAGAGTTTGTGTCTTATGTATATTAAAGATCGCATCCATGGAGTTACGTTTTCATCGTAATAAATGTATTTAAAGTAAATATATTTAAAGCAGAACAGCAGCTGTGCAGCCTCGAATGTCTAGGCAAATATGATTTAAAACATCCTATATCTTTTCTTGGAAACTACAGCAAATCATAGACAAACATGTCTTTAGTTTTTGAGCCTTTAGATAGAACTTTTGTCAAATGACCAAAATTCCTATTTCAGCAACTGTTTTTAGTGTCAGGTTAGTTTTTGTGTTTAGTTTTGAAATAGAAATAATTGCTTGTACTTTTGTTGCAATGGTCAGCCAAAAAAACTTTTTCTTTGCTGACCGACATAAACTAAGAAGAAATATCCACAAAATGTGATTCAGTGTCTTTGAGATTCAACCCTCCCCCACACTATCCAAACGAAAAAAAAAAATTGTCTTCTTTTTTAATTGGAGTTCATTTAAACTGCCCTAAGGCTGGCCATAGATGATATGATTTTCTTTCCTTGGTGGAAGGAAAGAAAATGGCTTGATTCCCCCATCAACAGTCAGTGTTGGAGAGAGAATGCCTCCCACTGTGCTATTGTATTCTGCCAGTAGGGGGGCGTGGGGAGCATTCCCAGCTGGCAGAAAACAATGGTTAATGCCAGTGGCTATAGCCAATGGTAGTAACCGTATATAGAAAAAGTGGATATGCTGGTTTTACCCAAGTCGATCAATGGATGCAATCAGACTGCCAATACATAGATAGAAATTCGACCGGTCCCTGCTGAACCAGCAGAATTTCGGTCCATGTATTGCCGGCTTAAGTTCTACTTTTAAAGTAGAACTCATGCCAGAAATAATATAATGAAAATGAATAATATAAAATAATACCAGCCTTATTATATGCAATATTAGATTTCCCAGGACTGCAGTCCATTTTTTTTTTCTTCTGCTAAAGGCCAGCCCACTTCCTCTGAGCCATAGTCATCCTGGATCCCCCCCCCCCCCCCCCCCGGCCTGAGACTGAACAATCAAAAGAGGAACAGCGCAGTAATGAGCTAATGTCCATCACTCTGCTTTCTCCTCCTATCAGCTGATTGTCTCCTTATACTGCTTCTTCCTCCCACCAGTTTCGGGTCTGCAAGATGGTGATACCAGTTAGACATCAGGTATTTACACTGCTTGTATTTAAAAATACTGTGCATTCAATGTATCATTGATAACAGAGGCATTGTGTCTATTATATCAATGAAAGTGCAGTACAAGAGTGCATCCCCTGTCACTTCATGTGATCTGTACCACCTGTAATGATTGCAACCATGCTTGCATGCTTGCATGCATGGTTGTTATCATTACAATTTGATTAAACCGTAATATTCATTATGTACGCAATATCCCTAGTGCCATTTTGACAGATAGATCAGTCCTGCTGTGCCCAACCCGGGACCTGTTTATACAATGTTTCCCCATTCTGCGCACAAGGTTGCACCTTCAACATTTTTTATCTATTATGATTTCAGCTGCTACTATATGGTGGGTGATTTTGCTTCTTTTCAGAAGATACTTATAAAGCGAAATACACCAGTTTCTTTAGAGGATAATGTGGCTATAGGTCTCAGATAATGAGTGGATGGGCAAGCGTGATTCTACCAATGGGACCTTGTTTATGCCTATGGAACAAGAAAAAAAAAAAGAAGTGCACTCTGATTGTCTTTAGGGAAGTAATGGCATCAGCACATCCATATTATTTTTTTTCATGTTCAATCTTTTTTTAATCAGAGTTTTCAAGAATACAAAGTTTGCAAACTCAAACCTTGCAACGTTTATATGATCCGTACATTGACAGAGGCAGTAACTAGGGATGAGCTCAGGCGTGTTCGCATGGTCCATGTGCAGAGCCCGCCAGGAAGTTGGCACGGCGCTGCGCTAATCACAGGCAGTGAGACATTGCCCCGATCTCTGCAGCCGCGCATCGGGACAATATCTCACTGCCTGTGATTAGCGCAGCGCTGCGCCGACTTCCTGGCGGGCTCTGCATGTGGACCATGCGAACACGCCTGAGCTCATCCTTAGCAGTAACCCCCTTGCACTTCACTCACTTAGGCGAATGCCGTGCAAGGTCCTCCTCTTCTCTCCTAGGATATGCACGCCACATATCCCAGGAGATATATATATATGTGTATATGTATATATATGTGTATGTGTGTGTGTATGTGTGTGTATGTATATGTGTGTGTATATGTGTATATGTGTATATATATATATATATATATATATATATATATATATATATATATATATATATATATATATATATTTTGTGTGTGTAATAAAACTAGCTCACTTTAAAAGCTGCACTAGGAAATTGCCGTTGGAGATCATCTTGTGAGTTGGCTGAACATCCCAGCTTGGAGAGTTTGTTTGCCAAGAAAGGTCAGTTCACTGGGACTTTCTGCAACAACGATGACTGGCTGAGCGCATCCATTTCTCCTGGGCCGTGATTTCTGTAACGTTATTAAAAAAAAAAATGTAACTCTATTTAAATTTTTTTGTTTGTTAACTAAATGACTGAAACCGATGCCGAAAATTACTGTTTTAAAAAAAATATTTTTATACAGGACATGGTCAGAGACTGCAGACGTGGTACAGGACATGGTCAGAGACTGCAGACGTGGTACAGGACATGGTCAGAGACTGCAGACGTGGTACAAGAGATCAATGCAGCCTCATTAGGTTCCTTTAAATGCAGCCTACCAGTGCCCATCATTTGCAGCCTGCCTGTGCCTCACCAGTGCCCAGCAGCCTACCAGTGCCCATTATGCAGCCTGCCTTAGTATGTCAGACAGGATCAGGACAGGGCAGTGCTCTATCTATGGAGGAAAGTTGTCAGCACACAGCATTAAGGAGCAGCTTGTCAGTATGATCAGCGGGAGGAGCATTAATAGTGTGCAGCACCGCGGGGGATAAGTGTGCAGGACTTGTAGTTTGACATGCTGTTAGAAACAGTGAGCCCGCTCGGTGAAGCAAGCTCACTATTTCAAACAGCATCTCAAACAAGTCCTGCAGCCCCACTGGGGCTGGACAGGGATGGGGACGCTACAGAAACGACACCCCCGTACTGGGAGGCACCAGGGGTGGGGCCCCGCCTAGGGCACCGTTATTGGCGTGATTTCCTTTATCTGCATTTTGCCGAAAAGGCAATTTTCGGCCGATATGTTTCGGCGGCTGAAATTTCGGTGCATCCCTACTTAGAATCCAAGTTGAAACTAAACTCAAGGCAGATATTAAAAAAAAAATAAAAATGGTAAACACTAGTAGGTTTTTTTTTTTTTTCCAACGGACTGAACAAAAAAAAAACTGAAGAGTTTAGGAGGCGCCACTGTAGTAACAATCCACCTAATATTCAGCCCGTGTGTTCGGCCTTTTAAGTGGCTGAATATTCTGGCCACATAAAGTGCCCCCTACTGAATAAGGAAGAACCAGCTTTCAGAGCCAATCTGTGTGCTGCATTGTGCATGTGCTGTCAAGAGGAGTAAACTTAAGGATTACCTAATTGGGCTTCTGCTGTTCCTTTTGGCATCTAATCAGTGGGCAGGCGTGTGTTTTAAAGTGCACAAAACTAAAATTTTTATATTACAGCCTACCAATCATTAGATGTGGTGGCTACCTTTGTTTTCTTTTATTTAGGCTTTTTCCCTGGTTTTCACCTGATCATCTGGCCAGTAACACACTTCCTGTATTAGAGTGCCTCCACTTTGGATGAAGGAGCACAGCAGGCAGCAGCATTGCCAGTCTGGGGGGAGGGGAGTGTTAGATGTACTGGCAGATTTAGATACACTAACAAACTAAAGCCAAATTCCAGAAATTACCCTTAGCTTATAGTCTTTATTATTCTTTCTTCAGTCAGCTCTTCACTATTTGCTAATAAAACAATAGAAGTCGTGCATCTGGATCAGTGCAACCTTGGGAACCAAATCTGAACTCCACGCCGTGGGAACTACCTGTACTGTTGCACGAGATTCTGCATGAGTGTTCACCTCAACACTTCCCCCAGTGTGTTTACAGAGTCGGGCATTACTTTGTAAAAGTAGCCCGTGACCTCATCACTGTGCTGAACATAGCCTGTACTGAGTGGAACCTGTCCTGTTAAACTGCTGTATGGTCTTGGCAATCCTCTTATAGCCTAGGCCATCTTTATGTAGAGCAACAATTCTTTTTTTTTTTTTAGATCCTCAGAGAGTTCTTTGTCATGAGGTGCCATGTTGAACTTCCAGTATGAGAGAGTGAGAGCGATAACACCAAATTTTAACATACCTGCTCCCCATTCACACCTGAGACCTTGTAATGAGTCACATGACACCGGGAGGGAAAATGGCTAATTGGGCCCAATTTGGACATTTTCACTTGGGGGTGTACTCATGAAAAGATATAATAAAATATTTACAAAAATGTGAGGGGTGTACTCACTTTTGTAAGATACTGTGTGTGTATATAATCTCTCTCTCCCACTCTCCCCCCCCCCCCCTCTATAGTGTGCCACGCTGTGTTTCCATAAAGTGAATTAAACCTACATTTACATCAATCCAATATGTCATGCAAAAAATCACGTTAAAGTATCCATAAAAAATCCACAAAATTTGTGTTTTCTTATTAATAAACAGTTCATGCAGTCAATGGGAAAATTCAAATATAAAGGGCTCAAAGAAATTTTCTCAAAGATCTTTATAATTAACTTCTCATATTAGGATTCAAGCCGTGCTTCTAATCCTGTGCATATGATGCTCCCCCTCCACCAGGTGTGCTCTCACCTTGTTTCCTGTGACCTCACAATTAAATTTGATCAAACAGCATTATTGTCCCTCTTGTTAAAACTCCAATGCGTGTATATCCTCAGTGTGGTTGTTATACATCCTTGTAAATAAAGGGAGGAAAAAATTGCCAAGAATAGTGCTCATAGCGTTTAGATCAGGGGTGCCCAAACTTTTTTCAAAGAGGGCAAGATTTGTTGAAGTGAACGTGCGTGAGGGCCGACCATTTTGCCTGACATTCTTTAAACTATTAAAATTCGGTCTAAGTATGTTCGTCCGAGCACTAATACACTGCCCAACAAGAATTCTCTTGTCTTTGTGGCTGTGTGTGGTGAAGAGATGAGCTCAGGTGTGTTATTTGGATATACCGTATTTATTGGCTTAAAACATGCACCTTAAATTTAAAAAGGAAGTTTCAGGAAAAAATCTTAACTTTTAAATAAAGAACTCTGAAGCAAAATAAGGGTCAGTGCCCTTCAATGCAGCAAACCCTGTTGCCATGAATGCAGCAAACCCCATTGACATCAGTTCAGCCTGATTCATGCCCATCTGCAGCCTTGGAGGAGACAGGGAGGGGGCGGGACAAACGCCAACAGACATGCAGGAGAAACTTCGGTTTTCTCGGCGGCCTCTTTAATAGAAAGTCCCACCTCCTATGATGGACAGAACAGTCGTCCAATGGCAGCGCAGAAGATGGGACTATTACAGAGGACACCGTGTAAACAGGAAATTCTCCTGTATGTACGGCACTCATCCTGTCCCAGTCCCCTCCAAGGCACCCAGCATATATATCTTTTGTGGCCCCCGGCGCTCAGGGATTCGTTCAGGAACATTTTTTAAAATGAAGAACTGTTGCGCAAAATAAGGGTCAGTGCCCATCTGCAGCCCTACCATTGCCACGAATGCAGCCAACCCCATCGCCACGAATGCAGCCAACCCCGTCGCCACGAATGCAGCCAACCCCGTCGCCACGAATGCAGCCAACCCCGTCGCCACGAATGCAGCCAACCCCGTCGCCACGAATGCAGCCAACCCCGTCGCCACGAATGCAGCCAACACCGTCGCCACGAATGCAGCCAACCCCGTCGCCACGAATGCAGCCAACCCCATTGACATGAATGCAGACTCACCATTGCCATCAGTACAGCCTGATTCATGCCCATCTGCAGCCTTGGAGGAGACGGAGGGGGCGTTTCTTGGCGGCCTCTTTAATAGAAAGTCCCGCCTCCTATGATGCACAGAACAGTCGTCCAATGGCAGCGCAGGAGACAGGACTTCCTATTGCAATTGCCCCAATCTGGGTATTTTGGTGACTGGGGAGAGCAGAGGTGTTCAGATTATTGATGTACTGTTCACGGAGCATACGGTATCTGCCTGAGAACCTTATTACTCCCCATATCATTCTTGGGATCCTCTGCTGAGCAAAGGCCTGGGCTGGGTTAAAGCCATATGTCTATTTGGTGTTTCAGCTAGTAAGTGTGCTCTCTGGGAGGTAGTGGTGCACTTGTTTGTGTTATTCACTGGGGTGTTCCATATACAATACAGTATCACGCTATGGTCTATTATATTTTTTCTCTTTGGGCTGAGTGTTAAACCATCTCCTATGGAGGTACAGATTTCATGGTATCTGTTTGAGGGTCATATCAACATGTATGCAGAATCCCGGTGAATCGTGGAAAGAAAAGGCCCGGGCTGGGTTTTAAGCCATCTTCCCAAATTTGCTTGCTATTTGGTAAGCGTGTTTTCTATGAGGTGGTGGTGGTACACTTATTTGTGATTTCCATTTAGTTTGTGCTATATCTCACAATTGCTGCTTTTGGACTGGTCCATCCATTTATAACCTTGATCTCTTGTGTTTTATTCTTAGCACAGTTTATTTCCCCCTTTTTTTTCTTTTCTCCTGTATGTACAGCACTCGCCCCTCCCCCTCCCCTCCAAGGCACCCAGCATATATATCTTTTGTGGCCCCACAAAACATATACATCTCAAAAATACCAGGCGGGCCATCCAAAACCGTCCATGATTTGGCGCGCGGGCCGGACTTTGGACATGCCTGGTTTAGATTAAAAACAACTATCACTTTATTCCGCCAAATTACCACTTACATAAAAAGGTGCTTGAAGCGTACCACACTAAAAATGCATGCTGTAACACGCCGCTATCATGGCTCAACAGTGAGACATGGCTGTGCACATTACCACTTTCTTCTAAACACAATACCAGTCAGTGCGTCGTAACGTCAGGTGCCCCTCCCCTACGTGTTAAGCCAAATGGTCACATGGCTTCCTTGGGGATTCTGGTCGCGTAGGGGAGGGGCACCTGCTCTTCACAGACTCCTATCCCCAGTCCCAGAGGGACATAAGCGCTGTTTGACCAAACTTAATTGTGAAGTCACAGGAAACAAGGTGAGAGCACACCTGGTGGAGGGGGAGCACCATATGCACAGGATTAGAAGCTTGAATCCTAATATAAGAAGACAATTGTGAGATTTTTCTGAAGATTTCTCTAAGCACTTTTCATTTGAATTTTCTCATGGACTGCATGAACTGTTGTTTTTTTATTATTAAGAAAACACCAATATTGTGTATATCGTATGGATGCTATAACACAGGATTTTTTTGACATATTGTATTGATGTAACTGTAGGTTTAATTTACTTCATGGGAACACAGCGCAGCACACTATTTTATCTTGTATGGTTTGGGTGTTTTTTATGGGTACATGTTAAAGCGCAAAAAAATGGATCACCATTTAAAGTACAAAATAGGATCTTTCTTTCAGGGGTGGGAGGGTTAAACCTTTTCTACATGTACTACTTTTTTTTTGCTCTACAAAATCCCATAGCAGAATAAATCCAAAAAAAAAGTTCACAAGCCCCTTCGGTGTTACGGGCCGTTTATTCGCAAAAACACGATTGTTTATTTCAATTTGCCTGTTGCCAAAAATCTGGAAGATAATTTTCTGTGTGTAAACGTTCTTTTCTTCCCCAGAAGCAGACATCTAACAGGAGGCGAGGGCAAGTCTTTGTCTTCTGGGAATCTTGGAGTTTTCTTGCGTCTGTACGTTTTACTTTTGTCTGTTCAAAGGGGAAAAGGTCTCCTGGTCAGCTAATAATATAAGAAGCCTGCACAAAGTCTAATACGGAGAGGAACAAAATGTATTATCTTTTGTATAAATAATAAGGATATGCCAAGTAATGTAGTTCAAGAGAAACTATTGAACCAGGTAAAATAATTCACTGAACTGCTGATACTATCATAGCGATAGCCAATATTTTTCTGTTTCTTCCAACTCCGGGCTGCGCCCACACTGCAAGGGTTAATGGCCTGCTTTGTCTCAGGGAGAGAAGAAATTGTTTCAGTTACCTGCCAGTTAATATAATTAGTGCATTTGTGCGAATGCAAACTAATATGCAATTTATTATATATAAATAATAACTGTGAATAAAGTCACATATGCAAAATTACATCACATGAATGCAATAAAGTGCAATAGTGCAAACAAAAGAAAATCATATAGAGCTGGAGTCCATCAAAGAAAGTTCCATGGGAAAAAAGTGTTTGGAAATGACGATCATATACCTGACTGCTTGACATCCATCACCATAATTATAAATGGAGGCTTACCGGAAAGCCAGCGGGTCTTCTTGCTCAGAGAGGTCACACAGAGCTTGGTTGGATCTCTGATCCGCTGAAAAGGAAATCTGGACGTTGCTCTCCTATGGCCGTGGTTGGTATACACCAGAAGGGTCACAGCAACTCTGGATACAGGATGCAGTATTAGGAAGCCTCAATAGCAAGATGTTTAGGAGCCAAAAAGACTCTACGTAGTCTCAACATCCGGTTTATTAAACAGTACACTTGGATAAAAGTCCAAGCTATGATCATGTCACAATCTACAAATCAAACAGATAAAATCCTTGTGAGTTTCAAGCAGCGATTGCGCAGGTGCAGCAGCATGTGTACGTGACTATCCCAACGATCATTTCGTCATAAATTACATCATCAGGGGTACGTACACATGCCTAATGCTGATCTTTAAATAGTCCCATTGAGAGACAAGGAAGCGTTGCCATAGGTCAGATTGAAATGACATCCATTGGTAAGCAAAACATGTCTCGCCATAGGTTAAATGAAGGAATGACCTGTGCAGCCATTGGAAAAGAGTATGCCCATCAATCAAGGCAAATAGTTGTTTCTAATCAGCTAAAAAAAGGGGGAATTAAATGCACCATGCGGCCTTTCACTAGAATTAGAAGAGAAGCTGTTTACCCTTAAACTGCGTACAGGGTTCTTTACTGTCAGAGCAGTATGGATTTGGAATTCTCTTCCACAAGCAGTGGTATCAGTAGGGAGCATCGATAATTTCAAAAAAACTATTAGATGGGTTAGTTACCATGTCAGCTGACACCATCACACTGTGATGGTGTGTGCTGAAAAAAAAGTGTGGCCTGCACTATATAAAAGACGTAAACTGCATCGCTGCTGCCTTCACACCTTACATTATTGTCTGTGTTCTAATGCAGCTGCTGGTGTGAACTGGTCCTTAAAGTATAACTGAAAGCAAACCTGGATGGAGTGGAGAGAGATTTAAACACCTGTCAGTTTTTATTGTTGGCTGTGCCCCTATTGTTTACCATTATCATTGAAAGGGAAAGTAAAAGAAAATCCTAAATTTTTGGGTTGTCCCAAATATTCCAATGAGGTTATGGGACAGGAAATGAAGGCAAATCTCTGCAATGGGACACAGATGGCACAAGAAAAATCTGACTGGTTATAATCCTCCCTTAGATCCAAAATAAAAAAAAAAGATTTTGCCTATTGTTCTACTTTAACCTCAAAGGAAGTGACAAGCACGCTGCATTTTTGGCAAGATCAATGTTTTTTTTTTTTTTTAGGACTTTATCACTTGGCACCTAGTAAAGGTCAAAGTATTCCCTGACCGCATGGAATGCCTGTAATTGTTTATATGCGGTTAGCCTCAGTGCAAGGCTGGCCATTCAGTTAAGTTTTTGTTTTTGGTTCAGCTAGCAGGTTGATGGACAAATCCCTTCCTTCTCGACATTGTATACCAACAGTGGCACCAGGCGCTGTCAGACTACACTTATCAGGGGCTGCAGCTAATTGGTTGCAGCCACTGATCATCAGAAATGGGTTCAGTGTGGCCCTGGACACAGTCCATTAACAGTCAAATAAGTGACGTCTGTTGAGCTGGGGCGGCCACACACACTGATCTAAATGTATCCTGTCTTTGCTGGACCAGCCGAATTTTGGTCAATGTGTGGCCAACTTTAGTTCTGATGAATGATTTCCATTGTTACTTTCTTTGTCAGTTTTTATGATTAAGGCCCCGTTTGCATGGGTCGGACTTTGCCAGGAATCCACCTGCTCAGCGGGGAATCCGTCCACTTATCCCCTAAGCAGGCGGATGGCTTGTCTGTGTCCGCACCACTTATGCAGAACGGACACAGACACATCATTCTCTCCTCCTATGGGCAGTCGGATGTAAACGGACCGCCTGTTCGTTTTACACCCAGTGGCCATCCAATCAGATCAGCTAGACAGGTGGGATCCATGTGTTTTTAGCGCAGTGGTTCTCAACCTCAGTCCTCAAGTACCCCAACAGGCCACGTTTTGGGAAAGTCCATTGGATAAAATAGATCTAAAGATGCTGTGCAAAGTAAAGGAAAACCTTAAAACATGGCCGTTGGGGGTACTTGAGAACTGAGGTTGAGAACCACTGTTTTAGCTGATAGGATAGTTGGCGAGTGTCAACACATGTCCATCGACACCCGCTGCGCTATACTGGGAAATTGATGGCCTGTGTGAAAGTGGCTGTAAAAGCAGGTTTTTGTCTTTAAAGTATTCTCTGCATTAAGGTTAAAAAAAAATTTGTGTTCAGTTCAGATGCATGGCATCTTACTATGGGGGTACTCAGAAGGGGGAGCCAGGAGCGCCAGCAGGGGCCCTAGAAGAGGAGGATTGGGGCTGCTCTGTGCAAATCCATTGCACAGAGCAGGTAACTGACATGTATGTGATTTTTTATATTTTTTTTATAATATTCAGTTTAATCTCTTTCCATCAGATATAAACGTGCAGACAAGTTCGCCCCCGCTCTCCATTTCTGCCTACTAAGTTTATCTCTCTAGGAATGGATATTATCCTTGTCTGCAGTGTCAACAAGCACAAATGTTCCTTCCAAAATGTTTATGGAAAAATAAACCCTCTGATATACATGGTTGTATTCCAGACTCTGTTATATAAATTCTCCCTTTTGCAGGAATAGTTAGGTTGTGTTCTGTCTTTTGTTTTTTTTAATCTTCTTTTTTTTTTTTTCGTTTCTGAACTTCTTAAACTTTGAGTATAGTTTCTGCTTTCCACAGATCCTTATGTATTCATTTTGTTAGAGGGGGGCAGACAGATAGTTTGCATTGTCCTGTTCACAGCTAGGCACTTTCTCTACATGGAGTTTGTATGTGCTTCTGCAAGGTGCGCCATTTTTATTTAATTTTTTTTCCAACTTTTTAAAGTCTTTCTGGTTCCATTTGCTCTGGCTAGAATGGTCCCAATGTATGTGTAGATCTGTGATTGTGGAGTTATAAAGCTTAAAGGAGAAGTCCAGCCTGAGCTTGTTTGGCTGGACTTCTCCTATGGGTCTCAGGAGTGCACTTCGTTTTGCACTCCTGTGACCCGTTTTTAGCAGAGAGCGGTCTGAAATCCGCTCTCTGCTGACGTCACAGGAATCAGTCCAGGCACTGCAATATCCCGACTCTGGAAGTCTAGATCCACCAGGTGCCTGGATTGATGGCTGTCTCAGTGAGCCGCTGAGAGCCTGAGACAGCCGTTCCCCGCTACTCCACAGCTCAGCGCTCCAGTGAGCGAGGAGGAGCAGAGAGGAGAGCTGCTGATTGATAGTTAGCAGCACTCTTCTCGGGGATCTGTGAGAACCAAGTCATCTGCGATGTTCAATTGCTTGGTACTCAGTGCAGAGACCCCGGGGGACAGATGCAACATCAGTCCCATGCTGCATCCAACAAACGAACATACTTCTCTTTTAAATATCTCCTTAAAAAAATGTTTCAAGAGACAAGAAAAACAGGATTTCACCAGTACCTTCTGTACTTTGTAAAACAGTGATCTGTTGTAGTCTTTGGAAGGGACAGGTGCTTATTGATATCTCCAAGCTAATTCATTTTCTTAAATGAACATCCTGTGTAGGACGCAGTTGTGAAAAAAATGTTACACCACTTTTTAAGAAAAAATAATGCTGGCAATGACTCTAAAGAATAGTTCATTGTGTTTTTTGAGTGGGCTTAAAGTGGAGCTCCAGTCGAAGTCTGGATCTACCAGATGCCTGGACTGATGCGAGCCGCTGAGAGCCTGAGACAGCCATTCCCTGCCCCTCCACAGCTCAGCGCTCCAGTGAGCATGGAGGAGCAGAGAGGAGAGCTGCTGATTAACAGTCAGCAGCACTCTGCTCAGGGAGCCAAGAGAACCGAGCCATTGGCCATGTTCGATGGCTCGGTTCTCAGTGCAGAGACGCCGGGGACAGATGCAGCATCGGAACAATGCTGCATCCACCTAGGTAAGTATAATTGGGGGGGGGGGGGGGCCAAACCCACCCTTCTCCTTTTTAAGGAATTTCATTTTTTGCATATTTACTTTGATCCAGAACCACTGGGGATGCTTTAAATCACTGTAGTATTCCAGGCTTTATACAATGAGAGCAGTAAACTTCTGGGTTCTGTGCCAAGTGTCTTCCCTTCTGTACACTGACCTCAGGTGATTGCTAGCTTGGCACCTATCCCATTTTTAGAACACCTTGTAATTACTTTTTTTTAATGTTAATTCAAGGCATTCTGTGGTTGAGGTGAAGAGGGCAGTGATGTCATGATCTCGACCTCGTCAAATCCAAGAATATATTGTATTCATTGAAAAAAAAATAAATACAAGGCGTTGTCAGTGGTGCCAAGTGAGTGAGACCCCCTGGGGTCAGTGTGCACAGGGGAAGTCTTTGGCACAGAACCCATAGGATTACTGCTCTCCCTGTGTGGACTACTGCTGTGATTTACAGCTGCCCCCAGGATATCAGATATGGATACATTGAGCCAAACTGGACCAGTGTAAATTTTGGAGTTCAGCTTTAATGTCCACAGGGGTGAGTAATTCTTTAAGTGATTCTGTGTTCTTGTAACGTTAGGGCTCATTTACACTTGTGGTTGTGTTACAGCAAAAATGATCCCCTCTGTTGTGCTCAACAGGCACTCCACCCCATTCAAACTTGTGCGACTTGTCATACGACTTTGGACATCAGAGTTGAATGATAAGTCGTACCCTATGTTTTCCAATGATAACTGTTCATATACAGTATCTCAAAAAGTGGGTACACCCCTCACATTTTTGTAAATATTTTATTATGTCTTTTCATATGACAGCACTGAAGAAATTACACTTTGCTACAATGTAAAGTAGTAAGTGTACAGCTTGTATAACAGTGTAAATTTGCTGTCCCCTCAAAATAACTCAACACACAGCCATTAATGTGTAAACCGCTGGCAACAAAAGTGAGTACACCCCTAAGTGAAAATGTCCAAATTGGGCCCAATTAGCCATTTTCTCTCCCCGGTGTCATGTGACTCGTTAGTGTTACAAGGTCTCAGGTGTGAATGGGGAGCAGGTGTGTTAAATTTGTTATCACTCTCTCATACTGGTCACTGGAAGTTCAACATGGCACCTCATGGCAAAGAACTCTCTCTAAGGATCTGACAAAAAATAATTGTTGCTCTACATAAAGATGGCCTAGGCCAGTGATGGCAAACCTTGGCACCCCAGATGTTTTGGAACTACATTTCCCATAATGCTCATTCACGCTGCAGTGTAGATGAGCATCATAGGAAATGTAGTTTCAAAACATCTGGGGGCCAAGGTTCGCCATCACTGGCCTAGGCTATAAGAATATTGCCAAGACCCTGAAACTGAGCTGTAGCACGGTGGCCAAGACCATACATCGGTTTAACAGGGCAGGTTTCACTCAGAACAGGCCTCGCCATGGTCGACCAAAGAAGTTGAGTGCACGTGCTCAGCGTCATATCCAGAGATTATCTTTGGGAAATAGATGTATGAGTGCTGCTAGCATTATTGCTGCAGAGGTTGAAGGGGTGGGGGGTCAGCCGGTCAGTGCTCAGACCATACGCCGCACACTGCATCAAATTGGTCTGCATGGCTATCGTCCCAGAAGGAAGCCTCTTCTAAAGATGATGCACAAGAAAGCCCGCAAACAGTTTGCTGAAGACGAGCAGACTAAGGACATGGATTACTGGAACCATGTCCTGTGGTCTGATGAGACCAAGATAGACTTATTTGGTTCAGATGGTGTCAAGCGTGTGTGACGGCAACCAGGTGAGGAGTACAAAGAGAAGTTTGTCTTGCCTACAGTCAAGCATGGTGGTGGGAGTGTCATGGTCTGGGGCTGCATTAATTCTGCCGGCACTGGGGAGCTACAGTTCATTGAGGGAACCATGAATGCCAACATGTACTGTGACATACTGAAGCAGAACATGATCCACTCCCTTCGGAGACTGGGCCGCAGGGCAGTATTCCAACATAACGACCCCAAACACACCTCTAAGACGACCACTGCCTTGCTAAAGAAGCTGAGGGTAAAGGTGGTGAACTGACCAAGCATGTCTCCAGACCTAAACCCTATTGAGCATCTGTGGGGTATCCTCAAACGGAAGTTGGAGAAGCGCAAGGTCTCTAACATCCACCAGCTCCATGATGTCAACATGGAAGAGGACTCCAGTGGCAACCTGTGAAGCTCTGGTGAACTCCATGCCCAAGAGGGTTAAGGCAGTGCTGGAAAATAATGGTGGCCACACAAAATATTGACACTTTGGGCCTAATTTGGACATTTTCACTTAGGGGTAGTACACTTTTGTTGCCCAGTAAGTTACATCAAAGTTAAGCGACTTTGGAGTCGTACAAACTGCATGCAATACACGTGTTTGCGGCTTGGTGGTGCAGGTTTTTAGGGGTTAAAAGAGAAGGTAACATAGCATCTCTTCATGGCCTGTCATACCCCCTACCAAATGGTGATTCACCGTGGATCATGCTTCAAACTAGCCCTTATGGAAAATGTTGGTGCTATATTAATAATACTTTTGTAAACCCACCGATGGCTACATACATGGGTGCCTGCAGTTTATTTTTGATTGTTTTCTGTTATGAGCACTATTATTTTTGCTTGACGTTTTTGATTTTGTTTGTTTTACCTACTTTAAATAGATAAAAAATCCATCACAATAATTATAGGCAGCTAGAAATATATTTAACCACTTGCTTACTGTGCACTTAAACACCCTTCCTGCCCAGACCAATTTTCAGCTTTCAGTGTTCTCGCACTTTCAGTGACAATTGCGCGGTCATGCAATGCTGTAACCAAATGAATTTTTTATCATTTTGTTCACACAAATAGAGCTTTAGTTTGGTGGTATTTATTCGCGACTCCGTTTTTTATTTTTTGCGATATAAGCGAAAACATAGCGGAAATTTTGAAAAAAAACAATATTTTCTCCTTTCTTTTTTAAAAGAAATCCAATAAAATCAAATTTTGTCATAAATTTAAGCCAAAATGTATTCTGCTACATTTTTTTTGTAAAAAAAATTCCGTTAAGTGTATAATAATTGGTTCGCATGATCACGGACATATGTACGCAAATGATCATGTAAAAGGGGTGTGCAGGTGATCACGGACATATGTGTGCAGATAATCATTGGCACATGTTATTTTACTGGGACATATGTGAGGGACATGTGTGTTTTGGGGACATGTGTGGTTTACTGTGGGGACATGTGTGTTTTACTGTGGGGACACTAGACAGGTGATCAGTGAGTAAAAGCTGTAAAAAAAAACAGCTAATACTCACTGATCACCAGCCGGCTGCAGCGATCCGCTCTCCTCTCCTCACCGACGACTTCCGTGTGAGGAGAGGAGCGCCGATTGCCTAGCAACCGGCTGTTTGTTTACATCACATGACGGCTGTGATTCGTCACGGCCGTCATGTGATCAGGAGGGCCAATCACCGAGCCCTCCTGCCGATCCGAGATGCGCCGTGTCCGGGTGACACGGCCGCATCGGGATCGCGCCGCTGCGCGGGCACGCGCTCGCGCGATCCCTCTACTTCTGAAGGACGTTCCGGAACAGTGGCGGCTGGTGCTCAAAATTTTTGGGGGGGCGCAAACAAACAGCCTCACTGTGCCATCAAACGCTGCCACTGTGCCCATCAAACGCTGCCACTGTGCCCATCAAACGCTGCCACTGTGCCCATCAAACGCTGCCACTGTGCCCATTAAACGCTGCCACTGTGCCCATTAAACGCTGCCACTGTGCCCATCAAACGCTGCCACTGTGCCCATCAAACGCTGCCACTGTGCCCCAAGTGCTGCCACTGTGCCCCAAGTGCTGCCACTGTGCCCCAAGTGCTGCCACTGTGCCCCAAGTGCTGCCACTGTGCCCCAAGTTCTGCCACTGTGCCCCAAGTTCTGCCACTGTGCCCCAAGTTCTGCCACTGTGCCCCAAGTTCTGCCACTGTGCCCCAAGTTCTGCCACTGTGCCCCAAGTTCTGCCACTGTGCCCTTAAGTTCTGCCACTGTGCCCCTTAAGTTCTGCCATTGTGCCCCAAGTTCTGCCATTGTGCCCCTTAAGTGCTGCCATTGTGCCCCAAGTTCTGCCACTGTGCCCCTTAAGTGCTGCCACTGTGCCCCCTGCCTGCCCTCTGCACTTACCTTGTCCCGGTGTGCAGCTGGTGACGGCGTCAGGCGACGAGCGGTGTCTCCGTCGGATGTCTCCGTCGGATGTCTTCTCCCGCGCTCCTCCTGTCTTCTTCTGCTGTGATTGGACGCTAGGTGATTGGACGCCTAGCGTCCAATCACAGCGCCTGTGACTTCAGCCAATCAGGTGACAGGTAACAGACCTGGCAACCTGATTGGCTGAGAGGCGGGTCTGTGTTAGGGAAGCGATGTATTCGCTTCCCTAACACAATACTGTGTAATCAGCGAACGCACAGCCGTGCGCCCGCTGTTTACACTTAGGGAAGCCTATTAGAGCACACCGCTCTAATAGGGTCCCCTATTAGAGCTTACAGCTCTAATAGGGGCGCTTCCCGCAACACCCCCCCCCCCACTGTAATTCAGATGCCCGGCGCCCGATCAGGGGCCGGACACCTGAATAGGGGGCGGCAGAGGTGACAATAGATAGATTCATGCAATGCATGAATCTATCTATTGGTGATAGAGCGGTGCATACTGCAGTGCACTGTGCAAGGCGCCCTTAAAGGGACATGTTTAAATAAATGTTTTTTTTTTTTTTTTGAACTTTTTTTTTTTTATTTTTTTTTTTATTTTTTTTAACTGCAAGGAGGGGGGGGGGGGGGGGGGCGCCGCCCGGGCGCCCCCTATGGACGGGCCGCCACTGTTCCGGAATGTCCATTCAGAAGTAGACGGCTCCCACCTGGCCGTATATGTACATTGGCCGGGTGGGAAGTGGTTAAAGAGTAGGGATGAGCTCAGGCATGTTCAGACACAAGTCTGTGCCCCTTGAATATGTGTGGCTATGGGGTAGGGAAAGCCTTGACCACTTATGATTGGCTGTCCTCAGTGACACCTTTCTGGAGGGATGGGTACCCACAAATCCGTATTATTCCTCCAAGATAGTTTTGCTGTGACTGGGAGCTCTTGACCCAGGTACACTGTTCATGTATTTCAGTCCCTGACCCCTTTGAATTGGTACTAGGCTCTGCTTGAGATACGCCACACTGCTCGGGTGTGAACGGGGCCTTACACCTTCATACATAAAGCAATTCTAGGTAGAAATAGCCAAAATATTAGACTTCAGCTGATAGTTCAACATACTTTGTAAACTCATTGCTCTTTAGAGCTGAACACCCTTATATCTGTTTTTTTATTCACATACAGGTACAGCTACATGATCGACAATGTGATCCTGTTGATTACTGGCACCTTGCACCAGCGCTCCATTTCTGAACTTGTGCCAAAATGCCATCCCTTGGGAAGCTTTGAGCAGATGGAAGCTGTAAACATCGCCCAAACGCCTGCAGAATTGTACAATGCCATTCTTGTAGACACTCCACTAGGTAAACATGGGTCTATACCATACTGTCTATACTATAAATATACTATGCTAAGCTTATGTTGGATTGTTTATCTTGTGGAAGGGTAACCATTCCATTTTCTTGTGGGTAAAATTGATTCCAATAAAAGCCAGAATTAAATTCTATGGGAATCATTCCAATAAGCAAGCAGCAGCAAATATATGCTTTAACCCCTTCATGACATGGGTAAAACAAATCTTAAACTATAACTAAAGACAAAACCATTTTTTTTCTTCTTAGTTTTGGCTAAAGCAGAGAGGGATTAGAACACCTAATAGGTTTACATTGCGGTCTGTGTCCCCGTTGGGGAGATTCACCCTCTCTAGTTGTCCTGTTTACCAATTATCATTTGAAAGTGAGAGTAACGCCCTGTACACATGGGCAGAATATCGGGAGACATTTGCTGGTGTCTTGCCGAGAAAGTTCCCCCGGCAGATAAGGACCCCCCTGTACTGCGCAGTACAAAGCACAATCAAGCACAACGGAGTTTCCGAAAATAGCCAAAGTCAGTCAGCTGTACACGGCGCCTGCGCACTACATTCTAACCTATGTCCAGGTTCGAGCCTCACCATCCAAGTGGACATAGAGTTAGAATAAAAATGTGCCGAGCGCAGCGAGGCCGTGCCCGAAGCGTGGCGAGCGGCCCTGTTACAGGCGCCGTGTACAGCTGGATAACTGTCTTCTGCTATTTCCGGCGGCTTCGTTATAATTCCTACTGCGCAAAGCCTGCGCAGTACAGGGGGGTCCTTATCTGCTCAGCGGAACTTTCTCGGCAGAACACCGGTACAAAAAAATACCAGCCGCCGTTCTGCTCGTGTGTATGTCGGTCTGTCGGACGTGCATGCTGGAAAACCAGCAGCCAACTGACACCCGATCAGCATTCTCAGCCAAAAGCAGAGAGCTCTGATTGGAATGTTCTGGCAGGGGGAGGCCGTCCCCCTGTCAAAATACAACTGCACGGGGGGAGATCACTGGACTGACCCCGCCTGGTTAGTACAGCAGCTCCCAACCGGAGGTGTCAGGTTTTTTTGTAAGTGCAACTGTAGTGTGTAAATGGTTGCCACCTCATCCCTTTAAACCCGAACACATATTAATTACACAGGTTCTGTGGCTGATTAAGGTGGTAATTAAACTCGCTTGGTGCCTTATCTGCATTTAATTAGCCTCAGAAATTGTGTAAATCAAAGGTGTTCAGGTTTAAAGGGATGAGGTGGCAACTCTAAAGGCCGGTTCACACAGGGGCGACACGACTTCCAGCGCGACTTTTGGAGGCAACTTGGACGTGACTTGGGACGACTTACAACAGGACTTTAAGTCGCCCCAGGCCAGGCGACTTTGGCCGTGACCAATCAGAGAATAATCAGCTCTGGAGGGAGAAATCCACGCCAAAGTTTAAATAAAAAAACGGCATGGATTCCCCTCCAGGAGCATAACAGGCCCTTAGGTCTGGTATGGCTTTTGAGGGCAACCCCCCTACGCCGAAAAAACGGCGTGGGGGTCCCCCCAAAATCCATACCAGACCCTTCTCCGAGCACGCAGCCTGGCGGTCAGGAAAGGGGGTGGGGACGAGCGAGCGCCCCCCTCCCTCCTGAACCGTACCAGGTCGCATGCCCTCAACATGGGGGGGTGGGTGCTTTGGGGAAGGGGGCGCCCTGCGGCCCCCCACCCCAAAGCACCTTGCCCCATGTTGATGAGGACAAGGGCCTCTTCCCGACAACCCTGGCCGTTGGTTGTCGGGGTCTGCGGGCGGGGGGCTTATCGGAATCCGGGAGCCCCCTTTAACAAGGGGGCCCCCAGATACCGGCCCCCCACCCTATGTGAATGAGTATGGGGTACGATGTACCCCTACCCATTCACCCAAGGTGTAAAGGTGTAAAAGTGTAAATAAAAAAACCACACATTTTTAAAATATTTTATTGCACTGCTCCGGGGTCTTCTTCCGTCTTGGGGGTCTTCTCGCCGGACTCCTCCGCTCTCTTCTGCTCTTTTACCTAGCTCTTTCACGAGCGGAGGAGCCCGGCTTCCTTCTTCGTCGTCGCCGCTGTCCTCTGGGGGTCTCTTTCCGCCTTCGGGGGTCTTCCGGGGTCTCGTCTGTTCTTGCCGATGTCGCCACTTTCTGCGCAGTCTTCTTCTTCTTCTTCTTCTTCTTCTTCTTCTTCTTCTTCTTCTTCTTCTTCTTCTTCTTCTTCTTCTTCTTCTTCTTCTTCTTCTTCTTCTTCTTCTTCTTCTTCTTCTTCTTCTTCTTCTTCTTCTTCTTTCTTCTTCTTCTTCTTCTTCTTCTTCTTCTCTCTGGCCGGAATGACAGAGCTGTGCTGGGACTTATATAGGGACAAGGAGGCGGAGTCATATGCTCATGTCACATGGTGACCCCGCCCCCATATGATGTCACAGTCCCAGCATCCTCCGGTCATTCCGGCCAGAGAGAGCGACGTGTCAACATCGGAAGAAGAAGAAGACGCAGAAAGTGGCGACATCGGCAAGAACAGAAGAGACCCCGGAAGACCCCCGAAGGCGGAAAGAGACCCCCAGAGGACAGCGACGACGAAGAAGGAAGCCGGGCTCCTCCGCTCGTGAAAGAGCTAGGTAAAAGAGCAGAAGAGAGCGGAGGAGTCCGGCGAGAAGACCCCGGAGCAGTGCAATAAAATATTTTAGAAATGTGTGGTTTTTTTATTTACACTTTTACACCTTTACACCTTGGGTGAATGGGTAGGGGTACATCGTACCCCATACTCATTCACATAGGGTGGGGGGCCGGTATCTGAGGGCCCCCTTATTAAAGGGGGCTCCCGGATTCCGATAAGCCCCCCGCCCGCAGACCCCGACAACCAACGGCCAGGGTTGTCGGGAAGAGGCCCTTGTCCTCATCAACATGGGGGCAAGGTGCTTTGGGGTGGGGGGCCACAGGGCGCCCCCTTCCCCAAAGCACCCACCCCCCCCATGTTGAGGGCATGCGACCTGGTACGGTTCAGGAGGGAGGGGGGCGCTCGCTCGTCCCCACCCCCTTTCCTGACCGGCCAGGCTGCGTGCTCGGATAGGGGTCTGGTATGGCTTTTGGGGGGACCCCCACGCCGTTTTTTTTTTTCGGCGTAGGGGGTTGCCCTCAAAAGCCATACCAGACCTAAGGGCCTGGTATGCTCCTGGAGGGGGAACCCATGCCGTTTTTTTTATTTGAAATTTGGCGTGGAGTTCCTCCTCAAGGAGACACTGTCGCGTCCATATAGATGGACATCCGACTTGGAGGCGACTTCCATTGAAAGCAATGGGTATAAGTCGCCTAGAAGTCGGATTGAAGTAGTACAGGAACCTTTTCTGAAGTCGGAGCGACTTCAGTAGTGTTCATTAAGACGGCTCTCATTCACTTACATGTCATTTCTGATGTCAAGTGACTTGGGGCGACTTGCAGTCTGACAAGTCGCCCCCCAAGTCACGGTAGTGTGAACGGGCTCTAAGTGTGTACCCGGCCTAAAAGAAAATTCTAAATTTTGGGTTTTCCCCAGAAAAGTAATTGAGGAGGAATCATCCAATGGGGACACTATTTCTGGTGACCTGAGGTACTCCAAGGCATTCCCTTATTTTGCAGAGATTTCTTCTCACTTCCTGTTGGCTATGGGACAGGAAGTGAAGGGAAATCTCCACAATGGGGCACAGATGACAAAAAATTCTGGAGGTTAGAACCTCCCTTACTCTATCCAAAATGAGAAAAAAAAATTCCCTTTAGTTCTACTTTAATACCTGAATACAGTTTTCAGTTCAGACACTTTGACATGTGTTAGTAAAACTGCACATATCATCGCAACTACCTCATTTATCCAGGAAAATTATCTTGTTTTTTTTTTTCCAGGATAAATTGGGTCTTGATTTGCTGGCAAATGTTGATGAATATCTCCTGACTTTTAAGTTGTTAAAGAAAATCTGTCCCTGAACAGTAACAAAAAAATAAATGAACCTTTCACTGTGTATTTCTTTCCATTGCAATGACCCAACACAAAAAAACTAAATACATTTTCTTACTCCTGACATTTTGTGGCAATACCAGGTTGTGCATGTCATTGGTTGTTGTACCCGTAGTAGAGAAGAGTAGCCAAGGAAAAAAATAGAGAAGCAATAGAACACATTTTTTCTTTTATTTATTTTTATTTTACATCCATCTCCTCTAGCAAGGAGAAAAAGAAAGATAGTGTGTATTTTTTTTTCTTCATTCAGAGGGGAAAAGTTTTACAAAGAATGATCACAGTGATAGCCAATCACAGCGATCTAGTGAGGGAAAGCCAATCCTCCTGGCTCCTGATGCTTTAGAGTGCATACAGTATATATGGCGCCACAGAAAAGACCCACTTCTATGACATTGAACATATGTTTGATGCTAGTGGGAATGGGTTGAAGTGTATGTAAACCCTAAATCAGTATTTGTTATTATGCTTCTTGTATTTATTATCAAATTGTTGTTTGTTAATCTGTTGCAAACTTTTTTTACCTGGAGGTCCTGCCTGTATCAGATCTTCTTGTTGCAGACTGATAAAGGTTGATTTTCCTTGCAATTAGCAGCAAGTTGTCAGTCTGCCATGCAAGCTTCTTCAGTATGCTGTTGGGCTGCCTATCTAAAGAAGACCTAAAATACAATCTAACGGCTAGCGAAAAGTTCTACTCCAGGCACAAAAAAAGTCTTCCTTGCAGTGGCGCTGCGGCTGGACTGCAAGTGTTAACTGCTTTTTTGTCCAGGGAAGAGTAGAAAGGCTATACTCGCCGGATCCTCTGCTTCACTGGTTAACAACACTCCCCCCACAATCCAGTGGTGGACTGTTCCTGGCGTCTTCATGTCCAGAGCAGGGCTATGGGCTTGATGACGTCAGGAACAGTCCACTGCACAAGACCGCGGAGGACGGGGGTAGCTGCAGGGAGGATTAGGTAAGTATATCTCCGCTATCTAATCCCCTAGACCAGTGGTCGTCGGGACCCACTAACAGGCCAGGTTTACAAGATAACTAAAATACATCACAGGTGATATCATTTGCTTCTCAGTGATTGCGGTATTCTAGTCTGCATTTCCCCAAGGTAATACTTAAAATCTGGCCTGTTAGTGGGTGCTGAGGAAAGCAGTTGAGAACCACTGCTCTAGACAGAAACAAGCAAATAACCCTTGCAGTGCAGGCACAGTCCCACTGCAAGGTAAAACTTTTTTTTTTGACCAGAGGTGGGCTTTAAAGAGAAAGTAAACCTTTTTTTTTGTTTATTTTTTTACCCTGTAAATTAAAGCCATAATGTGTTAGTATGCATCGCATACTAGCACATTATGTGACACTTACCTGCTAACAAAGCCCTTGTCATCTCTGCTGGTGGCCGCATTCATCTTCCCCATCTTCCTTCAGGGGCCACAGACTCCGGCTGTGTGACTGGCCTGGAGCTGCGTGACGTCACTCCCATGCATGCGTGCAGGAGCCGCCGGTCACGCCACACCCTCCTGAAGAAACAGCACAGGCAGCCGTTCCTTCAGAGTGACCTCATCAGTGCAGTATACAGTAAATATCTATTAAACAGCCCACGTTTAGGAGATCTTTACAGTACCTATAGGTAAGTCTTACCTATAGGTACAAAGTATACAGGGAGATATACAACCTCTTTTAAGGAGCACACATTTTGAATGGGTCTTAAAGTGACTCTAAACTCTGATTTTAAAAAGGAAACCATTTCATGAAAAATAGATTCCATGGCCATTATTTAGTGGATGTGTATGGATTATTTTTGGGGAATAAGGATATTTTATGGATTTTAGGCCCCTTTAACACTGGGGCGCTTTGCAGGCGCTACAATGCTAAAAATAGCGCCCTCTGCGCTTTCCGGACGGTCAAAAAAGTCATGCAAGCTGAATCTTTGGAGCGCTGTAGGAGCAGTGTATTTACCACTCCTTAAGTGCCCCTTCCCATTGAAAACAATGGGGCAGCGCGGCAAACCCATTTTTAACCCTTTTTCGGTCGCTGGCGGGGGTTAAAACCGCCCCGCTAGCGGCCAAATATCGCCGCTAAAACGACAGTAAAGCGACGCTAAATATAGCGACACTTTACCGCCAGCGCCCGCAATGCTTCAGTGTGAAAGTAGCCTTAAGGTGTCCTTGGGACAATCACCTTAGAAATATAAAAACAAACTTTATTTTTAAAGCATATATACAGCTCAGATGCATTAAATGAAAAAGCACAACAATTGCACTCCTAACAAAAGCCTTATGGTGTTGATATCCTTGTACACAAGCCCTTAGAAAAAAATGTTTGCTATCAGCAAAAAGTGTAGTAACAATGGATAAACTGATACCTAGCAGTAGGTTAAATCTCAGTAAAGGAAGAATTCTGATTGTTTGCAGTCAATTATTGCACCTTGCTTTTTGCTTTTTTTGCATTATTCTGAATCTTTAATTTTGGTTTGTGGCGTTTTTGTGTTTTCAGCTGCATTCTTCCAAGACTGCATTTCAGAGCAAGATCTTGATGAAATGAACATTGAAATTATAAGGAACACATTGTACAAGGTAAGTGAAGAGTTGGCCATGGATACGCAGATTTACAGCCACTTAATTATAATGAAAGAACATGGATTAAAGGATAACCTTGCTAGATTATCCCAGGTATCATCACTGTTTAGGAGCAGAACCGTAGCAATCATTGGATAAAGAACTAATATTTAGAGAGGTTTTGCAGTAGTCTGTCCATAATGACTTTCACAATATTTTAAAGAATTGCGTGATGATAGAAGAACTTAAAAGTAAAACGAAAACTCTTCTAGCTTATGAACATAAAAGTGTGAAACATAAAATCGCCTACGAATCCACCTTTATTATTATTATTATTTAAGGTACTTATGTAGCGGCGTCAATTTACGCATCGCTTTACATATACATTGTACATTCACATCAGTCCCTACCCTCAAGGAGCTTACAATCTAAGGTCCCGAACTCACATTCATATACTAGGGCCAATTTTGACAGAAGCCAATTAACCTACCAGCATGTCTGTGGAGTGTGCGAGGAAACTGTAGTATCCGGAGGAAACCCACGCAGGCACATGGAGAACATGCAAACTCCAGGCAGGTAGTGTCGTGGTTCCACTGCACCACTGTGCTGCCCTTTTATGTTCATTTTTCACAATTTCTGCACGCCCAATTCAATCTCACATCAGACTGCTTAATAGAAGAGAAGGGGCAGACCTCCAGAAGATCTTGTGTGCAGGTACCTTTTTTATTTTTTTATATATTTTTTTTTAGCTGACACAATGTTATATTTCATGTACTGGAGGGAAAATGAAGGAGCTATCTAAGCATGGCTCAATGTGTGCAATGCCCTCTATGAATGGAAGAGGCGGACCTTTCATTAATCCACCCGTCCTCCATTCATAGTGCTTTTCATTGATGGAAGCTATGGTACAGCTTCCATGAATTGATGAGGGGGCAGAAATGGTGGGCATAGGCAGCACTCTTGACGAGTGCCTATGACGGGCTGTACCTCTCCAGCTTAGGAAGATTACCACTGCAATGGTGTTTATGTGGACCAAGGTGATTTCAACTAGGACAGCTGGCAAAAGCATGAGGGACGCTTTTTATTAAATGTAAGTACCGTCTCTTACGCTGATTTTTTTTTTTTTTTCTTCTATTACTTAGGCTTTATTAAACTGTAAAAAACATTAAGTGCTTACTTGCGTTTCTTAATCTAAGCAAAAAAGAACCATTAAACTTTGAGCGTTATATAATTATAGGCTAAATGCCTTGAAATTTGAGAAAAACAACATGCTTGCTTTTTAATGCACATACCAATATCTGTTGTATCACAACCTGCACATGTGCTGGGTTCCTGTATTGGTAGAAATAGGAGAAAATTCAGTTGTTCACTTGATGAGATCCCCATGTGTATAACCAAATTAAATGTAGAACTAAACCCACTGATTTAAGTTTTCCAAAACGGTTACATTCAAGGCATCCTATTATAGTTACTAGTGTTCTCCTGTTAGGTCTTATCTGAACTGTCAAGCCATCAAAGGGCTTTCATAACTGATCACGTGTGCAGCACCATGGCAATTGCAGATCAAACAGAGGCTAAGATGACAGCTTCTTGGCTGTAAAGGATAGGAGAGTTAAGTTACACTTTAATATCCAAGCTTTTAAGGTAGACTTCACAAAGTGTTAAAGAAGATCTCTCAATATATTTCATTTGTCCAGTTCTATTTTCCATTGGACATAGTAGATGTAGTACCTTGTCCTATGTTTCTAAGCACTTTCCAACTATGAGGTCCTACCTGCCCGCCTCCCTTTCTGCCACAGCCTATTCGACAACAGCTATGAAGGAGAAGGCCGATCCATAGGTGTATCTTGTCTCAGCTGTGGGCATTTTACCAAGACAAGCAACAGCAAGAGGAATGTGGAGGCTGATACGGCCCCCCTTCCCTTTTGTGTTCCTCTTGCCATTGCTTGTCTCGGCAAAGTGCTCACAGCCAAGAAAAGTTGCAGTTATGAATCAGCCTTCTCTTTTATAGCTGTTGTTGGATTGGCCATAGCTGAATGGGATCTCACAACTAGGGTTAGAAGGCACTTGGACAATGTACATGGGGGACAGAACTGTAACAACATTTATACTGTATTGATCTTCTTTAAAACAAAAAATGTGGTTGCTGTGCATTATACACATTCACACAGTAAGTATACTTTTATATCTGTGTATGTTATTTGATCAGTCCAAATTTTTATTTATAAAATATATATTTAACTTTTTTATGTCTGACTTTCAGGCTTATTTAGAATCCTTCTACAAATTCTGCAAAGGACTTGGAGGAACTACTGCAGATGCCATGTGTCCTATCCTGGAGGTACATGTACATCCTTTATTACTAAATTGTGTGACTGGGTGAACATTTTAAGAGGAAACAAGCCCTGAAAGCTGTGTCGCCCTCCAAAAAAATAAAATAAATCAGGCAGAGGGCAAACGACTAATCACCATGGCTTACCATGCCTTTTTCAACACTGTGTCTCAATGTGGAATTGGGCATCTTGGTAGAGGCACAGGGTTTTGTTTTGGAGTCGGAACCTCCAGCAATAGTCTCATGTCAAATATCTTGGAACTAGCAGTCAGAGGCACAGTGTCTTAGGTCTCGCTTTAAAGATTTACAGCTATGAGGCTGTGGGCAGAGGAGCACATGGTACACTCAAATATATGAACGTACACTGCTATTGTTTAGGTGGAATTAAGGACAAAAGATGCATGTTTTTTAGGGTACCACTTGGGTTCTAGGGATGCACCAATACCTGTTTTTTTTTTTTTTAAAGAGCGAGTATATATCCTCGACGATGCCAATTACTATACCATAAGGGAGCGTCCCTGCAAGGTGAACACAGTGGCTATAGCCTCTGGCAATAATCGCATTCTAAAAGATTCAACCTGCTGGTTGTACCCAAGTTGATTAATGGATCGACTAGGGTACAATCAGCCTGCCCATAGATGGATTGCATCTTGGACAGTTCAGAAAATTTCATTCCATCTATAGATTGATGGTAATGGAGCAACAAGTCTTACTTGTGATCTTTGCATCGCTGGAGGGGAGCAGACAAGGGGGGTAGGTTTGTCATAATGTGCAAGTATGCTATACATACTCTGCCTTCACATTATGGAAATTGCTCTGGGGACAAACTGTGGATTCACTTCCACTTTACCTAAATTGTTAATCATTGCAGTTTGCCTAATGGTAGGTACCTCTGTATACCTGCACCTACCTGTGTTTCTTAGCAAAAGCTCTTCAGCTTGCCCCGGGAACCCTGAACCTGGGTGAGTAGTTAGTGAGAGCTCGGACAAGCCAGTGTTTACAAGGGTCCTTATGCTTTACACAAGTGTTTTTAGAATGATGTACCAGTGTATGCACGTACATTAGCATCCTTGCTGTTGGGTACATTGTGAAACATTTTAGGTGTAATGTGAGAATTATCAGTTTTTGCCAACATTAATTAAAGAGCACCTTGCTCTAAAACAAAAGATCCAAATTAAAGTGTTTGTTAACCCATATATATATATATATATATATATATATATATATATATATATATATATATATATATAAGACTATGCCAGCCCCTCTATTAGAGGCTGGCATAGCACACTATGTCAGTGGTTTTAAAAAATTGATAGTTCTAAACACCGAATTTCAGCTGTCTTCAGGGCGGTCACATTACTCGCTGACGATTTACAGCTCTGATTGATGTCTTCTGCGGGAGGGGCCATGATCTCCCTCTGACGTCAGCCGAGGAGATCACGTGGCCACCTGTCTTCTCTGCAGAATCCCTGTCTCGTAGCTGTAAAGTGGCCGTGAGTCACATGACTGGTCTGAAGATGGCTCCGATTCAGTATTTAGAATGCTCCTTTTTTGAATCCACTTACATAGTGTGCTATGCCAGCCTCTAATAGAGGGGCTGGCAATGACAATTTTTTGTTTTAAGAATATTGGCGGGCGGAGACTGACACAAAGAGGCAGATGACAGTTAGGAAGGAGGGGGGGAAGAGCAGAGGGGACAGATGCGTATGACAGAGGGACATACTCTGACCACGGTGGTCATGGATCAGCAGCCATGATTTTCGTGGTCAGCGCAGAGAGGGCATACAGGAAGTGGCAAGTTCATGGAGTTTTTTTTTTTTTACAGTTTAGAGGGTGGGGGGGGGCAGATTACACAGCACAAGCAGACTCCGGCTCTGTGATTTGCCGGAGCCACGTGACATCACTTCTGCGCATGCGCATGGGAGCCGCGACCTGCTACATATGCTATGGAAGAAACTGCCTTTAGTTTTATTTCTTCCCTGCGCATGCGCCGTAGCCATTTCCGGCGGACTACAAGTGAAATATCTCCTAAACAGCGCACGTTTAGGAGATATTTCCACTACCTATAGGTAAGCCTTATTCTAGGCTTACCTATATGTAATTGTTAAGTGTATTGCTTCACACTGACCTGAAGATCTCTTCTACCCTGCTGCTGGCACCACTCTGGAGACCGATAGGCAGGATAAGAGGTGGTGTGCAGTTGGTATCACTCTGCATGGGACAGGAGCCAGCACTACAGAGGAGGCATCGGCTTATGCAGCTCTTGCTCCCTATTACAGCTCCAACTCTACAAGTACTCCCTCTGCATTGCACTTTGTTTGATGCTCTGAGATGGTGGGTAAGCAAGCCCAGACTGCGATCTACCAGTAGCCTGTCTGCGATCTACTGGTTTCTGACCCCCGCTCTAGTCCAATACAAGAAGTATCTTCTCACAAGGTTCATGCTGCTCTGCATTCCCCAGGATCTCAGCAGAAAGAGCAAAATGTCATCCTCTCTTAGGCACAGCAGGCGGAAGACAGGGTGAAGGCAAGTATATAATCCTTTTTATTATACAGGTATAAATTTATAACCACTATTTGGGCTAGAATAAGGCTTACCTATAGCTAGTGGAAATATCTCCTAAACATGCACTTTTTTGGAGATATTTGCTGGACACTGTGCCGATGATGTCATTGGTGCATGCACTGTGAAGAAACAGCCCTACGTGCTGTTTCTTCACCCGTGCCGTGACTGACGGCTCCCGCACGCATGCGAGGGAGTGACCTCACGTGGCTCCAACCAGTAACAGAGCCGGAGTTCTTGGCCCTTGAAGGAAGAGGGGCGAAGATGATTGCGGCCACCAGCGGGGAAAAAAAGCGGACTTCGTTTGCAGGTACGTGCCACATAATGGGCTACTATGCAATGCATACTAGCCCATTATGCTTTTTCTTTGCAGGGGAACAAAGAGGAAGTAAAACTCATCAGGGTTTACTTCCTCTTTAACAAATGATCTGTTAATTGCCTGGATGAATTATGTTCACAGTCCTCAATTATTGGCTTCTTTATTAGAAAATAAATGTCACATACTTCAGTGCTGTAAATGTCAAATGATTTGTTGCAGACACAGTGCCTTTCCTTTCTCAAACCGCAATACTTTATATTGTTTCTAGTTTGAAGCCGACCGCCGGGCGTTTATAATCACAATTAATTCATTTGGCACTGAACTTTCCAAAGAAGACCGTGCCAAGCTGTTCCCTCACTGTGGGAAATTGTACCCAGAAGGCCTGGCCCAGTTGGCGAGAGCTGATGACTACGAGCAGGTCAAAGCAGTAGCTGACTATTACCCAGTAAGTAAATGTTACCCTCTGTTTTTTTTTTTACTCCTCTTTCCAATTTGATAATTTGCAACAGCTGAGGGTTTTATTATATAACTGAACAGTGATGTGCAGTAACTTGCTGTAGGCTATCAGATATTTGCTGCTGTTCTGTCTGAATCAGCATCTCTCAACCCTTTTTTTCCAGTAGAAGCACCCTTTAAAAGTATGCAAAATCTAGAGGCACCCCAGTCTAAAATTTTTAAAAACATAAATGTTACTTATCAGTAGGAAACTTGAGCCTGGGACAGTGCATGTAGCAACCACCCTGATGAAATTAACTTCACATTAGAGGTCCCTCTATAAAATCAGAGTCACTCCTTCGTGTCAGAGGCCCCCCTACACATGAGAGGCGCTCATCACAGAAACAGCTCCAATACATCAAAGACTCTCTATACATGAGTCCACTCCCCCCCCCCCAATCACAGGGCCCCTTTGTCACACAGTCCCCCATCACAAAGCCCCCCCCCCCCCCCGATCCTTTGGCAGCAGCAGAGTCCAGGAGGTGGAGGAGCTCTAGAGATGGCAGACTTCTATTGTCTCCTGCATGCCGGGGGCAGCTCTCATGCCACCTGCCCTAGATCAGAGTCATGTGTTGCTGTGGAGTGGAAGAGCCAGCTTCTATCACCATACCGGGAAATTATGCCATTTGTCCTGCTGCAAGAGCATTATTGGTTGTCATGGTGCTGTCGGCCCATCTGTACCATGGCAACTCATAATGACGCTGTGATCCAGGGCAACTTGGGTGTGATCGGGTAGAAAGCAAAGCCAAGCCGCTCCAGGTGAGAGCAATCTGACGCTTCAACCTCACGGTGCAGGTCCAGTCTGCAATCTGGATAGGAGCCACTGGAACAGGAAAATGTTTGACCGCACTCACAGGTTTGACGCAGAAGTGAAGACTTTATTGAAAATAAAAATCATCAGACAACATCGTAGGAATCATGACATCAATGCAGACCTGGCAGAGATTAATCTCTGCCAGGTCTGCATTGATGTTGTGATGTCTACGATTAATCTCTGCCAGGTCTGTATTGATGTCATGATGTCTTCGATGTTGTCTGATGATTTTTATCTTCAGTAAAGTCTTCACTTTTGCCTCAAAGCTGTGAGTGCGGTCAAACCTTTTCCCGTTCCAGTGGCAAACTGACTCTGATGCTTGCGTCAGTGGTTGATAAACACTTGTAAATACGGCAATATTATAAAAGCAGTCCTTTGAGCACAGTCTCTATATTATTGCAGCAGCGCTTTTGTCCTTATTGTCACCCAGGACCAATTGGTAAAAAAAAATAAAAAATCAAAAACAATCGGTTGAATCAATATGATCTGACAAAAGACGTCCCCACGCAGTGGTCCCTTATATGAAATAGTGACAGCTTCCACCGTATATTTCCAACAGATCTTTCACCATGTGCAGAATAAACTCCCCTATGGGGATGCACTCACCAGACCAATGATCAATAAAAGCCTTTGAAATAAGATCACTATGCATCGGCGTTCCTCCACACTCTATCTCCTTTGCCGTCAAAATAGCTGGATCATACACCAATTTTCCTCATAAAAACAAAGGGGTTGCAATAGTGTAATACTGTTTCAAAAATAGCCTTTATTAAAGTAAAAACCTTCCCCCCCCAGTACAATCTGCGTACCATAAATCAATTAACTTTAAGCATTTAAATGTGTATGCCACTGTGCCTGATGTTGTGCGGTCTCCTCCGGAACTGATGTGTCTCTGGCTGTATAGAACAGCACTGCGATATCCTGTTTGTCCCCTGGAGCGCACGCTGAGGCGCGCACACGTCACTTCCGGTCTGTAGATCACTGCCCTGACGTTTCGTCGTAATCGGACTTCCTCTGAGGTTTTTACTTTAATAAAGGCTATTTTTGAAACAGTATTACACTATTGCAACCCCTTTGTTTTTATGAGGAAAATTGGTGTATGATCCGGCTAGTTTGACGGCAAAGGAGATAGAGTGTGGAGGAACGCCGATGCATAGTGATCTTATTTCAAAGGCTTTTATTGATCATTGGTCTGGTGAGTGCATCCCCATAGGGGAGTTTATTCTGCACGTGGTGAAAGATCTGTTGGAAATATACGGTGGAAGCTGTCACTATTTCATATAAGGAACCACTGCGTGGGGACGTCTTTTATCAGATCATATTGATTCAACCGATTGTTTTTGATTTTTTTTTTTTTTTTTTTACCAATTGGTCCTGGGTGACAATAAGGACAAAAGCGCTGCTGCAATAATATAGAGACTGTGCTCAAAGGACTGCTTTTATAATATTGCCGTATTTACATATTTTCACAATTTTAAGCAGCTGCTATCACCAGAAGTGGTGGACTACATTTATTTTAATTTATTTGTATATTTATACGTTGACATCTATATATTTATATATTCTATCCATATTTAAGAGATACATATCAATATAGCGCGGAGGGGTGAGCCATAAGGGCGGGTATTTTCGGCTTTCACTCTATTGGTTGATAAACACTGGTCTAAATAATGTTAGCTTAAAGTAGAACTCCAAGATTTAACAGTGTACGATAGCAAAACTACTTAGTACCTGCATTTTTGTTTTTGGGAAAACCATTTGCAAATGTTTCACAATCAGTTTTCCTCCTTAACGTTGAACTCCAGACAAATGTAAAAGGCACAACTTTTTAAAGCTGTTTTTTTTTTTTTAATGGAAGCAGTATAGGTGCCCCTGTATTTGACTTGGTATCAGCCTCTTGCAGGCTACTGTACAGTTTTTTACAGCAGAGCCCAGGGAAGGGGTAGCAAAAGCAGTGCAAGGAGCCAATTAAGTGTGCTCTAGTGCAGGTTGCATACTGATAGGTGGAGAGAGCAGAGTGACGAAGAGATGGCTCATCAGCGTCCTGCATCTCCTTTTTATTGTCTAATCAGAGTTGAGGTGGGGAGGAGACCCATAAGAGAAAATCAAACTGTACCAGAGAAAGATCAGGTCCCGTCCCCTGCTATGCCAGGATGAGCTGTTAAAAAAAACAGCTCACTTATATCTACAATATCTGTAAATTTTCTGTATATTTAACCAGTTTCCTGAAATTCAGCTGTACGTATCCTCCCAAAATTGTTGGCGGCACAAATGCTTCTGTGAGAAAACAGTAATGGAAAAGGGAAGAGTCCTGGAAGTCACACATCTCTGCAAAACCCTGTAAGAAGGTGTATGACAGCCTCTGCTCCAACCAGGTCATGCCATCAACGCGTTTCACTATGCACCACTGTGCTTAGTTATCCCCATAACTGAGCTTCATGGGTGGAGTTAAACATGTTGGGGGCGTGGCCTATTTGGAGCCCAGGGCTGAGGCTGTCATACCCCTGCGACTTCCATGACCTTTCCCTTTTCCATTATATGTCTAGAGCTGGGACGAACTCTGTCCTTGCCTGCACCCCAAGTGGCTGCTACATAAGAGGACCCAGTGAAGCCTTGAGCGGCACCTGTTAACATAGTTTGGGTCACAGTAACAGTAGACATTGCAGACTGCAGACCTTGGTCTAACAATGGACATTCCCAGCTGCAACAATTGCAGATTAATACAGGAGTTGACAATTGAGCTTGTGCTTCAGTACAGATGTGTCTGCTGTTTTCTTTTGCACTGGAATATGCTAACCCTGGAGGACATATATTAGTTCTGTCCTACAGCCAGGCAATGCTAAACAGGAGCAGTGAGACAGATTTATTATAATTGGGCAGATGTATTCATAAACTCATCCCCCTGTTCTAAAGTAGCACTGCAGCAGAACAGACCTGACCACCCTTGGCCTACAATAGTGGCCTACAACGTGTCAAATGTATAGGCCACAAATACGGTCGCTCTCTCGCTCTCTCTCTCATAAATCCCATCATTTTTTTTTCTCTCTTAGGAATATAAACTGCTGTTTGAAGGTGCAGGAAACAATCCTGGTGATAAAACCCTGGAGGACAGGTTCTTTGAACATGAGGTAAGTAAATTCGGAGGAAAGCCATGTCTCTAGCTTACCCCTCGGAGCACACAGCTGTGCACACGCAGCATTGCGTCTGTTGAGGTAGGCCCATTAAGTTTTGGCAGAGCCATGCTTAAACCTCTTTCTGGTTCTTCATTAAGTGCACAAAGAAACTGATGAGATCCAGATGAACATTTTAAGCTTTTTCTGTTTGGCCCTCAGACCATGTCTCTTTTTACATATGGTTTTGTACTAAGAAAACTTTTTTTGTTTCTCACTTCATTTTATCACAGTATAAAATGATCCATCTGCAGCTTTGCTGACTGTGGCTTTTTTTTCCCCCTCCAAGTATTATGTGACAGTTCTGATCATTTGTAAGCAGTTTGTCTTCAACACCTGCAATGTATAGAGGTCAGGAACCACTGGCTGACTTCTCAAGACTTGGGACTATATATGCTCATTACCTCCCCTTTATAATGAAATCTCCACTCTGCTGTAGGCAGTAATACCTCTTTCCAGCAGGGTTTAATCAACGCAATGACTTTAGACAGGCTCAGGAGGTTCCTGTTATATTCATCGAGGAAACGTTCTTTAGCATCACTGATTACTATGTAAACACTGTTTAGTTTTGGTCATTGTTTTGTTGCCAGCTGTGCATTCTGTTAATCCAGTACATAATGCTTGTTGGTTTTTGTATGAGGTTATGTGTTTTCTCAAAGCTAGTACAACTTGTTGTGCTCCATCAAAGATACCCATGGGCTTATGTTCTTTTGTGTAGGGCAATCGGATTCATGTTTTTATCCAGAATGGACTCCTATTGCTCAGTCCATGTTTATGTGAAACTTCAGTTAGGCAGTTTTGCTTTATTATGAAACTGAGCCAATAAGAGATGATAAAAAATCATTTCAAATCATTGTTTGATTAGAAATGATTGTTGAACTCCCCCCAAACAATTTAATTTGGCCATTATTGTTCCTTTTCTAGGAATATGAACATTCAGTAATCAGAAAAATCAGTGAAGTCCGTTTCTCAAAGCATTCCTTAAACCAAAGAAATTATTATATTGAGTAATTTGGCAAGTGTAAAGGGCCCAAGGGCCTTTGTGACATCTGTATCTGTTAAAGGTTTTTCCTCCAGAATGAAGCCTGACCCATATTGGGTCTGTGGGCCAGCAGATGTAAACAGATGTGTGTCTGTTTACATCCTTTTACTTCCAATTTGTCACAATTTAGATTTTTTTTAAAAAGCAGAAAATCACACAAACCTTTTTTTTTTTTTTTTTTTTTGTGGATTTAGATAGTAAAGCAAGTCCATTTATATCTGCCTGCTATAGATTAAAATTGAGCTTCTGTCCAGATCCTCTGTTCAGATGTTGAGTTAGCCACTGAGTGCTTTACAGGTCAAGGGGAACCACAGTGCACCCATCTGGTGGAAACTCATCCCACCTCTAGGCATTCTGCCTGTGTTTTTCAGGGAGCCTGCTTTGGTGCATACAGTCCGGTTCCCGCCTAAGGGCTCTTTGACGCGGACGTGTCCAAGTAAGGAGCCCGCTCTGCTGAGCGGGGAATCGCTCTGTCGATCCCCCGCTGAGCAGGAAGATGACAGGTCTGTCTCTGCAGTGCAGGGACGGACCTGTCAGAGCGCCGCTTTCACCTATGGGGGATCGAATGACGACGGACCGTGACGGATGAAAAATAGGGTTTTCCTCCGTCACACTTTTTCGGAGCGCGTCGGATGTCAACGGACATGTCACCGCTGACGTCTGACGCTCCATAGAGGTCTATGGAGTGTCCGTTTAGATCCGTTTAAAAAACTGACAGGTGGAACTGAATGGACCGTCCGTGTGAAAGGGACCTAAGGAGTTAATGCAGTAAGCTGTAGCCAGAACACAATTGGTCACACAGCTGGTGGCAGGATGGGAGAACAAGCCCCTTTTTAAATTGGCACTTCTGTGCGAGTCCCCTCCATGGTGGACATCCTGCATATGTGTGCTCCATATTCTCTGATAGCATGGAGACCTAATTTCCTTTGTCCTATCTCTTCTGCAACTGCCTTAGTATTACAAATTCTTCCAGGACCTGGGCTCCCTACTGCCTTACCAGTGATGTAGTCACAGATGACACTAATCCATACTGCTCCAGCAGTGAATACTCTACTAGTATTGCAGCTCATAAGCACAAAAGCAGTGGTCCCAGGAGCCAGGGCAACAGTCTTTGGGGCCTGGCCAGCTTGTGATCTAACAGTGCCAGGGGTCTTGCAGTGTTCTCTCTATAGGACCTCACACCTATAGCTTGGATGACTGCCCCCTGCCTGAGTAGAAGCACTCCTCTGAGTCTTTCTTAACCCCTTCACTGCTTAAGAATTTTTAGATACTGTGTCTGAGTTTTTTGGGCAAAATTGCGCCCATGATATCCATGACAGCATGCTTTCACACCCTTTCCTCCAGAGTTTCTCATTTTCGCTGAGGTTGCAGTTGCTTCTGCACAGTCCACTGAGGATGAGGACTATTGTGCCTGATACAGGTGAATACTAAATCTCCAGAAATCAGTGCTGGAACATTCTCATCACATTTGGGCCTGATCTTTGACATGGTCCTGCCCAATGTTTTCCTTTCCCTGGACAAACTCCAGACTGTCTACACCCACGTAGACTCCAGGAGCCAATGAACCCTTTGTTGATGCATGAGAGCCATTTACTTCTAGCACTTTGACACTCGATATTCTGGCAGTCTGGGATGAGAGGGGGCAGTCTATGAATCGCACCATATGCCTGACTAACAGGGCCATACTTGCCGTGGTGTGTTGGGTTACAAGTCTGCTTCTGGTATCATAAAGGACAAGGGACTTTGTTGCCAGAGGAAACTCATCTCCTGATCTGGACTCAGTTATTTCAGTTATCCCTTCAATGCTGGACCTCTTGTCTGCAAGGTCATCTGATCCAGGATTCAGTTGGACAGTGCCATGTGACTTCCATCCAGCCATCGGGGAGGAACCAGAAGTCACACATCTCAAAGAGAAGCAAATCTGATTCTGGCTTGGACATAACATCAAATCCAGCCCCGACCATCGTGCATATCCCAGGGGTGGAAAACTGGTAATCGGTAATCAATGTCTGGACTCCACAGAATATAGTCTCTTTACCTCAAGGCATTTCAAGACCTCTGTCGCAGGTGGGGAACCCCCGAATGTGGTTGTGAACTGAGCAAGTTTATCTCCAGAACCAGGGGTCCTCTAGCCCTCAAAGTGAATGCTTTGGCCACTATGTGGTTCAACCACTAGTTCAACCCGATCTATGCCTTTCCTTTCCTATTCTACATGATTGAGATTGGGGTGATTCTGGTGATTCGCATCACACCAAACTAGCTTAAAAGGACATGTTACTCAGATATCCTGGTAGATTTTCTGTGGTCCCTCCTAGATCAGTCAGATCTCCTCTCCCAAGGGATGGTTTGCGACACTGCTTAGCAGTCACTGTCTTTACTGACTTGGCTGATGGAGCCCAGGTCCTAAGAGACAGGGGCCTAGCATATTTGGTCATCCTTCTGCTCTTGAAAGCTGGAAAATCGACTTCTATCAATCTACCCTTGCATTTGGAAAGTGTATTTCTTACCATGCAAGATCAGGAAATTTTATTCCAGGAAGGTCTCCAATGGACAAATCCTGTCTTTTCTCCAGTCTGGATCCATGGTTGGCCTGAAATATCATCATCATCATCATCCATGTTTGGCCTGAAATATCATCATCATCATCATCATCATCATCATCATCATCATCATCATGAATGGTCAATCCTTGGATTTAGTGGTTGTTTTTCAGAGACCACTTGAATCTCACTTCTTAATGAGGTCCTTCGTACAGGGTAACGCTCACATTGTTCCTCCTGTATGTTCCCCAAGGACTCTGAGATCTTGTCCTTGTTCTGTCGGTTCTTTAAAATGCACCCTATGAACCTATAAGGTCGCCTTTTTTGTTGCCATCACTTTGATAAGGCAAATCTTCTGAGTTAGTGTCCTTAAACTGAAAGAAACCCTTTCTTAGTATTTAGGGAAGGACTGGAGGAATGCTGAGCACCGAAGGGTTTTTACCCTAGTGCAGAGATTAAGGTAAAAACCTTGTACCCTTACAACCACTTTTAACATGTCTTTATGTATGTGGTGTAATTGCAGACATTCTTCTTTTGCTATAAGCATATCCAAACTAGACAGTTGCAGCATTGGATTTCTTTGTTAAGCTATAAATGGTATATTTAATGTACAGGGTAGAAAACTTTTATCCTCTTCGTGAACTTGAGTCATTGCCAAAATCCTTACGCATAATAAAATAGCAACATGTCGTGCCAACGGGGAAGTTGCCTTGCCAAGATTTTAGTGGCTTTGAACTGGTTTTTGCTAGTAAGTAGATATTGTGTCTTTCCATTAATTAAAGTGCTGACCGAGACCAGTCTTTATGCATAAAACATTTACAGGTTGATATGGTCCTTGAGTCTGTGCCAAATTTCAGTGCAATTAAACTGTACTGTGTTTTATTTGATCAAAAACAAGATATAGGCTTAATGGTTGTGCTTCTTTTAAAAAAAACAAGATGTTTGAAGAAAGCTCTTAAAAAATGTATTATCAATGTTTTAAGCTAAAGTTTTTAGTTGTTTTTTATTTTTTTTTAAATCCGCACAAGGGACAGGATTTACATTGAATGAGAAGTGTCCCTTGTGCTGATGGTGCTCTGTTCAGTGCAATATTCAGTCCCTTGTCTCCCCCATACCCCTTCAACTTTGGTCTTCTGATGCCGTGGGGATTAATACAAACATTTAAACCTGTCATATGTACTCGTTGAGAGTGCTATGCCCACTCTTCTCCCCACCACTTTTCATAAAAGCTATATTGGCGCTTTCTGCATTTAAAAGGGATCTATGAATAGAGGATGGGTGGATAAATGAAGACTCCATCACTTCCATTCATGGAGCCTTTTTATTTTTTATTTTTTTGCAGGGAAGCAATAGTACAGTTTCTATGAATGGAGCCAGGGGGGCAGAAATGGCAGGCATAGTTGCCTGTGCCAGGTCCAGCACAAAAACTTTAAGCGCTGTCTTGGTGGTCTTTAACATATTCGAATAGGTTCACATATAGATAAATAGGACTTCTCACAATGATCGTCTTACTAAGCAGAACTGCTCCACATGAGAATCTTGGACGTTCCAGCATCTTCTGTCACATTATACAGAATACAATACAGTGTAAAATCCAATAGATAATGGATGCAGCAAATGTTCAAACCCTGAAACTCAGTTGTAGGGATCTCAATAATTGATTCCCCACAAGATCGAAGAAAATGTCAGGTGGCTCCGTCTAAAATGTCAGGTGGCTCAATCTATCAAAAACAGAAACCCTTTTATTGCAGCTGCAGTTAGGCCCCTTTCACACTGAATCGTTTTTCAGGTGCTACATCGCTAAAAATAGTGCCTGTATAGCGCCTGAAAAAAGCATGTCCTTTCACTCCAGTGTGAAAGCCAGAGGGCTTTCACACTGGAGCGGTGTGCTAGCAGGACGGTAAAAAAAGTCCTGCTAGCAGCATCTTTGGAGCGCTGAAGGAGTGGTGTATTCACGCTCCTAAACCGCTGCTACCCATTGAAATCAATGGGTCAGCGCAGCAATAGCACCAGCAGCGGCGCTTTGCGGGGTGTTTTAACCCTTTTTCGGCCGCTAGTGGGGGTTAAAACCGCACCGATAGCGGCTGAATACCGCTGCTAAAACGACGGTAAAGCCGGTAAATATAGCGCTGCTTTACCGCCGACGCCCGCACCACCCCAGTGTGAAAGGGGCCTTAGTATGGCACAGAACTAATGAGGTGTAAAAACAAAAAGCAAACAGCTGGAATAGATAAATAATTATAGGCATTACATTTTTGATGAACTGCAAATTGATGAGCTATTATGGATATTGCACGTTGTCACTGTTTTTGCATACGCATGCAATTTTGAGGCTTAGCAGTATCTATATCATGCACTAAAATAATATAGATTTGATAAACTATTGCACAAATATTGTGTGACATAAAATTGCAACTGCCATCATATTGTTCTACAGGTCTTTGCTTAGAAAAAGATATCTATTGTTTTGAGGTTTTAAAGGAGATAAATTCACCTTTCGTGACACAATCAGGGTATAATATGTTACTGTTGCAGCTGCCCCCAGATCCCCCGATGTGACGGTGAGTGGGGGGCTCTTCTCTTCACACTCGCTGTCACAATTTAGAAAAACACCCGGCCATGCGGGGCTCCACCCACCCAGAGATCTGACAATGTGAGGAGACTACAAGTACTGACAGCCTTTGCGGCCGTCAGATTGCAGTTCTCAGGGAACTATCGGGAGCTGTTGAGCACCATAGGTAGTTATTTGATGCTTCCTGTCATTGTGTAACTGACTGTCCATACAACAGAAAGCTTACACTGACCATCTGCAGGAACCCTGCATTCTGCCGATTGTGGGTGCAATGCTTTGCTGGCTCTTAGAAAAATGCACTATTTTTTACCTGCAAAAAGATGTGCATTTATTATTTAATAAATACATTTCCCTGCATCGCATACTAGCACATTATGAGAGACTTACATTAGAACGAAGCCCTCCAGCACTCTCCCTGCTGAGACTGACATCTTCACCTGGTCTTCCTTCCAGGTTTGCGTCGTTCAGCTACATGAGTGGCTTTGGGCGCGTTAATGTCGCTCCATCGCATGCGCATGGGAGCCGTCGTTTACCGCATGGGCTCTGAAGGTCCGGCACTGTATGCTGGACCTTCAGAGCGCATCCACTGGTAATGTCACCAGCTGCATGCACTCAGATTATCTCCTAAACTGCAAGTTTAGGCAATATTCACAGTACCTACAGGTAAGCCTTACTATAGGCTTGCCTGTAGGTACAAGTGGTAGAACAGTGTTTACTGCCGGTACTACCGGTAAAGCTAAACTCCAGCCTTACATTCAGTGTTGCACTATGTGCCTTCAAAGCTGCAGCAAGTCAGATACGGCCCACCTCATTTCCTGGCTGAAAGACATCCAGCACTTTCCTCTCCAGTCTTACTGTCCCTGGCCCTTCCCTTTCTTTCATTGGATCTCAGTTCTTTTATTCATAGAGTCCCAATTTCACATGTGGGTGTTAGTGGAGTAGTCTGCATGCCGCCTGCCCACTTCTCCAGACTGACATCCACCCATCAAATCATTTTGATATGTGCATAACTCCTAAGCGTCATCCCACTGCTTTTATCAGCACTGAAAGATCCGGAAACAATCTATAGAGAATCAAGTTGGCCTAGTGATGGAATTACTGGGTCTAAAAAAAATGGAATGAAATTGTAAAGGTTTAAATAAAAAAAAAAAAAAAAAAAAAAAAGCATGTTGATAATGGGGGAAAGGAGGTATCAGGAAAAAATATAATCAGAATAAACATTGGCTTTAACCACTTCAGCCCCGGACCAATTGGCAGCCAAAGGACCAGGCCCCTTTTTGCGATTCGGCACTGCGTCGTTTTAACTGACAATTGCGCGGTCGTGCGACGTGGCTCCCAAACAAAATTGGCGTCATTTTTTTCCCCACAAATAGAGCTTTCTTTTGGTGGTATTTGATCGCCCCTGCGGTTTTTATTTTTTGCGCTATAAACAAAAATAGAGCGACAATTTTGAAAAAAATGCAATATTTTTAACTTTTTGCTATAATAACTATCCCCAAAAAATATATAAAAAAACATTTTTTTTCCTCAGTTTAGGCCGATACGTATTCTTCTACATATTTTTGGTAAAAAAAATCGCAATTATCGATTATTGATTAGTTTGCGCAAAAGTTATAGCGTTTACAAAATAGGGGATAGTTTTATAGCATTTTTATTAATATTTTTTTTTACTAGTAATGGCGGCGATCAGCGATTTTTATTGTGACTGCGACATTATGGCGGACACATCGGACATTTTTGACACATTTTTGGGACATTTGTCATTTATACAGAAATCAGTGCTATTTAAATAGCACTGATTCCTATGTAAATGACAGTGGCATTGAAGGAGTTAACCACTAGGGGGCGGGGAGGAGTCAGTGTGACGTGTTGTGTTTTTTTTTTTTTTTTACAGTAGGGGGGCGTGGCTGTACGTCTGACGTCATTGATCGGCTTTCCCGATGACAGGGAACAGCCGATCAATGACAGGCAGTGTAGGAAGCGCGGGGAGAGGTTTGTTTACATAGACCTCTCCCCGTTCTTCAGCTCCGTAACCCGATCGCGGGATACCAGCGGCGATTGGGTCCGCTGGTCCCGCAGCCGTGGTCACGGAGCTCCCGACCGGGTCGCGAGCGCGCCGCTGGCGGCGCGCGCACGACCCACGGGCAGGCAATTTAAAGGGGACGTACCCGTACGTGCTTTTGCCTGCCCGTGCCATTCTGTAGACGTATATCTACATGAGGCGGTCGGGAAGCTGTTAAAGTGATAATAAAGGTTTGTTTTTGTTTTTTATAAATAACAAATTTGTCATGCTTGCCTGCTCTGTGTAGTGTTTTGAACAGAGCAGCCCTGATCCTCCTCCTCTCGGGTCCCCTGCCGGCGCTCCTGGCCCCTCTCTCCTGCCTAGTGCACAAGAGCCTTGGCTTTCCCAGGTCTCTTCCTCCTCATTGGCAGAGACCGCAGCGGTAGCCATTGGCTCTGGTTTCTATCAATCACAGATGGTGAGCCAATGAGGAGAGAGCGGGGGCGGGTCTGAGACATATTCTGTGTGTGAATGGAAATGGAGCAGCTGCTCGGGAGTGATCCTGCTTGGGTGCCCCCATGGCAAGCCTCTTGCTATGCGGACAAAAACCTTGAGCCTTTACAACCACTTTAAGTACTTTTTCATGTCAAAAAGAGGCATTTTAGCGTGCATGTGAAAATGAAAAGATTGGTCGAGCTCAATCAGCCTGTGATCCAGCAAAATGGTTCTTTTTCTGTCTTGTCTATAATTGGGTGCATTGGTTGAAAATGTTCTATTGTACATGCTGACAGCCATCTCTCTGTTCACAGGTGAAATTAAATAAGCTGGCCTTTATAAACCAGTTCCACTTTGGGGTATTTTATGCCTTTGTAAAGCTAAAGGAGCAGGAGTGCCGAAATATCGTATGGATCGCAGAGTGTATCGCCCAGAGGCACCGAGCCAAGATTGACAACTACATTCCTATCTTCTAGAGGGGTACTCCTACCATAGCTCATCTACCAGGTTCTCCTCCTCCCCTGCAGACATTTCCTTTGCCTTACAGGCTGAAAAAAAATCCGTGGACTGGATGTGACATGAGATGTAAAGATTCAGAAGGCTCTATATAACTGATCATGCGGAGGTTTCCTTTTAATTTATAGCTGTTAATCAATAGTAGATCTACTCAGTTCCTACAATGCCTTCCATCTGGCTGTAAGGGAATTAAAGGGCCATGAATCCTACAGCAAGACTTGTTACTTTTTTATGTGGAATATCTACTAATAGCATTAAAGCTGAAGTTTAAAGTAAAAAAAAAAAAAGGCAAAACTTTTATTTTTTTTGGGTAGAGTGGAGATGGATTAAAACGCCTATTAGGTTTGTATTGCTGTCTGTGCCCCTATTAGGGAGGCGGAGCCTCTCTATTTGTCCTGTTTACAATTATTATTGAAAGTGAAAGTAAAATAAAATCCCAAATTTTGGGTTGTCCCCAGAAAAGTAACAACGGTAAAACCTTAATCTGGGGACACTAGTTCTGGTGACCTGGGGGCTTCAAGGGATTCACTTAATTAGTAATGATTTCTTCTCACTTCCTGTTTTCGCTATGGGACAGGAAGTGAAGGTAAATCTCGCTAATGGGACACAGATGGCAAAAAAAAAAAAATTGGAAGGGGTTATAACCCTCCTGTACTCTATTCAATATAAAAAAAATAAAAGTTCTACTGTAATTGCATTAAAGTGCTATACAGCACAAGAGACAATACCTTCTTTCCTGTAATAAAGTGTATCCTATGCCTGTCTGGCTGCTTTATAGTAGTAAAATCTTCTCCCCGCTGCTGCCAGGTCCTCCCCACGGCGCTGATCTTCCGGCCTACTAGATTTAACATCAGCCGCTGAGTGAAAAAGTTGTACCGCTCGCCAGCCTCCTCCATTCATAGAACTTTCATTATTCTCTCCCAGAATGCAATGTGTACTGTGATTGGAGGAGGCGGAACTTGTCATTCACCTTGGCCACACCCCTCTTCACAGAATGCTTTGCATTCTGGTAAAGATTTGTGTTTTGTGAATAGAGGAGGCAGGTGAAAGATCGGCACTGTGCAGAGAAGAATTCTACATTATGGAGCAGCCAAACTGGACAAGAGACGCCCTTCATTAGAGGCAAGTTATGTCCCTGGAGCTGCTTAGCTGTTAAAAAAAAATGCAAATAAACTTCATCTGTATTCATTCTAAATGAAATATACCAGTGTCTGTACAAAACCGGATTTATTTAACGTATTTATTTGCTTTGAGCGTACTGGTATATTCCTGGTAATCTGCCATTTTGGGTGGAAGAATGACTGGCAGAGTAGGTACAAAATATCACCTGTGCATCAAATAATATCTTCCCTCTGATGAGAACTTTAGCTGAGATATACATGATTCGGATAGATTTCCAAAACAATTTAAATATATAATTGTGATAGTTGTTAATGAAGCTCTTTGGTTTTGGTTAGCCAGTGTTTTTAGGGTTATTGGTCTTTTAAAGAAATGGCTAAAAGAGAATTTCTGGGGGAAAAAAACAGTAATTACATATAAATAGCGTTTTCTTTGAATTAGCTGTTTGTCATTTAACATTTTTAAAGACATTTATGTTCTACACAGTTTGGGGCCTGCAGCAGCAAATAGAAGCAACTTTCAAATAAATGGGGCAAACTATGCATTGTACACAATGCAGTCTGAGCCAACAATAGCGGTCCCCATATCTCCATGCTATTCGGTAAATAGTAACCTGAATTGTTAATCGATTTTAAGTCCAGATCTAGTTTGTACAGCTCATGACATGAAGATGAAATGTTATAGTATGTAGGTTTGCTGGTTTATTTTATCCCAGATGGAGTTCTCCTTTTAACTTCCTAAGAAATAAGTAATATAAAGTTATAGTATATTGTGATACTATGTGTGCTGTATGGATGTGAGAATCCGCTCTTATATAGACCTCTGTTACCGCCCCTCACTGCTTCTATACAGGTTTATTGATATAACCTGGATCAAGAGGTAAAAGTGTTACTAATAGTAGCCAGTTTACTAATATGAAGTGTGCTGTGAACACTGGTGCAGCCTGATGCTTCGCTGTTCGCAGCTGCCAGGGGGCCATGTGTAAAAAAAAAAAAAAAAAAAAGTGGGGCCAATGCTGCTGCCGGGTGGTGGCATTGCAGTACCAAGACAAGAATTAAGTCCGCCTCATTTTTCAGTCTTTTTGTTTGTTGCCTCATTACCTTTTGTATGAAGCAGGTAGTGAAAGAGCATTGGACCCAATGATAAGTGTGATCTGATGCAAATATTAGTCCTGAGAGGCAGCTCTCTAACAAACAGGGTCCCCAAAACGCTCCAATGAAAGTGTGAAGGATGAGAGCACAACAAGTCTTAAGTGGTCCAGTAAAAATGTATTAACCTTTTATAAAAAAAATCAGTAGGTACCACTGACACGTTTTTGGGGGGCTGACATATCCCTTTCATCAGGGCTGTGAAACAGAATAATGTAAAACAATATCTATGAATAAATGTAGAAGTGTAAGCACATGTTCTTACACTGTTCATTGAAGTACACTTCACCTGGCTACTTCTAGATTTATATATGATATTGTTTTACGTTATTTAGTTGTGAGCCCCCCAAAATGTGTCGTCTATACCTTCTGAATTTTTATGATGATTAAAGTGGTTAGAAAGCCTAAACATTTTTACCTTAAAGTGGATGTAAACCTGCTTGGGCACATATATCTGCAGTGTTTTCTTATCTCTTTGTTTCATCTCTGTGTATCATCTGAGGCTGTTCACTTCACTAGGTATATGTAAGGGTTTACATCCACTTTAATGCATTCCTTGCATTAAACATTAGTATTTCCCCTCAACCCCCCCCCCCCCCCATACGATTTTACTTACCTGAGCTCGCTACCCAGCTCTGTGCACATCTGCAGCCTTTCTCTCCCCTCACTTCTGGGTCTCACTGATTTTACAGCGGCAGCAGGAGCCATCGGCTCCTGCCGCTGTCTATCAAAGTTGGGGACGGTGGGTGGGGGGGGCTGAGTCCCACTATATACACAGACAGCGAGACTCAAGAGCGAACCCACATGAGTGCCAATTTCCTCAGGGGCTAGGAGTGTTGGCAGGAGACCCGAGAAGAGGAGTTTTGGGCCCGCTTTGTCCAATTCCATTTCACAGAGCAGGTTAGTCTAAACCTGTTTGTTAAAAAAAAAAAAAAAAAAAGTACATTCACTTTTTTAAATTTTTACTGGACCATTTATAGGCTTTTGGCAATCTCATCCTTCACACTTTCATCCCATCATCTTTTAGGCAAAGACAACACAGAGCAGGATTGGTTTATGCCACTGTACACACCTCCCTTGGCAACCCTTTAGACTGGTTCTCTTTAGGGCTCATTCCCACCAGACTGAACATTAAAACGTATCTACGCTGATGTACGTTGTGTTGGGGGAGGTGCAATGTATTACACTGTTATTTTGTGACCCCTCATTAAGATAAATAAAATTGACAGCATAAAGTGCGGTGAGTTGCGCTGCGTAAAGTGCATACATGCTACATTTTTACAACGTGCATACCACCGCATATGTATGGGGTGAGCAGGCCACATAGAATACCCTTGAATTGAGCCTGCGTTGATTAAATATCAGTGCAGTTCAACAAGCATGGTGTGAATGAGCTCTGTCTACACTGTCCTGCCTGCATATAAAATAGATTAATTGTGATTGGTCGCTTGGACACTTTACCTTTCTATTTAATTCGTCACCATCCGTACCTCTGACACAGCACAGACCATTAGTATGGCAATAAAGAACCGGGTGAAAAGTCAGCAGTGAATTTTGGGCTCTTGAATGTTCACAGATGAAGAATACCCTGTGGAGGATGTGAACTCGGTATAAATGATATTCGTCCTAAATCTTGTTCATTGTGGTCCTTTTTAGAATAGAAACTTATTTCTTGTGTTATGTTGTACCTTTATCACTGTATCATAACAGGTGGTTTACAGAAATAAAAATGTCACTCCCAGCCAGATATGAATAAAACCACCTCTTATGGGTGTTTTATATAGTGTGCTGTAACTTCCAGTCTGCTCAGCGGCAGATTGCACAAATCCTACCTAATGCGTTGCCGTGACCACAGATGCAGAGAGAGAACAAATCCCAGCTACCTCTACAAGCTAGAGTTTGCTTGAGGTTTGTTCACTGGAGCCTGCAAAGACATTTTGTTATTTTTGTATCTGGCAACTATTTCCATAATGTGTTTTGGCTCTTAATTAGTATATGTTTTCTGTACTACTTTAAGGGGGGTGTTTTAAAAAAAAATTTTGCATAGCTATTTGTCTAGTGAAGCTGATGGTACATACATTTTGTGCAAAAGGGGAAAAAATTTAGTGGTTTCGGAAAATATTGCATTTTGGCCACTAGATGGAGCTGAAGATGTTACGAAATGAGTATAATCATCAGCTCCATCTAGTGGCCATAAAGCTGTATTTTCCTGCCCAACTGTATTTTTGATAAATAAATACCATTTGACCTGTAGAGGAAATAGGAGAACATTTGATTTTGCCCCATTCGTCTAGAACGATTGTACCAGCAGTTTTGCTTGACAAATGGCTTTGCAATTTTTCCACACCCCTAAATGTCTAAGGAATGATTAACCCTAATTGCCTGTAGGGATGTGATTTGATCAGTTATATGGAAATACATACGTTTTATTTTGGAAATGCTATTATACAGCCATGTTTTAGTGTCTAAATATGTGACCAAATTCCCTGGCTGGGCACCTCCAGAGTGACATTTTAAATTTTCCTTCATGTCAGTGTTAAGGAATAGATTTTTCTTGGAAAAATGTTGGCTGATTTTCTGTATTTGTGCAATTCATATGTTTTACTATAAATTCTCAATGTAAGTGAATGGATTTTGCCTAAAATATGACACTGTATAAATAAATATATATCTTTATGTATATGGTAATAAAATGATTAACTGGATACAAACACTGCACTAGCATTGCCAATTGATCATTTCTAATAATTGTATTGGCTTCTTCTAGCTGGGTTCAAAGAAGGTTGTGTATCACATTTTAGTTGCTGGTTAGGTCTGAGCTGTGCTGTCTCCTTGACCAGCTCCCCACCGCGGGCCAAATGTGTGAAGGTGCAATATCAAAACTAGCTGTGCTATACGTAGCAACAATTTATCCCAAGTCTTTCATTTTTTTAAAAAAAGGTCAGAAAACAATGGAAATGTGAGTGGTTAGTCATATTGACTAGGAGAAAATCTAGTGTACAGCAGGGGCGGGCTAACCATTAGGGCACTCGGGCACTGCCCGAGGGCCCGGGGCCAGGAGGGGGCCCCATGAGAGTACCTGAGTCCTAAGGCATCTGTGTTTATCCCAGAGCCCAGTGACAATAATCTGATGTTAGTTCAGCAGTCTCCCATGCTGTGCTATTGTGTTCTGATGGGACGCTCCCCCCTGCCAGAACACTCTGGTCAACGCTCTCAGCCATTGACTGAGAGTGCTGATTGGAAGCCAGTCAGTAGACCTTTTTCAGTGATGACCCCTTTGAAAAAAGCCAGTGTTCTATCGAATAATGCCTCAGGAGGCATTATCCGACGGTTCTACGCATACGCAGTACACAATATCACTCCAGCTGATATATTGATCAGCTGGCGTGACTTCAACACTGCGCATGTGCAGATGGTCGGAGGCAGTATCCGACGGTCTGCAAAGCGCAGAGGGAAACCGTAATGGTCAGATTTTGCCCCGCTGTTGTGGGCGGGTTTTGGTTGTGTTGAAGGGCTGGTTTTATGTGTGTTGCAACCCGCCCTTACACACAGTCGAAACCTGCCATTCAATGCACTGAACCTGCCCAGCAACAGACAGAAAACACGCCCTTCAATACAGCAAAAACCCGCCTGCAACAGCAAGGCAAAATCTGACAATTACATTCTCCCTCAGGGCTTTGCAGATCGTCAGATACTGGATCAGCCTCACAATTTATGGGTGAGACACCCTATGGCAGTGATGGCGAACCTTGGCACCCCAGATGTTTTGGAACAACATTACCCGTGATGCTCAACTAAGCTGCAGAGGGCATGAGCATCATGGGAAATGTAATTCCAAAACATCTGGGGTGCCAAGGTTTGCCCTCATTCCTATCCCATAGGGCAGTGATGGCGGAGTCTACCGATTTTGTATGCTACCAAGGAGTTGATCGGGAAAGGAAAATTTCAATAAGGATTTGTTAACATGTTTCCGTTATTTACAATGGCCAATCTGGATCCAGTTTGAAACATCGATCTTTCAAATGACTGAACTGAATATTTGACATTATTTTAATAAAGTTCCAATTTTGATTTTTAACTATTTTATTTTCACATTATTTTCCAGTCTCACGTTTTTGAAGGCCACATTCACGTGGCTGTGTGCTCATTAATATGAATATTAATGTACACTACAGCAATGTGGATGCAAGTTGCGATGCATCGCCAAACATTTTCAATGCTATTCCAACATGCATACACGGAGTAAACAAACGCACATGCAACACATCCATAAATGTAGCTTTTCTATATAACCGATCTGTATAGGTATGCTAGGTAGTTCTATATTTATGTTCCGATGAATGTAACTTGGAAGTGTACAACTCTCAAACCATCGTGTACCTTGTACTCTGTCCCCACTGAAGTGTCATCATACCCCATTCTATTACACAAAGGGCTTTATCAGAACTTCTCAGAGATCTCACTAATAGAGATATAAGAAACTGTCAGGTAGTTGACTTGCTTTTTTTACCAAAAAAATAAAGTGCAATGACACCGAAGAACAAAATATTGCAGCTTACCGGACCTTGGTGTAGTCTTGGTTTTCCTGCATTTTCTTCCTTTATTTTCATCTGGTGATCCTGCCAGTACCACATTTCTTGTCCTAGGGTCTATGGAGGAGCAGCATTGTCACCTTAGGCCATGTCTATAGAGAACCTCTCTTACTCCTCATCCATATGACACAGGTGGGGGAGGTGTCCAGTGGTGTAAAAAAAAGAACTAAGGACAATGCAAACTGATAACCATTCAGCAGATATTTCATGTCCTGTCAATAGTTTTTTTTTGTGCCACTGATCAAACATAGAACAAAATGCTTTAAACCCTTCCCTCCGCCCTTTAAGAGGTTCCAAATGCCAGGAGGCAGAGGTGGGCATTCCGATCATGTGATTTTCAGACACAACAGTCACATAATTGGAAAGCTCCTGATCGCAAGTATGCATCAGGAGCTTTCCGATACACACCGGTTACTGTGCCACGAGCGCGCGCTCAGCACAGTAATGCGTTTTCAAAGCCACCCTCCGAGGCCGCATATATCTGTACCACCAGCGGGAAGAGGTTAAATGGTATATTTCATAGACCAAAGGAGCTTACCTGAATTTTATACATCAGTTACTGTTAGTGTGTAGACTGAGCCTTTTAATGTAGAATTTAACCTCTTCCCGCCCAAGGTATGTCATATGACGTCCTTGACTTTGTGGGGGTATATCTGAATGCTGCCTGCAGCTACAGGCACCACTCAGATATCGTCTTTATCATCACGATCAAGTGGCTGTTCCACCGCTTGATCATTCTTACGGGCGACGGCAGGATCCGCCGGCCCCGGATGTTTACCATAGAGATTTCTGGCGAACCAGATGGTCGCCGGAGTCTCTATGATCATTTGGAGTCCGGACGCAATGTTATGACGTCACGCCCGGCCTCTGTATTCAAACAAATGGCGCCTCCTCGGCTGGGAAGCTGAGATCGCTTATTTTTATTTTCTTATTTCAGGCTTCCCAGCCTAGAGGGGAGATGTGGGGGTCTTATTGACCCCATATGTCACTGTAAAGCGAGCAATTAATTTTAGCCCTAGACCTCCTCTGTAACTCAAAACATATAACCAGTAAAAAAAAAATTTAAAGCGTCGCCTATGGGGATTTTTAAGTACCGAAGTTTGGCACCATTCAACGAGCATGTGCAATTTTGAAGCCTGACATGTTGGGTATCGATTTACTGAGCGTAACTTCATCGTTCACATTATGCAAAGAAATTGGGATAACTTTAATGGTTTTTTTTTTTTTTCCCCAAAAAAAACTTGTTCGAAAAATTGCTGCACAAATATCGTGCGAGATGAAAAAGTTGCAACAATCGCCATTGTATTCTCTAGGATCTTTGCTAAAAAAAACATAGTGTAACGCGGTTAACAAGCGTTTTGAAAGATTAGCAACTTTTTTTTTTTTTTATTCTGACTCGGTTTGCGAGTGTTGTCTCGCAAAACAAGCAGAATTCAAGCTAATGGGGTATGCAGTACTGCATTAGGCCAGAGGTCCGGGGGCACTCGGAATGGTTCGTTCGGAAATAATCGGAACAGAGTATTTCCGAGGCTTTCCGAATTCAGCCGAGCTGTCCCTGAGTATTTCTGAGGCTCTCCGGCGCCCCCCTATCTCTGGCCACATACGGTATTGCATGCAATAGAAGTAAATGCGGAACTAATTATCTTTGTTCCCATTGACTTCTATGGGGAAACTAACTTTGATATGCGAATGCTTTGGATTACAAGCATTCTCCTGGAATGGATTATGTTCGTAATCCAAGGTTCCACTGTATATAATGTTTGGGGGTTCTATGTAATTTTCTAGCAAAAAAAATTATGAATTTTACATGTAGGAGAGAAATGTCAGATTTGGCCTAGATGGTAAGTGGTTAAAACAGACAAAATTAAAGTGTAAGTACACTGAGCCCAATGAGCTTCTTATATTTGCTCTCTTTTGGTCTGTTAAATATGCCATTAAAAGCTTTTTGTTATCTGTTCCATAACAAGAAAAATTAGCTTGTTGATTCTAGCAGAAGTCCTCTTTTAAACTGATTTCCTGTGCTTTCTGTCCTTGCTGTTATCAGTTAGGATTGTTGCCAGTTTTCTGTGTCAACTATAGCCCCCCCTCTCCCATGTTATGAAGATAAGGAGGAGGTGTTCTGTAGTTCTAAAAAAAAAAATTTTGGCCTAGGGTGAATGATCATTGTCACCCTAGGACAAGAAAGGTGTTCCTGACAGGATCACCAGGTGAAAATAAGGGTAAAAAAGCTTGGGAAAAAAAATAAATAAAATAATGCAGCCAGAACATCTGGGGACTAGTAAGCTGCAAAATATTACATTTTTGTTCTTGGATTTAAATACACTTTAAGCCAGGGGTCCTCAAACTACGGCCCGTGGGCCACATGTGGCCGCCAAGGACATTTATCTGGCCCACCCCACCCAGGGCCGGATACCCAACAGGCCAGGCCTCTGGGCGGCCCGGTTGTAACACAGCAGGAGATTGCTGTGTCACGGAGCTCACTGTTAAAAGTTTGGGGGCGCTGTGATAAAAGTCCCGCCCTCCTCCTAGACCAGCTCGCGTGATAGAGGCAGTGTTCTGTCTATCACACAAGCTGGTCTAGGAGGAGGACGGGACTTTTATTACAGCGCGCCCAAACTTTTCGCAGTGAGCCATGACACAGCAGCAGGAGATGCTCAATGTGCACACACACACACTGACTGGTGAGACATTGTTTGGCACAGTAAGGCTGTGAGGGGGTGCTTGAAATGATGATGAGGGAGGACTTCCATGAACAGGACATACAGCTTTTCCCTAACCCATTTTCTATTGACATTGAAAATGTGGATACAATTTACCAAATGGAACTGGCTGAACTGCAGAATTGTGACTCTCTGAAAGACGCATTCAAGTCAAGCAGCCTTCCTAAGTCATATCCTAATCTCAGGAACCATGCACTCAAAATGGCAACCATCTTTGGCAGCACTTATGTCTGTGAACAGACTTTTTTCAGAATGAAACCTCTGAAATCGCCAACCAGATCTAGACTAACTGATGCACACTTGCATCGCTTGTTACGGCTAGCAGTGACAAATATGGAATCGGACATTGACCATCTCATTAGCCAAAAGCAGGCCCATAGTTCCCATTGAAATACTGCTAAGTTTGTTGATTTAACTTTACTTGTTCTTCATTTTAAATATTGTATTTGTTCCCGTTTTTGATTTTCACTTCAAAATAAGATATGTGCAGTGTGCATAGGAATTTGTTCATAGTTTTTTTTTATTTTTTTTTATAAACGATACTCCGGCCCTCTAACAGTCTGAGGGACAGTGAACTGGCCCCCGGTTTAAAAAGTTTGAGGACCCCTGCTTTTAAGCACTAGGTATACATACTGTATCAAGATATCCAATTATAAATGACTATTGCTAAATGCCACAATTCAGAGGAGGCGCATATCACTGTTGCCACAGCCAGGACATGCAGAAGAGAAGTAGAATTGAATTTTAAGAGACAGAATTAACATTACCTACTTGATTCATAAATTTCCCCTCTGCTGTTTGGTAGAAGCACTGTGTGGATATAAATAACCCCTACATTATAGGTGCATCTGGTTTACATAAAAATCTAAAATAATAAATCAATCATAGCTCTAGCACAGATGTTTGCAAAGTTGTCACATTAGGGTGTCTGATATCGCAGCTGCAGAGGTCATACATGCACACAAACCATAGGAAATCCCTGGATAAATGTTTGGAACCCTCCAAGGCAGACTTCTTAGTCATTCTTCCATAGATAGCATGGCTGAGAGCCAACTAGTATGAAATTGCTCTATTGAAGTTGGAATATATGGATGTGTATATCTGCTATGGTCCTAAATATTCGATTTGGTGCTTTTTTTTTTTTTTTTTTTTTTTAGTTTTACATTTGCACTGATTATATTTCAATACAATCTATGCCAAGAATATGCTTTGCAGTACTTAAAAGACACACCAATTTTGTACATTATCACTATAAGTATTGTTAAAGCTGAGCTTCAGGTAGATGAAAAAAATGCACCTATAATGCAGCTCTGTATTACTTTATACATTTGTAAATACATTTGTTGTAGATGCAAGCAGTGTACGGACCTTCATTTTACGTAGTATCGGCCTCTGTAGACTATTGTACAGCAAAGCTCAGAGAGGGGGAAGGAGAAGTAAAACTCAGTCAAATAGCACTGGGCAGTGACAAAAGGGCTTATTAGTGTTCTGTTTCTCTTTTCACTGTGGTGTGGTTCACAAGGTATGGAGGTGACCTGTAAGTGAAAGGGAAATATTGCTGCCCTTTGATACACTTATACTGGATTCTATAGTATGTTGTTAATGGTTACATTGTAGGTTGAAGTGTAGAGCAAAATTCTGGTTTATTATCCTAGTTTGATAAATTTGTTACTTTAAATTGTGCTAGATTGGAACTTGACTCCTTCCCAGAGTGTTCAGACACTTGACCCACTTGGGTTATTGTTGTAGATGGCAAGCCACTGTATTACAGTATATATTATAAGGGTCTGCATCACAGACTAATGCCAATGTGCGTTTTTGGGGCTTCCAGACTTTCCCCCACAGGTGAGTATTTTACTCCAGTACTAGGCAGTGATGATACAACCCTTCTGACTATTTTATCACACCAACTGATCTGCTCTAGCTCTCAGCCTGTTACAACACAGACTAACAGTCCTATGCTTGCCATACAAGATATGAAATTCAGCTAATTCCTGTGAATCGGCTTGAATTCCATCCACGGGTAGCTCTGCTGACACCACCTGGCTGGACAATTTCGACTCCGAAATCAAAGGTACCAGAAAGGAAAAATGTTGGGCAAACAGTGACTGCATCCAATCAGCTGACGTCACTTTTTGGGCATTGTAGACAGCCAGCTGTGCCGGCTGAGAGAATACATGTACAGGAAATGTATCCATCTATGCTGTTTAGCGTGAATGGGGAAATCTACGGCGGGCTAAACAAGAGAAATCTTTACGTGTGTAGCAAGCTTTGGTCTCTCTCAGATGTTGGTCTGGGTTGAACACCTATCTAGTCACATAGAGACTTTCTATCTTTCTTTATAGTCTCCAAATCTCATCCAAATCGGACATCAGTCTAGTTAGGGCAAAAAGGCGAAGAGATACCCGGCGTGTCTTTACAAATGCAACAGCAATGGCTTCCACAAAAGAACCCCGATTAGCTAGAGACAGCTTTGGACCAGTAGAATGGTTTTTGATAGATGTTAGGTTGTTTCGCAGGTGAATGATGGTGTTGCTCTCTTTGGATATTTGGGTTCCTACCTTACTGGTACAACAGAGGTGTCGCTTAAGCTGAAAAGATACTTGAGTAGGGAGAGAGTAATGCCTGGTGTCCAGAAAATGGAAACTCCTAATGAAGAGCATAATCATTTATTGGAAGTAAAACCTGTACAGAGGGAGCCAATACGTCTCTGGGGAATTGCCTCCCCCCTTCTTCTGGATTGTTCATGCGTTCTAACAGAGATGGGTAGGCTCCACGTGTGTATCTAAGTTTCTTGTAAAAGCTAATGATGGCTTGTGAGATGCCATCATCAGATTTTACAAAAATATTAGGCACACCTGCAGAGCCTACCCATCTCCATTAGAATGAACCAACAGACCTGAAGAAGGGGGAGACAATTCCCCCCGAAACACGTTGGCTCGATCTGTAAATATTTTACTTCCAATAAACGATTATATTCTTCGTTAAGACTGCTTTCACACCGAGGTGATTTACAGGTGCTATAGCACTAAAATAGCACCTGCATAGCGCCTGTAAATAGCCTCTCCTGTCTCCAGTGTAAAAGCCTGAGTGCTTTCACACAGGAGCAGTGCGCTTGCAGGACGGTAAAAAAAAAGTCCTGCAAGCAGCATCCTTGCAGCGCTGTAGGAGCGGTGTATACACCGCTCCTAAATTGCCCCTGCCCATGGCTGCAGTGGTGCTTTGCGGGCTGTTTTAACCCTTTTTCGGCAACTAGCGGGGGTTAAAAGCCTCCGCTAGCGGCTGAATATCGCCTCTAAAACTACGGTAAAACGCAGCTAAAAATAGCGGTGCTTTACCACCGACGCCTCAGTGTGAAAGCACCCTTATGCTGCGTACACACAAGCGGATTTTCCATCAGCAAAATCTTGGATGGGTCTTCTGACGGAATTCCACTCAAGCTTGGCTTGTATACACACGGTCACATACAAGTTTGCACACAACTTTCGACCGTCAAGAACGTCGTGACTTACAACACTACGACGAGCCGAGAAAATTAAGTTCAATGCTTCCGAGCATGCGTCGAATTGTTTCCCAGCATGCGTAGAATTTATTCCGAGCATGCGTAGGAATTTTGCGTGTCGGAATTGCTACAGACGATCGGAATTTCCAATCGGAATTTTTGAATTGAGAACCTGCTCTCAATCTTTTGCTGGCTGGAATTCGGCCAGCAAAAGTCTGATGGAGCATACACACGGTCGCATTTTCCCACCAAAAGCTCTCATTGGTCTTTTGCTGGCCGAATTTCTGATCGCGTCTATGTGGCATTAGTTTCCTTATTCTAGAAACCAGCAGGTATCTAAAGAAAGACTTCCTGGGGAGGGAAAAATGTTCTCTAAGGTCCTGGAAACTTCTAATCCTGCCCTCATGATAGATCTGAGCAATGTATTTTAACCCACTCTCTCCCATTCTTTAACAGTCCCCATCTTTCGGATTTCGCACAGATTAACATTCTCCCATAACGGGGAAAAAACTGTAAACCCTCCATATCCCATCATTTTTTTTTACAGTACCCCAAACTTTAGCCATCAGGTCCTGGGTGGGAAGTCCTTCTGGAAGGTCCCTGCCTCCAGAATCTCCATCAAAGACTTATGTGGGGATTTGTGGAGAAGGATCTTCCACTCTGGCCCCTCTTTCTCAGCCTCACATCCCCCGATATGTTGCAGCTGAGCCGCTAAGAAATATCTGAAAGGATGCGGCAGGGCAACTCCACCTGACCCAGTTGGAAGTTGTAATGTTTCTAAGACTAATCCGGGAGGTCCCCCCTTTCCAAACCAGTTCTCTAAATATAGTGTCAACCCTATTAAACCACTTTTTATAGATCCATATTGGTGAATTATGGAGAATATATAAAAGTTGTGGCATGAGCACCATTTTTTATTAAATTACACCGACCTGCTGCAGACAGGGGGAGTTTTTTCCAAATTTGGGTTTTCCCTTTAAATTTGTTCAAAAGTGGGACCAGATTTTCTATAACAAATTGTTTAGGGTCTCTTGAAATATTAATACCCAGATATTTTATTTTCTGAACTATTTGGAGTTGGTTTGCTTCGTGTGGGAGAGTCCTGACTCAGTGAAGCTTCTTCCCATTTGTGGCAAAATCCATTTTGGACTATTACACTGGATTACCTGTCCTGGGCGATCGGGCACACTTTCTCTGCCAGAAATGTCTCTCCTGGGGTCATTTACAACAAGAAATACCATCTCACAAATGCCTGCAAACTGGTTCTATACCACAGTGGATCACTTTTCAACAGTGTGTTTAGAACCACCAGGGCTGCTGCCTGTCAAATGCTCTCTGAAGAGCGATCCAAATGCTGACTGCTCTTTGGAGAGCAAAACACATCAACGAGCCTATAATTCTTGAATATTTTTTTGAATTTGAATCATTTTTTTTTTTTTTTTTTAACTGCCCTGTTGTAGGGGATTTGATGAAATATTAGGGGTCTGTTTAGACCCCCGATGTCTTGTATTTGACACAAAAAGGAAATGATTCATTCAGGATTCATTGGTCCCTTCCTCTGCAGTCGCAGCTGCACAGGTGAATTATTAGGAAGTGCAGTTTACTATGTAACAGTGATGAATGGACACAGGAGGAATTGTTACTGATCGCTCACTATTTTCATTCAGGAAAGGAAGTCATATTTACCAGCCCCCCGCACTTCATCCTAAAAACCAATCCCCCCTGTGTGCCTGCAGCAGCTGCCGGCAGGAGAATAGAGGAAGAAAGCCGGAAGGGCTTATGGGGATGGGGGGCACACAGGGTGGACTAGAGAGAAGGTGGCAGGGGGCGCAGATACTAGAGAACTGTATTGCAGCTGGAAGGAGAAATCCGGCAAGGGGATCCACAAGAGTCACAAGGCAGTACAACTGGCAATCCTGTTCGGCGGGGTGGCCGGGCCCCCTTTTGAACTGATGGGGCCCTGGGCCCAGTACAGGAAGGCCAGCAGTGCTGCCTTATCGGGGGCCCTGAGAACCACCACATGTCACAATATGTAAAAAGATTGTGTGATTTTTGCCTACACCACCTTTTAGTCTGTGGATTGCCTGTTGGCCGCAGACTTGTGGTTGAAAATAACTGGGCAATAAAGAATAACTTATTCTATATTATATCAATATTAAAGCCATAAGCCTTCAGACAGGATTTCTTCATTGACTGCTATGTCTTTTTTGTGAAAAAAGTAACCTTAAATCCTTATTTAAGGGTATAGGAGCTATATCAAGCCGGTGTATAACCATTTCATTTCCTGTTCAGTTAACATATGGATGGAGGTTGAACTATATGTTATTCTATGCCATGAAGATGTGTATGAAGGGTTTATGACAGTGGAGGGTATGTGTATTTTTACAGCTGTGGTAAAATACAAGATGGAAAATTAAAGTTCTGTTCTTTTCCAGAAAGGCAGTTGTAATGTAGTAGAATACGCTTACAGGTCACCAGACTTTGTTTCCACAAATAAAGGATTTATGAGTTGAGGTTTTCCAGGCCCTTGTAATGAAGGTTGGGTGGGGGCTACTTGGTCATCAAGCTCTTTCTCAGAACCAGAGATTAACTACTCAGGAAATACGTTCCCTAAAAGAAATCAACATAATCTCTGACAGAACCTGTCTTTTACAATTGATTTAGCAATAGTCTGCTGGGTCTCTCTAGTCTGGGTAATAATGGCAATATGGCCGTGATCCTAATGCATAAGCCAAAAGATTTTCTATAGATTTGTGAAAGATCCCAATCATATCCAACAGAAATATAAGATCTGGAACATGTAAAACGGATGCTAAAAAGTAAAGGCAACTTAACTAAAAAAATATTTTCATAGACAGTAACTCAGTGGCGATATTAACCACTTGCCTACTGGACACTTAAAGTGGTTGTAAAGCCTCAGAGACAACTTAATCTGTTCGGATAGTAGATAACACAGGCAGCTCATCGCTGCCTGTGAAAGTGTACTTACTGCTGTATTTTCAACGAAAATCGTCTTTTTCTCATAGATGACGTCATGCGCGATTGCGCAGTATGATCTTTCATTAATGGCATGTAAAGTATGCCGCTTGTGTATTCCCTGCATGTCAAGAAATTACTGTGAACAAGCTTCCCCTCTGAACAGCCCAGAGGAGAAGTCTTGCGATGCTGCACTGATTCTCTTCTTCCTGATACTCCCGGAGCTACGGCGCATGCGCGAGATTACAGAGTAAGGGCGGAAGTGACTACATAAATTCAGTAAACAGCTCTAAAAATGGCGCGGCTAATACCCGGAAATGAAGAGAAACCAAACACTCTAAATAAGGTATTTACAGACCTCATTTAGGGCAGATTTCAATAGATTATCCCTTGTAATGAGCTACTGAATGTTTAAATTGAAAAAAAAAAAAGAAAACTCGGCTGGGGTTTACTTCCTCTTTAAACCCCCCTAGTGACCAGACCAATTTTCAGCTTTTGGTGCTCTCACAATTTGAATAACAATTACTCAGTCATGTAATACTGTATCCAAATACATTTTTTTGTCCTTCTTTTTTTTTTTTTCATACAAATAGAGCTTTCTTTTGGTGGTATTTGATCCTCTGGGTTTTTTTTATTTTTTTTTTGCGCTATAAATGAAATAAGACTGTAAATTTTGAAAATATAATGCATTTTTCTTTGTTTCTGTGATAACATTTTGAAAATTATTAATTTTTCTTCATAAGTTTTTGCCACAATTTTATACTGCTACATATCTTTGGTGAAAATAACCAAAATTAGTGAATATTATTTGGTCTTTGTGAAAGTTAGAGAGTCTACAAGCTGTGGTGCAAATGGTGACCGATCTCATTTCTTGCTACCCGAACAAGCCAGGAAAGTACAAATGACCCACTTTTTTGAAAGTAGGCATTCCAAGGTATTTAGTAAGATGCATGGTGAGGTTTTTGATGTAGTCATTTTTTCCCACAATTCTTTGTAAAATTAAGATTTATTTATTTATTTTTTTCCACAAAATTGTCATTGTAATAGGTCATTTCTCTCACATGGCAAGTGTGGGACTTTTCCACAGCCTGGCCACATAGAGAGACCCAACATGCAGGGAGCACCATCAGGTGTTCTAGGAGCATAAATTACACCTCTAACTTGTTGACTACCTATTACACCTTTTGAAGGCCCTGGAGCACCAGGACAATGACACGTGACACTGATGTGGCACTGATGGCACGTGACACTGATGATAGATGGCACTGATGACAGATGGCACTGTGGGCACTGTGTTGTGTGATTTTTTTTCACTCACGCTGCAGCAGGAAGCTCTCCCTCCTCACACGTGGTCTCTGTTTGAGGAGGGAGAGCTGACAATGAGAGATGATCTCATATGTTTACACTTGAGATCATCTCTCAATGGAAGCTCCGATCGAGTGCTAAATGGCCGCTGGGATTGGCCATTTAGCATGATCTGTGATTGGCTGTGTCCAAGGGACACGGCCAACACAATTTCCCCGATGCGCACCCACAGAGGGGAAGTAAACATGAGGATGTCCAGGGACGCCCTCCCGGCAATTGAGAGCCACGCTGTAGCTGTCTTTCAGCTATATCGTGGGCGCAAAGTGAGAAGATGGTCAGTCAAGATGCATATTGCACAAGATCCCCTCTGTTGGATAGTATAAGAGAAAGTAGATCCCCTTTCTTATTCAATAGCAAAAAGAATGTATTTTTACATTAAACAGTCTTACAGAATCAGCCATATTTTTTAAAGCAGAATTCCAGTAAAATATGAACTGTTTTACCTGCCAAAATATATGTAATTGTGTTCAGGGGTAAACCATGGTGCGATGTGGTGTCATTTTTAACAGATCTTTCTTTTAGCAACAGAACATAAGTCAGGGAAGAACCTCAGATCCAAATTTGGGCAATATTTAGACACATATCTGATTATTGTATAGGCAAAGTGTACCAACTTGGGAGTGTGAACACTTTGGAATGAACTGTTTTTCTGCAGTAATTTGCCGTAAAATCTGATCCTCATGTTCATCAAGTCACTACAGTAGACTAAACATAATGTATTTAAGCTGATAACACACAAACAGTTCTAATTTCTTGTGTCTTTATTGAGCAGACCCATTAAACATTCACCGCGCTGGAGGAAAAAGTAAGGCGGGCCATACACGGAGCGAATTTCTTTCCTGCACCCACATGTTGCAGGAAAGAAATTCGCTCAATTCCCCCATTAACACAGACCGTGTTGATGCAGCAAACCCTCCTGCCAGGGCCATTGACTTCTCTCAGTGGGGGCAGGCAGGAGAGGCCATCCTTGCTAGAAGACAGTGATTAGCGCTAGCGGCTATAGCAGCCGCTAGCAATAATCACAAGTTGATTGATCAACTTGGTACATTCAGCTTACCCATTAACGCTTCGAATCTCGGCCAGTTCCTGCTGAAATGGCCGAGATTTGAACCCTGTATGGCCTGCCTAAGGGAATCATAGGAGTTAATTGCTGATCAAACCTCTATTGGCAACAATGACTTCAAGCAAACACTTTTTGGTAGATCTGGATCAGACCTGCACAATGTTCAGGAGGAATTTTTTTGACCATTCCTCTTTATAAAAATGCCTCAGCTCTGATATATTTGTAGGATGTCTGGTGTGGAGGGCCCTCATGAGATCATCCCACAGCATCTTTATAAAATTAAGTTATGGGCTCTGACTGGGCCCCTACAGAAGGTACATTTTATTTTTCTGAAGCCAGTCTTTGGTGGATTTACTTTGATGCTTAGAGTCCATTCACACAGGGGCGACTTTGGATCCGACTTGATAAAATCAATGTAAGTGAATGAGAGCCATTTTAATGCACACTACTGAAGTCGCTCCAACTTCAGAAAAGGTTCCTGTACTACTTCAATCCGACTTCTAGGCGACTTGTACCTATTGATTTCAAAGTTGCCTCCAAGTCGGATCCCCTGTCTTAACTAAAGCAACTTTCCAGGAAGTAAAAATTGTTTTCTAGGCAAACCCCTCCCACAGAGCTGATTATTATGTGATTGGCCACTGGCAAGTCCCCTATCCTGGAGGCAACTTCAAGTTGCGTTGTAAGTTGCCCCAAGTCGCGCTGTGATTCATATTCAAGTCGTGTCCAAGTTGCCTCCCAAAGTCACGCCGGAAGTCGTGTTGCCCCTGTGGGAATGGACTCTAATGCCGCGTACACGGTCAGAATTTCCAATGGAAACAGTCCGATGGGAGATTTTCATCGGATTTTCCGACCGTGTGTATGCCCATCGGTCTTTTTCTGTCGGAAATTCTAACGGACTTTGGATTGAGAACCTGTTCTTAATTTTTCCGACGGAAAACCTTTCTATCGGATTTTCCGATCGTGTGTATGCAATTCCGACATGCAAAATTCCGACGCATGCTCGGAAACAATTCGACGCATGCTTGGAAGCATTCAACTTCCCTTTTATAGTGCAGTCGAACGTTTTTTAAGGCGTGGTGTTATTGACCATCAGAATTTGGTGTGACCATGTGTAGGCAAGACAGTTTGAGCGAAATTCCATCGGAATTCCGACAGGAAAACCATCAGAGCTTTTTCCAACGAGAATTCCGACCGTGTGTACGCGGCATTAGGGTCATTGTCTTGCTGCAACATCCAACTTGTCTGTGTCAAAATAATTTCCCAATTCCCTTTGGGATTAATAAAGTATTCTGTAACTTCTACTAAGGTTCAGTTGGACAGCCACCCTGACATTATTCTGTAGGATATTTTTGCTGAACTTGAATTTATTTTCCCCTCAATGATGACAAGTGGTCCAGGCTCTGAGGCAGTGAAGCAAGCTCAATTTATGATGTTCCCTTCACCATACTTCACCGATGGGAAGTTTTAATTTTGGAAAGTGTTAATAATGAATGATGACTAGTAATTTATTATTGTAATTATTAGTGTTGTGGATACAGTGCGGCAACCATTATAGAATGCAAACTCCTCCAATGTGAATGAATATCCGCAGCTACTAGGTTATTTACCAGAGAATTATTTATTGGATCCCAGAACAGATGACAAGGTCCAACAGGGTACTTATAAAATTAAAATAATGAACAGAATCCTTCAGAGTACCCAATTCCCCTCTCACCTCAGCAAAACTAACCTTCTCTAATATACACCTTTTCCCCATTGGCTAGAATGTAGGGCAATCTGGTTGGTTTTACCAGCACCTTTGATCTTATCTGTGACAAACAATGGTTCTTGGCCTTGAACAACTGCATGCATACATTTCATTTAAAGTTACTTAGATATTTCTTGTATTGTTTATGGCAACTACATTCTTTAACACATTCTTTTACAAAGGTAAACAAGTTACCCCCTTCAAAATCTATTTACCATAAACAAGTACCCTATGAATATCTAAGACCCCTTAAGTTTATTTACCATATACTTAGAATTAACAGAGTAAAGAATCTTGTCTCCTTCCGATGTGTAAAATGTAGCTTGACTGGTCAATCTATACAGTATCTATATTTTATATATATATATATTAAATATATTTTTTATATGCAAGTCTGACAGAATGTACTACAGTAGGCTGTGCCCTTTCTGCGTCATACATATTGCTGCATATTATTCCTGAACAATTCAACTTTTGTTTCATCAGTCCACAAAACATTTTCCCAAGAGTGTTGCGGTTTGCCAACGTGTGCTTTAGCAAACTTCAGGCATGCAGCAGTGTTTGTTTGTTTTTTGGAGAGCAGCGGATTCCTCCATGGATTTCTGCCATGGACAGCCTGCCTGTACAAAGACTTATGTATGGTAAACTCCTGAACAGGGATGTTTGCCAGTTCCAGTAATGTCTTCAAGCCTTCAGCTGTTACTCATGGGTTCCTCTTTATTGAGGATTCTGCATTGTGCCTTGGGAGTCATTTTGGCTGGGCACCCACTTCTAGGAAGAGTAGCCACAGTACTTAACTGTCTCCATTTATAGACAATTTGTCCAACTGTTGACTGACACATGCCTAAATATTGTTTTTTATCCCTTATCCCTGTACAACCTTATGCAGATCAACTACTCTTGATTATATGTCTCTAGAGAGCTCCTTTTTTGCGCGTCATGGTTCACATGAGCAAATGCTTCTTACAAACAACGATCCTCAAATGTTTAGGTGTCTTTTATCAATCAGAGTAGCGCTAAACTACACCTACAAGCTAATTTCTTGTAAAAGGGCCAGTTTACTGTCCTTCCGACAAGGGGGGGGGGGGGGAGCAGACTGCGGCCAGGGGGGGAAGAAATTAGGGCATGACCAAAATAACTTTTAATGTTGATTTTGTGGGACTTAAAACCGGAGGTTTCCTTAAAATACATTAACAAATGGGTACCTTTTAATTCTGCAAGTAGGCTGACAGACAGTATGCAAGAGAGTTGGTCTTATGTCTTGGCCTTGTCAAAATCACAGTTTGTTTTTTTATGAGTTAAAGGGTGATTAAAGAGGAACTTCCCCCTCCCCCTATTAATTTATTTTCCTGCTTAACTGATGCTTGATTGTCCTCAATTCAGATACTCACCCACCCACAAACTCAGCAGATCCAGCATTGTTCTGGTGAAATCTTCATCTCTGCAGCCACTGTTCGGATCCCTCACCGCCAATGTTCTCCTGTGACGTCAATGGGAAGCTGCTGTTTCTTTTGGGTTTCGGTGCAGCCTCCCGATGATGTGCCCCTAGGCCTGCCCCCCCCCCCCTCCTCCTTTAGTGAATGGAATGACTTTAGTGCTCCCTGTGTCTGGCATATATGCCAGGAGGCACTGGGGGCACTGATGTCATTCTCCTAGGCGATCAGGGAGGTTGGTGGGTGATCCGAAAGCTATTTAGTGAAAAAAGGTAGCGGGGGAGAGGTGTGGGATAGAGAGGAACAAACTTGTTTTGAAGGGAGAAGGTCCACTTTAATTACAATAGCATGTAAATTGTTAAAATTAGCAAACCAAATGACAACTTTTTAAAATATCTAATAGGAAATGACCTGTGGAAGTCCTATTCATACCACTGTATTGTGGATATTGCTGATCTGGAGCCAAAAAGGAATACCTTGTTGTTATGACTAGCAGTTAAATTTAGATGGCTTAGGACTGGTATCAGCGGGGAGGGATGTTAAGAGATCCATAATGTCTGCAAGCAAGTAAATTCAGCTTGTAGTGTATACCCAATCAGCTGGTGCCTTGTTAAATTAACTGGTTACAACAGAACTTGCACAGGGACCCCAAGATAGAGGAAAAAAAAAACACACACACAAACACACTCCATAGGATATGAGTGTCTCCAAAAGAGTGGGCATCGTCTTCCGAGGGTTACTTACGTAGAACAGGATGTCGTCTGCAAAGGCAGCCAACTGGTTCTGGGTTTCTTCTTATCGAGGACAATAAAGGCTCTAGGGTCAGGACGAAAAGAAGAGGGGACAGGGGACAGCCCTGCCTCGTCCCGTTCTTCATTTCACACACACATATAGAGCTTTGATGCGACAAATGAATCTCGGACCAAACCCCATATGCTCTAGAGTACTAAACATGAACCCCCAGTCTACTCGGTCAAACGCTTTTTCTGCATCTATTGACAGGAGCAGACTGGGGGTCCCTGAATCCCTCATCCTCTGGAGGGCCAATAGAGTCCGGACTCCGTTGTCCCTCCCTTCCCTCCCTGGGACAAAACCCACTTGATCCGGGTGGATCAGTGCCTCAAGATGCCCTTTCAATCTCTCGGCCAGAATTTTGGCATACAGCTTAGTGTCTGCGTTCAGCAGAGAGATAGGCCTGTAATTAGAGCACAAAGATTCATCCTTCCCTTCTTTAGGCAGGACCGTTATAGTTGCTAACAGAGAGGCTTCTCCCATAGCGTATTCTATTCCCAGCCCATTCATATATTGTTGTAATCTAGGGATCAGGATTTCCCTGAAGGTTTTGTAGTATAAAATGGAGAAACCGTCTGGGCCCGGGCTTTTCCCTGTGGAGGAGTTCTTCAGAGCCCGCAATATTTCTGCCTCAGAGATTGGCTGTTCCAATGCCTCTCTATCCTCCTGTCCCAGAGATTCCAACCCGGCTCTGCTAAGAAAGTCGCAAATTTTTTTTTTTTGGTCCCCTTTTTTCCCCTCCTTGGAGTCTACCGAATAAAGCTCTTCATAATATTCCCTGAAGGATGAGGCTATGTCCTGGGATACATATTTAATCTCCCCGTTTTTGGCTTGAATTTTTTCTATATAGTTTTTTGTTTTTTGTTTTTGTACTATTTTCGCCAGATGTTTACTGGATTTATTCCCCCAGATGTACCGTTCTTTTATTGTCCTGTTGTAAATCTGCTTTGCTTCATACTCTATACAATCTTTTAATTCCTCCCTTTTTGCTATTAGGTCTTGATATAATTCCCTATCATGGGACGAAGCAGCCTTGTGTTTTTGTTCCAGGCTATTTAATTCAATCGTCAATTCCTGCACTTTCCTCCTCCTCTCTTTTTTAATCCAAGAGGCTTTCCCTATCAAGATCCCTCTAATAAATGCTTTGTGTGCCTCCCAAAGGTTGGCTACATTGACTTCCCCGTTATCATTATTAATGAAGAATCCTTCCAGTTCTCTTTTTACGCACTCCACCACTTCCCCGTCTCGCAGTAACTCCTCATTTAGTTTCCACCCACATGATGGGGGTTTATATTCTGGGACTGCAAGAGTCACTGAGGCAGGGGCGTGGTCGGAGAGCGTAATTGTCTCTATTTTTGATTGTAATACTCTATCTAAGATTCCATGTTCTATAAATATATAATCCAATCTAGAATACGTCCCATGGACAGGGGAGAAAAACGTAAAGTCCCTTGTTTGCGGATGTTGGACCCTCCACACGTCCATCAGTTGCTTGTTATGCAATTTGTTTTTTATCGAGGATAACTGTGCGTTCCTTGTCCCCTGGCCACCAGACGTACTGTCTAAGCCGGGATCCATAATGAAATTAAAGTCTCCCATAAGGATTACATAGCCCTTCCTGAAAGCCCCCAACTTTCGCAATATCCCCTCCAAAAATTTGATGGAATTAATATTTGGCGCATAGACATTAGCCAACGTGTATGTTGTTCCAAACAAGGTTCCCTTCAGGAACAAATACCTTCCCTCTGGATCTACCCTTCTGTCTTCCAGCTTAAAATGTATATCCCCCGAAAAGCCAATAGCCACCCCTCTCGATCTACTTGAGGGAGTGTCAGCGTAATACCAGGTAGGGTATGTTCTTGAGAACAGTTTCACATTTGTGTTGTGGGAGAGATGTGTTTCCTGGAGGAAAGCCACACTGGCCCCATATCTCCCTATCTCCTCGAGAATTATATGCCGTTTGCTTGGAGTGTTCAATCCTTTGACGTTGTATGTTAAGAATTTCAGATCGGGAGTCATTCCTCCATTAAAACTATAGTTCCCTGAATATAAAGGCAGTGATGAGAGTCTCCCTCCCCGAACCCCCTCCCTTCCTCCTGTTCCCCTCCCCCCCCTCCCCGACCCCGTCTCGGGTCTCTATTCCGGTGGTGACCCATATCTAGGGGTCCCTCGGAACAGCTAAGGTGAGGTGGGGTTCTTTCCCCGCCCCCTCCCACTATCTTTTTCCCAGTTGATATCGGGATATAGTGGGCCAGGTGGATGAAAAAGTATGAATTGATATCTCATCTATTTTCTGGGTTTAGCTCCCCCCGCGCCCCGCCCGCCCCCCAGTCACTCCCCCCCCACCCCAAATTCACTCTCCCCCCACCCCAAATTCACTCTCCCAGCTCTCCGTCCATCCCGGAAGAGCAGGAATAGGGATATCAAGACTGTTACAAAAGTCCTGCAGTTCCTCTGGAACCCTAAGTCTGGTTGATCGTCCTTCTTTTATACCGATAAGGCACGCTGGGAACCCCCATTTATATTTTATGTTTTCTTTGCGCATCGCTTCTAACAGCGGTCTCTGAAGCCGTCTTCTTTCCAACGTTCGTGCCGAGAGATCGGCATAAAGCTGTATTTCGGTGCCTTCATATTGTAGTAGGGGGTTACCTCGTGTCTTCTGCCAGATCTTTTCTTTATCTTTATAATTCTGGAACCTAACTATTATGTCCCTTACTCTTCCGTGCTCTAGGCGGTCCATCCTTCCAATGCGATGTGCTCTCTCGATTGCCGGGAACTGCCCCTCTTCTAGCCCGATTATGGGGCAAAAAAGTGATCTGACTATTTTTTCCAGCTCCTCTCCTTTTTGTTCTGGAATCGCCCGGAGTCGAACATTTTGTCTTCTGTTTCTGTTCTCCTGGTCTTCTATTTTATGTAATATTTCTCTCTGGTTCGGTTGGCACCTTTTAAGTAAAGTCTCTATGTTATTGATTTCATAAGCCATTTTGTCTACTCTCTCCTCCACTACCTCAACTCTGGTCAGTAAGTGGCCCAAATCCTCTCTCAGAGTATTAATTTCCATTTTTATCACATTTTCCACTTTTAATAGCATTTCCTCCATTTCCCTTTTTGTTGGGAGTTGGTCGCCCCGGTGCTGATCTTCTATTCCACTAATCTCCACTTCGCTTTCATTTATAGAATCAACTCTAGATTGATCATGAGCCCCTTCCCTTTTCCTAGCAGTACCTTTATTTTTCTCCATAGTGGCTTTGGACTGGTGGTTGGTCTCCGGGGTTTTTGGAATTACTCCTTGTTTTAAGTATTGTTGGATAGTACTCGTGTCTTCTTTTGGTGTTTTTGGGGCCCCTTTTTTAGTCGCTTTACTTGTGGTTTTGCTCATGTTTTCCCACTTCGTCCCTCTTATTCTCCTCTTCTACCTAAGCTCCCCTTCCCTGCTCCCACTTCTCCGGATGCCACTGGGAAATTCTTATTTGTGTTATTTTCCTGGTTTGGTTGCTTCGTTCTGTTGGGCTCAACGACCAGTGTGAATATGCCTGGGGGGGAGCCTCAGGAAAAGGGCAGTCCAAGGGAGGGAGAGTGGCCGGGTTGCAAGTCCGTACCTATGAGGGTTAACCCTTCAGAGGGCGAGGGAAAATAGCAGGGTTTTCCTGATGTGCTTACTGACCCAAGCTTGTCAGGAGGGGCAGGTTACCAGCCGACAGAAATTCTCTGGATGATGTCACTGGATGGCCACACCCCTCTCAGAGTTTAATCCGGGCGGGATGGACCCGCAGGATGTCCAGTTGCCTTATACAGCCCCATGGCTAAATAAGTAATGACACACCGTGGGACGACAGAGCTAACACAACAGCGGAGCACCCCTACCCCAAAGCCGAGCACCACCCACCACCCACCCCCCCCCCCCTGTTGAGGGCATGTAGTCAGTCTGGTAGGGTTCAGGAGGGGGCAGCACTTGCTCCTCCCTCCCCCTTTCCTGCCCTGCAGCATGCTTGGATAAGGGTCTAGTAGGGATTTTGGGGGAACCCCACGTCGTCTTTTTATTTTTTATTTTGGCGGTGGGGTGCCTCTTAAAATCCATACCAGACTGAAGGCATGGGTGTTTCCCTTCAAGATCATCAGAGCACAAGTCGCATATGCCACACCAGTGCGAACCGAGCCGTAAGAAGAAGACGGACATTTATGATTTGCGGTAAATATGGCAGACTTTGGTGTTTGATCAGCTATTAAAGGGGTTACGTTTCACTTTAGTGAATGACCAGAGAAACATGCATAGTCCTATGTCCAAATTTCTGAGCATCAAAGGAAAATGGGAAAGAATGTCTAAGAGGCTTATGGTATGTCACTGCCTAGATAAGAAAACCCGGAAGACAATGTACTTTGTCTAGGTATATATTTTAACATGGAATTCAAGCCAAGAGAAGTATATACAAAATGTAAGTTAACTCTTGAATAAACTTATTAACTGGCTTCTTTACTAAAGTTTTGGTATAACGAGCTTTTAAAACATGCTTTTTGAATAAAGGAGACAGTTTATAAGTTCCAGTGTAGGGGAAACATCCATCACCCCATACACACACACTGGATAGTTGTCTTTGGACAATTGTCGGTATGGCACACTTGTTTTCTTGTTTTTTTCAGGCTCATCACTTTTAAAAAAGTGCTAGCTTAAAAAGAAAAAAACCCAGCAGATTGTCTCAGATTTACAGTGTATAAGTCCTAAAACCAGTGGATCAAATTGGTCATCTCTATCCTACCAATTATTCCAGTTGATCACACTTATAGCATCAGTTCTACCCATAGCCAGTCTGTTTAGGACCCTTAGCAAAATTTTAACGATTATGGCTCTTCTTTTTTTTAATCATGAAATTAACCACACAGACGCTTCATATTTTATGTTTTTATCACAAGATTTAATGTGGTTTTATGTAAAAATAAAAACTTTTTATTTTCTAAATACTAAAGAAGAATTGAAAGGAGAAAGCACTTTTATGCCTTAGAAAAATAATTCAATTTTCTTTTAAAGCGCAATATTTGTAACATAACCAAATCATCATACATTTTACACAAGTGTGATTCTAAAATTCATATTTAGCTAGATATTTAATGCAGCAGCCTTGATTTTGAAGTTAAAAACAAAAATTATTGATAGGAATTTTAATAACACCATTGATTTCATATGTGGACAAATATTGGCATATATTAGAAATGGTTACATGTGCTCTGTGTCAAGGCAATGTGTAATATGTCTGAACTAAGAAAACACCAAATACACATGGTGTATATGGAGATACTCTACAGGAGAAATCAGGGTAGTCTAATGCCTATTATGCATCAAGCTCTGTTTTCCATTTACAATATGTTAAAGTATTATAATATGCAAAAGTATACAACAGGTCTAGCTAATTACAGCTAATTGGAGATAATCCCATTAGAGACAGGAAGAACTTTTTTGGGTAGATGAAGACCTAGATTGCTTTGAAGAACCTACTCGGATGCAAAAATCTCTTTATTGGCTCCATCGCTATGTAAGCTTTTATACAGAGATCAGAACTTTTTAATTTTTTAAGGGTACCATCACACCATAGCATTTTTAACTTGAAAAATATCAAGAATATTTACTTGCAGCTGGACAAATATGAACAAAATACATACATTTTTACCTGCCAAAAGATTTGTAATTTAGACCATTTTATGATTTGCATTCATCTGTCACCCTTCACAGCCATGCAGGTAACACATAATATTTCTTGGATAGGCAATTTAGCTTTTTATAGGGGATTGTATATGTTAACCGCTTCAATGCAGGGCATTTTCACCCTCTTCCTGCCCAGACCAATTTTTCGTTTTCGGCGCTGTCGCACTTTGAATGACAATTGCGCGGTCATGCTACACTGTATAATAAATTTTTTTTTTTTTTTTTTTTTTTTGCGCTATAAACAAAAGAAGTCCACAAGGTGTTCCCACAGCGATCCCCCGACTGTCCCCGTTGCCGAGACAATGTGGGAACATTTTTTCATATGTTCTGGAACTGTCCCAAAGTAGCTAAATACTGGGATGCGGTGTTGGAGTCCGTCAACGGCCGCCTACAACTGAATCTCCCTAAGTCACCAGAACTGATATTGTTAGGCATTCAAGATGACGATCAAAGGCCTAGATACACAAAATTACTACTGACTTACCTCTTCTTTTATGCCAAAAGGGAGATTGTACTTCACTGGAACTCCCCCCCCCCCCCCCACTATCACTGCATGGGAAAAGTCCATTAATGATGTCCTTCCCCTGTACAAGTTGACATACATCAACAGGAACTGCCCGAATAAATTTAACAGAGTGTGGCAACCCTGGTCGGGATAGCAGGTATCTGCTCGGTAGAATTTTGGGAAGCTATGAGGAGTTGGGAGGGCGGGAGATTGTCTAACTCCATATATACGTTGCCTCTATAAACGAATGTTTACCCTGTCTTACTATTATCTTCACTGCACATGTTTAGGAACTCTCGTATGTATCTTCACACCAAGACACCTGTACTGTATATCTGATTCGGTCCATGTGGGACTTTTGTTGTAATCTGTAAATTATTCTGTTAAATAAAGGAACAACTTTGACTCTTAAAAAACAAAAACAAAAGAAAAAAAAAAAAACACAATATTTTTTACTTTTTTCTATAATAAATATCTAAATATTTTAAAAAAATTATATTTTTTTCCTCAGTTTAGGCCGATATGTATTCTTCTACATATTTTTGGTAAAAAAAAAAAAAATCGCAATAAGCATATATTGATTGGTTTGCACAAAAGTTATGGCGTCTACAAAATACGGGATAGATTTATGGAATTTTTATTATTTTTTTACTAGTAATGGTGGCGATCTGCGATTTTTTTTAATTTATTTATTCGTGACTGTGACATTGCGACGGACATATCGGACACTTTTGACACATTTTTGGGACCATTCACACTTATACAGCGATCAGTGCTATAAAAAATGCACTGATTACTGTGTAAATGTGACTGGCAGGGAAGGGGTTAATACTAGGGGGTGATCGAGGGGTTAGTTATGTTTCCTAGGGCGTGATTCTAACTGCAGGGGGCGAGGACTCACAAGGGGAGGAGAGCGATCGGTGTTCCTCTGTACACACCATCGGTCTCCTCTCACCTGACAGGACGTGGATCTGTGTGTTTACACACACAGATCCATGGTCCTGCTGTGTTCACAGGCAATCGTGGGTACCTGGCGGACACCGGGTCCCAAAGAACGCAGCGGGCGTGCGCCCCTTAGATGGCCTGGATGCCCAGGACGTCATATGACACCCGCCCAGGATGGGCGATCCCTCCTGCGGACGTCATTACTATAGCCGGGCAATGAAGTGTTTTAGCTGGTAGACCCTGAGTGGAGATACTCTCCCATTCAGTCCTCAATCAGAGCAAGACCTACAGTCATTGACAGTGGAGATTTTATAACTATCTGCTCCCTGTTCAGACCTACAATCACACAGCCTCGGAGAGGAAAGTCTTCCAACATCAACCTTGGAGATTTGAGATGTTTTGTGATTTAAATTCAGAGAGCTGCAAAGAAAGTCAATGCTAGGAAATGTGGTGTTCTAACTTGGTAAAGAAAGCTGAATGATCAGGTCTATTTAGATTATGGCATTGTATTTTACGTAGTAGTTTATAAAAATTTTATAGAGTATCATTCATCTTATTCAGCTCATTAAAGCAGAACTAAATGTAAAAAAAAATAAAACAGGTAGGTTTTTTATTGAAGTACACTTGCCTACCTGTTTTCCGTTCCATGCAGAATGTATACTGAGATGCGCATGTGCAGCTGAGGTTACATTCCGGAAGACCACCATCCTGCACCAGCCAGCTAAAACAGCCGAAGACCCGCACCCAGAAGAACCTAGGGAGAAGATGCTGGCACCAGAGTGGGACCTCGCGAGCACCAGACTGCTGAAACTAAGCTTATATTTGTACTTCAATTCCACTTTACCTTAAATTCACCTATAAAAATTCAAAACTACAAACTTTCTTTAGCCTACAGGAGACATTTCTACTATAAAAAGGTCAGTTTTACGTGTTTCCTGTCCTAACCTGGCTTCCTGTACTACTTTTCACATTTAGACTGTTAATTGGGCAATAAAGTGGCATCATCACCTCTGTCCAATTAGCAGGAAGGTAATTGAGGAGAAGTAAAGCTGAATTAGGAAGTAGCAGAGTAATCTTATGGACTGTACAGTATGGCAGATGTGTAAACCAAAAGATTCGGTAGAGAAATGCAAATCCTTAGAAAGGTAAAACAAACATATGTATTGCAACTGTGTATTTATCTTTGATCTGGCGTTCTACTAGTTGGCCCATTAATAGATTGAAAAGGCCTATATTAAAAAATAGCAAATTGTTTCTTTAGAAGTTGAAGTTCAGGCAAATCCTAACTATACTTAAACCTGCCCCTACCCTTTCCAAGCCTATTTTAACTACCATGTAAAGGAAAGATTCTTATTTTCACCTATACAGGGGGTCCCCGAGTTACGAATTCGTTAGGGACTGTCCTGTTCTTAAATCGGAAATGTTCGTAAGTCGGCCGCGCATGCGCAGACCGACAATTACGGACATTTCCGATGTTCCGTCGAATGCCGTTCTGCGCATGCGCGGCAAATTACAGACATTCCCAATGTTTACCGTCATTTTCCGAGGCTCCGTCTGGCCGCGCATGCGCAGAACGGCCGAAGGTCCGCGGAAAATGGCAGAGGGTCCCTGCAGCGCCCGGTTCATAAGTAGGAGAGGTTCGTAGGTCAGGCGTTCGTAAGTCGGGGACCCCCTGTACCGGGGGTGCTCCGGTTCAGTCATATGATCTCTCCTGCTGCCAGCTTTATTGAAGAGGAGAGATTGCTGCAGATGTCACCCATAGGCTTACTATTAAGCATTCGTTGTCAGCTGTCCCTCTTCCATACTAAAGCCGGCACTGGGAGCTGATCATGTGACCAGACCAAAGCACTCCCAGCATTGGTAAGTATAGACATCTTTCCTTTACTGGGTAGTTAGAATGGGGTTGGAAGTATGTTAAACTACACTAGACTAAATAGAATTTTACCTACAATTGGGGCAACGTCCCAGTTTCCTTACATTCTGGGAGGAAAAAAATCTAGAGAGGGGTTGCCCACATGTGTGCAGAAACATCCTATAGACTTGAATAAGGCAGTGCTCCAGCAGTCCAGGTAAGTCTCATTCAAGTGTACAGGGCATTATTGTGCAGGCATAGACACTAGATTTTTACCGGCCAGGATATATGCAACATGAAAGGCTGCTGTTATAAGTGATAAGTAAACTCTTGGGGGCAGTACGGTTTGGCATAGTATAGTTGGGGGTTTAAAGTGATAAAGTTTTTTTTTTTTTTTTAAATAACAAACATATTATACTTACCTGCTCTGAATGGGTCAGACGGGAAGGCGGCCATCCATGTCCTTATCTTAGGAGGTGGTGCTTGTTTCAGGGTAGAGCTCCTGGAAGCTGCCTTTCTACCTGCTGCAGCTTGCCGATGTAAGAGCAGGCCTGTTGCTTCTCCTCCCGGCTGAACAGCAAGTAGTCCTGAGACCCAATTGGCTGGGAGTCCCTGGCCAGTTGGGTCTCAGAACCCGCTTACTGATTGACCGGGAGGAGAAGCAGGAAGACATTAGCGAATATTAATTTGCTAATGTCACACAACTGGGTGGGCTCAGAGCACAGTGCTCCCCCCCCCCCAAGCCCACCCTTTTTTGAATTCAATTAGAGCCTCAGGTTCTAATCATGTGCTTCAAAAAAGAGACAAATGTATTAGGGGGCGGTGCCCCTAATGGAGCGGCCGTCACTGCTGATGAAACAATGAAGCTGATTGATCTACTACACACCGTTGCTCTAAGCATCATAAATAAACTTCTGTGTGATTTATATGCATTATGCATACATGTAAAGATATTCAAAGACAACTACAATCAGAGTTTCAATGATGAAAAAAAATAAAGAAATCCCATCAATGCGAAGTTTAACGTAGATTTTTCATAGCATGTTCTGGATCATACTTCTTCTATGCCAAAGAAACCCAACTTGGTCCTAGTGCTTTGGGGTTGCATGTTTTAAGGCTCTGAGGGACAGTATCCTTTCCAATTCATAATAAAAAGTGGAATATCCCTTCAAGGGAGATAAACAAATGAATCAAAGGCAAAGTGCATAACTTTCCTGTATCCTGCTTAGCATACAGTAGGTATTGGATCGTTAATCATATAAAAATAACTGGGTAAGAGTTTTCTAGGTTAATTGAATGGAGCTTCTAATTTCCCAGTGTGAGTCTCTTAAAGTGATAGAGATTTTTCTTATTATTAGAAGGCACTTTTACCATTACAAAGGAAAAAAAAATTGACAGTGCATTTGTATGGTTATGCCATTGTACACCTGTTTCCCAAGTGATGGCTCAGATTAGATGAAAGTCATTTATCTAACTTAAAGCGGAAGTAAACCCTTTGATTTAAATAGTTAAAAAAAATGGCATGCCGGAAATGCTACCTGTCACATTGACTATGCTTTCAACCAAACTGTCAAACCATCCAATGGCTGATGTCATAACTGATCACATGTGCAGCATCATGGCAGTTGAAGATTGAACAGAGGCCAAGATGGCAGCTTCCTTGGCTGAAAACGATAGGAGGGTTTACTTCCACTTTAAAGCAGAACTAAACCCATAGTTTTAACTGTTTCCCAAAACAGTTATATTCAAAGTACACCTCTGGTGACAACTGTCACAGGTACTTGTATGCTTTCCCTCGAATGGCTGATGTTATAGCTGATCACATGTGCAAATTGCAGATCTAAATAGAGGCGAATATGCGGTCATCATGAGCTGTAAAGGAAAGGAGGATTTAGTTCCACTTTAATATGACGCAGATGTTATCTCCATTCCATTGGGGTCATAGCCAGTGCTTTTTTATATTATTTTGCTTTGTTTGAAATGCAGCCAAAGTGGCTCCCAGAGAAAAAAAAGTTTGTCATGGTTCAACATACAAATTGCATGGCTTGATGAAATAACTCCTAATAATTGTTCTTCTGTTTTCGCAAAGCTCTGGGACTAACTTTGCCCTTCAGGAATAGGCTCTTGAAGAAGCTGTCGCTGAGGCTATGAGGTAAATATATTCCAATGAAATAAACAATCCATAACTGCTTGCCAGCATAATATTTCACTTTAGGGTTCTCCGATAAGATGGCATCAGTTATACTGTCTATGACAGGACTGAAGTCAGTGGATGCTGTCTTCCCGTATTCGAGAAAAAGGTTTTGGGTTTCACAGATATATTCCTCACCATACTCTTGGAGAAGTTCACTGGGTAAACCGGAGAGCAGTTTCTTGTGCTGATTCTCCCAATGGTTTTTGTCATCATGTGCACCTGGTGTCAAACAAAAAAAAGTAGTCACACAAAAAGTCAACATATAAAGCGGGTAAAATAAGTATTGAACACATCACAATTTTTTAGGTAAATATATTTCTAAAGGTGCTATTGACATAAAATGTTCACCACATGTTGGGAACGACCCTTGCAATCCATACATACAAAGAAACCAAACAAATAAGTTTAGAAATTAAGTTATATGTAATGCACGCAGGAGTCCTCCGTTCCGCCAAGGTGCGGCACCATCTGCCGAACCTTCTGAGCGCATGCGCCGCTGAGGTCAGCGGCTGCATGCAAGGTGAATATCTCCTAAACTCTACAGTTATAGGCTTACCTCTAGGTAAAAATGTGCAAGCGGGGTATACAACCGCTTTAAATAACTGGTTACTATAATCCTTAAAATTAGTTGCAAACAAAAAGCAGTAGCTATATCTAGGTAAAACAGACGCACACAAAGTGATTAGTACATTCAATGTGTTCTCTAAAAAAAGCTTTCCCTTATTAATTTGCAAGTTTGAAGGGTTAGTTCACCTTTACCAAAAACTGTCTATGCAGATAAGGGGTGTCTGTAGATAAAAAATGTGCAGCTTTAAATAATGTTGAATATTGCCCTTGCTATAGGTGTAGGCCATTTATGTCCCTCATGAAGCCTGTCCTGAAAACTCCCCGGATGCCGCTATAAAGTTGCCAAGAGAGGCCCAGCTGTTACTGTTTATGTTCACCATCACAGGAGTGAGCTCTGAAACTCTGAGCTACTGCATCAGGGGGGAGAGCGTGCTTGTGAGAAGGTTTGAATGAGAGAGCACATCCTTGTGATGAAAATGAACAGTAATAGCTATGCCTCTCTTAGCAATGTCCTAGCAACATCCTTGACTTTTTCAGATGAGGCTTCATGGGATACATAAATGGCCTACACTTATAGCAAGAGCATTATTTAACTTTAGTCAAAGCTGCACAGTTTGTTTCCATCTATAGGCATCCCATATGTGCATAGGCAGGATGTGGGCAAAGGTGGACTTGAGATCCCCTTTTGTCGTAGGACTTGTTTGCACTACCCACAGAGGAAAACGAGACATTTTCCTGTGCAGTCTGGTGTCCATGCTGTAGGGTTTGGGGGACAGTTCCTTGCGTTTTTTACAACTCAAGGCATGTTTTTCCTTTTTTTTTTTCCTAACACAAAATTACATTTCATTAATTTCTATTTACCGTAGCTCAGCAGTCACTGGAGCAGTATAGAGGAAAAGTCTTCCAGTGGGCACACGTGTTTTGGTTACAACTAAGAGAATTTTCCTCACGTTTCTACTCCATCCAAAACTAGAAAAAGTTTTGGCCTTCGATATAATACTTTTGATGACTGCCCCATAGTCTGCTTGGAATATACTCAGAGCACATGGATCCTGCACTCTAAATGTTGGTGGATCCCCTGTTTGGATGAGCTGTCTTCCCAACTGACAGACATCATAAACAGTTTTATTTTTTGGTGCCATAGTTGATTTTATTGTTTTATATTGACAGTGACAGAAATTTTCTTTGTACCGATGTTCATAAAATGGTGGACATTCTGGTTGAGTCTACTGGATACATATGCTTTTTTCACACTGAAATCAAATTAATTCAATTTTAATACAGAAAACATTACGGTATTTCAAAATAAAAATATGTGAAAATTGTGTTACGCTTAAATGATGCCCTCATTGACACTACATATATCCGAATTAAAATATAAGGGTTTTAGAACAACAACAAGCTCTTACTACTAGCAGATGAACAGTAATAATTTGGGAAAGCCAAATTACAAAAAATGATATATCAGATGATTTTACTGATAAAAGAAAAAGCTTAAAGCGGTTCTGCACTCTGAAAAAAATTTTTTTTTTTTAGGATGTAATATAAAGTGTGCTTACCTTTATTAGGGGACTCACCTGTTCCATCTTCCATCTCGATCGCCGCCGGTTTTCGTCCGATGAAGTTCCTCGTCTTCTTCTTTAGTGCTGGGGGCCATCTTGCCTGTGGGCATGTGAAACACCCACAGGGACTTTAGATGGCCCAGCATGCACTGCCGTTACTCGCGCGTGCGCAGTAACGGCTCATCTGCCGAGATCTCACGAGATTTCGGCAGATGCGGCCGAAATCTCGGGAGATTTCGGAAGATGTGGCCGAAATCTCGCGAGATTTCGGAAGATGCCCGCACTGACTGCTGGGATCAATGACACCAGATCCCAGGAGACAGTGCGGCGTGACGACGATCGACGCAAGACCCCGCCCGCCGCCGCAGAGGGAGAAGACCGGAAGTCTTCAATTACAAGGTAAGTAAAAAAAAAAAAAAAAACATTTCATTTAGTACTCTTTGCCTGATTTGGAAGGCAAAGAGATTTACTAAATGAAATGAGTGCAGAACCGCTTTAAGAACAGGAAATTGTCTGCTGGATAGTAACAATAATTTGTGTTGCTCATGATAAAAAAACATTGGTCAGAACAAATTCAATTTTTAATAACTAGGTCTAATGAATGAAAGCCAAATGGAAAATGGACATTTCACCTTGCTCTGATATGTTTAGATGATGTTGATTCTTTGTGGTCTACCAGACCAATTATGTTGTCTGGACAGTTTGTCAGCTTTGTTTTGGATGTTAAGGTTATCTAAAGTACAGTAATGACCCCTGTGAGATGTATGCAGAATCTAAACTGCTGAGGATCTCAAATGGATAAAAACTCCAAATGGTGGTCATCATTACACTGCATTTCATATGTTTTTTTGGTCAAACCAACCAACAACATGGAAGATCAGTGTATGAGTGGATGCAGCTAAAACTAGAGCTGTAATCTTATGGTGTAAAACAATACATATTTTGCTTTTCTTTAGCTTTGGATAGAATAAGGAAGGGTTATTAAAAAGAGAAGCATGGGGTTATGAAAAAAAACAAAAAAAACATTTATACTCACCTAGGTTTATGCAGAATCGACCCAATGCTGCATCCCCCAGCTCTGCACTGTACTGAGAACTGAGTGATCAAATACTGCTGAGTGCACACTTCTCCCTTCCACTCTGATTAGAGAATTAAAGAGCAGTGACTGTCAGTCACCAGCTCTCTGCTCTGCCCCTCCAGCTCTCACTGGAATGCTGGGCTGTGGACGGGCCTGCCTTAGGCTTGCTGAGAGGTTTATTCCAGCTGCCGATCCAGGCATTTGGGTGGATCCCGACTTTACTTCAAGCTCTTAATAATGTATTTTTATTGTTTATTTAAGAGTAATCAGACCCCCATGAGACTATACAATGGACTTGTTTTTTTTCCTGCTGTTAGCCCCGGGAAACAGAACGGCAATGCTAACGGATTATCACGGCAAACTGAACTGAAAAAGTGATCCGTAAGTACTCCCCGGACATCCCCAAGACGATCCGTTAAGGATCAGACTGTGTATGCCGGCTTGTGGGTAAGGGGGAGCAATGTAGCGAAATATATAGATCTAGTCCCCAATATACTGTGAGGTTGATGGCCTGGATCTCTGGCTCCTAGAAGGGGCATTCCAGGAGAGGTGGAGACAAAATGTCTACTGATGTCTGAATAAGTAAATTAGGTTAAGTAGGGTTTGAGGCAGCTTTCCATTCACCTATTGTTCAGTGTGTTAATGAATCCACCTATTATCTGCTACGGGATGTAATTACACTCCTAGTTATGTGTTTTATTGTTAGGGGAATGCCCCTGGAAAATTAGTTAAGAAACCCCTTGCATGGGGAAGCATATAAAAAGCCAGCTGAGGCTAAAATAAAGTTGTTCATTGACTCCCCGAACTGTGTGTCGTCCAGTTACTGGGGGGGGGGGGGGTAAAAGGTGGCCGTGGATAAGTTAGCACTTCCTCAACTTCAAGGATTTCCCAGCGGACTTGAGGATCCGCTACAATTCAATACAATAATTTGTAGGATATATGGTTTGGTATTATCAAAATGCAAAAATTCTTTATATCACACAGTTGGAACCGAGACCTATGTAGATTAAACATGTTTTCAAAAAAAAAATAGTAATATATGAAGCAAAGACTTGTTTACTCATTTTAGAAAAAAAAAATAGTGTTCTTCTAAGTTATACTGAGAAAATATGAAGTCTGTCATTGTTGACTTCCTATTGGAGATGCTAGCTGCCTGGTTATCCTGCTTCTTGACTTCACTCCAACTTTCAAATCTGCATGCTTGTTCTAAATCAGTGAAACCAATGACTCAATCCAGAGGTAACCAGGCAACCAGTAATCTTTAGAAGTAGTTCCATTTGGCCTTCCTATTTCTTTCATTGCTTTACATAAGGTCTGACTGAATATGTGTGCGTTGTGTGTGTATATGTGTAAAGCCCCATACACACGGTCAGATTTTTGCATGGATTCTGTCCGATCGGACAATGTTGTTGAAAAATCAGACCGTGTGTATGCACCATCGGACAGTGTACGTCGGATTGTCCGACGGACAAAGTCCTATCTCCTGCTGGATAGATTTGCCGACAACACGGTCCGATCACACCAAATCCGATCGTGTGTACGGTTGTCCGACCGGACAAAGTGCTACGCATGCTCAGATCACATTACAAGACCAAAGCTATTGGCTACTAGCCTCTACGTAGTCCCGTCGTAGGCAACAAACGTCACCACGTTCAGAATGATCGGATTTTCCGACAACTTTGTCTGACCGTGTGTACGCAAAACCAACATCAGACAAAGTATGACGGACATGGTCCGACGGACCTGGTCCTCGGATAATCCGCGCGTGTGTATGGGGCTTAATTTGTGTGTTTATGTCATTCATGGAGCCAGAACAGAAATGCCACTTCTGTGCTGGGCCCAGGGAAGAAGAACCACCAGCTTCTAGCATACTGATTTATAGTGCGGTATGTGGAAGAAGTTGTTGTGCTCTGTCCCAAATATTATGTATTTATCTTTTTTTAGCATTATGTTATTGATGCTCTGATGTATACTGATGTGATGGTGCTGTGCCAGTACAATTTATTATGCAATACTTTCCCATTCATTTCCCCTCCTTGTTTTATGTTAGTACAGTCCTAGCTGACCTTCCCTGCTTTTCTCATGGTTTCATTGTGAATATTATGAATATCATTGTAAAAGTGTCTACTGCACTGAAGTAAAATGATTCAGTTTCTGTATTATTTTAGAGTTAAGCTACCTATGAATAACGCCAAGTCAGCAAGTGGACATTGTGTCCAGCCAGGCTGGGTCTAAGAATGTATATCTTTGCATGTATTTGAAACGCAATAGGTTATAAAATCCTAGTTATTACAAACCTGTCCTGTAGGATCCTGGCTGTATCATGCTGACTTTAACTCCCCAAGGCATCAACTCATGGCGGAATGTGTCCATTACTCGGCCTAGAGCAGCTTTAGAGGAACCATACGCAGCCAAGAACGGGAATGCATGCTCACCTGTCAAAAAGCAGATCATGTTTTATTTAACAAATGGTTATTGAAGGTATAAACATTGGGTTAAATAAAAGTAGGTTTTGCATAGATTATCCAAACAGATCCTACGGTAGCTATAATTTTTCTGATGCAGGTTCAAAAGAACTACGGGTTACTTCTTGACAAATCTTTTTTTCCCTTTTAAACATGTAGCATCCCTAACATTGCTAGAGTGCTAGTGATAGGATTTTTGTTTGTGATTGTGTAGGTACATTTTCAGGCTTGGTTGTGTTTTTCTGGGTCGGGTGAGTGGCTCAGGTAGGCTGGATGACTCAGCCTCTTCTCTTCCTGCTATCTGAAAACTGGGAGAAGATTTCAGAAGCAGTTGGGAGGGGTCTAGGAGGAGCTGGCTAGAGTGTTCTGAGGGCCCTGACCAATCCCCAACAGAAGGGTTGGCAGGGAGCGGGCCCCCTCAAATACTCAGGGGCAGTGTGCAGTTTGGTTGGAAGATGAAGATGATGATGGAGTGTTAGGCTGTCTAGGCCTTTGAGAGTAGCTCCCCACTCTGGGGGGGGGGGGGGGGGGACTCATGCAGGCCTGGTGCTCGAGTGCAGAAGTGACCCCTCTTCATGACACAGGAGGCACGGGAGCAAGGAGAAGACAGCATGAGGACACTGATGGGCAAATCTCTAGGGAGGAATACAGCCACATGGGCTAGTGAGTGCTGCAGTCAGAGGACTGAGAGGCATGCCTTGAAGGGAATGTGTGCAAGCAGTCTGGGAGGACTGTGTAAAAGTAGCCAGGAGGGCTAGTGAAAGGGGCAGCTGCAGCTAGGTGGGCTGGCAGTGCCTGAAGAGGTAGTACTGGGAGCAATAGCCACAGGCGAGGACAGCTAGCACCAAAGACCTCTATTTTTTCTACACCAAAAGGGGCCCTGCCTGCTAAGGGCATTTTCTATGGTCTGAGTACACCCTTATCAGACCATCCTCAAAGTGCTAGCTGGTCCTGGGAGTTGTAGTTCAACAAGCAAGTCCGTGCTGGAGGTTGAAGAGTGTGTATTTACCAGATGTATATAGTTTGTCCCTGAAGAGTTTCTACTGATCAAGTGGGCATTCCCTATATTTACCCTTCTCTATCCAAGTTTAATTCCCCTAAATAAAAAAAATAAAAAAAAAAGCTGCAAGGACTTGCTTTTCATCTCAGGAATGATTGAGAAATTAAATGTGCCTGGCTGTGCAGGGTGGGAGATAACCAATATTCACCAGCGGCTCCTGGGGGGTAGCGATACATACACAAGACTCACTACAGATTCAAATGAACACCAAAAACATGCTTCACTAAGTTACAAAAGCATTATTTTTCCATCATGCTGAAATACAGTAGTTAAAAAACAATACCTGCTTCTTTCATACAAGTGTTTGTCTTATAAGAGCATAATGAAAGTAATGCTTCTCAGTGTTGTTGGGCATCTCTGGCCATTCATGGGTACTCCTTTTTTTTTTTTTTTTTAATCAAACCACATATATTTATCACTCGACACAAATTCATGAGACCAGCTGCACAGCCTGGAAACCATGACACTGTTGATGAACAGACACAATGATTGCTCTTTAAACAAGCATTTTCATAGCTTGTAATAATCACTAGGCAGGTACTGTGACAGCTGAAAGGAAAAGCTTAAAAGGGTGTGATGACAAAAATGGACTCTGTGGTTTAATTATATACTTGGGAGAAAACATTTGGGAACTCTGTTTCTAGATTAATGGCTCATAAAATGTGATGAGATCTGCATCCATTTCATGATAGTCAAGGTAGTCTTATTTAACCAACAGGTTTAATTGCTTTTTCTTTATTTAACAAACCATTTAAATGTTAATGTTGCTAATAAAATATTTTTCTAAACATCTGAGATGATGACACCTTGAACGGAGGATAAGTGGGTTTTCCAGTAACTGAATTAGGTGTTACAGTTCAATTCTGGGTTTGATCGGTACTGCCATACAGGGCCAGGACAATGTGTGGGCAGGTGGGGCTGCTGCGCTGGGCACAAAAGTAAGGAAGAGCGGGGGGGTGGGGGCTCCTCCAGCATGTCTTCTTTAAAGAAGTGGCTAGCAGTCAGCGGGCCACAGCTTCATGTCAGCTACTGCTCCAGTATTCCCACTCTTCATGCCGTCTGCACATAGCTGACACAAAAAAAACACCATGCATGCGCAACTAACTTCATTCAAGCTGCTAGAAAGCAAAATTGGCCACACGTGTACAGTGCACACTCCATGCCAACCATGGGCAGCCAGAGAGAGAGGACAAAGAATGCATGGGCCGTACACTATTTTACAGCATGCATTTGGCGTTGGGGAGGGTGGCGCAGTTACATAGCTTTACCCTGGGCAGTGGACAAGCCTGTCCTGGTACTGCTGCCATATATATGAAAGTGAAGTATTTTGTTCATCCACTCTTCACTACTAAAGTCTGGTGTGTATTGAATCTCTGTGTCTCTAACATAATGTACCCGTGTCTACACTATGGACATTATATGCATATTCTTAAGCAGCAGAAAATGTGCTTTAAAGGGTAGGACAACTTTCAAAACATTTTTCTAAAATATTTAATCTTTTCCGAATTTTGCCATCTACCACTGAGCTGATCTTTCCAAGTTACCCTCCAAAGCTCCATATGATACATTGTCTATCTGCCTGTTCTTCTGGCTGCCTGGCATGCACAGAAAAACTGTACTTCTATGTGGATTTCTCCTGTCTTTTGGAAGACATGATTTCTCACAGCCACTGGCATGACCGGCCTAGTGTAATACAGCTTATTAATAAAAATGGGCAAACCACCATAGATGCACTTACATGTAAACAGGTTAAGAAGGCATGAAACAAAAATGTAGAAACAGAGCTGGACTTTTAAGGTGCCAGAAACCACTCTTTTAGACCAAAAAGGTAAGATTCAATAAAACATAATTTTTATTTACAACAGATTAAAAATAATAGTTATAAAAACCATCACAAACTATGCTTTCAAAACAGCAGTGCAGCAGCTTCCGCTCTACATGTTTCACCCTAGAGGCTTCCTGAGGAGATTTATGAGTGCTGCAAATTGCTGATACATAGTGCTCAAGAAGTTACAAGTGCTGAGTCAAATGGATGCCAGATTTTCCAAAGAAGAACCAGAACCATTAGATATATTGTGACCACAGGAGACGATAGGCAGGGTTGCTGTTAAATTTATTTGCCAAGTGATATTTGCCTTTGACGATTGTTAGGAGGTCAATTGATGTCACCCTAACTCTGGAAATGCTGCACTTCTCTCTTCTGTTGCTAGGTGGCCTGGTATCTGGTGACATTAGAAAAGACAAGGGCAATGCAAGGACAGATTAGGAATAATGGGGTGTTCAGCCAATGGGCAGGGATTTCCTGGGTCCCTTGGCCTGCTGGGAGAACCTATTTATTTGGGTAGAGTCAGGTGATTGGGGTTCTGTGCCACCTGTCCGGCTGTCTGGGTGGACGTGTGTTGTACTGCCCCAGGCTGCTAGGCCAGAGCCTGAGGCCTATCCTGGGGGCATCTGGCTGCTAGGCTGTCTAAGAGGCTTATCCAGAAGCAAGAGAGCAGCGTAGGGTTGGGACTGCGGCTTGCGGTCCAACCAGAAGTGATGGTTCTGCCGGCCGGAGAACCTGTCGTGGTCGGAGGTAGAGCGGAAGCTGTCGCCACTAAGGGACCATCCACCTTGTTACCGGGGACTACTGTGAGTAGCTGAAGCAAGTACCAGAGCAGTGTTCTCACCAACCGGGGACGGTGAAGAGTGGGAAACTTCAGCAGATACCAAGCCAGGGACCCAGCCAGTGGAAGTGACGCTTGCAGAGCAGTATTGTGTGTCAAGCCTGGGACTGAGCAGGCCAGAGGGGTGACGCATAAGGAGTATCTGAGTGCCAAGCTAGAGACCCATCAGGAAAGAAGGGGGGGTAACACTTGAGGAAGATACTGTGTGAGAAGATTGGAAGAGCTCAGGGGATCCAGTGGCAGTGGATCAGCAAGTCTAGTGAGAGAGAGACTGGGAGCTCAATTTAGTGAAGATCTACAAGAGGAGATTGTAGAGGAAGTAAAGGAGTTTGTTACAACTTGTGTTAGAAACTGTTACAAGACTGTTACCATAGGAGACAGCGATCCTACTCGTGCAGAGGTGGTGTCTTGCTGGATGCCTTTCCCTGCATGGCTGTCTACCTGTAGAGATCTCAGAGTCTGCCAATTAACTAAAGGGTGTCCTGGCCCTAACCCTCTTTCCCACAGTTCTGTTTAAGAGACAATAAATCTCTTTACATTCAAGAAGTGTCTGGTGCCCATTAATCTACCTAGCATTGCATCCACCATGCCTCGTAACCCATTCTACATAGAAGGATGTCAGCTGTCCCTTACTCTGGAGGTCACCATTAGGCCTGGAGAGGCCCGGGACTTGGCTACATATAAAATGTAATCCCTTAATTGGAATAGAGTAGATGTCAGTCAACTGTGGTTCCTTATGGGGATATATCCATGATGTGCATGGAGGAGCGGACTCTTAACACCAGGGAGGAAAAAGAAAACCACCCCCCATTGGTCCCAGCCCAGGTCAAGTGTATATCTGCACCACTGGGGGTAGGACGTCAAGCGTACTTTGTCTGTTTAAACCTCTGGTTCAGTCATAAATGGCATGAATAGGTCCTTCCAACATGAAGCCCCTGTCGTCTGTGGATGTTTGTGATGGTTTTTATAACTACAAATTTTTAATCTGTTATAAATAAAAATTATGTTTTATTGAAGCTTACCTTTTGGTCTAAGAGTTGTTTCTGGCACCTTAAAAGTCCCATTCTGTCTCTACATTTATTTCATACACATTTGGGATGTGGTGCCTTTTGGTACTTCACTGCCCAATCCATAGGTTAATAAGGCAGGTCTCCACTCATCACACCTTTCTTCGATGGCCGCTGTAATATCCAAATCTCTGGTCTTCAGCGTACCAAAGCTAGTGCGCATGTTCCAGCCGACACTGTGCTATGTATCCCAGACACCGTGGAGCAGAGGAGGGGTGGAAAGACACTGGGAAACATCACAGTTACCTCAACAACACATTTAGGGGGCACGGCCTCCTTTTTCAAGTCACTCAGTATTTTTCCTCTTTCAGTGACTTGAAAAAGGTGGCCACACCTCTGAAACGTGTTGTCGTGGTAACCGTCTTTCTGCCACTCTTCTCTTTCACAGTGTCCAGGATACGTAGCACGGCGCTGGCTGGACCGTGTGCATGCGCATTACCTTTGGTACGCTGAGGTCCACCAATTTGACTTGCAGCTGTCAGCAGGCTCCATTGGGAGCTCTCAGCCATGGATCTTTTGTTTTGTTATGTATGGGATAGAAAATCATGGCTACCAAGGACAGGATATACTTATGACTCTAGTATTAGTGTTTCCTAGAAAGTTCTCTTAGTTTGCATGGTAAATCTACAGCAGAATGTACCATTATACAATATAGTAGCATTATAATGTAATGGTACCTACCAGCTGGGCTGCCAATAGTCACAATTCGTCCTTTAGATCTGCGTAACATGGGTAACAAAGCTTTGGTGATCTCCAGTGTCCCAAAGAAATTCACTTCCATACAGCCTCTGTAGGTGGACATGAGTGACAGCTCAGCATCTCCAAAGTGAACACAATATCCAGCATTGTTGACCAGCGCCCACAGCCCTAAATAGAAAGGAAGAATGCATGTTAAAACATATCAACCATAAAGAACAGGACAGCTTGAGGACTATTTGTCCAGCTCCAGCACTTTTTGTTTCTTCTGTTGGTAGCAACTTAAGATTTAAAAAATGCTGAAAATCTGATTTTTTTTTTTAAGGGAAAAAATGCTGAAAAAATAGGTCTACAGTCCACAACACATATAAATTCCATCTTAAAAATGCTTAGTTGCCTGGGTGTTATTGAACCCCTGGCATCATTATTTTCTAGGTCACTGACAAGTATACAGAGCAATAGCAACAGACATTTTGAATCATCCTAAAGTGAACATATCGCAAAATTAAAAAAAGTGGAATATTCCCCTGTAAAGAGGAGATGTTATACTTACCCCTCCCACCACCCACACCATAAATCTTCACTCTCTTCAAGAGCTATGGTGCGACTAATCTGACAAACTTCCAGTGTTGAATTCCTTGTCCCCCAATGATGTGGTTTCTTCCACCTGACCCCTATGTCACTAGAAGGCACATTAGTGTCATAGGCCCCTGGTTGGTGAGGCACCATAAATGCAATAAATCTGGAAGTGTGTCACATGAAGAAAATCCTCTAGGTGTCATAGCTTATGAAGAAGCCAAGATCTGTGGCCTTGACAGGTAAGTATATGACAGGGTCACTTTAATAGCTGGGCAATAAGCAGGGCTTTTTTTTTTTTCAAAGAATAGGTGCAGGTACTTCCCCTTCTGAGTCACCCCTTATCCACCTCCAAGCGCTGTCCGTTAGTTCCACTCCCTACCCACCTCCCAGTACCACCCTTTTTTTAGAGAATACAGAAGTATCATTTTTGGTGCTAGTTAATTTGTTAATGAAAAAAGAAAAGCAGTAAAATAAGTTCCCTGTAGCAAAAAAAAAAAAATAGATCCCCCAGCAAAAACAGACGTCCCCCAGCAACAATAGATGCTGACAGCAACAACCGATCTCCCCCAGCAACAATAGACCCCCAGTAACAATAGATCCTTCACTGGGCTACGTCAACAGACCCCTTCCTCAACAGTAGATCTCTCCCAGAAACAAAAGACTTCCCCAGCAATAATAGACCCCCCAAAACAATTAATACTCCCGGGACAATTGATTCCCTAGCAACCAGCAACAGTAGACCCTTGCTATTACATACATTCAACTGTGTTCCTGCTGAAGAAAAGCCCTGGAAAAATAAGCATTTGCACAATGAGCAGTCAGTCAGTAATGGCAGCCACCATCTTTCTCCTGAGTATAGTTTCCTTTAAGCCAAGGCCATCTTTAAGGCAGGGCAAAAAGGGAAAGCTGCCCTGGATCCCATCATTGTTGTGGGCCCCAAAGCAGCTGCCTCATACTTGCCAACTATCCCAGTTTAAATTCCCTTTTTCCCTGACGTTTTAGTTTTGTGCTATGTTTCGATATCTTAGTGTGAAATTCTGTTACAAATGCTGCCCAGCTCTGCCCTATTACAGATGACTCACCTGCAGACTCTGTGTTTACAAGTAAATAACCTGCATTGATATGTAAATAGAGGTGGCATTAATATGTAAATAGCATCAGACTGACTGCATTGATATGTAAATACGGGTGGAATTCAAATGTACTGTATATCATGCCCCCCTGAGGTCATTCACCATCACTTCGGCTGAATGCTGCCCACTGGGGAGGTAGAGGGGCATGCTTGAAAGTCCTACCTACAACTGTGGTCAGTAAGCCTAACATCAGCCTGTTCTGCAAAGGTAAGCAAATTGCCCCTTCTATTTGTGGTCAGTGTAAATCCCTCTTACATTGGTGGTTACTGTTAATGCTCCTATTACATTGGTGGTCAGTGTAAATCCCCATTACATTGGTGGCCAGTGTAGAAACTCCTCTTTATATTGGTTATCGGTAAAAAAAAATACAGACTTGCATTTGTGGTCAGTTTTGAATCCTCCCTTACATTGGTGGTCCATGTAGAAGCCCCCTTTAAATTGATGGTGAGTGTAAATCCCCCCTTACATTGGTGGCCAGTGTAGAAATCCCCCTTTATTGGCTGTTGATGTAAAATCCCCCATTACTTTGGTTGTCAGTGTAAATTCTTCATTACATTGGTAAACAGTGTACATTTACATTTGTGCAGAATTGCCCTTACACCGGTGGTCAGTGTAAATCCCCCTTTATATTGGTGGTCAGTGTAAATCCCCCCTAACATTGGTGGCCAGTGTAGAAATCCCCCTTTATTGGTTGCTGATGTAAAATCCCCCATTACATTGATTGTTAGTGTAAATTCCCCCTTACGTGGAGGTCATTGTATATCCCCCTTATGCTGGTGGTTGGTGTAAATGCTCCTATTACATTGGTGTCAGTTTAGAAATCCCTCATTATATTGGTGGGTGGCGTAAAATCCCCCCTCACATTGGTGATCAGTGTAAATTCCCCATTACATTGGTGGTCAGTGTAAAATCCCCCACTATATACTTGCCAAAGATTTCCAGCTTTGCGCTACATGATTCAGAATTTGCCACAGTGTACTGCCCTCTAACTAATCCCATTCCCCCAGCATTGCCACTGTTCCCAGGAGTCCTAGGATATCTAGGAGTTTTCTGTCTATTGATGGGTCCCCTCACCTCTCCAGTCCATGGTGTGCAGGCAGATGATGTGCTGTAACCTTTAGCAACCAATGAGTGAGCAGTAATTATGTGCATTGACCTCTTACAACCATTTATTGAGTGGTAAGGATATGCAGTAACCTCTACCAACCAATCGGTGTGCAGTAATAATGTGCAGTAACCTCTAGCAACCAATTGGTGAGTGGTAAGGATGTCCAGTAACCTGTAGCAACCAGTGAGCAGTATTGATGTACAGTAATCTCTAGCAACCAATTAAGAAGCAGAAGTCATGTGCTGTAACCTCTAGCAAATAATCAGTGAGCCATAATGTGTGCTGTAACCTCTAGCAGCCAGTCAGTGAGCAGTAATGATACACTGCAACCTTTGGCAACCAATCGCAATTGCTGCCTGATCTGATCCAGTAAACTGGTTTTGAGTCTAGCTGCAATTTATTGTATGTCTCAGAGCAGGTGGAGAGTGAAATTGCATGGGGGGGGGGGGGGGGGGGGGTTCGGCAAGAAAATGCTTGCCAAGGGTCCAGTCAATAAAGATGGCCCTGCTTTAAGTAAGTCATTTATTGCTATTTTTAGGTCAAAGTCATATTTTAAATGGCAAATTCAGAAATATTTTAAATCCCAGCTTCAGGAAACCTCAGAATCTCCTCTTGCACCCACACACAAAGCTTAACTGCTCTTTTATCCTTCTGGAACAGAGAAAGCTTGTCAAATTTCCTAGGCATAAATGAGTAACCAGTGCAGGTGCAGCTCCACTGCAAGCGAGCATTTTAAGGTTTCCTGAAGTTCAGTTTTAACCAATAAACAGATTTGTTGGGCATCATGAAGCCATACATTTCAGCACAAACAAACAATAGAAATAGATCTCCTTTTAGGCCCCATGCACACGAGACGCAGATGCAAACTCTGCTGAACGCGTGTTTTAAAAAGCAGAAACCTGCGTTTAAAAACGCGCGTTTTGCTGTGTTTTCATGCCGCGTTTAGACGCGTTTAGACGCTTTTGCGTCTATAAGCTTTTGTAAAGATAACATCATATAGACCCTCCCCAAGCTCAGAAAGCATGTATTATTAACTATTTCTGCCATTTTTATCAGAGTGAGCAGCAGCAGCAGAGAGAGCAGTTGTACACTTGCATTTGCCTCTCTTTCTGTGTTTTTTTTTTAAATGGATCCCATATTGAATATATGTCAGGAAATGCTCCTGATGTTGCTCTTGATGCGGCAGCAATGTCGTTGCAAATTTGCATGAGAGGTCCAGAATCAGAGCTTGTCGATATTGGACCCATCTGTTGATGGCACAGCGAATGTCCGTTGGATATTTCACAAACATGTATGCATTAGTGAGTATATATGCTCTATGAACTCTAAACTAATTACGACATTTTAAACCAATTTTTCTAGTATTTTTTATGGTTTACCATCATATTTCTGAGTTTTCTGTTCCAAAAAATTGTGTTCCTTTAAAAAGGCTTATAAACGCAAACGTTTAGCTGCGTTTTGCGTCTGAAACGCGGAAAAGCAAAGTGTCTGAACGCATTTTTTTGCTTCTGGAAAAACAAGGTTAAACGCAACTGCATAAAAACGGGAAAAAACTAGACTGTGTACATGGACACATAGGATAACATTGCATGCGTTCAGGTGCAGTTGAAAAAAGTGTCCAACTGCCTCTGAACGCGCGTTTAACAGCGTCTCGTGTGCATGAGGCCTTAGGTGACACATTTTATTTTGAAAAATCTCCGACAATACACTAACCTTACTGACTTTTTATGCACCTCTACCCTAAGGACAGTGGACGTGGAAGTTCATGATGTCCAGCTAGGCTGTGGAAGGGGCTCAAAAAAAAGCACGAGATGGTCCCCATTTCGAGCAGTGCTTGAGTTTCTGAGGGCATCTTTGCTGTGCTAGAGGGTGATTACGAGCACTTCTGACTTACTAGGAAATCCTAATCCATCTACATAGGAAAATAATTGACTTTAAAATAGCACATATGCAATAGTCATGGCAAGTCATGGTGTTCAGTAGAACCATACTAGGTGTTTCTTGGGTTTAGAGGTATTTTAAAGTAGATTGCAAATATACACATTCAAAAACAGGGAACAGTGCAACAAGAACAGTCCTTGCAAGCAATCCTTAAAACAATGTTTTTTTTTTATTTTTATATTTTTTTTGTCATGTCAAATGTTTACTTATACCTTGATCTGTTGTCTCCCTGTCTGGGCTGTGTCTACCGACGTTCCTCTATCACCACTACTCGGTGTAAGATGCAACTGTGCCAGCTCTATCTACAATTCAACAACAAATTTGGGGGGGATGCCAGTGTGTTGACATCAGCACTGACAGGACTAAGGAAATGCAGATTGGAGGGCTGACAATGCTACCGTGAATTTGGCATCACGATGTTATCATTGATGGCTCACCAAAGGTAATTTACATAAGCACTGGCAGGATCAACAGGTATATAATCAGAACAAAAGGGTAACTATAACAAAACATTTTAATGGTTTATATACTAATTGAGGCATGTATATTTGGGACGATTTTCCGAACGTCAAGAACGTGGTGACGTACGACGAGCCGAGAAAAATAAAGTTTAATAGCCAGTGCTGCTCTACTGCTTGATTCCGAGCATGCGTGGCACTTTGTGGGTCGGAATTGTGTACACGCGATCAGAATTTACGACAACGGATTTTGTTGTCTGAGAATTTGAGAACCAGTTCTCAAATTTTGTGTTATGGAAATTCCGATGGAAAATGTCCGATGGAGCCTACACACTGTCGGAATTTCCGACAACAAGCTTCTATCAAACATCCGTCAGAAAATCCTATTGTGTGTATGGGTGATAAGACTGGGATGGCATTAAAGTTCATCTGGATACTGAGGATACACTTTGCCCTAACTACAGCGACCTGAGGTATGCCATGGTCACGTAGGACAGTATGCTTAAAAGAGGGCATACTCTGAGTATGAAATGAGAAATAAAAAAAGGGGTATGGGTGGGAGGGAACAGGAAACGCTAGCCAACGAGTGTGTAACAAAGCAGGGGGGATTATAAGCCCCAGACTCCTCCTACAAACTCAGGCTAGCCAAGGGCCAGCCTTCTAACTTGTAATCAGAGTCTGGATACTGAGGATACACTGTGCCCTAACTACAGTGACCTGAGGTGTGCCATGGTCGCGTAGGACAGTATGCTTAAAAGAGGGCAAAAATGCACGAAGTAGGTATAGAAAGTAATGTTTAATAAAACACATGAATCAACTAATCAAGCAAGGTAGCAAAAGCTCTAATAACTTCATCATGGGGATCTGGAATATATTGACTATAACAAGATGACTGCCAACACCTCATGTATTTAAAAAACGTGGGATGGGACCTCTTGTTTGGATGTTGAGGACATTGCCCCAATCCTGAAGGAATGACCTGATTCAATCCCAAATTAGCAAGCAAAATTCTGACGTGTGAAATAAACTGTTTGGAAGCAAGGGCTGCGTAGGGAAAGGGAGTAATGGGCTGTCGAGGGGAGCCGCTGCGAACTTAGAGGAGAGTTGGTCCAAAATATCAACTGGACACCAGATATTGATAGTTTTGTAATAGTTAATAACAAAACCCCGACCCGTCTGTTGGTTTTTGTTGTTGGCAACAAAAAAAGCATAAAAGAATTAAAAATATAATCAGGTTGAATCTCTATTAATGATTAATGATACTGTGTCCTCAGAGAGGTTATATTTCCCAGTTTGGAGATCAGGGGTATTCTCTGGATAAAAATCTGTGCCACTATGTTTTGCATTTAAACATTAAACAAAATAAAGTAAATCATTATTGAAGATTTTATGAAAGATTACTAGTCCTCAGTAGACGCCTGCCAAGCAGAAGTAATCTAACTTCTATCATGTGCTATGGTAACTGGCATACGTCCATATTTATTGAAGTGTCTAAAATTACCAATGTGTAATGTCTAACAGAATGAGAATGATAACAGAAGGTTATCCAAAGCTCTATAGAAAGCCCCCACCCCCAAAATCATATCATCTACAAAAAGCGTTGACCCCTGGAAGATTTACCCCTCCTTCATGACCAGGCCATTTTTTGCAATACGGTACTGCGTTACTTTAACTGGCAATTGCGCAGTCATGCAACGATGTACCCAAATGAAATTTGTCTTTTTTTTCCCCCACAAATAGAGCTTTCTTTTGGTGGTATTTGATCACCGCTGTTTTTTTTTGCGCTATAAACAATTTAAAAAAAAAAAAAAAAAAACAATATTTTTTACTTTTTGCTGTAAAACATATCCAATAAAAAGTTTAAAAAAATCGAATTTCTTCATGAATTTAGGCAAATATGTATTCTGCTACATATTTTTGGAGAAAAAAACCCCCAAAAGGCATATAATGATTGGTTTGCACAAAAGTTATAGCGTCTACAAACTATGGTATATACAGTATACTGCAGAAAACAAAAAGAGTTCTAAAGCGCTAAAACTGGCAACTTTTGTCATGTCATAACAATTGTGCAAGGAATAGCTGGACAGCAGTGTAGCTGCAAACTTCTAGAAGAAAAGTAGACAACAAAAATAAACAAAAATGCAGCGCTCAATGGGACCGGTAGTAAAGAACTATTGCTGATGGTATAATCAATAAAGTTAATTTATTGGATGTATGCTGAGATTGATTTAAAATTAAAAACAACTATCAATGAAAAAATGAGATAATAAAATTAGACTTCATAAGCACAACTCATGGGATTAGAGGACAAATGCAAACATAGTATTTAAATGATGGATATAATTAAAAACAATTAAGACTTAAGTTGTGGTTGAATGGCCACGGCCCCTTATTAAAGATAATGACGATATAACAAATAACCACTTACTTGATGATATTACCTACATAATCTTGTATTTACAAAGATTATGAGACCACTGGTCCAGCTATAAAAGCTCGAACCAACTACCACCAAAAATAAAACACTATCCCCCAATACAATTGGGGATAATTACCAAACAGAAAGGAGAGGGAAAAGGACCGCAACAAATTGTGGGTGGGGGAGGGAGGGCACCTTTTTCTTCTGCTACAACCGTTGTTCTGATAAAAAACGTTAGTAGATTTCTTTTATAACCTCTGTTTATTTTTTATAGGTTCCTTGGATCACCTAACTCAACTAAAAGGTAAGTAATCAATCAATTTAAATATGATTTTTTTACAAATACTGGTCACTTTTATGTATTGTCCCTAATCCCATAGGTAGAGGGCGCTATTTGCTCCCCCTACTTTCATTATCATAGTTTCATAGTTAGTAAGGTCGAATAAAGACACCAGTCCATCCAGGAGTGAGTGTCTAAAATTGTCCCTATCCCTGTACATTGCACACTCACATCGGTCCCTACCCTCAAGGAGCCCACAATCCAAGGTCCCCATTCATATACTAGGGCCAATTATTTTTTTTCATGGTTGAAGTGATCCGAAAATTAGTATATACGATACCACCATGACTTCCAGATGACAAGAGGTTAATGTCGGCAAGTGTGCTCCAAGCTCCGATCCTGATTAGTAGACCAAATGGCTCAATTTGCAGGAAAAAAAAATGGAGGTTGAGAGACACCGCTCTCTAAGGTGCACTTAGTGGCTGTATTCCGGATATCAGACTCGCTGTAATCCAGGAGGTGTATTGTAGATCGTGCCTCTGAACGACCTCTGTCAAGCTGGCTGAAAGCTGGCGTGCTGGGGGGCGCTCTGGGTGGCGCGCACTGAATCCAGAAGCCGGGAGGCAGGATCAGGGCTGGAAAGAGGAGTACCAGGAAGCTAGGCAGATCGCAAGCTCAAAGTTGTTCAAATTTTTTCAAAGTTGCTCAAATTTTTTTGATCGATCAAAATTCTTTTGATCAGTACTCACCTCTCCGCCGGCTTCCGTGTCTTCAGGGAGTTCCGTCGGAGATCCGGTGATGTCAAAAATGTAATCTTATACTTAAGCGGTGAGCACTTAGATCTTTTATTTCTACCCATGACCTGGCGTCCTTGCTGAGATCTAAGGAGACGTGAGAGAAGTTTATGGTCCGTGTTAACCCTTTTGATACCCGCTTGCATGACCACCTGTTTGCACAGGGGTCCATGCCATAAGGTGAGAGTGATTATTTAGTCCAGAGGTGGAGGGATTGTCACGCTACTGTGGAAAAAAAATTACTTACGTCAGTGCTACAGTTTGAATTTAAAACGTATTTGTGTGAAAGTCATGGATTGTGGAAACTAACTAGTGTCGGGTGATTGTATATAGTGTATACCACATTTACCACTGACTAATGCAGAGTTGCAATGCAAGGAGATCAGCTAAAAGTAGTTGGATCTGTATGTGCATTATAATTAATCAAAGTTAGACGATTAATTGATTAAAAAAAAATCTATTAATCCAACATGAAAATTTGAATCAGTAACAGCCCTAGTATTTTTGCATTAAGTGGGGTTCTGGTGGTATGTCTGATGTTAGAGGGAAGTCACATACCAGTTTCATGTGTCTGCTCCTTTGCCACTTGCTGTGCTCTCTTGATGTCCTCAGGTTTCGTCAAATCCATTTGAATGATTGTCAGGCGATCTGAACAACTCTTCTGGAGATCTTTGGCCCCTGGGCTTCTAAGATCCAGCACAGTTGCAATCACCTTGAAGCCCATCTCATCCATTCTCTGAGCAGCTGCCTTTCCAAATCCAGAATCGCATCCTGAATGAAAGGTAAAAGAGTCTGTAGTAACATTTGAGGCATTATATGCTTTATTTAAACATGCCATGTAGAGGTATTCTGCCTTTTGTTTTAGTCAGAGAGACCCTGACACTACTTCTACATTTTTCTTCTGCTGTGGCAAGAATCCAACTCATCAGAAGCCCAATCATCCAACATTTTGTGGGATCTTTAGGTGACAAATGAATCTAAACAGACCGCGGAGGAGATGCCAGAGAACATTTTGTCTGGAATCTTACTTTGAGCACTTTACATATTGCACATTCCTCAAGAAGCTTACAATATAAGGTCCCTATCTCACATGCATACAGTACATACACATTTTAGTGCCAGTTTACCTGCCAACATGTCTTTGGAGTGTGGAAGGAAATCGAGGGGAACCCTGAGGAAACCCAAACAAGCACTGGGAAAACAAGCACATTTCTTTAGAATAGTGTCCCGGTTGAGATTCAAACTGAGGACCTTAGAGCTGCAAGGCATAAAGTGCTAAACACTAATCCACTGTGCTGCCCATATTGAATATTTGACTTGCCACCTACCAGGCAGGTAACTAGTCAACTTTTTCTTTGTCAAGACATTCATGTATTTTATGGCATCCATAGCAATATGGTAATCTTAACTTAGCTTTACTTCTTTATCTTGAACGTAGTATTATTTCTGTTCAGTTGTGAAGTTTTTATTAAAGGAGTTATTGTTATTTTATCTTGACTGTAGTATTATTTCTGTTCGTTTGTGAAGTCTTTAATAAAGGAGTTATTGTTATACTACAATCCATTGTCTGTCCTTGCATCACTATCTCTAAACCTACTGATAAACCTTAAATAATCTGAAGTACAGCATATTGCATAGGTAACCAATAACCCTGAATGTACCATGACACTACTGCTTTATATGGCTTGGAGAACAATAGCACCGAGGCAACCTGCATGAACTTTTTTACAAAATAAATCAAAAGCAAAATTAGGCAATGATCAAAACTTTTTAAAATGTTATTGGAAAACAAAGAAAAAATCCTAAACCATTTTTTTACTACAATTTTTTTTTTGGGGGGGGAGTGGGGTACATACACCTTATAATCCAATAAATGTTTATTGAATTTACCTAGAGAACAGAAGCAAAAAAGTTCCATAAGAGATGACATTAAGTATTAAATACTCTTTGGGTACATTTTACAGTTAAAATCATGTTTCATCGGTCAATTGTCCTCCAGTACCGTCATTCTCATCCTAGCCGTGATAAGCAAATGTAAAGCAAGATAGACACTTCTTTATAAAAATCACAGTATCACAGAAAGAAAAACAAAAGAAATATTACGACAATTTTTATTGTGATTGTTAAAGCTAAAGTTTTATCTGCTAATATTTTACTTTTCCAGGTTCCTCCTCTCATCAACATCCTAGTGAAAGTTAAAGCTGAACTCTGGGGACAAAAACTATTTTCAGCCATTACCCCTGTGGATGTGTGTGCTATGTTTGGCTTCTCCATTTGGTAAAACTTACTTGCATTCAGCCCCCGCAGTACTGTAAGTTGTGAGTGTCCAGTGCAGAGACTTGTAGTTCCGATCATAGTAGGTCGCTCATTGTTTAAAAAAAAGCCTTGTATTCTTTTTACTGATTGCAAGGCTTCGTTTGGTTGGAGGAGGGGGTGGATGGATGTCATGATCACCCTGCCTCCAAAGAAAGCCTTGCATTCATTGAAAATGCCTTTTCTGAATGGAGAAGGTGTACAATGAGTGACCTGCTAGGATCAGTATACAGCAGTGCTAGATGTTCGCATAAACTATTTTTTATTGACTTGCATTGTGCCTCCAAACTTGTTACTAAATTTGACTATTTCGGTAAGAGTAAATTCCTTAGCTCAACCCACTCCCTCCTCCTTGCACGTCATAGCCCCCTGCTGTCTAAGCGTTTCTAGTTACTTTCTAACCTTCTATGTAGTTGTAGCTGGGAGGAGAGAAGGATAATACTATAGAGCAGTGATGGCGAACCTTTGCACCCCAGATGTTTTGGAACTACATTTCCCATGATGCTACTCTGCAGTGTAGTTGAGCATCATGGAAATGTAGTTTGAAAACATCTGCGGTGCCAAAGTTCGCCATCAATGCCATAGAGATTGACTTGAGTGACAGCTGTGAGTCTGGTGGAGCTGCTGACATCACATTCAAGATCTCAGGGTTTTTAAATGTAAATAACATGCCTAAAATACAATAAATGCACATGGGAAGATTGATGTTGAAATGAATGGTCAGGCATCAGGGTCTTTTTAGAAAATAGATAGGAAGGTATATTATATTTACTAGTTTTAACTTTTTTTTTTTCTTGTTTTTTTACATTTCTTAAGTTACTTTGTGTTTTTTGGCCTAGGCAAATGATGTTATACATCCCAGGGGTCTTCAGGAAAGGGGAAGGGTTTTCACAGCTAGGCATACCCTCCTGCCTGCATGCCTGAGCTAGTGGCAGTTCCAGGAAGTAAATTCTGCATGAATCACCTGCCCTTACTCAAGATGGCCACGTGATTTCTGAGAAAAAAGTTATTTCTCAGCAAAATAAAGCATGGAGACATGGATTGATGGGTTAGTTTGCTCTGAATTTTAAAACGTAATAAATAGCATTTTTTTGGTTTGTGGTGCTCAGATACAGCGTAGTTCCACTTTAAGTGAGCACATTTTAAAATAAAAAGTAAGACAAAGTGCTGTCCATAGTGCTGATGGCATTCAACTTCTTAACATTAAAAAAATATATATGTTATTTAACAAGAGACTTGAAATATTATTTTTACATGTTTTCATCCCTGCTTCTATATTTCTGAAAACCTGTCAGTAAAATGTTTGCATTACTAAAATTATTTGCATTTGAGACATTTAGAAATAGATTATAAAAAGGATAACTTTCTTTAATTTTTTTAATAATCTTTTTCTTTTGAAGCATTTCCACAGTCCATGTGGGTACATTGAAGAGAGGAACAATGAACAGGTTACAGGTTTCAAGTATGACAATGTAGCACAAAACCAACTGTAACTGGGAGGGAGATGCAAACAGCAGGATATCTGCCAAACAGAGGTGTGATGGGAAAAACAGCCTAGATGCCAATCTAAACAATATGCAATAGCTACAACTTGCTTAGGGCCCGACTGAATGCAAATCCATCCCCCCCAAACCTTATCAAACTTTAGTAGCGCCCCTCTGTTCAAGTATGTGGCTTCATAAATGGTAGGGCTTTAACCAAAACCTTCCAGGACTCTACAGATGGTGGATTAGAGTTTTTCCAAGACAGGACTATACGCTTCCTAGCATGAAAAGTTAATAAGGTAAGTAAGGGCCGTATAGCTGTGGAAGGGGCCAAATCATCCACCAAACCAAGCAGAAAATGTCTTATAGAAGGACTTAAAGGGATAGTAGTCACCTCCTGTACACACAACAAAATATCCTTCCAAAACCTCTGTATACCGGGACATTCCCAGAAGATATGCATGAAGTCAGCTCCCCCGCAGGACAACGCCAGCAAGAAGAGGTGACAGAGCCAAAAATCTTTGCTATCTTATATATATACACACGGTGGAAAAAATGTATAATGGGTCAGTTGGTCATGGGCTGAAATTAGTCTGGTGAAGGGTACAGACATCCTTTGTGTCCAAATCAGGGACTACTGACACCCACTTACATCTACACACACTCATGAGCCGATCAGTCTCAGGAAAGAGGAACTTATAAATGGTAGATAGAGGCTTATGGAGATCGTCTTCCCTTAACATTTTTTTAAGGGCGGACACTGAGAATGAAGCTGAAGCGTGTCTAAATTGCGCCTGGTATGCGTGTCTTAACTGTATAGAACGAAAATAAATCTTATTTGGTAGCTGGTATAGAGATTTCAGTTCAGCAAAGTATTTTAACTGCCCATTTGTGGTGATATCACTAATCTTTTTAATCCCCAATTTTGTCCAGACAACCGGATCTTCAAAAACAAAAAAGTGGGGTAGATTAGGATTTCTCGACAAAGGAGCATGGAGCGAGAGTGGGAAATGTACCCCAAATTCCTCTCCATGGCCAGCTACCCATGTATATAGAACCAACCTCATAGATGTAGTTAAAACATAATGATACTTGGACCCTCTATATACCATGTGGGCCAACGCTTCATATGAACCCACTTGCGCCGCTTTAAGGGCAACCGCAGCATCATCATATGGACTAGTAAGCCATCTATTTACCATTACCAGTTGTCCTGCCAAGAAATATTTATAGAAATTTGGCACAGCTAGGCCCCCCTCCTTCCAAGGTTCTTGCAATATCCCAAGCTTAAGTCTAGATTGAAACGCGTTGGGGTTATCCTCAACAGCAGCATTCACAAACATACTGTTTGTGTATTGTTCAGTGTCTATGTCATATTGGACATCTATTATGCAAAATTTTGTGCACACCAGAGCTCTTGTTGTCCCCCTTTTTTCATTTGTCCCCTTCCCCTCCCTCTCCTCCTTTTGATATTGCTATTTTTATTGATGATTTTCTTATATCAATTGAAAATAATATTTTCATATAAAACAAGTACATTTATTACTTGCAAGCTGCGTATAGGCCCTTGGGAGTATTTGGTTTACTTTCATATAGCTTAAGTCTAGATATGCCACCTTGCCATTGATTTAAAAATAGCTTTTGGGATCCATACGGGTGAGTTTCTCAGAGTATATAGCAATAGCGGTAACAGTTTTATTTTGAGTAAGGTAACCCTTCCTATCAGCGAGAGGGGAAGATTCCGCCAGGCACCAATTTTTTGCTTAAAAATTGTTGTGACAGGCGTTACATTCAACCGGATAAGAATTTGAAACCGAATTAGTAATGGTAAGGCTACTTTCACATTGAGGCACTTTACAGAAGCGCTACAGCGCTAAAAATAGCGCCTGCATAGCGCCTGTAAAGAGCCTCTCCTGTCTCTCCAGTGTGAAAGCACTTGGGCTTTCACACTGGAGCGTTGCGCTTTCAGGATGGTAAAAAAAGTCAGGATCTTTGTAGCGCTGTTTGTGTATACGCCGCTCTTAAAGCGCCCCTGCCCATTGAAATCAATGGGACAGCGGCGCTTTGCGGGCAGTTTTAACCCTTTTTTGGCCACTAGCTGGGGTCAAAAGAGCCTAAGCCTAAAATTTACCACCAACACCCGCCCGCCCCAGTGTGCCTTAGCCCCAAATATTTGACCTTAGATACCCACTGGAAAGATGTGGATTGGCAAACATCTTTATCCAGAGGAAGAATACCCTGTTTCCCCGAAAATAAGACCTAGCGTGATTGTCAGTGATGGCTGCAATATAAGCCCTACCCCCCAAATAAGCCCTAGTAAAAGTCCTTGTAGGTCTTGTTTTCAGGGTAGGGCTTATTTTCGGGGAAACAGGGTAGGGCTTATTTGGTGGGTAGGGCTTATATTGCAGCCATTACCGACAATCACGCTAGGTCTTATTTTAGGGGAAACAGGGTAGTAGATTTGTGCCAGTTGACACGCAGCCCCGAAAAGGTGGCAATACGATTTAAAATGGATAAGGCCTGAGGAAGGGACGTGGTCGGGTCATCTAAAAATAATACCACATCATCGGCATACAGAGTCGTCTATGAAGGTGGCGTACCATGATTTTAACAACTTTTTAATATTTGTTGTATGTCCAATAAAATACTAAGATTTTATATATGAATACTTTGTCTGCATTCCACCTGAGGAGATATATACAAAGTCTCATTCTTTGCTGTAATATTTGTATATATAAAAGGATAGAAATACAATGGTCACAGACAACAGCAAAAGCCTGAAATAAGTCATCATCCTACTGCGCACTATTCAAATTGAAAAGAACACATGTTAGCTAGAGTTGGGCTTTAAAAATAGACTTATATAGATTTCAAATAATGCCTTTCCATTAATAGGTCATATGACTTATGCTAGTCCTTTAGAACAGGTTTTAAACATTGAACATTCTGTTCTCAATTTTTAAAAAACAAAATCAATGCAAAGCACAACATTGGTGTGTAAAATGTACTAACACAATGAAACATGAATTTCAATTGCTCGCTATGAGTTAGTGCACTTAGCATATTGCTCTTTGACTTACCAAATAGAGTCTATATATATTACCAGGTTCATTCAATGTGGACTGGTTCAACAAAGCAGAAGTGCCATCCAAAATGCAATAACCCGTAACCAATCTGACTTTATCTGGTTGATGTTATTTTATTAACCACGTCAGCCCCGGACCAATTGGCAGCCAAAGGACCAGGCCCCTTTTTGCGATTCGGCACTGCGTCGCTTTAACTGACAATTGCGCGGTCGTGCGACATGGCTCCAAAACAAAATTGGCGTCCTTTTTTTCCCACAAATAGAGCTTTCTTTTGGTGGTATTTGATCGCCCCTGCGGTTTTTATTTTTTGCGCTATAAACAAAAATATAGCGACAATTTTGAAAACAATGCAATATTTTTTGCTTTTTGCTATAATAAATATCCCCAAAAAATATATAAAAAAACATTTTTTTTTTCCTCAGTTTAGGCCGATATGCATTCTTCTACATATTTTTGGTAAAAAAAAAAAATCACAATTAGCGATTATTGATTGGTTTGCGCAAAAGTTATAGCGTTTACAAAATAGGGGATAGTTTTATAGCATTTTTATTAATATTTTTTTTTTTACTAGTAATGGCGGCGATCAGCGATTTTTATTGTGACTGTGACATTATGGCGGACACAACGGACATTTTTGACACATTTTTGGGACCATTGTCATTTATACAGCAATCAATGCTATTTAAATGCATTGATTCCTGTATAAATGACAGTTGTAGTGAAAGAGTTAACCACTAAGGGCTGTGACGTGTGTGTTTTTTTTTACATTAGGGGGCGGGGCTGACATCATTGATCGGCTTTCCCGATGACCGGGAACAGCCAATCAATGACAGGCAGAGTAGGAAGCGCGGGGAGAGGTTTGTTTACACAGACCTCTCCCCATTCTTCAGCTCCGTGACCCGATCGCGGGACACCAGCGGCGATCGGGTCCGCTGGTCCCGCGGCCGGGGTCACGAGCTCCCGACCGGGTCGCGAGCGCGCCCGTGCCATTTTGCCGCAGTATATCTGCATTAGGCGGTCGGGAATCGGTTAAAAGATGATTTGTGCATGTTACCATGGGTGGTTGTTTGTTGAATAGTGCCCTTTGTCTTACTCAAAAAGACCAGTCGAGCAGAACATGTTATGATTAGGTTTTTTCCACCCAGGGGCTAGGTACTGAAGCAATTACAAGTGTCGTGATTAAATACATGTTAAAACATGAACTGAACTGCTAGGTACACCATGTTCTGATCCCTACTTCATTTTAATTACAAAGTTATGCTATAGCACTATACGCTTCATAGCATGACTAAAGGATTTTTCTTGTTTACAATTCTGTGTGATCAAAGTTGGCCATATAGGATGGTGGAACATGTAACTAATTCAAACTTGAAGTCTAGAGACTTTCTTATAGCAACTATTGCAGAGTCTAACAGAGGGGGTGGCACATGAAATTAAGTTCCGGGCAGCATACAACACTCAATGCTGCCTTGGGGTTCCTTACACCATGTATGGGTACCCTTATTAGTAAAAAGTTTTTAATGAAAATATATCTTACACACTGCCTAAAAGTCATTTGGCACTCTACATCACAGAATAAGCTACTTTCCCGGTGAATGATTATTAAACGTAGAAAATCAACCCACCCAACTTGTCCTTAACTTGCCTTGAACTCAGTCTACCGTAGCTGATGTGTTATCAATGATTCATGTGTTACTTATGTTTATTAATGAGTCAATCTGTACTTAATATTTTCAATAACAATATTGGAAACTTTTGAATCAAATGTTATCTTGTGGGCATCTGACAACCCAAGATCAATGATGCGTTCTTTCACTACAGTTTGTCTATCCCCCCCAAAAAGGGCTAATTTTATAACAATCGTTTTCTATAGTCTAGAACAGATTTTTTTCGCCACTTGGTTGTCAGCACAATGGAAAAGAATTGCAGATTGGTCGTTATACATGCTTGTCAGTTTTTATCGATGTCTGTTAGGGAGATTGATCCTCTCTATCTGTCCTGTTTTCCATTATCATTAAAAGTGAAATAAAAAAAAATAAAAACAAAAAAAATGTGGGTTGTCCCCAGAAAAGTAATAAAGGGGAAATCTTCCAATGGGGACACTAGTTCTGGTGACCTGGAGGTCCCCAAGGAATTCCCTTAACTTGCTGTGATTTCCTCTCACTTCCTGTTTGGCTATGGGACAGGAAGTGAAAGGAAATCTCTGCAATGGGACACAGATGGCGAAAAAAAAAATCTGACAGAGGTTATAACCCTCCCTTACTCTATCGAGGAAAAAAAAAGTTTTATCTATATTTCTACTTTAAAAGAACCCCACCCAAAATGAATCTACAGGCTACAGAGTCTAGTAGAAAGCCATGGCTGCCTTTTCCAGCATGCAAGCAACCAGAAAATGGCTTATTATTATTTTTTTTATTATTATTATTCCTAGACAACCTGATTACCAATATGGGGTCCAAATGAAAAGTTTTATACAAGCTATACTCAATTCCTGGGGTATGCCAAAGAGACAAAGGATGAATACATTCATGACCAATTAAGCCACAAAAGCTATTTTATAGGACCTCTAGGATTTGATATCCCAATACAAATAATGCAAGTTCATTTTTTTTTAAGTGCACCTGCACTTAATGTTTTCTCTCATTCCTCCCAAAAAATTTTCACAAATACCTGATGATGCTGCCAGTTAAATTGATTATAAACGATTACTTTGTAAAACAACCCATTGAGTTAAAAATTGAACTGAAAGGCAAAGATTTGTGTATAGATATAAAAAAAAAAAAAAAAAAAAAAAAAACATTATAAATACATTTTTTTTACCCCTTTTTTATACGTGATCACATACCCTCTGTTTTTAGGTGCATAAGAGTTGGGAGGGAGGAGGAAGGCGGGGCGTGTCAGGATAAGTCTGATCATTGTAGGAGAGCAGGCTGAGTTCCCAGCACAACTAGGGAACTGACCACGGTGAGCTCTCCTGCCTAGTGTGATCAATTTTTTAACAGGAAAGCAGAGCGACTGTCAGGAACACCAGGGCTTGCACACAAAGGAAACAATACAAGTACATGGTACAGAAGGCACATATTAGGAATTTGAAATTCTGTGGTGGTGTAGCAATGATGCTGCACTGCTCCTTTCTCATATACTTGTAAGCTGTGCCTGCTTGCACCACAATAGAATGAGAAGATGTTGCGGGGGGGGGGGCGTGGCTCTCAGCATTGTCCCCGTCACAATTCTGTAGCTTGTCAATCAGCACCTGGCATAACCTAGTCCTGCCCACTAATTTCTGGATTGAATGGGGTACCAACCTGTGACAAAGTTCTTACCGCTTGTTGACAATCAGGCAGCTACTTCCTGGAAAGGAAGATGGCACGGGCGTGTGCAGGCCAAGCCCTGTTATGGGAGACGGGCGATTACATCACTCTGTGCAAACACAGAGAGAACGTGCACGATTGCACATCAAGCCTCATTTTGAAAACGAGGCTGACTCCTATGGTGTTGCATCAACAGACTTCCTCAAAAAGAAGAAGAACAAGGATATTCAAGTCTCGTTTTGAAATGTCAACAGGGGCGGTGATATGTGAAAAATATATAATGGTATTCGCGTTATTAAAACGTACTTAAAATGAAAGGTGGTCTAATTAAAAATCTACTAAGACAATAACAATATAAATAATAAAATTAGAAACAAATAAAAACGGCCACTGAATGCGACAATAACATAATAAAATTAATATCTAACCAATAACTTAACGATTCAAAGGGAGAAGAAATAGCTTAAAAAAGAAAGGAAAAAAGAGGAATGGTATTATATAAATATATAACGACTAACATCTATGTTTGAAGTGATAAGCATGAGCGCTAGACTAGGCTACGCCTTATTAATGAAAGCAATAATGTCACACTCTACAGTCATACCTGACGGAGAGTGGGACTGCAATTCATATAGCCAGAAAGTTTCCAGACGAGAAACCCTCCTGGTGGAGCGCCCCTCTAAGGAGGGATGAATTTATCTATAATTAAAAACTCAGTACCTTTCGAGTCGTGATTATGATGTTGGCGATGGGTACACTATGGTTAGTAATGCCCTTCTTAATATTGGCTATGTGTTTGTTTACTCACTGAAAAAGAATGAATAGTTCTTTGTTTTTCACATTAGTACCGTGTTCATTTCGTAGGCACATTTCACTTATTAGCGCTGCACCTATTTTTTCCATTCATTACACAATTTGTTCATTGTTGTGCTGGCTGCTATATTATTTTGTACTAGCACAGTATTTTTTCCTTTTTTCGATGCTCTGTACAAAACTGCTGCAGAAAGCAGGTAAGTATAACATGTTTGTTATTTGAAAAATAAAATATAAAGTGTCTTTAATATTACTTTAATCTGATACGAGTTAATATCAGATGATGGTTCATTAATTGTACCTTCTGCGGAAGGTTAAGGTTGGCAGAGTGCTTTGAGCCCTAAGCAAACTACAGTACTTAAGCAATTATAGAGTACATAGAGTTCTTGTGGGATAACAATTATAAATGGAGCATCCCTCCTTTCCTGGGAAGAATAGGAATGTGGACACCATCCCAAACATGTAGTTATTAGTATATTGCAATTATTCAGATACTATGATTAATCTTCTAGAAGAAAAAAAATGTTTAAGCCACTTGTGGTTTATTTGTGTCAGTTAAAAAAAAGAGTTGTGTAGCAAAATATTTAGTACTAGTCTATCTAAAGAGATATTTACTAGCAGTTAGTACAGGAACCTTTTCTGAAGTCGGAGCGACATCAGTAGTGTACATTAAGACGGCTCTCATTGACTATAATGTAATTCCTAATGTCAAGCGACTTGGGGCGACTTGAGGGCTGACAAGTCAGATCCCAAGTCGTTGTAGTGTGAACCGACACTTATGGTTTTATTTTTACATGGTGTGATTAAAATGTACAGTATATGCGTGTGTATACAGTGTAGAAGAGAATAAAACAAACTGTTACATTCCAGTTATTTCCAGTAGATAAGGGCATAATAATGCACTAGTTTGGGCAAATATCTCCTTTTAGTGCAGAGGTTCCAAACACTTTTATAATTATAGACCCCCTATGGATTGCCAATATGCCCCCATACCCCCTTTATCAGATCAAAATCATCATCAAACAAGTCATTTTAGGTCTCAGTATGACTTCAAAAGATGTCAATATCTTGGTTTCATTAATTGGTAATTTGACACACTAAATTGATTTCTCCAGTCCTATATCCCCCTCATTTAGTTCCTATACAGCCATGGAGTATGGATCCCTCTGGTTAAGAACATGCCACATGGTGTGGTATTTTATTTCATATTGATCATTTTATAGGTGTTTTTCCTGATCATATGCTAGGTTTCATATGTTTTGTATTGATTTTTAACCACTTGCTTACTGGGCACTTAAACCCCCCTCCTGTCCAGACCAATTTTCAGCTTTCAGCGCTGATGCACTTTGAATGACAATTGCGCGGTCATGCAACACTGTACTCAAATGAAATTGAAAAAGACTGAATTTAAAAAAATATATATTATTTTTTAATATTTTGTCATAAAAATTTTCAAACAGGTAATTTTTCTCCTTCATTGATGATGAGTCGGCAGTGATGGGCACCGATAGGTGGCAGGGATGTGCACTGATGGGTGGCAATAATGGGCACTGATTGCTTACACTGATAGGCACCACTGGTGTGCATTGATAGGTGGCACTTTTGGGCATTGATAGGTGGCACTGTGGGCAATAACAGCTGGCAGGGGGTACTTATTGGCACAGATGAGGTGCCTGTGTTGCTTTCTCTTCGAGACCGATGTCCCTTTAAAATAAGCCGGTGATTGGCTTTTTTTTCTGCTCACGCTGTCAGCGTATGCAGAAACAAAAAACGATTACCAAGCTTTTGTTTAAATCATGTGATCAGCTGTCATTGGCTGACAGCTGATCACATGGTAAGGGGCCGGGACTCGGGTAAGGGGCTCTGATCTGTGATCACCCGAATCTCAGTGATCAGGTGATCACAGCGCGCTTGGAGCGTGCACAGGGGAGGACGTCCTATGACGGCCTCCCGGAAATTGAGGTCCGTTCTGTAGCCGTCATTCGGCTATGGCCCAGACCTCAAGTGGTTAAATTATTTTCAGTGGCCATCTGTATGACAGGCAACACAGTTGGTTCAGTAAAAATGAAGCTCAAGACAAGCACCTTAAAGTATAACAAAAGGCAGCTAATCGATTATGAAGTTAATCAATTACTTTTTTCATAATTGATTAATCGGCCAGCCTGATTAGTTGGTCTGCATACAGAATGCATTATTTGTGTACATATCAGGTATTACAGTGCAGCACACATACAGCTCAGTACACCGTCCATACCGTATCAGTAAGTGCCTGAGAACTTGTGAATGTGTGAGGAGCAATGTCTCGTGGGACATGTAGTCCTGGGCAAGAAGCGAGTGGTTCTAAAAGGCAGAAGTTTTCTTTACCTTGCTATTGGGGCACTTTATACTATACTTTGCAGCTTGCTATTGGGGCGATCTGAAGGCAGGAGGAGCCAGAAGTGTTGGTGGGGGACCCCAGAAGAGGAGGATCCAGGCTGCTCTGTGCAAAACCATTGCGCAGAGCAGGTAAGTAACATGTTTGTTGTTTTTAACTAAAAAAACAACAAGATTTTAAAAGACTCAGGGAAGATCAGCATCTGAACCCAGAGAAGGTGGAGGCTGTTAGACTGGAGGTAATATAAGGCATTACAATTACAGTAAAAGTAAACTTTTACCAGTATTGTGCATTATATTTAAAATTATTATATCCATGAAACAATAATAATAAAAAAAAGGCTCAGCTTTTAGTACTACTTTAATATAAAATATTTATATCTCCCTTCCACCCTTCATATAGCTTCATGTCTGACTCCTAGTTAAAATGCCCATATATCCTACTTCTGGGTGTATTTATTTATATATATATATATTTTAGAAGTAATATATATTATTACTTTCACTTCATTCTAAAAAAATAAAACCCCTTACAGTAGCGATTATCTGCTCTTTTTGTACTATAAAGGGCTAATTTTCGTTTTTTTTAATCCCATTATGACAGGTGATACAAATAAAAGCATGCTGCTGTTACTAAATGTCTTAGGCCTGGATCACACCTATGTGTTTCTTGGTGCTTTTTGCAGAAACACACTACAGTTCATTTAACATGGTTTCCTATGGGACACGTTCACATCTATGCTTTTTTCAGCTGCTGCGTATTTGGAAAGGATCAAGGATTTTTTTCAACGCTAAAACGGTGCTTTTTTGGTTCATTACGGTACTTCATTGGAGAAGCTGCACAAAAGCATGTAGTGCGTTTTTGCAGCAATTTGTGTTCTTTAATCTGTCCAATATCAAATTAGCCTAAAAAAAAGCAAAAACGCAAATCACAGCAAAATCTCATGCGCAAAAATCACAAGGTACAGCAAAAAGCACTGCAGAAACAGATCAAAAGCAAACTGCATAGGTGTGCACCGAGCCTTATGCTGGCCACATGGATCAATTTTCAGATGAGAATATTCATACGAAAAATCTTTGTACATTCGCTAAATGTAAGAATGTTGTTTGAAATTTTAACATGCTTTTAACATTCTGTTTTAAAATGAATGTAATTTCTGTACAAAAAATTCCTTTGATCAAGAATTTTTCATTATTTCTAAATTTTCCCGTCACTGTGGTTGAAAACAAACATCGATTTGACCCCACTAATGATTAGAAAATCGAACAAACCTTCTTAAAATTAAATTATTTTTGAAGGAAGACATTGTTTTGACCACTGCATAGAGATATTTAAGAATAAATTGCCTTTTTTTTTAACTTTACATATTAACTAAACTATACACCACACTTTTCTAAGGTTATTAACTGATTAATCAAAACAATATTCGGCCAACTAATCGATTATGAAAATAATTGTTAGTTGCAGCCCTGGTTTTGTATAGTGTGCAGAGGAATTAAAACACTTTTATTGCTATGTGTGCCCCTGTTAACGAAATTCACCATCTCCATTTGGCCCTTTAACCATTATCATTAAAAGTAAAGAAAATCCCAAATTTTGGGTTGTCCCCAAAAAAGTAATGGAGTGGAAACCTTCCAATGGGGACACTGGTGGGGGGCCCCAAGGAATTCCCTTAATTTGCAAGGATTTCCTCTCACTTCGCTACGGTACAGGAAGTGAAGCGAAGTTTACGCAATGGGACACAGATTGTGAAAAAAAAATCTGATAGGGGTTATAAACCTTCCTTACTCTATCCAATAACACACACCCACTTTTAATAAACCATTTACATTAGTTAACATTTATTAACAAACTTAGGATGGGACAGGAATAAGACATAGTAAGGATGGTCATAATAGTCTAAGCTTATCTGGTGACCTTAGCAAAGGGAAAAAAACTTTTCAGTGAAAGGGAATTTAAAAAGACACGCAGCCACTTCTGGACCACCCACAGAGCATATACGTCACTACTTTAACGTTAAATACCTTTGTTATGGCAGCAGATAGCTGCCATAACCTGGTATCTTTCTCCACAGCCTGCGGACCGCTTTACCATAAAAGAGGTCTCAGCGGCGGATTCGCTAAGAGATTACTTTTCAGTTGGCGGGAGAGATTCCCCCCTCTCCCGCCACATCCCGGTGGTCTCCGCCACTTACTGGAACTGTCGGCAGTGGCGGAAACGATCCAATCCCCGGGATGGATGGACAGGAAGTAGAGTTAGGGCACTCGACTCTATGCCCTTGGAGGACCGGAGCGACGTCAAACGTCACTTATGCCCTCCGGCCTTAAAGAGACTTTTTTTTGTATTGCTTTGATATGTAAATGTGAGATCTGAGGTCTTTTTGACCCCAGATTTCACATTAAAAGTAGGCCATGTCATGCTTTTTTTCGATTACAAGAGATTTTTACATTCAAAATAACTCAACACACAATGGCTGTGTGTTGAGTTATTTTGAGGGGACAGCAAATTTACACTTTTATACAAGCTGTACACTCACTACTTTACATTGTAGCAAAGTGTAATTTCTTCAGTGTTGTCACATGAAAATATATAATAAAATATTTACAAAAATGTGAGGGGTGTACTCACTTTTGTCAGATACTGTATATAATGTTTGGGGATTCTGAGTAATTTTCTAGCAAAAAAAAATTACAACAAGTGTCAGAAATAGGCTCGGCCCTTAAGTGGTTAACTGAAATTGGAAGAGAAGCGCTTTAATCTTCATTGTGGGCCACATCAGCATCATGGTTGCCTTCAAAGGGCCATTTGTATCTGGGGTGCACAACATACAGAGTGCAGGGTTCAGGGATGCACACTACGTACAGAGTGCAGGGTTCAGGAGATCATAGGCACTTCTGATAATTGGACGCTTTTGTTGCTGCATGCTGAGATTTTCTATGTTGCTGAGAAGAGGGGAACAGTAAACTAGTAAACCTAAAATCTGGGGTGCAGTTTTGGGAGAAAAAACAGTGAGATCTCCCCAGGCCTCTATACAGTGGTGGCTGGTGCTCGATAATTTGGGGGGGGGGGGGGGCGCCAACCACCAACCCCCAGGTGGGAGATGAGTCTGTCCCCACCCACCCTCCCCGGGAAAATGAATGCGGAGAATGCCCCCCCCCCTGCAAGGTGGACGGCCTCCTTACCTTTTCACTTTGATCTCCCCTCCCTCCCCTGTCCAAGCTGGGGAGTGCCACTGCAGGTGAGCCAATTCAGTGGCGGCTGGTGGGTCGGCGGGTCTTCTCCTCTGGCCATGCTCTCCGTTCTCCTCCTCCCTCCTCCTAGGCATCCAATAGGATCGCCTGGCATTTTTGCCAATCGGGAAACGGGTCTCATAACCGCTTCCCGGTTGGCCAGGAGGAGGATTAGTGTGAGAATAGTGAATATTCATTCACTGTTGTCACACAACTGGGGGGGCTTGGAGTGCAGTGCTCTGCCCCCTGAGCCCACCCTTTTTTGAAGCACCCCCCCATTGGAATTCATGGTCCGGCGTCCCTGTATGTAGATCAGGGGGTGGACGCATGGATAGGGGGGGCGTGCCCGTGCACCCTCTATGGACGGACCGCCACTGCTTCTATGTAGTCCATCTCTTCCTGCTGTCACCCCCCTATTAGTTACAAAGTGTGATGGGTCTTTTCACTAGCCAATAGGAAGGTGAGAAAGGCAGGAAGGGTTGGATTACACAGCACCCATAAGAGATCTGGGAGACTTTTCCTCAATTACAGCAACCCAGATTTTTTTTTATAGTTCTACACGTGCTGTGTGAAACCTTTAGAAAAAGTTTCTAAACAAATTTACCCTTGAATTGCATACATGTTCAAGAGCATAATAGTATCTTTATTGCTTCCACTACTAATTTGATTCTCTTTGTACCTCTAATTATTATTCTTCCACTGCTAATTAGGGATGGGCCCGGTGCTCGATTCGAACCCACGTTCGAATCGAGCACCGGGCGTTCGCTCGCTCGGCGAGCCCAGAACTATTTGGGCCGTTCGCATCACATTCGTGTGATGCGAGCGGCCCCGCAATGCATTGCAGCTGGCGCGGCCGGCGCAGTGCATTGCTGGCTGATGACTGGCCAAGCATGCACTGTGACCCCGCATGCTTGGCCAATCACAGCGCCGGAAACTCGGAGAGCAATAATTGGCTACAGGCAGGACGCCTGTAGCCAATTAAAGCTCAGGGGCTTTAGTACACGCCCCACCATTTAAAAGGCCGCCACGCCGTTGGCCCCGGTCACATGTGTCCCGGCTTTAGGAGAGAGCAGTCTGCTGATTCTGTCTTTGCTTGATTGCTATTTCTTTGCTAAACCATTGGCTATTTCTTTGCTAAACCATTGCTACCTGAGTCATTCATCATATTTTACCTATTGTGTCAGCAGCACCCATAGGACTTCTAGTGTGTTAGTGGCAGCACACAGAGCTCCTATATTTTCTTCTCAGCAGCACCCATAGGACTTCTAGTGTGTTAGTGGCATCACACAGAGCTCCTATATTTTCTTCTCAGCAGCACACATATACTACCTATTGTGTCAGCACTCAGCAGCACCCATAGGACTTCTAGTGTGTTAGTGGCAGCACACAGAGCTCCTATATTTTCTTGACAGCAGCACACATTTTACCTATTGTGTCAGCAGCACCCATAGGACTTCTAGTGTGTTAGTGGCAGCACACAGAGCTCCTATAGTTTCTTCTCAGCAGCACCCATAGGACTTCTAGTGTGTTAGTGGCAGCACACAGAGCTCCTATATTTTCTTCTCAGCAGCACCCATAGGACTTCTAGTGTGTTAGTGGCAGCACACAGAGCTCCTATATTTTCTTCTCAGCAGCACCCATAGGACTTCTAGTGTGTTAGTGGCAGCACACAGAGCTCCTATATTTTCTTCTCAGCAGCACACATATACTACCTATTGTGTCAGCACTCAGCAGCACCCATAGGACTTCTAGTGTGTTAGTGGCAGCACACAGAGCTCCTATATTTTCTTGACAACAGCACACATATTTTACCTATTGTGTCAGCAGCACCCATAGGACTTCTAGTGTGTTAGTGGCAGCACACAGAGCTCCTATATTTTCTTCTCAGCAGCACCCATAGGACTTCTAGTGTGTTAGTGGCAGGCAGCACACAGAGCTCCTATATTTTCTTGACAGCAGCACACATATTTTACCTATTGTGTCAGCAGCACCCATAGGACTTCTAGTGTGTTAGTGGCAGCACACAGAGCTCCTATATTTTCTTCTCAGCAGCACCCATAGAACTTCTAGTGTGTTAGTGGCATCACACAGAGCTCCTATATTTTCTTCTCAGCAGCACACATATACTACCTATTGTGTCAGCAGCACCCATAGGACTTCTAGTGTGTTAGTGGCAGCACACAGAGCTCCTATATTTTCTTGACAGCAGCACACATATACTACCTATTGTGTCAGCAGCACCCATAGGACTTCTAGTGTGTTAGTGGCAGCACACAGAGCTCCTATATTTTCTTCTAAGCAGCACCCATAGGACTTCTAGTGTGTTAGTGGCATCACACAGAGCTCCTATATTTTCTTCTCAGCAGCACCCATAGGACTTCTAGTGTGTTAGTGGCAGCACACAGAGCTCCTATATTTTCTTCTCAGCAGCACCCATAGGACTTCTAGTGTGTTAGTGGCAGGCAGCACACAGAGCTCCTATATTTTCTTGACAGCAGCACACATATTTTACCTATTGTGTCAGCAGCACCCATAGGACTTCTAGTGTGTTAGTGGCATCACACAGAGCTCCTATATTTTTCTTCTCAGCAGCACACATATACTACCTATTGTGTCAGCAGCACCCATAGGACTTCTAGTGTGTTAGTGGCAGCACACAGAGCTCCTATATTTTCTTCTCAGCAGCACACATATACTACCTATTGTGTCAGCAGCACCCATAGGACTTCTAGTGTGTTAGTGGCAGCACACAGAGCTCCTATATTTTCTTGACAGCAGCACACATATAGTACCTATAGTGTCTTTGTGTCAGCAGCACCCATAGGACTTATAGTGTGTTTGTGGCAGCACACATAGCTCCTATATTTTCTTGTCAGCAGCACACATAGTACCTATAGTGTGTTAGTGTCAGCACCCATAGGACCTACAGTGTGTTGTGAGCACACATAGGAGCTCTATTTTTTATACTATATACACTACCGAATACAATGGCTGGAAGACCGCCAAGGAGAGGCAGAGCGTGCCGAGGCAAGAACACAGGGCAGGCAGGCTCTGTTTCTAGAGACAACAGTGCTGGCCGTGGACGTGGTCATGCATCGTCATCAGCACGTGGCCATGGGACACGCTTGTCTTTGTTTTCGGCAGCTGGACATGTGGAGCCGCATCATGCCGAAGGCTTGGTAGAATGGATGACCAAGCCCTCCTCATCCTCTCTCACCCAGAGGGTACTGGCAGAGCAGCTGCCAACGCGTACTCAATGGCATCATCAGCCACCCCTTCCCTAGACCCACCATGTCCTCCTGAGTAGTTCCCCGAACTGTTTGAGCACAGTGTTGGGTACATGCTCCAGGAGGATGCCCAACGATTCAAAGGCTCGGATGATGATACCCAGCTTGAGGAAGGCAGTAGTGTGCGCGCAGAGAGAGGGGATGCTGAAGGACAGCAATCTGGCAGTACTGTTCCACCAGCTGCAGCTTACTGCCAGGTTTGCTCTAGTGGTGAAGAGGGAGGGGATGATGAGGTCACTGACTCCACATGGGTGCCTGAAGGGAGAAAGGAGGAGGAGGATGCGGCGTCACATGTCCAACGAGGCAGGATGCCCCCTGGAGGCCAGCTAGAGGCCAGCACAGCAACTGTACCACACCGCAGAGCTCCGCCTGTGCAGGGCGCTGCCTCTGCACGTTATCACAAAAGTTCTTTGGTGTGGGCCTTTTTTGAGACGACTGCATCAGATCGCACCACTGCTATTTGCAATATTTGTCTCAAGCGTATCTCGCGTGGCCAAAACATCAGCCGCTTGGGCACCACAAGCATGAGCAGACATATGTCGACCTGCCATGCAGCTCGTTGGCAAGCACACATAAAAGACCCACACCAAAGAACAAAGCGGACCTCTCCTTGCTCCTCATCAGCTGGGATCTCCATCCCCACTATATCTTCAGTCCTCTCTGAAAGCTGCTCTGAGAGGACTGAAGGTGTAGAATTAGGTGTGTCACAACCAAGTACTTGCAGTACACCGACGTCCGATTGTAGCAGGCAAATTTCCCTGCCCCAGCTGCTGGACCGTCGAAAGAAGTATACTCCCAGCCATCCACATGCCCAGCGGTTGAATGCTAGCTTGGCTAGCTTGGCTAAATTGCTAGCACTTCAACTGCTGCCTTTTCAGTTGGTAGACTCGGCCCCCTTCCGTGAGTTTGTTCAATGTGCGGTTCCTCAGTGGCAGGTTCCCAAACGCCACTTTTTCTCACGGAAGGTGATTCCGTCTCTCTACCGGCATGTGGAAGGCAATGTCCATGCCTCGCTGGACAGGGCGGTCAGCGGTAAGGTGCATATTACCACTGACTCATGGTCCAGCAGGCATGGACAGGGACGTTATCTTTCTTTCACGGCCCATTGGGTCACTCTATTGGCAGCTGGGAGGGATGCAGGACACGGTGCAGTAGTGTTGGAGGTTGTTCCGCCACCACGCCTCCAAAATGCTACTACTGGTTGTGACACACCTCTCTCCTCCACCCCCTCTTCTTCTTCCTCCAGTGCTCTGTCCTCGGAACCAGCGGTGCTCCGTAGGCGTACAAGGGGCTACGCGAGTACGCAGGCAAAAAGATGCCATGCCGTGCTTGCGCTGGTGTGTTTGGGGGACAGGAGCCACACTGGGCCAGAGGTTCTGGCAGCTCTGCAGGGGCAGGCCGAGAGGTGGTTGACGCCACGCCAGCTTAAGCCAGGAATGGTCGTTTCTGACAATAGCACCAACCTCCTCTCCGCCCTGCGACAGGGGCAGCTCACCCATGTGCCCTGTATGGCTCACGTCCTCAACCTGGTGGTGCAGCGGTTCTTGGGCAGGTACCCAGGCTTACAGGATGTCCTGAGGCAGGCCAGGAAAGTCTGTGTGCATTTCCGCCGATCTTATAATGCCAGTGCTCAGCTGACTGAGCTGCAAAAGGAGCTGAACCTGCCCAAGAACCGCCTAATATGTGACATGCCCACCAGGTGGAACTCAACGTTGGCCATGCTGCAGCGACTGCACACGCAGCAGAGGGCCATCAATGAGTACCTTTGCGACTACGGCACCAGGACAGGGTCAGGGGAGCTTGGCTTTTTTTCCCCACGCCAGTGGAGCATGATCAGGGATGCATGCACTGTCCTCTCACCATTTGAGGAGGCCACGAGGATGGTGAGCAGTGACAGTGCATGCTTTAGTGACACTGTACCTCTTGTCCACCTGTTGGAGCATACGCTGCGTGGGATAATGGACAGGGCACTTGAGGCAGAACAGAGGCAGGAAGAGGAGGACTTCCTTGCCTCTCAAGGCCCCCTTTATCCAGACAGTGTTCCTTCTGTCCCACCCATCACACAGGAGGAGGATGAGGAGGAGGAGGATTGTGTGAGCATGGAGGTGGAGCCTGGCACTCAGCTTCAGCAGCAGCAGTCTTTTAGGGATGATGTACAGTCCCAACAAACCAGTGGACTTGTACGTGGCTGGGAGGAGGTGGCTGGCGATCATGTCATCCTCAGTGACCCAGAAGACTCCGGATCGAATGCCTCAGCTAACCTACATAGCATGGCCTCCCTGATCCTGCAAAGCCTACGGAAGGATCCTCGTGTTCTTCGGATCAAGGAGAGGGACCATTACTGGCTGGCCACTCTCCTTGATCCACGGTACAAGGGTAAGGTTGCGGACCTTATCTTGCGGTCGCAGAGGGAGCAGAGGATGAGACATCTCAGGGAGGCCTTGCAGAAAGGTCTGTGCAACACGTTCCCAGAAACTGGGAGGTTACAAACTCCTGGTCCTGGACGACGAGTTGCTGAGGCTTCGGTCAGTAGCAGAAGGAGCGGTGGGGAAGGTGGACGTCTGACCGATGCGTTCAGACAATTTTTTAGTCCGCAGCCCCAAGGTATGATCGGTTCCAGCAACCATCGCCAGCGTTTGATATACATGGTGCAGGAATACCTAGGGGCAAGGTCAGACTTGGACACCTTTCCCACCGAAAATCCTCTGGCTTACTGGGTCCTGAGGATGGATCACTGGCCAGAGCTTGCACAGTATGCAATTGAGCTACTGGCCTGTCCTGCATCCAGCGTTCTTTCCGAACGCACATTCAGTGCTGCTGGAGGATTTGTCACCGATCATAGGGTGCGCCTGTCCACCGACTCGGTTGATCGACTGACCTTCATAAAAATGAATCAGTCTTGGATCACCACCAGCTACCAGGCACCTGAAGCGGATATAACTGAATAATTTATAATGTCACATCCCTTCAAGACTGCCTATGCTGATGCTGAGTGACTGTCCTGTTATGTTCACTGACTATCCTCTTCCTCCTCCTCAATGATCCATGCCACCACACCAGTGCCTAAGGCACAATTTTTCAGCCCCTGTATAACAGGGGCGTATACTTAAAATTTTTTAAAAAAAAAATGCTTCGCAACAGGTGTGACTGCTGTGCTCCAAGTACAGTATCTGTGAGGGGTTGCAGTGTTGTGGCACCAGCACCAATGCCTAAGGCACAATTTTTCAGCCCCTGTATAACAGGGGCGTGTAATTACAATTTTTTAAAAAGATGCTTCGCAACAGGTGTGACTGCTGTGCTCCAAGTACAGTATCTGTGAGGGGTTGCAGTGTTGTGGCACCAGCACCAGTGCCTAAGGCACAATTTTTCAGCCCCTGTTGGGGCGTGTAATTACAATTTTTAGGCAATGCTTTGCAACAGGTCTCATTGCTGTGCTAAGAGTACAGTATCTGTGAGGGGTTGCAGTGTTGTGGCACCAGCACCAATGCCTAAGGCACAATTTTTCAGCCCCTGTTTAACAGTGGCGTGTAATTACAAATCTTGATCTAATAGTTCACAGCAGGGCCCATTCCTGCTCCCACCAAGAGTAACTATGAGGGCCTACAGTCTTGTGGCAACACCGTCCACCACCACCACCACCACCAAAGGCCCAATTTTTCTGCCCTGTTCAACAGGTGCATGCAATTACAAATCTTGATCTAATAACTCACAGCAGGGCCCATTCCTGCACCCACCAAGAGTAACTGTGAGGGCTTACAGTCTTGTGGCAACACCGTCCACCACCACCACCACCACCAAAGGCCCAATTTTTCTGCCCTGTTCAACAGGTGCATGCAATTACAAATCTTGATCTAATAACTCACAGCAGGGCCCATTCCTGCACCCACCAAGAGTAACTGTGAGGGCTTACAGTCTTGTGGCAACACCGTCCACCACCACCACCACCACCACCAAAGGCCCAATTTTTCTGCCCTGTTCAACATGTGCATGCAATTACAAATCTTGATCTAATAACTCACAGCAGGGCCCATTCCTGCACCCACCAAGAGTAACTGTGAGGGCTTACAGTCTTGTGGCAACACTGTCCACCACCACCAAAGGCCCAATTTTTCTGCCCGGTTCAACAGGTGCATGCAAGTACAAATATTGATCTATTAACTCACAGCAGGGCCCATTCCTGTGCCCACCATCTAATAGGGCAAATTTCTGCAGAGTATATACGGCAGGCCCCTACTTTCAAACATCCAACTTACAAACGACTCCTACTTGCAAACGGAAAGAGAAAACAGGAAGTGAGAGGAAATCTACCCCTAGGAAGGGAAATTCGATCCTGTTAGATTTAATTTGGGAAAAAAGGTATCTCCTCTCTACTGATGCTTTATCACCAATCCTTGTTTCAATTAAAACCCCACTTTTCCAAAAACATTTGTCATTGGGACGGAAAGTGAGGTGAAATGTTCTGAACAGATGTGCAAAGACAGCAAATGTTACAGGGGTGATAACCCCTCCCTATGTTCTCCAAAAAGCTTAAAAATAGATTTTTTTGGGATGGAGCTACACTTCATAATGTACCTGTTCAGATTCTACTTAAGAACAAACCTACAGTCCGTGTCTTGTTTGCACCACCTATATACTGCTGTTCAGAGTATATAGGGTTGTAGGTATAGGGTTTTATTTTGGGTGCGGGGTCCCCCTTAATATCCATACAAGACCCAAAGGGGCTGGGGTGGGGGGGGGGGGTGATGGGATTTTTCTCAAGGATTTTCAGCCATATGGCGGCCAGGACAAGACATGACATTAAAGCGGCAAGTGGTTTTAAATGGCTTATTTTTTTCCTTTACAAATGTCATTTTGTGCAGGGACAGTTCTAAACACGGGAAACACATGCTACTTCACAGGCATACTTTAGACACCCCCCAGGTACGATATTTAAAGGAAAATTTCACTTTTTTTTTTTCACTTTATGCATCATTAAAATGACTGTTCCCGAAAAAACTTTAGTTTTTAAAAGTTCTTTTTGCATTGATATATGTCCCCTGGGGCAGGACCCGGGTCCCCAAACCTGTTTTATGACATTAACATGCATATTGGCCGTTGTAATTAGCAATTTTGATTTCAAACGTTCGCGTCCATTATAATGAATAGGGTTCGAAAATTTGCGCGAACTTTCGGTCCGTTCGAAGGTTCTGGTGCGAACCGAATCCGGGGGTGTTCGGCTCATCCCTACTGCTAATACTCTTTAGATTATGCCAAGTGGCACTTAAATCTCCATAGTGTGTAGAGTGCATTCATAGCCAGAAACAATCGATAAATATAGTGTGGATCCCATTGGCGATAACAGTTACAGGCAGCTGTAAAATAGAACGCAATTCCTGGAATCTGTATGCAGCAGTGATTATATTCTCACAGCTAGTTCCTAGACAGAATTCCCTTTGGAGAAGAGCCAAAACTATCAGCAAACAGAGCAGCTTGGAAGAAAGCCATCTTACCATTCCCAGCTGAATCAGATTTTACACACTGTGCTTTCAGTCATTCTACAACCTTGTTACAGCACGTTAGTTAGACTTATCCTAGATGGTCATTTTTACTGATAGAATGAAATCTTTGTCAGTTCTTTTTTAAGTAGGGAAGGGACAAAAATGTATCTCCAATTAGTGTTTAAGCTCGTTTCAATAAGGTATTATATTCAAAGAGAAGGGTCTTTATAAAATGTCTCTCTAATGAGGGTTTCAACTCTTTTCAATAAGGTTTTTAATGCAAAGAAAAGGTAAGTAACTTTCTAAAAGGTTTGTAAATCATTAAAAATGTTAATGACATTGCATTCACGTACGTAAGCATGTATATACACACACAGCTGCAAGAAAAAGTATATGAACCCCTTGGACAGGTTCTCTGCCATAAACTGTCATCTGATCTTGGGTATATAGGAGGAGTAGAACAAGGGGATTATGACGGTGCCAAATAAATGTTTGTCAACAATTCAATGCATTTTTCAAAAAAAATTATTTTTATTAGAAGATATTATTAAAAGAATTTTTTAACAAATTTCAAATTCTGTAATTTTTGGTATGAAAATAGTGCTCTAAGCCCCCTGTAACAACATACAGTCAATAATAGTATAAGGAGTTTACAGTAAAGGTATGCATATCAATTTCTGAATACATTCAATAAGTGGGTTTAATACAACCAAAAGTACAGATCAGCATAGGACTCAATTGATGATGCAGGCCATGGGTTTGCCGACATTTTTCGCCATTATGATGGCTTCTTCAGGGTAGGCTAGTCAGTTAGTTTATCTAAATATGAAACAGTAAGTACATATGAGTTTGTTTGAAACAATGTACTTCACTGTTTTCACATGTCGGCAAACCCATGGCCTGCATCATCAATTGAGTCCTATGCTGATCTGGACTTTTGGTTGTATTGAACCCACTTATTGAATGTATTCAGAAATTGATATGCATACCTTTACTGTAAACTCCTTATACTATTATTGACTGTATGTTGTTACAGGGGGCTTAGAGCACTATTTTCATACCAAAAATTACAGAATTTGAAATTTGTTAAAAAATTATTTTAATAATATCTTCTAAAAAAAATCATTTTTTTTGAAAAATGCATTGAATTGTTGACAAACATTTATTTGGCACCGTCATAATCCCCTTGTTCTACTCCTCCTATATACCCATATTATTATACTGGGATGAGGTGCTGTATAACGTTCTGGACCCTCTCAACCATCTTTCGCACTTTGTCATCTGATCTTGTACACTGATCCTCATCTAAGTGACAGCAATAGACAAACACGATGTGCTTAACCGCTTCAGCCCCGGAAGATTTGGCTGCTGAATGACCAGGCCATTTTTTGCGATTCAGCACTTTGACAATTGCGCGGTCGTGCGATGTTACACCCAAACAAAATTGACGTCCTTTTCCCACAAATAGAGCTTTCTTTTGGTGGTATTTGATCATCTCTACGGTTTTAATTTTTTGCACTATAAACAAAAAAAGAGCTACAATTTGAAAAAAAAAAAAAAAAAACACACAATATTTTGTACTTTTTCCTATAATAAATATCCCCATTTTTTTTTTCCCCAAAAATCCAAATTTTTCTCAGTTTAGGTCGATATTTTTTTTACATATTTTTGGAAAAAATAAATAAATAAATAATAAATCGCAATAAGCTTATATTGATTGGTTTGCGCAAAAGTTATAGCGACTACAAAATAGGGGATAGATTTATAGCATTTTTATTATTATTATTTTTTTTACTAGTAATGGTGCCGATCTGCGATTTTTATCTTGACACATTTTTGGGACCATTGGAATTTATACAGCGATCAGTGCTATAAAAATGCACTGATTACTGTAAAAATGTCACTGGCAGGGAAGGGGTTAACACTAGGGGTGATCAAGGGGTTAACTGTGTTCCCCCACTGTGTGTTCTAACTGAAGGTGGGGATGGGACTGTCTAGGGGAGATGACAGACATACTTTGTATGAACACACGATCTGTCTCTTCTCCCCTCAGAGAACCGGGATCTGTGTGTTTACACACACAGTTTCTGGTTTTCACTGTGTCACGAGCGATCGCAGGAGCCCGGCGGTAATCATAGCGCCCGCCGGGCACTCGCATCGGCTCGGGGGGCAAGCAGCGCGTGCCCCTAGTGGCCACAGGGCAAAGCAATGTAACGTAACGTTGTTTCGCCCAGCCTTGCCATTCTGCCACAGCAAAACTGCGGCGGCTGGTCGGCAAGTGGTTAAGCTGAAAACACACAAACAATTCTAATTTCTCATGTTATCATCGAACGCACCAATTAGGCATTCACAATGCTGGAGGAAAAAGAAAAATAACCCCATAGACTAATTATATCAACGAAAGCCAACTGGAGTCAGTAGCTTGCACACCTAGAGTCCAATTAATGGAATGAGTTTGGAGATGTGGTTTAGAACTACTTTGAAAGATAAATTACAATCAAACATTTTAGGATTGCTTTTCCTAAGAAAAATCATGTGAACCCTTCCTGGCAAAAAGGAGCTCTCTGAAGATATATACACTATATTACCAAAAGTATTGGGATGCCTGCTTTTACACGCTGATGGATGCCTAAACACAAGCAGAAAGGGCCCAGCTTGCCAAAATCAAATTACAGACTGGCTTCAGAAAAAAAATAAAAAAAATTAAATCTGCCTTTTGGAGTGGCCCAGTCGGAGACCAGACCTTACCCCCATAGAGATGCTGTAGAATGACCTCAACAAAGCCGTTCACACCAGACATTCTACAAATGTGTCGGAGCTAAAGCAGTTTTGTATAGAGGAATGGTCAAAAAATTTCTCCTCAATGTTAGTCTGATCCAGAGCTACCAAAAGTGCCTGCTTGAAGTCATTGCTTGCAAAGGCGGTTCAACTAGGCTATTAACACATAGGGTTCACTTACTTTTTCCTCCAGCACTGGGTATGTTCAATAAAGACATGAGAAATTAGGATTATTTTGTGTTATCAGCTTAAGCCTGGTACACTTTATCAGTTTGTTTTCGTTCAACCCAGAGGGCTGAACAAAAGAAAAACTGCTTGGGAGCTCTGACATTAGTACAGCGATCTCGCCACTGAGCTATTGTGTTCTGACAGGGGAACTGCCCCCCCCCAGAATACAACGGTCAGCTGTCAGCACGAATTGGATGCTGATTTTCCAATGGCCAGCTTCTGTTGGACAGGCTGGTGTATACACAGGCCAAATGTCAGCTGGTTTCTGTTGAACCAGCTAATATCGGAGCGATACTTGGCCCGTGTGTACCAGGCTTTAAGCACATTGTGTTAGATGAGGATCAAATCACATTTTATTGCAAATTACTGCAGAAAAACAGTTGAGTCCATGGGATTCACATATTTGTTTGTGCCACTGTATATGTTTAATCGCGGATTAACAATAGCACTGATCTGCTGCTGAAATTGGAGGCTGCACAGAGCTTCAGCAGCTTGTTCTGAGCCTCTCTATGAGGAGGAAGTGCTGTGACATTAGGTTTTCACTCTTTACGTCACTACCCTTCCAGTGTAAACACAATGTGAAAGCTGTCCCAGTGCTGATTTAAACCAATGGCCAGGACTTATGCCGCGTACACACAACGGAATTCCGCTCAAGCTGTGTTGCCTACACACGATCACACCAAATTCCGACGGTCAATAACACAGCGGCATAAAACACGTTCGACAGCACTATAAAAGGGAAGTTTAATGCTTCCTAGCATGCGTCGAATTGTTTCCGAGCATGCATCGGAATTTTGCGTGTCGGAATTGCATACACACAATCGGAAAATCCGATAGAAAGGTTTTCCGTCGGAAAAATTGAGAACAGGTTCTCAATCCAAAGTCCGTGGGAAATTCCGACAGAAAAAGATCGTTGGGCATACACACGGACGGAAAATCCAATGAAAAGCTCCCATCGGACTGTTTTCATCGGAAATTCCGACCGTGTGTACGCCGCATTAGGTGGTCAAACGTGTTCTTGTTGGAGACACGTGCCATCACTTTCTGTCCTGACAAGTACTGAGGAGAATTCTAACCAAATAGAGGGCAACTAGATGGTAATAAAATTGGAGCCCTAAACCTTTCTCTGTCTTAACCAAAATAAAAATAAAAAAATGTTTTTGGCTTGAGTTGGGTTTTAACTATTGCATAGCGCAGAGAGGAAATTCAATATATATTAGGCAAAAATAAAAAACCTACAGTAGTCTGGCCTTGAACTGCTTAGCAATCCAAGGAAAGACCAGAGAACTGCAAAGTTGTGCCAGAAGGGCCATTAGTGCCTTGTGTCATACCTGCAATAAAACACGTTTACAGTCAGCAATCAAATGTCACTGAACTTGTGGTAATTCTTCTGAAAGGGCAGATAAAAAAAAGTAAAGGAGTGTATTATACATTGGCCTCTGGAAGGCCACTGGAGTTGTTTTGCTTACCAGTATGAAGACATGCTCCATCCATGCCGACTAGCATTGGCCGCATCTACCTTTGACACACTATATGAGTCATTATATGTGGTTAATACCATGGATGGCAATAGGGATTGATCTTTTTTTCATCCCTGCTTGACAGCTTCAATGTGGACTATAGTGGGCACTGTACATATCACTGGCCAAGCAGTGCAAGATTTAGACCTTGGGGGGCCTGGGGCACTTCAAGTTTAAAGGCCACTTAACATAGAAATTTAATTATATGACACAAAAAAAAAAAGTGAACTGAATGAATGATAAACCACATTTGTTCCAAAAATACATAAGTTTGGTTCCGAAGAGGACAGTATTTTTTTTTACTTAATTTTATTGACTGTAAGAATACACATTACACAGGTAATTGAAAATGGAACTGGCAAGTTATATATCACAGTTATGCATCACACTATCATATTTACAAAAAGTCTTTCTTCCTACACTTAGCTTCTGCAAAATCTTTCACTAACTCAAACTGTTTCATCTTGAGGACACTGCGATCGACAGCCAGTAGGCACAGAGCATTTAGTCTTTTTTGTTTTTCAAATAATTATTTTCAGTGCCAATTTGCTGAACGACCTTTCTCCTGAACAACTAGTGACCATCCCGCTCAAATATATTCCAATGCCCTGTACACACAATCAGATTTTCCGACAACAAATGTTGGATGTGAGCTTGTTGGTGGAAAGTCCGACCGTGTGTAAGCTCCGTCGAACATTTGTTGTCGGACTTTCCGCCTTCCGCCAACAAATGTTGGCCAACATGCTCTCATATTTTCCGCCACTGTTTTCCGATCGTGTGTACACAAGTCCGTCGGACAAAAGTCCAAAGTACAAACACGCATGCTCGGAATCACGCATCACTATTGAACTTCCTTTTTATCGGCTTGCCGTACGTCTTGTACGTCACTACGTTCATAATTGTTGGCCAACATTTGTGTGACCGTGTGTATGCAAGACAAGTTTGAGCCAACAACCTTCGAACAAAAATCAACGGTTTTGTTGTCGGAAAGTCCGATTATGTGTACGGGGCATAAGTTACATTAACATCTGCAAAGGTATCAGCAAGCCCTTCATCATGTAATAAAACTGCTTATTGAGATGGTGAGAGATATGACCGGAGTTTGGCAAAGGCTGCAAACTGGACAATTAGCTCAAAGAACACACTACTAAATTCTAGGAGGAAAATAAGTTTAATTTTTTTTTCTTATAAAGGAAGTCTGGGCCCCCCTCAGGGTAGGGAAGCCCAGGGCAATTGTCTCTTTTGCCACTTTATAAATCCAGCACTGTGCCCAAGTATTCTCAGCCAATAAGATAAATATCAAAGCAAATATTACACTTTGGAAGAACCTGGCTGATCCTATACTAATAAATGGTGCCATATTTCGGCTAGCTAGATGCATACTCCTAAACACCAATCTGTCGGAAATGCTTTATTAGGTCACATTGCAGGTATTTATGTATTTACAGTGCCAGTAATACTACAGAATGGTAATTTACAAAACACTGCATATATGTACGCATCCAAATGAATATAAGTGCTTCCAGTGTTTAGGTGTTGCTCCCTTATGCACAGCCTCTTACCAGAGAAAAGATTAGAGAGCACTTTGAAAAAAGTTGCCCATAGATGGTTCGTATCTTGGCCAGTTCAGCAGGGACCAGAAAAGATTCAAACAATGTATGGGCAGGCTGATTGTACCCAAGTTGATCGCTCGTCCAACTTGGATACAACTAGCCTGTCGGATTTTACATGCGATTATTGCTAGTGTTTATTAGAGCCGCTATCAGTAATCACTGTGTTCTCCCCCAGCCCCCCCACTTGGTGAACACGATGACTCTGCAGGAGGGATTTCCCCATGTGAACTAGTAGGAAGCTGCCCTTCTCATGGCAAGTTCAAAGCAACAGATAGTCTAATGCCCCGTACACACGGTCGGAATTTCCGATGGAAAATGTCCTATCGGACTATGTTGTCGGAAAATCCGACCGTGTGTGGGCACCATCGGACTTTTTCCGTCGGAATTTCCATCTGAAAAATTTGAGATCCTGCTCTTAAATTTTCCGACAACAAAGTCCGATCTGACTTTTTCCAATCGCGTGTAGCGAATTCCGACGGACAAAGTGCCACGCATGCTCAGATCAAATTACAAGACCAAAGCTATTGGCTACTAGCCTCTACGTAGTTCCGTCGTACGCAACAAACGTCACCACGTTCAGAATGATCGGATTTTCCGACAACTTTGTCCGACCGTGTGTATGCAACACCAGTGTCGGACAAAATCCATCAGAAAAAATCTGACGGATTTTGTGGTCGGAATTTCCGACCGTGTGTATGGGGCATAAGACTTTAGGAGACAGACTGCAAGTTTCTGTGAGACTATCTGGGATTCTGCTTTGACACTGTCAGGGAAGGGTCCACCTGCTGCTAACAAAGATAAGGCGTGTTGAAAGGAAGGCAACAACAGTCATAACATTTCTGCAGATGACAGCGAGAGTTTGTATGAAGATCCAGCGTCCTCTAACATCAACCATACTAGTGGTGCCATGGGCCAGATGATACAGGAAAGCCTTAGACCCCTTTCACACGAGGGCGTATTGCAGGCGCTATAGCGTTAGAAATAGCGCCTGCAATCCGCCCTCAAACTGCTGCTTCATTGTCTGCAGTGTGAAAGCCCGAGGGCTTTCACTCTGCAGCGGTGCATCACAAAAAGTCCTGCCAGCAGCTTCTTTGGAGCGGTGAAGGAGAGGTGAACTCACCGCTCCTCCACCGCTCCTCCAGCGCTGCTCCCCATTGAAATCAATGGGGCAGCGCTGTAATACCCCTGGCAAAACGCCGCTATTGCGGCATTTTGCCGGGGGTTTTAACCCTTTCTCGGCCACCAGCGGGGGGTAAAAGCGCCCCGCTAGCGGCCGAAATGCGCCGCAAATCCGACGCTATAGGCGGATCGGTGTGAAAGGGGTCTAAGTTCAGCATCCTTCATCAATAGAATTGCTGCTCACTGGACCAGCAGGGAATTCCCTGCTGGCCACATCAATTAGGGAGGACTTGCAGGACTCCCTGTATTGGCAGCTCCAATATGGACAGTCTTATCCACTTCATGGTCACAGCCAATTGGTGCAGCCTTCTCTTTCTGAGCTGCACTTTTAAACTCAGTGCAGCTCCAGATTTGCTACCAAAGCTATGTTATTTATAGCTAGTTGCCGTGCCTCTGGTGAGCTTTCCTGCTAGGCAGTCTGCATTGCTGTCCATTGATTCGGTGTACTCTGGCTTAATTTACTGGTTATCCTTGTCCGCTGCCTACCCTGACCTTCTGGCTTGTTCCTGATTATTTATGTCTGCTGCGTTCCCTGACCTCTGTCTAGTTCCTGGTTTTCTCCGTGTCTGCTGCCTGCCCTTAATTCTAGCTACTTCTTAGGTATCCATGTCTAGTGTCTATCCTGACCTCTGGTTATCTATATTTATAGCCTGCCCTGACCTTTAGACTGTTCTGGTGTCTTCTTGACTCATGGTCTGTAGTGCTTAAACTGGGTGAACCCAGGGGTCACAAGGTGGGGTCAGCAGGCAAGTCCAAACCCTCTTGAGGGGGTCCCTGGTGAATACCAGCTGGCTCTTAGACTCTGTGCTCTGGGAGATCCCAAATCACCTACACTCATGTGGGACTGCTATCCTCATATTTTGATTAATCCTGATCCAAGTCCCAGATCTTACCCATTCCTGTGTGAGCCTGATCTCCTTTTCCTGGTCTTACTTTTTCCAGTGTTATCCAGTGTGGATCCTGCATCCAGATATAATCTACTTCATGGTGCAGTTGCCTACCGAAGAAACGACTGTTAGCCTGAACTTTCCAAGTACACCAACTGCCTTTCCTTGGCTATCCCTTACAAAGCACATTCATGTGTTAGAATGGCCCAGTCAAAGTCTAGACTTAAATCAAATTGAGAATCTGTGGCAAGACTTGAAAATTGCTGTTCACAGATGCTCTCTATCCATTCTGATAGAGCTTCTGAATTTTGCAAAGAAGAATTGGCAAAAATGTCACTCTCTAGATTTGCAAAGCTGCCAGAAACTAGGGGTGATGGAAATGATCGGCTCATCGATGCATCACGATGCTGCCCTTCACGATTCGGCATAGATGCGGTATCCAGCATAATCTATTGTGCATGATGTCATTCTGGCTCCTCCCCCCCGCACAGCAACCCTGTTGATTATGTGAGGTGTGGATTGTAGCCATAAATTTGCTTTAAACTACCTTAGTATAGCATTTGTTCTTCTTATGGGAGATGGGGATTCCAAAAAAAAAAATATGGAGTTTAACATTTTATTCTAGTCTCATACTGTCCTTTTTCTGCTGCACCTGCCTTTGCAAATTCACCCTGCTCATTCTTCATTCATAATACTCCCACATCTTAACAATCTTTTAAATCTAGGAAGCCTGAATTGTAACCTTTAAATTCCATGACTCCACCTGTTCTGCACCTTGAAACCCTCATTAACTACAATGTAGCTCATAGTGCACCCTTGTACAGTCTTGTAGGCTCTTTGGGCAATATTTCAAGTAGGGCAACAAACTCTGCAGCTGCTATAAAACAATATTATAAATGTGCAGTTTCAATAGAGGTGTCAAATATCGTAGACTCCAAGAACAGCCACCTGTAATTGCTTTCAAAGAACTTCTATATAATACTGCTGATTTTTTCCAGTTTACACTGGCAGAAAGACCAATGAACTCAAGAACATTGTTGTTATTGCCTTCCATAAACAAGTGATGATGCTGCTATACAACGGTCTATATGTGAGATCACCATAAACAAAACCCTGTAACTCAAAAAGCAATATCACCTAGTTTCCACTTAAGTTACATACAAGGTTACAAATGGTCATATTTATGTTTCTTATATCAAATTTGAAGCATTACCTTGTGTCTGCCCAACAAATCAAATATTAGATATTTTCCCTGATGTTTCCATGTCAGCACACACATGGGTAGGCACTGCTCACCACCTGTACTAATAGGATCCTCACTCATAAATCAAAGTCCACTCTAAAGCCTAGTACACACAGACCGAATGTCGGGTGACATCGACCAGTTTAACAGAAACCGCCCAACATTTGGACCGTGTGTATTGCAGCCTGTCTGACAGAAGCCAGCCGATCGGGCATGACCGAAAAAGGTCTGCCGACCAGCTCCCGATCCACGTTCTGTATTCGGTGAACCCATTTACACTGTTTTTGCTTACCTCTCTAACCTCACTGTTGTTGCATTCTTTTCATAAACGTATTGTAAAATAAAGAGCACTTCACAACCTTCCTGGAATACAGGGTGGTACTGATCCCTATGTTGGATTCTCCCCTAAAGTGGCTTCCAAGTTGCACATGAAGCAAGAAATAGTTTTGCCTATGTTCCTAATTGGAGGCATTCAGGAAATTAGCCATTGAGATGTTGGCAGAACTCTGAGGTTGACGCTACAGCTGACATCAGATCTTCAGGTCATCTCTTCATCGTCCCAGCTTGAACAAATAACGGCTCTAAAGGATCAAGCAGAGTCATATGCCCCATACACACGAGTGGAAATTCTGCCAGGAAAAGTCCGATGTAAGCTTTCGGTCGGAAATTCCGACCGTGTGTAGGCTCCATCAGACTTTTGCTGGTGGAATTTCCGCCAACAAAAGATTAAGAGCAGGTTCCCTATTTTTCCGTCGGAAAAAGTTCCTATTGGAAATTCCGTTCGTCTGTATGCAATTACGACGCGCAAAAAAAACACGCATGCTCGGAAGCATTGAACTTCATTTTCTCGGCTCGTCGTAGTGTTGTACGTCACCGCGTTCTTGACGGTCGAAAGTTCTGAGAACTTGTGTGACCGTGTGTATGCAAGCCAAGCTTGAGCGGAATTCTGTCGGAAAAAACATCCAAGATTTTTCCAATGGAAATTTCGGTCGTGTGTACGGGGCATAATCCTTTTGGATAGCAAAGACCACTGTGTTAGCCTACAAGTTCAAGGGGTTGGCAGCGCTGGAGGGAGTAACAGTGAACTCCAATAGGAGTTTCTCAGCATCTTGGTCAGTAGCCTGTCAAGTCTCACCTAAAACAATCTTCAAGCAGCTACATGGTCTTCTATCCATACCCTTATTTCACACTATTGTGTGGAACCAGCAGCATTAACTACTGTTGATTTTGTCAAAAGATTATTGCTTCTGCCTCTATCTGTGGATAAAACCTTTCAGCATTCCCTCCCTGTGTGCTGACAATCATCCTTTCCCAATAAGCTGTATGGCAGCAAGACTTTTCCCAGTCATAGGGAACTAGTTATAGAACACCAGGCTTATGGTAGACTCAAATGTACGAGTATGCCCTGAATCACACTGGTGCAGCTTTGAATTCGCACTATTTCAAAGCCACAGGCCAGTGCGATTTGCACCTCTTATTTCATTGCGGCTTGTTTAACAGACGTTTATGCAAGTCGCAATGAGATCAGACAACAGTAGTACAGAAACCTTTTTCAAAGTCGCTGCGACATGAGTCACACAATTTGAATGGTTCCATTGCTGGAAATGGGGGTGCCACTTGTCATGCAATATGGAACTGTCAAATCGCATGACAAATCGCACTGGTGTGAACGAGGGCTAAGGATCCTATTAGTGCTGGGGGTGGGCAGGGACTACCCATATGTGTGTTGTCATGAAGCATGTCAGGAAAGGAAAACTGAGGTAAGTATTAAGATCAATGTTCTGTTTTTAGCTTGGAAAAGTCCATGTGGATAAAAAACAAAAACTGATCTGGTGTTGGAAGCATTTTTGCTCTGCTCCCATCCTACATTTATGTTTAAACCTAAAAGAACTCTGACTGGATGAGATGGAATGTGTTTAGTAAGCAGCATGGCAGCTGCTTGGTACGGGACCCAGAAGATAGCATTAATAACTGGTGTTGTGGTGCCTACTACAGTGGATCCCACAGGTATGGTGTGTACGCTCCATCGGACAAACTTTTTCGGTTTTCAACGGACAATGTTGGCTGTGCAAACAGACAAACTTTCCGGCAACAAAAGTCCTATGGTGCAAAATCCTATCGTTTGTACACAAGTCCATAGGACTTTAGTCCAAAGTACAAACACGCATGCTCAGAACCAATGCATAAGATCAGACAACAATACTGAAGTTGTCAAAGGGTGGCAGTAAAGACCTGAAAAACACGTGATTTGGTGAAAGTTGGCTGAAAAAGTCCTGCTGTGTGTATGCATAACAAGTTTGCGGCCAACGCCCTTTGGACAGAAATCACGGAAAAGTTTGTTTGAAGTCTGATCGTGTGTATGAGGCTTTAGCGTGAGTTTGGGGTGGAGGAGCTTGACTGGCCTGCACAGAGTCCTGAACTCAACCCGATCGAACACCTTTGGGATGAATTCAAGAGAAGACTGCGAGCCAGGCCTTCTTGTCCAATATCAGTGCCTGACCTCACAAATGCACTTCTGGTAGAATGGTCAAACATTCCCATATACACACTCCTAAACCTTGTGGACAGCCTTCCCAGAAGAGTTGAAGCTATTATAGCTGCAAAGGTTGGGCCAACTCAATATTGAACCCTACAGACTCAAGCCCCATACACACGCGCGGATTATCCGAGGACCAGGTCCGTCGGATCCTGTCCGTCGTTGGTTTTGCATACACACGGTCGGACAAAGTTGTCGGAAAATCCGATCATTCTGAACGTGGTGACGTTTGTTGCGTACGACGGGACTACGTAGAGGCTAGTAGCCAATAGCTTTGGTCTTGTAATGTGATCTGAGCATGCGTGGCACTTTGTCCGTCAGGAATTCGATACACACGATCGGATTTGGTGTGATCGGACTTTGTTGTCGAAAAATCTATCCAGCAGGAGATAGGACTTTGCTCCGTCGGACAATCCGACGATACACTGTCCGATGGTGCCTACACACGGTCGGATTTTTTGACAACATTGTCCGATAGGACAGAATCCATGCGAAAATCCGACCGTGTGTATGGGGCTTAAGACTGGGATGCCATTAAAGTTCATGTGCGTGTAAAGGCAGGCCTCCCAATAATTTTGACACTATAGTGTACACACTTATGTCAGTAAAAGCTGGACCAATATAACTATGTAAAAATTGCCATATCAAAACAATTAGCTTTAAATGTAAAAACTTAAAATCGCATCTAAGATTTATAAACCCCTGCTTAAGTTATAAGACAGTGGTAAATGTTTTACATTTTGCTGATCACATAACAAGTATATTTTAAAAAAGACCTTTAATAGCACACTCCCTACTCTAAGGAAACACAGAAAGGCTCAAAGCAGGCATCATGCATAAACTTCTAGAGGTTTGATTTAACAGCCAAACCTCTCGCTCTCCATAGATTTCCAGTGGAGCATAGAAAAACCCTTGGCCAGCTAAGCAAGATTGTACAATCCCGAGTCTACTAAGCCTTCTGTTTTTATAGCATGGTTTATTTCTATTTTATTTCTATTTTCCTTTTAAGCATGCGTTACAAAAAAAGGTCTTAATTCTCTTGAGAGATGATAGTTATGTAAGAGTTACAGTATGAAGCTGATGTTGGAACATTGCCCCTTACTATTCAAAGCCAGGCAGCTAAAGATTTCATCTGTTGTGGTGGCTAAACATAGCTCACCAGGGTCTCATAAAGTTACAGAGAGCTGTGATGGAACACAGGATTAGTGAAAGAGGTAAGTCATTTTAAAATGCATTCTTATGCAATCATTGTAAGAAATATTGGCCAAAGGATTGGGGATCAGTATGTAATTGCAGAAGAACTTTTGGAAGAACACATTTTAATGACGCCATACAGAGGATTGCTTAGTGAATTTTTTGGGACAATCTAAGGTCAGGTTCAAGGCATTTATCATGTTTGCAGCAAGTCAGACAGTGTATAGCTGTACCTCATTTTCCATTTCTCATTGCTAAGGAAAGAATTAAACTCCCTTGATTGTATTGTAGAAAAAAAAAAAAAAAAACACGCTAAAGCCTCATACACACGATCGGACTTCAAACAAACTTTCTCGTGGATTTCTGTCCAAAGGGAGTTGGCCGTGAACTTGTATTGCATACACATGGCAGGACTTTTTAGGCAACAAACACGAACGTAGTGACGTTTCAACGTACTGACAACACTTCAAAAGAGGAAGTTCAATTCTCTGGCGTCCCCCTTTGGGCTCCTTCTGTATTGTTGTCTGATCTTTTGCATTGGTTCTGAGCATGCGTGTTTGTACTTTGGACTAAAGTCCGATGGTTTTATGGACACACGATTGGACTTTGCTCCATCAAACTTTTGTTGCCGCCAAGTTTGTCTGTTTGCAGATCGAACTTTTGTCCGATGAAACTCAAAAAAGTTTGTCCGATGGAGCGTACACATGGTCGGATGTTGCCTTAAAACAGCTAATTTGCATGTTTGTTGTCAAAGTCTGATCGTGTGTATGGGCCTTAAGTGTAGCAATGGATCATGTATTATAACCTCTAAAGCCTCATACACACGATCGGACTCAAACAAACTTTTCTGTGGATTTCTGTTCAAAGGGCGTTGGCTGTGAACTTGTTATGCATACACACAACAGGACTTTTTCAGCCAACTTTCACCAAATCACGTGTTTTTTCAGCTCTTTACCGCCACCCTTTGGTCAACTTCTGTATTGTTGTCTGATCTTTTGCATTGGTTATGAGCATGCATGTTTGTACTTTGGACTAAAGTCCTAGGGACTTGTGTACACACAATAGGATTTTGCACCATAGGACTTTTGTTGCCAGAAAGTTTGTCTGTTTGCCCAGCCAACATTTGTCCGATGAAGACCGAAAAAGTTTGTCTGATGGAGTGTACACACGGTCAGATGTTGCCTTAAAACAGCTAATTTGCATGTTTGTTGTCAAAAAGTCTGAACGTGTGTATGGGCCTTAGGGTTGTAGGCTAGGCCTAGGCTATAGTTACTTCCTTTCAATTTCCTTGAATTGCTGGCTGTATAGGGTGTCCTACCTTATATGTTTAATTGACAAAATCAAGATTCTTCAAGCAACTCTATCATAAGTAAATCAAGTGGGCTGCCATTGCTGACCTCTTTTTTGAGTATATTTGTTCCCTGGCTGTCATGTTGAAGCCTTGGATTTAATGCCTTTTGAGTCACTGACTTGGAACAGATATAGCATGCTGATTCTGAACTTGGTGACTCAAAAGTCACAGCCATGTAACTAGCATTTTTCAAGGAGGGCTAGCAAAGGCAGATCCCATATTTTTCTCATGGTGGAGTCACTTTAAATAATAATGTGCAAATAAAGCATTGATGCCCAGGGAACAGCCACTCACAGCAACTTACCAGGTTTCAGTTTTCACATAAGATCTAATTCTTTGCCATGTCACTGCCCTTTGTACAACGTGATTGTACTGCCTTATTAAATAAACCTGATAATGAGTCACTGATAATGAGCAAAAACTCTTACGTACAAAGATAATTTACTGACAAATGTGTCTGACAGCTCAAAGCAACAGGTTCGCCGTAATGACTACCCCTCTTTCTTTCCTTTCACTCACCTAACCGATTTGTTCACAGCAAGGAGTGAAAGCAAATATCCGGTACTTCCAGGTAGGAGGATCACATGACTGACTCCACTCTCTCTCATGTGACAGTGCTGGTGCTCTGTGATTGGTTGCAACATGAGACATGGAGCTTTCACAACACTTTCTTCCCTAGCTCCTGGCATTGAATGGAGCAGAAGAACAAGTAAAGGTGAGCTTTAGATGCTGGAGTGGTCAGTTTTAAATAAAACTTGATGCCTCCTGCAAAGCATCAGATTTTAGCCATGAGCTTTTAAAGGCTAATGCCCCGACGGAATTCCGCTCAAGCTTTGCTTGCATACACACGGTCACACAAAAGTTCTATGAACTTTCGACCGTCAAGAATGCGGTGACGTACAACACTAAAACGAGCCAAGAAAATGAAGTTCAATGCTTCTGAGCATGCTTTTAATTGTTTTTTTGAGCATGCGTAGGAATTTGTACAGACGATCGGAAAACTTTTTCCGACCAAAAATGAGAACATGCTCTCAATCTTTTGCTGGCGGGAATTACGCCAGCAAAATGCCGATGGAGCATACGCATGGTCTGAATTTTCGACCAAAAGCTCTCATCGGACTTTTGCTGGCGGAATTTCCGATCGTGTGTACGAGGCATTACAGCTCTGCTGCAGCACAACACAATTCTATCTGAAGATATGAGTTTGGGGTTCATAGTTCTACTATATAACTTTACATCAAAATGATCCAATCCTTCCCCCATGTTCACGTCAATCAACAGCAATATAGCCATACTGCACCTAAGGTTGGCCTTAGTTTCCTTACTTATGGGCCTACACAATGGCCTTTTTACGATACTGTTGGCCTGATGAAAATATACTGGCTGAGTGTTAAACCTACCACATCACAAACCTGTTAGCATAAACACCTTTGTTGGCCTAATAAAATCCATTAGCACAGATCTGCACAATGGCTAAGTGGTTTGCACACTTGCTATCTGCATGAAGTTTACATTTACAACCCAGTAGTAATTGGTCTCCTTCCAAACTGGCCCTAGTAGGGACATTAGAGCACAAGAGCTGAGTAAATGAGAGTATACTCAGTAAAGCTGTGTAATATAATGGTTCTATATAAATACAACAATTAAATACATATGATATATGCAGTGCCGATCCTGACCTCCCTGGGGCCCTAAGCAAAATTCTGCTGAGGGGCCCTTTACCTGACCCGTGTAAACCATTTGCCATTGCCACACAGTCACACCTGACACTTCAGCGCTCCCAATACAATCCTCTCTCCTTTAAACAAAACAGTCAAAGAATAAGTACAACAATATAGAACAGACATTATATATTTATCTTTACATATCTGAGTGTGGATCCCCCCCTTACATCAGGGTCCCCAGAGAGCCACCCCTTACATCAGGGTCCTCAGAGGCCCCCCCTTACACCAGGGTCCCCAGAGAGCCACCCCTTACATCAGGATCCCCAGAGAGCACCCCCCCTTACACCAGGGACCCCAGAGAGCCTCCCCTTACACCAGGGTCCCCAGAGAGCCCCCCCCTTACACCAGGGTCCCCAGAGAGCCCCCCCTTACACCAGGGACCCCAGAGAGCCCCCCCTTACACCAGGGACCCCAGAGAGCCCCCCCTTACACCAGGGACCCCAGAGAGCCCCCCCCCCTTACACCAGGGACCCCAGAGAGGCCCCCCCCCCCTTACACCAGGGTCCCCAGAGAGCCCCCCCCCCTTACACCAGGGTCCCCAGAGAGCCCCCCCCTTACACCAGGGTCCCCAGAGAGCCCCCCCCCCCCCCTTACACCAGGGTCCCCAGAGAGCCCCCCCTTACACCAGGGTCCCCAGAGAGCCCCCCCCCTTACACCAGGGTCCCCAAAGAGCCTCCCCTTACATTAGGGTCCCCAGAGAGCACCCCCCTTACATTAGGGTTCCCAGAGAGCACCCCCCTTACATTAGGGTTCCCAGAGAGCACCCCCCCTTACATTAGGGTCCCCAGAGAGCACCCCCTTACATCATGGTCCCCAGAGAGCACCCCCCTTACATTAGGGTCCCCAGAGAGCACCCCCCTTACATCAGGGTCCCCAGAGAGCATCCCTATAAAGCCCCTCCTTACATCAGGGTCCCCAGAGAGCCCCTCCTTACACCAGGGTCCCCAGAGAGACACCCCTTACATCAGGATCCCCAGAGAGACACCCCTTACATCAGGATCCCCAGAGAGCACCCCCCTTACATTAGTGTCCCCAGAGAGCACCCCCCTTACATTAGGGTCCCCAGAGAGCACCCCCCTTACATTAGGGTCCCCAGAGAGCACCCCCCTTACATCAGGGTCCCCAGAGAGCACCCCCCTTACATTAGGGTCCCCAGAGAGCACCCCCTTACATCAGGGTCCCCAGAGAGCATCCCTATAAAGCCCCTCTATATATGGGGGTCCCCAGAGAGCCCCCCATACATCCATGTCCTCAGAGAGCCTCCCTACTTACATCAGGGTCTGCAGCATTGCCCTTTACATCAGAGTTCCCCCTTGCACTGTAAGGCGGTGCTGTCACTGACCTCCTCTCAGGTGCATCGTGCAGGGTTCAGTCAGTCGGCTCCAGCATGGTGGCTCTGGTTTTATCCCATAGTTTCCTCTCCGCAGTCCATACATGTCTGACTTCTCCCATGACCCCCATCCTGGCTGCACTCCCTCTCTTGACTCAGGGGAGGTCAGAGGCTGCGGATGGGACAGGGGAGGTCAGAGGCTGGGGATGGGACAACAGGAAAGAGGTCAGAGGTCAGAGGCTGCGGGGGGAGGGCAACAGGAGAGGTCAGAGGCTGTGGGGGAGGGCAACAGGAGAGGTCAGAGGCTGTGGGGGGGGGGACAGGAGGTCAGAGGCTTCAGGGGGGGGACAGGAGGTCAGAGGCTGCAAGGGGGGGGACAGGAGGTCAGAGGCTGCAAGGGGGGGGGACAGGAGGTCAGAGGCTGCAAGGGGGGGGGACAGGAGGTCAGAGGCTGCAAGGGGGGGACAGGAGGTCAGAGGCTGCAAGGGGGGGGGGGGACAGGAGGTCAGAGGCTGCAAGGGGGGGGGGGACAGGAGGTCAGAGGCTGCAAGGGGGGGGACAGGAGGTCAGAGGCTGCAAGGGGGGAGGGACAGGAGGTCAGAGGCTGCAAGGGGGGAGGGACAGGAGGTCAGAGGCTGCGAAGGGGGGGCAGGAGGTCAGAGGCTGCGAAGGGGGGGGGGGGTGCAGGAGGTCAGAGGCTGCGAGGGGGGGGCAGGAGGTCAGAGGCTGCGAGGGGGGGGGGGGGCAGGAGGTCAGAGGCTGCGAGGGGGGGACAGGAGGTCAGAGGCTGCGAGGGGGGGGGACAGGAGGTCAGAGGCTGCGAGGGGGGGACAGGAGGTCAGAGGCTGCGAGGGGGGGGGGGGAGGAGGTCAGAGGCTGCGAGGGGGGGGGGACAGGAGGTCAGAGGCTGCGAGGGGGGGGGACAGGAGGTCAGAGGCTGCGAGGGGGGGGGGGAAGGAGGTCCGAGGCTGCGAGGGGGGGGCAGGAGGTCCGAGGCTGCGAAGGGGGGGGCAGGAGGTCAGAGGCTGCAGGGGGGGGGGGGACAGGAGGTCAGAGGCTGCAGGGGGGGGGGACAGGAGGTCAGAGGCTGCGAGGGGTGGCAGGAGGTCAGAGGCTGCGAGGGGGGGGGGCAGGAGGTCAGAGGCTGCAGGGGGGGCAGGAGGTCAGAGGCTGCGAGGGGGGGCAGGAGGTCAGAGGCTGCGAAGGGGGGGGGGGGGGCAGGTGGTCAGAGGCTGCGAGGGGGGGGCAGGAGGTCAGAGGCTTTGAGGGGGGGACAGGAGGTCAGAGGCTACCTGCGAGGGGGAGGGGGCCCAGGAGGTCAGAGGCTTTGAGGGGGGACAGGAGGTCAGAGGCTGCCTGCGAGGGGGCCCAGGAGGTCAGAGGCTGCCTGCGAGGGGGAGGGGGCCCAGGAGGTCAGAGGCTGCCTGCGAGGGGGAGGGGGCCCAGGAGGTCAGAGGCTTTGAGGGGGGACAGGAGACGTTTTATTTTTTAAAAATGGCGCCACTCGGCGCCATCGTGTCACTGGTGCCGCTGCCGCCGCTGTGAGCGCAGCGGCGCCTGAAAAAAAGATGGCCGCGGGGCCGGCATGCAACTGCGCATGCGCCAGGGCTGTTGCCGCTGCTCGGCAATTTTCGGAAAGGCGGGCGCATGCGCAGTTGCATGTCGGCCCCGCGGCCATCTTTTTTTCAGGCGCCGCTGACCTCACATCGGCGGCAGCGGCCCCAGGGGCCCCCGAGCAGTGCCGATCCGCCGCGGGGCCCTACGCAGCTTGCGTAGTCCGCGTATAGGGCGGATCGGCTCTGGATATATGGGCTTCCATCTAGGACAGGCTTTCCAAACATTTTTAATACAGCAGAAACCTTGAAATAACTTTCAGGTCCTAGGGAACCGCTGCTAATAATTAATATATCAAGAGTGCGCCAAACATTATCATGAATTGTAAGTTGTAAATTTAGAACTAAATAAAAGAATAAGGGATGTGGTGTACTTAAAGGTATTGAAATAATCAATAATAATGGTATGGAGCAGATATTGGCAATAATCAATGAACATTTCTCTATGTTTAAGGACTTGTAGTTTCCATGGATAAGGTTTTCTAATTTCCCGGAATAATTGCAATTTCTAAGCCAGTAGGCATTTGAAACACACTCACCTGAGACCACGTTGGGCTGACCCCCCCATCGGACACTCCCTTCCCTGTCTCCCCCCCCCCCCTTTTTTCTTCTCCTCATTCCTCTTTACTTCTTGTGATCTTTTTCTATCTCCTACTTTACCTTGTTAAACATGGCACTTACTATGACACTAAACCAGACTACAAAATTAGCTTCAAATAATAAAGCATTTTTCCTAGTTCCTATCAAGACTGCGTTGATACCCAGCTGGATTCCTTCCTCTTCCCCTGTATTAATCTAATTTGAGAAGGTGCCCAAGTGGATGCTTGAGCCTGTTAATGCTGCAAGTACATACTTTTTTTGTTCAAGTTTCGCTCATGCTAATTGTTACTCTCTGTGGATTGTATGTCATTGAGTATACCACCATACCTACAGTATTATGTTTAAATGTTCTCGTTGGCTATCGTCGTGCCATATCCTTCATTAAAAATGTTATTCCTAAACAAAAAAAATAATAATGGTCAGAGAAAAAATGCAGACCATTGATGGTCAGTGGAAAAGTGCCCTCTTATATTGGTGATCAGTAACGTGCCCCCTTATATTGGTGGTCAGTGAAGTTCTATGTCAATTTGGTGGTTCAAGAAGAATTAAGCACTTAGGTTGGTGGTCAGTGGAAAAGGTCCCAATTACACTGGTGGTCAGTAGTAAGAATGCCCCTTACAGTGGTAATTCATGGGAAGTGAGAATGCCGCACTTTAGAGAGCTGAAAAGAACACTGGTGTCAGTGGTAACTTAGCTGAGAGGTAGAAATTGCTCTTTGCTTAAGGAACACCTAGCAAACCTCTAGAAGAACCATAGTTGAAAAAGGCTGGTCTAGGGCAAAAAACTTACGGATGTGATGTTAAGCCAATAGAAAGTTAGGAGGTCTGCAGGATTTCTATTGGGCACACTGGTGTCTATTGTATTTTAGTATGGTTCAAAGACTTGCCATTGAATAGTTTTTCAATTGCTAGAAATAGGATATATAATATATACACACACAAACACACACACACACATACATACATACATACACACACACTTTAAATCAGAGTCAATGGCTTGGTATTTTGGACAGCTATTTTATCTAAGAGAAATTCCCAAAACATGGCCTGTTGGGGGTACTTGAGGACAGGGTTGAGAACCAGGGCTATAGGCCACAGCTTTGTGCTCATGGCAAATGATCAGAAGTTCTTTCACTAATTTGTTTACAGTAAACTGGGACAGTTTGGTTGCTGTGGGTAGTAGTTTATTCATTAGAATTGGAAAACTTGTACAGGGGGTCCCTTTAGGTACAGGGGGAACACGTTAGGAACTTTACTCCTGTTTGTAAATCAGAGATGTTCGTAAGTCAGCTGCCCATGCGCAGAACGACAATTACGAACATTTTCGATGTCCCGTCGAATGCCGTTCTGTGCATGCACGGCAAATTACGGACATTTCCGACATTTTCCGAGGCTCCGTCTGGAGGTATATTAAAACGTAGGTAGCAATGGTCAAGATAATTGCCCTAGTAAATGCTGATATCCAGGGCCGGACTGGCCTACCGGGAAACCGGGATATTTCCCGGTAGGCTGCCTGCCCTGGGGCCGCTTTGCGGCTGCAGTGCTCCGTCTTCTGCTCCTGTGTTTCACGGAGCTGGCCGGGTCTGTGTTCGGCGGCCGCGAACCGCGCTGTAACGCGGTCCCGCCCCCCTAAACCAGCTCATGTGATAGTAGATAGAATCCACCTATCACACATGCCGGCTAGGGGGGCGGGACCGTGTTACACCGCGGCCGCCGAACACAGACCCGGCCAGCTCCGTGAAACACAGGAGCAGATTCCTGTGAGTACCGCCCGCTGTGTGCACTGCCTGAATAGGGGGATCAGCAGGGGGGCGGCATATAGAGGAGATTAGCTTTCTATATTCCTCCATGCAGCCGCTGAATGCTTGCAGGAGGGAGAGGAGGAGAATCAAGCACTCAGCGGCTGCATGGAGGAATATAGAAAGCTCATTTCCTCTATATGCCGCCCCCCTGCTTCTCCTATCCAACTTTTTTTAACTGCCCCCCCCCCCTCCAGTGCTCTCCTCCCCCACCACACTCTCCAGCCCCCCCCCCCCCCCCAGTTCTCTCAACCCCTGTTCTTTTTTTTCTGCCCCCCCCTGCTCTCCCCATCCTTCTCTAGCCCCCACCCCAGTGCTCCCCACCCCCCCACAGTGCTCCCCAGCCCCCACCGTGCTCCCCACCCCCCACAGTGCTCTCCAGCCCCCACCCCAGTGCTCTCCACCCACCCCAGTGCTCTCCAGCCCCCGCAGTGCTCTCCAGCCCCACCCCAGTGCTCTCCAGCCCCCACCCCAGTGCTCTCCACCCCCCACCCCAGTGCTCTCCAGCCCCCCACCGTGCTCCCCACCCCCCCACCGTGCTCCCCAGCCCCCCCCGCAGTGCTCTCCAGCCCCCACCCCAGTGCTCTCCAGCCCCCACCCCAGTGCTCTCCACCCCCACCGTGCTCCCCACCCCCCACAGTGCTCTCCACCCACCACCGTGCTCCCCACCCCCCGCAGTGCTCTCCAGCCCCCACCCCAGTGCTCTCCAGCCCCCACCGTGCTCCCCACCCCCCGCAGTGCTCTCCAGCCCCCACCCCAGTGCTCTCCAGCCCCCACCCCAGTGCTCTCCAGCCACCACTGTGCTCCCCACCCCCCACCGTGCTCCCCACCCCCCACAGTGCTCTCCACCCACCACAGTGCTCTCCAGCCCCCACCGTGCTCCCCACCCCCCGCAGTGCTCTCCAGCCCCCACCCCAGTGCTCTCCAGCCCCCACCGTGCTCCCCACCCCCCGCAGTGCTCTCCAGCCCCCACCCCAGTGCTCTCCAGCCCCCACCCCAGTGCTCTCCAGCCACCACCGTGCTCCCCACCCCCCACCGTGCTCCCCACCCCCCACAGTGCTCTCCACCCACCACAGTGCTCTCCAGCCCCCACCGTGCTCCCCACCCCCCGCAGTGCTCTCCAGCCCCCACCCCAGTGCTTTCCAGCCCCCACCGTGCTCCCCACCCCCGCAGTGCTCTCCAGCCCCCACCCCAGTGCTCTCCAGCCCCCACCGTGCTCCCCACCCCCCGCAGTGCTCTCCAGCCCCACCCCAGTGCTCTCCAGCCTCCACCATGCTCCCCACCCCCTGCAGTGCTCTCCAGCCCCCACTGCATTTTGCGCCCACCCATGTGCTCTCCAGTCCCTGTGCTTTCCACCCCTGTTCTTTCTGCCCCCCCTGCTCTCCAGCTCTCCCCTTCCTTCTCTAGCCCCCCCACAGTGCTCCCCACCCCCCACAGTGCTCTCCAGCCCCCACCGTGCTCCCCACCCCCCCCAGTGCTCTCCAGCCCCCACCCCAGTGCTCTCCACCCCCCACAGTGCTCTCCAGCCCCCACCGTGCTCCCCACCCCCCACAGTGCTCTCCAGCCCCCACCATGCTCCCCATCCCCTGCAGTGCTCTCCAGCCCCCACTGCATTTTGCCCCCACCCATGTGCTCTCCAGTCCCTGTGCTTTCCACCCCTGTTCTTTCTGCCCCCCCTGCTCTCCAGCTCTCCCCTTCCTTCTCTCGCCCCCCCACAGTGCTCCCCACCCCCACAGTGCTCTCCAACCTCCACCGTTCTGCCCCCACCCCAGTGCTCTCTACCCCCCACAGTGCTCCCCAGCCCCCGTGCTCTCCACCCCTGTTCTTTTTGGCTCCCCCTCCAGTGCTCTCGCAAGCTCCCCCCAGCACTCTCCACTCCCCCTGCATTTTTCCCCCACCCATGTGCTCTCCAACCCCACCAGTGCTCTCCACTCCCCCGTGCTTTCCACCCCTGTACTTTCTGGCCCCCATGGGTGCTCTCAAGCTCCCCCCCCCATTGCTCTCCACTCCCCCCTGCTCTTTGTACCCCCAGTGCTCTCCAGCCCTGTTTTTCTGCCCCCCCCCAGCGCTCTCAAGATCCCGTCCAGTGCTCTTCGCCACACCACACTCTTACCCCCCCCCCCTAGTGCTCTCAGCCTCCCGTGCTCTCAACCCCTGTTATTTTTGCCCCCCCCCCCAGTGCTCTGCACTCCCCACCCCTGTGATCTCCACTCCCCCCTGCTCTTTGCCCCCACCCATGTGCTCTCCAACCCCGTCAGTACTCTCTGCTCCCCCTTCTCTCCAGCTCCCACCCAGTGCTCTCCACTTCCCCAGGACCAGAGGACAGGCTGACTGGGGCCGGAACGTGAGGACGGCTGATGGTGCAGGTGGCCCGGGACCACTCCATCTCACAGCAAACAGATCCTCTGGAAGGAGCACTGTCCCCATCCAAAACGAGAACAGACCCTGCCTGCTGCTGGCCATCATGGATAACCTGCTGGCATGCAAGGTACTGTACCGAGCATCAACAAAACACCTTCCCACAGACAGGGACTGCAGACTGAGACATGGGGCACAGGAGGGGCTGCAATGATGGGCACAGTGAGGTACAGTAAGGCTGCATTCATGGGCACAGTAAGGCTGCATTCATGGGCACAGCGAGACTGCTTTCAGGGCACAGTAAAGCTGCATTTGATGGGCACAGTGAGGCTGCATTGATGGGCACAGTGAGGCTGCATTGATGGGCACAGTGAGGCTGCATTGATGGGCACAGTGAGGCTGCATTGATGGGCACAGTGAGGCCGCAATGGTGGGCACAGTGAGGCCGCAATGGTGGGCACAGTGAGGCTTCATTTGATGGGCACAGTGAGGCTTCATTTGATGGGCACAGTGAGGCTTCATTTGATGGGCACAGTGAGGCTGCATTTGATGGGCACTGGTGAGGCTGATTTGGGCACTGGTGAGGCTGCATTGAGCTCTTGTATCATGTCTGCAGCCTCTGACCATCTCCTGTATCATGTCTGCAGTCTCTGAGGGAGTCTGGAGAGGAGTCAAGGATGGGGGTCATGGGAGAAATCAGATGTGTGGGGACTGTGGAGAGGAGACTATAGGATAAAACCAGAGCCACCAAGCTGGAGCCGACTGACTGAGCCCTGCTTGGTGCCCCTGAGAGGAGGTCAGTGACAGCACCGCCAGACCAGTCTGAAGGGGGGGTCACTGATGTAAGGGGGCACTGATATAAAGGGTTTCCCCCTTATATCAGTAACCCCCCCCTTACCTTAGTGTATTCTTTCTGCGGAAGGTGGCCCCCCTCACGTTCTGAGTTTTTGGGGTCCCCCTTGATGATTGACCACTTTTAACTGTATGTTGCTTACATATATATATATAAAGCCTTATGTGAGTTCATATCTGCCTTTTCTGTATATAATACACTCTTTAAATGTGCTTTAAAATGTATGGTTTTCCCTTTCATGAACAAGAAAATAATGACGTTATGCTGTTGCGCTGGTATAATAATGCTGTGGGGCTGGTATGAAATTTTTTCCAGGGCTGAATTTTATTCCCAGTCCGGCCCTGCTGATATCCACCCCCCCTGGACAGCTACATTCACCCTAAATCTGACCACATATGATATACTGTAGTCTGACTGTACAATCATCTTCAGCTCGTTCACACCAGATCCAGTCAAATAAATTTTCAAATGCAGTACAAATGCATATGCAAGCAAAATTAATGTATTTCAAAGAGTCTAGTTTACTACTGCAGGGCATTTTTATGCGTGTTATATATGTAAAACGTACAGCATGTTGCATTATTTTTGGTCTCCTAATTTGATCTGAGCATGCGTGGCACTTTGTCCGTCAGAATTCTCTACACACGATCGGAAAAAGTCCGATCGGATTTTGTCGTCGGAAAATTTGAGAGCAGGTTCTCAAAATTTCCGACGGAAAAAGTCCAATAGAGCCCACACACGGTCGGATTTTCCGACAACATGGTCCGATCGGACATTTTCCGTCAGAATTTCCGACCGTGTGTATGGGGCATTACACAGTAAATATTTGAACAATATAAACATGATATGGAAACACTAACAATACCTATAACAAAGTAATTTGCTTGATTTACACTTAAAAATCAACACAGCATGAAACTATCGGCCCCTAATATTTACTGGCAGTTGTAAAAAAAAAAAAAAATCAGATTTTTAGAAACTGTCAGTAAATTTACAGGCTGTTGGCAACCCTGCCCTGGCCCTTTCCATAAAATGCAGATGTGAACTACATCCATAGGAAACCATGTTAAACGAACTGTAGTTTGTTTCTGCAAAACTGAAAATACACTAAAAAATTCATAGGTGTGAACCAGGCCTTACAGAAATATACCTGCTGGTCCTGTCAGCAATCCAGTGTCATTGCATAGAACTGGCATCTCAATGCTATCAGCCATCCAGCTATCTTTTATGAATGATAACTCACCTTCCCCTGTGTAATTGAGTTGAGGGGGAGTAATCTGTAGGCCTGTGCTAGGGTGACAACACTGCTCCTCCACAGATACAGTACAGTAAGACCCCCCCCCCCCCCCCCCCCCCCCCCCATATACACTATTAGATTTTCTGCCTGCCTGATTGCATACAAATTGAAACTCTTAAGGTTTGACCTCATATTATATGGTTTTGGTAAATTCAAAGACAAAGATCTGCAGAAAATATAATAGTGTGTATGGGGTATAAGGCTGCATTCACATGTAAGCGTTTTGAATCACAGTCAGATTTTTTCGCTATTCTGCCCGCGATTTCAAAGCGCAGAGGTGTGACTGACAAATCGCAGAAAGCACATCTGAGATGCCATTCATCTTGAAACTTTTTCCGACCGAAAAATTGAGAACCTGCTCTCAATCTTTTGCTGGCTGGAATTCTGCCAGCAAAAGTCAGATGGAGCATACACACGGTCGCATTTTCATTTGAATGGCACCTAAAATCACAATGCGGTTCTGCCGTGATTGCCATGCTGCAATCGCGGCAACCCGCATCACGTGAAGCATGTCGCCCAAAAGTAGCTCTTGATTCAAAACCCTGAGATGTGAATGCAGCCTTATGCCGCATACACACGAGCGGATTTTCCGTCGGAAAAATCTTGGATGGTTTTTCTGACGGAATTCCGCTCAAGCTTGGCTTGCATACACACGGTCACACTAAACTTTCGCCCGTCAAGAACGCAGTGAAGTACAACACTACAACGAGCCGAGAAAATGAAGTTCAATGCTTCCAAGCATGTGTCAAATTATGCCCGAGCATGCGTAGGAATTTTGCGCGTCGGAATTGTTACAGACGATCGGAATTTCCGATCTAAACTTTTTTCGACCGAAAAATTGAGAACCTGCTCTCAATCTTTTGCTGGCTGGAATTCTGCCAGCAAAAGTCTGATGGAGTCTACACACGGTCGCATTTTCCGACCAAAAGCTCTCATCGGATATTTGCTGGCGGAATTTCCGATCGTGTGTACGCGGCATAAGTGTTGTCACCCTAGCAGAGGAAGTGTGTTACTGCCCGCATCACCAGGTGAAAATATATTTAAAAACCCTGAAATTAGACCAGCGGTTCTCAACCTCAGTCCTCAAGTACCCCCAACGGGCCATGTTTTCAGGTTTTCCTTTACAGCTGCTGTAAATCAATATTAAATGACATGGTATTGATAAGAGCTATTTTATCTAAGGGAAGTTCCCAAAACATGGCCCGTTGGGGGTACTTGAGGACTGAGGTTGAGAAGCACTGAGACAACAAATCAGCTCTCATATCCAATGGTAAGCTGTCATATATTACATAATACTACATATTTTTTGATCTTGGATATAGATTGGAGAATGGAGGGGCTAGAATACACAGACTTCTGAATTCAGTTTGACCTTGGTGGTGGTAAAAACAGGTGGTCAAGCTCTGGTTTTACCTACCCCTTCCTGACCAGCCACCTAAATAACTACATGAAACCAGCTACTACACACTTCTACAAATATACACATCCATGATCGGGAGGGATACTTTGCTTCATGGTTGTGACAAAAATGATACCCCGTGTCACGTTCAGTGTGCAGTACCGCTAAACGCAATTCCCTCTATTAGTTGTCTATCAAGCATAACGCTGGAATCACTTGGCTGTCACACCCCCACTTTTGATTGGCTGAAACATATATACAAAGCCATGTGCAGCGTGCTGGTCAATGACAAATCTAATTACACACATTCTAAATGTACACACATAGGATTTGATGTTAACTACAGTGACATTACATTTTGAAATGACAGGTTTGAATACTACAAGCACACAGGGTATGGGCTATATGGATGAAAACATCTAAATCCTATATAGCAGGGATATGCAATTAGCGGACCACCAGCCATTGCAAAACTACAAGTCCCATTATGCCTCTGACTCTGGGTGTCATTCTTGTGGCTGTCAGAGTCTTGCTATGCATCATGGGACTTGTAGTTCTGCAACAGCTGGAGGTCCACTAATTGCATATCCCTGCTATATAGTCACCCTATGCTCAGGATAGAGAATACATTTTTGTATAGTTGAGTTAACCAGCATCAGTGCAGACTTTTCTCTTGTCTTCTGCCTAAAAGCTCATCACACAAGTTACAATCTGATCGTACAATCACTTTTAGATCAACCAACAATATTTAGTTTGAAAATAAGAATCGGAAATAAAGGACAAGCTGCTGCCAACATCCCCTAAGGCTGCATTCACACTTGGTCGCGTTTGGAATCGCTGCGATTCCACCCCGCGATTTCAAATGGCTGCAAAACGCGGGGCACGTTTGCAATGTCATTACTTCTAAAGGCACCCCAATCACGCCGTGATTTTTGTCATGAATGTCGCGCCTTGTGATTTGTCCCGATTGCAGCGCGAATTCCCATGTGACAATCCCGGCAAAATCATGGCGCAATTGAGGTGCCATTAGAAGTAATGGCATCGCATATCCGTCTCGCACTTTACAGCCATTTGAAATCGTGGCGATTCCGCCTGTGATTGTGTGCGAATGCAGCCTAAAGTATGCCAAATGTATACTTTGTAATTCCATGGGAGTTTTTAGGCAATCAATATTGACAGTATATCATAAAACTATATATATATATATATATATATATATATATATATATATATATATAGCATAAAAGATACAAAAGATATTATGAATGTAAGCTCTACAAGAAGGGCCCTCCTGTCCCTTCTGTATTAAACTATACTGTAATTGTGTTGTCCCCCCTCTACATTGTAAAGCGCTGCGTAAACTGTTGGCACTGTATAAATTGTGTATAATAATAATGTATAATAATAATAATAATAATAATATTTTATGATATACTGTCAAGATTGGTTGCCTAAAAAGTCCCATGTTATTACAAAATATTCAGATCTACCGAACAAATGTGTAGTACAAGGGCCTGCCTTGTTGGATACAAATTGATTGGATAGTATAGGTAGGTCCTACTATGACATCGTTTTAGCAGATCTAAAGTTGATTGTACAAAAATTGTCATTTGTATGGTGAGTCTAACAAGTGATGGAGTGTGTGCAGAGCACTTACCTGTGATCAGCACGGCTTTCCCATCCACGGGCAGCAGTTTCCTGGGGGATGCGACGCTCAGAACATACCAGCATGCCGAACTGAGCAGAATCATTCCTAGCAGGATGGGGAGGTACAGGTGGCAGAACCACTCAAACAGCACCAGCAGGAAGAAGTATACTAGCAGAGCCGGGGTCAGGACCATGTCAGAATGGGAAAATTTGAAAGAAACCAGGAGAAGAAGAAGAGCCAGACAGAGCCATAAGCCACCAGGGAGGGTGATGTGGACAGCTCCATGGCAGGCTGGCAGGCAGGCAATGGGCACTGAGCAGAGATGGGCAGAGCAATGAGTATAGGGAACAGAAGTTGTGCACAAAGTCCAAGGAGTGTACAGTACACACACACACACACACACAATCACACACACAACACTAGCAGGCTATTTATAAAAGAGCAGAGAGTAGAGAAGGGAGGGAGTGGCCACTTGTAATCTGTACTCCAATGATTTCATGTTAATAGAGGAGTTCTCCAGGCTCTTTCTCTCCTCTATTTGCACACACAAACTTCTCGGACGGGGTTGTCAGAGGCGGGATGGATTATTGGAGCTCCTGTCCAGGAGATCTCTGTTCATTCCTGCCAGCAGGCTGACAACCACAATGCAGGAGTGCAGCTGCCGCTGATTACAACCTCCAAGGACAGCAGAAAAGATTTGGTTACCTATATGATGATCCTAGGAGATCCTGCCTGGTGCTCCCTCCTCCTCTCTTCACAAACGATAAACTCTGGAAAAAAAAATTAGGAGATGACATGAGTCTTTTTTGCTCAGTTAGAGTGTCACTAAACTAAAAAAAAATAAAAAAAAAATAAAAAAAAATTCAAGTATGTATTCTTAAAGGTATAGTTCACCTTTTCACAAAAAAAAAAATGAAAAGGTGGACTAAACATCGATCAGACGGTTCAGCGGGGACAGGCTGAATTTCGATCCATTTATTGGCAGGCTGGTGGTACACAAGTCAATTGATCGACTGGTGTGCCTCCAGCTTGTTATAAAATGTTCTCTTAATTAGAGCTGCCAGTTTTAGCCTGTGGTGCAGATCAGTGTATTCTGACACCAGGGAAGCCTTCTGCTGTCAGAATACAGCGGGAGGGATTCCCCCATCCACATCGAGTGTGTGGATTTGGGGAATAGAGGCATTTTCTTTTCTTTGAACAAAAATAAATAAATAAATCACTCATGTATGGCCGGGATTGGATGGGTGATCTGTCTATCAAAGTTCCGGACAATGGGGAGGGGCTGTAAGTGACGGCACGCGGCGGGGAACACGCAGCTATTGAAATGAAAGCTGTTATGTTCCTGGTGCTGTAATTAACCAGGCGGCGGCTCTCCTCTCTCTTCCCCTGCACAGGCTGGCTGCAGTGGGGACGCACTGGGGACACAGGCTGGCTGCAGTGGGAACACAGGCTGGCTGCACTGGGGACACAGGCAGGCTGCATCTGACGGGCAGTGGTGAGGCCGCATTGATCTCTTGTACCATGTCCCCAGTCTCTGACCATCTCCTGTACCATGTCCCCAGTCTCTGACCATGTACCATGTCCCCAGTCTCTGACCATCTCCTGTACCATGTCCCCAGTCTCTGACCATCTCCTGTACCATGTCCCCAGTCTCTTACCATCTCCTGTACCATGTCCCCAGTCTCCGACCATCTCCTGTACCATGTATGCAGTCTCTGACCATCTCCTGTACCATGTCCCCAGTCTCTGACCATCTCCTGTACCATGTCCCCAGTCTCTGACCATCTCCTGTACCATGTCCCTAGTCTCTTACCATCTCCTGTACCATGTCCCCAGTCTCTGACCATCTCCTGTACCATGTATGCAGTCTCTGACCATCTCCTGTACCATGTCCCCAGTCTCTGACCATCTCCTGTACCATGTCCGACTCCCCAGTCTCTGACCTACCATGTCCCCAGTCTCTGACCATCTCCTGTACCATGTCCCCAGTCTCTGACCATCTCCTGTATAAAAATATATTTTAAAAATACGTTTCGGTATCGGTCATTTTCAGTATCGGTTTTCGGCCTAGTGTATTTTTCCTTTTCGGTAACGGTTTCGGCACCAAAAAACCCATTCGGTGCACCCTTACTAAATACCACAAAAAATAACATATTCGATTTTTTGGGGGGAAATAATGATATTTGTAACAAAGGTGCTTGTACATGACTGTAACAGGCAGTAATCAACAGGGTAACATATTCAATTTTTCACTCCAGCAGTATATAATGTGTTTGGAAAGTGCAGAGAAATGCTTAAATAATGCATTACAATTTAACTACACCCGTTAGATTTTATATGACTAAAATAAGTTTTATTTGACTAAAATGATTTTAGTCGACTAACATGAACTGGAGATTTAGTCAACTAAATACCACTAAAACTAAAACAATTGCAGAAGACTAAAATGGGACTAAAACTAAAATGCTATTTTAGTCAAAAGACTAAGACACAACACATTTGCGCCCACCAAACTGCATGGTGCCATGCGGTTTGGTGCCGCGTGTTTTGCAAAAGTCGTTTTGTGTGTTTGGCAGTCCATTCAAGAAAAAGAGCTGTCCAAACTGGAATGTGAGTGACAGCTAGGGACCATGTGTATGCAGACGTGCATGTTCCAGTGTGAACCAGTCCCTTAGCTCCTTGGGTGATAAACTTTCACTGCCCACTCGATGGTGTAGCGGTCCGGACATTTGGAAACCGCACTCATCTTTCTTCCAGGATGCATCCTTTAACAAAGTGGGCTCTGACAGACCCCCATTGGTCAGCGCACATAACCATTGCCTGCTCACCACTGCAAGCATTATGATGCTACACAGCCTCTGGATTGTACTGCGCTTTTTAAATGTCCAGACCTCTACACCAACTGGCATGGGTGACAGGAGGTAATCATTGACAGAGATAAAGCTAGGTTCACGTTTGTGCACGCAAAATTGTACTTGGTCCTGCAGCGCACAAAAAATGAGCATCCCTTTTGCAGGTGCACAACAATGCCATTAATTGTTAATGGCACCACAAAGTACCATGCTCTTTGCTGCAGTGTGTTTTTTTTTTTTTTTTAAAGGGGGTCATACACTTTAGAATTAGATGCGGAAGGCAACCCATTCAAATGAAAGGACTGCCCTACCACAACATATGGTAATACTCGAGAAAAAAATGCACAGCAACACATGTGCACTGTAGCTTTAGACAAATGTGAACCTAACCTGTGCAGCGGGGATTGGGGGTGACATTTTTGGTGAAAATGTGAACTACTTAACCACTTCAATACAGGGCACTTAAACACCTTCTTGCCCAGACCAATTTTGAGCTTTCAGCGCTGTCGCACTTTGAATGACAATTGTGCGGTCATGCTACACTGTACCCAAATGACATTTTTATCATTTTTTCCCCACAAATAGAGCTTTCTTTTGGTGGTATTTGATCACCTCTACGGTTTTTATTTTTTGCTGAACAAATAAAAAAAAACTGAAATTTTTTTTTTGTTTCAGTTTCAAAACTTTGTAAATAAGTAAGTTTTCTCCTTCACTGATGGGCACTGATTGGGCTGCACTGATGGGCACTGATAAGGCGGCACTGATGGGCACCGATGAGGTGGCACCAATGAAGTGGCACTGAGGTGGCATTGATGGGCACTGATATGTGGCACTGATAGGCGGCACTGATAGGCGGCACTGATGGGCGACACGGATGGGGCACTGATAGGTGGCACAAATTGGCACGGATAGCTGGCACGGATTGGCATCGATAGGCGTCATGGATGGGCATGGATAGGCGGCACAGATGGGCATGGATAGGCGGCACCGATGAGCATGGATGGGCACTGATAGGTGGCACGGATGGGCACTGATAGGTGGCACGGATACGCACTGATAGGTGGCACGGATAGGCACTGATAGGCAGCATTGTTTTGTACTGATGGATGCCAATCAGTGCCAAACAATAATGCATGCCAATCAGTGATGCCCATTGTGGGCACTGATTGGCATCCATTGTGGGCACTGATTGGCATCCATTGTGGGCACTGTGTGTCATCCCTGGTGGTCTAGGGTGGCATACCTTGTGCTAGGCATCCCTGGTGGTCTGGTGACGTCCCTGGTAGTCCAGTGTGGGCATCCTCGGGGGGGGGGCTGCGCTGATAATCGATCAGCACAGACCCCCCCTGTCAGAGGAGCAGCCGATCGGCTCTCCTCTACTCGCGTCTGACAGACGCGAGCGAGGAAAAGCCGATCAACGGCTCTTCCTGTTTACACTGTGATCAGCCGTGATTGGACACGGGTGATCGCGTGGTAAAGAGTCTCCGTCGGAGACTCTTAACCAAGATCGTAGTTTCGGGGTGTCAGACTGACACCCCGTAACAACGATAGCAGCGTTGCGCGCCCCAGGGGGCGCGCAGTGGCTCAAATCCTGAGGACGTCATATGACGTCCGGTCAGGATTTTAAAACCACTTTGCCAACGTCTTTTTACAATAGGGCGGGCGGCAAGTGGTTAAGGATAGGTTTACGCTAACCTGCATAGTAAAATACAGTGGAACCTTGGATTACGAGCATACTCCGTTCCAGGAGAATGCTTGTAATCCAAAGCACTCGCATATCAAAGCGAGTTTCCCCATAGAAGACAATGGAAACAAAGATAATTTGTTCCGCATTGACTTCTATTGCATGCAATACCACATGTGGCCAGAGGTGGGGGGCAGCGGAGAGCCTTGAAAACACTCGAGGACAGCTCGGCTGAACTGGGAAACCCTCGGAAAGGCTCGGAAACACATTTGGGAACGGAGTATTTCCAAGTGGTACCGAGCATTTCCGAACGGCTCTGAACCGTTCTGAGTGTCACCCGCGCAGTACTGCACACCCCATTGGCTTGAATCCTGCTTGTTTTGTGAGAACACTTGCAAACCGAGTCAGGATTTAAAAAAAAAGTTGCTTGTCTTTCAAAATGCTCGTTAACCGCGTTACTCATAAACCAAAGTTCCACTGTACAGTGTTTTACTGTGCAGGCTATCATCAGTGCACCCCAAAACGCAAACACACATGTCTTTCTCTGTAGCATCAGCTGCACGAGGCAGTAAATGAATGGGAAGTGCTCTGTGCTGAGTGGCTTCCTGTTCATTCACAGATTGAAGCATAGTAAACAGTTTACTATGCTTCAGTCATGACTGGCCACAGTGAGCAAATTAGTTCATTTAGAAAATGAAAGGGCTGATAAATTGCATATTTACTAACCCCTTCCCCTGCTCTCCATCCTGAAACATCCCCTGCAACATCTAGGGGGAGAGGAGAGGAGGGAAGCCAGCAGGACTTCAGGGCCAACAAGAGGGGAGGAGAAGCCTGGGAAGTAGGGAAATCGACAACGCACATAGTGATTAGGGTGTGCCCAGGCACACCTGGCACACCCCCTGAGCACAGGCATGTACTGGCCATCAGGACTACCGGGACTTTCCCGGTGGGCCGATGGCTCAGTGGGCCAGTTTCAGCGGCCACCTATTGCATCTGCGGTGCAGTGAATTCCCCCCGGAGGTCTGCAGCGATTTACCCGTCAATCGCCAACAGCTGGCGCCTGACGGGTAGATCGAGATGCAGAGTAGCGCAGGAAGCGTCTGTGATAGGTTCTATCTCATGTCACGCATGTGCTGGGCTCTGTGCCCTGATGTGCTATACCCTGATGTGCTGGGCTCTGTACCCTGATGTGCTGTACCCTGATGTGCTGTACCCTGATGTGCTGTGCCCTGGTGTGCTGGGCTCTGTACCCTGATGTGCTGTGCCCTGGTGTGCTAGGCTCTGTGCCCTGATGTGCTATACCCTGATGTGCTGGGCTCTCTACCCTGATGTGCTGTACCCTGATGTGCTGTACCCTGATGTGCTGTGCCCTGGTGTGCTGGGCTCTGTACCCTGATGTGCTGTGCCCTGGTGTGCTGGGCTCTGTGCCCTGATGTGCTATACCCTGATGTGCTGGGCTCTGTACCCTGATGTGCTGTGCTCTGATGTGCCCTGTACCCTGATGTGCTGGGCTCTCTACCCTGATGTGCTGGGCTCTGTGCCCTGATGTGCTGTACCCTGATGTGCTGTGCTCTGATGTGCCCTGTACCCTGATGTGCTGGGCTCTCTACCCTGATGTGCTGGGCTCTGTGCCCTGATGTGCTATACCCTGATGTGCTGGGCTCTGTGCCCTGATGTGCTGTACCCTGATGTGCTGTGCTCTGATGTGCCCTGTACCCTGATGTGCTGGGCTCTCTACCCTGATGTGCTGGGCTCTGTGCCCTGATGTGCTATACCCTGATGTGCTAGGCTCTGTGCCCTGATGTGCTATACCCTAATGTGCTGGGCTCTGTATCCTGATGTGCTGTGCCCTGATGTGCTGGGCTCTGTACCCTGATGTGCTGTACCCTGATGTGCTGTGCCCTGGGCCGGTCTGGATAAAGTCCATGGCCACATTTTTGCCCCAGTCCAGCCCTGCCTGTGCATGCATATGCATCAGTGTCAGATCCCAAAGGGAGCAGTGTAATACACGTTTCAGCACATTGCACTACTTACTTGCTTTTTTTTTTTTTTACTTTATTTGAAGTATCATAGTTATACTTCATTCATGTCTCTGCACAGCAATGCAGTGTGCTGCTGCTGGATGACATGCGGTGCCATCCAGTGTGCTGCCGAAAAATGCAGACATGCTGCATTTTTGCACACTGCACCGCACACCAGCATTGGTGTGAATGGATCACATACAGTAAAACATTTTTTAGGTGTGCTAGTAGTGACCTGCTGTTATCCTGTATGGAAAAACGTAGGTAATCATGCATTGTGAGTTCACAGCATACACTTTCACTTTATAACATTAGCGTTGTATTAACAATACCAACAATAGTTATATTTAAGTCTGATATAATCTTACGTGAAAAATCACCTTTCATGTTGTTCTGCCTTCTAGGTCATCTCTTTCCACAACTTCCTAGATTCCATGTATGCTTTGTAGCATCCCCTCTGCTGTTTCTAAAGACTACATATCCCAGGGTACATTGCTGAGTGCAGAAAGTGATTGCTGCACTGACTCCGCCTCCTGTAGCTCAGAAGGCAGGCTGAGTGAAATGTGTGACATGGCAGTGCCTACTCACAGGGAATAGTAATAACATGTCAGACTTCAAGGATGTAAATGTGTGCGGATCTTCAAAAGTAAGGGCCAGCTGAAGACATTTTTTTTTAAAAGTCAGCAGCACCAAACACTGTAGCTGCTGACTTTTAATAAGCACACTTACCTATCCAGGGTGCCCGCGATGTCGGCCGCCCGAGGCTGACCCATTCCTCAGCTCTCGGGTCCTGGCGCCGCCATCCGTACTAAGGGAAACAGGCAGAGGCTTCACTGCCCGTTTTCTACTGCGCATGGGCGAGTCGCGCATCGCTTTGTGATGCACAGTTCCCAGAACACAGTGCGCCCCATTCCCCAGAAGACAACGCAAGGAGGAGAAGACTGAAGATCACCACGGAATAGGAAGAGGCAGATTAGGACGATCTGCCTAGCAACAGGTATTTCTGGTAAGTTAAAAAAAAATAAAAAATTTAAATGTTTTTTAACCACTTTCAGACCGGACCATTTTGCTGGCTTCGGCACTGCGTCGCTTTAACTGACAATTGCGCGTCGTGCGACGTGGCTCCCAAACAAAATTGACATCCTTTTTTTCCCACAAATAGAGCTTTCTTTTGGTGGTATTTGAACGCCACTGCGGTTTTAATTTTTTGTGCTATAAACAAAAAAAGAGCGACAATTTTGAAAAAAACGCATCATTTTTAACTTTTTGCTATAATAAATATCCCCCACAAATATATAAAAAAAAAAAATGTTCCTCAGTTTAGGCCGATACGTATTCTTCTACATATTTTTGGTAACAAAAATCACAATAATCGATTATTGTTTGGTTTGCGCAAAAGTTATAGCGTTTACAAAATAGGGGATAGTTTCATAGCATTTTTATTAATATATATTTTTTTACTAGTAATGGCGGCGATCAGCGATTTTTATTGTGACTGCGACATTATGGCGGACACATCGGACATTTTTGACACATTTTTGGGACCATTGTCATTTATACAGCAATCGGTGCTATTTAAATGCATTGATTCCTGTGTAAATGACACTGGCAGTGAAGGGGTTAACCAGGGGGTGGCAGTGTAGGGGTTAGGTGTTCCTAGGGGCGTGTTACTAACTGTGGGGCGCGTGGCTGTGTGTTAGTGAACACTGATCTCTGCTCCAATCACAGGGAGCAGAGATCAGTGTCACTTGTTGCTAGGCAGAATGGGGAGATGCTGTTTACTTCCGCATCTCCCCGTTCAGCCTTCCCGTGAGACGATCGCGGGTATCCCCGCAGCGATCGAGTCCGCGGGACCCGCGACCGGACTCACGGGGGTCCCGACCGGCGGCATTTTTAAAGGGACGTACCTGTACGCCCTTATGCCTGTCCGTGACATTCTGCATCGTCGTGCGACGGTCGGGAACCTGTTAATGTATTTCAAGGATAGTTTTTTATGTATTTTTTTTTCTTAGGGTGGCCCTCCACTTTCAAGATAGTTCAGAAGAATAAAAATATGTTAGAAAAAATGAAAATACAATGTGGGCATGAATGTAGGATTTTGCATTTTGACCGTGGGTAAACTTTAACTCAAAAAAGTTTAGTGACAGTAAACTTTGATTTAAAAAGAAAAAAGTATATTCAAGTATGTGCTTATAGGAGAAGTACAGGCAAAGCTCATTTGGTTGTACTTCTCCTGTGGATCAGAAGAATGATGACCCGTTTTCAGCAGACAGCGGGCTAAAGTCCGCTGTCAGCTGATGTCACAGAGCCGGTCCAGGCGGGGGCAAGATTGTGACAATATGGTCGGGATCTGCCCACATCCCTGGACCGGCTCAGCTTCTCAGGGAGCCACTGAGAGCCTGAGCCAGCCGCTTCCGCCCCTCCACAGCCCAGTGAGTGTGTGTGGGGGGGGGGAGCTCTCTGCTTACAGAGCACTGAGAACTCAAAAGACCGCTGATCGCTTGGTTCTCAGTGTTAGAGCCGGCGGGGGACTGATGCTGCATCCACCTAGGTAAGTATCAATAAACAAATGAAAAAAAAATTCCCAGCAGTGAAGGTAAGTGAACTACAACACAAAATGACGTGAAAAATTGGTTAACAGTCCATAAAAAACATCAGTGTAAGTTTTTGTGAAATACACCTCTCAAAGACAGTGCACCTCCACCACATGGAATGCGCGCTTACCAAAAGGCAAGCTTTAGTAAGCCTGCGGCTAATTACCCAGCCAGGGCCTCTATCCGGGGAGATGCTGGAAATCCACAGGGAGGGCAACTGGAATAGGACACCAAAACGTCCAGGAAAACTCGAGCATCAACCACCAGGATGGTGGATCAGACGTTACCCAGAAAAGCAAGAAGACTCTCCATAGTGTAAAACGTAACAAAGATTTATTTAAAACTAATAAAATTGCACTTACAAGAAAGTGGAAATGACGGTCATAGAAACAACAGCCGGCTGGCTTGCGAACACCTGTCCACCAGATAGGCACGATGACGTCAGCACCACGTGCTGACATCATCTTGCCTATCTGATGGACAGTTGTTTGAGAGGTGTATTTCACAAGAACCTACACTGATGTTTTTTTATGGACTGTTGACGAAATGTTCACGTCATTTTGTGTTGTACAGTAGTTCACTTACCTTCACTGCTGAGAATTTTTTTATTTTTTTTTATTTGTTTATTTATAGCGCTGTCACATTGAATCTTATTACCTGTATTTGTGTGTATCTCAGAGTTTTGATAGCTGCTTTATTACTTTTGTCATTTAGGTTTGTTTAGCGCGGTAATCTTTATTTTTCTTATACCTAGGTAAGTATGATTCCTAAAATAAATGGCAAACTTCTCTTTTACCTTTAGACCCCTATCACATTGTGCCACCCCAGGCTTTTACCGTTGTTTTAGTGGCGCTATTCGGCCGCTAGCGGGGCGGTTTTAACCCCTGCTAGCGGCCGAAAAGGGGTTAAATCCGCCCGCAAAACGCCACTGCATCAGCGTTTTGCCGGCAGTATGACAGCGCTACCCCATCGATTTCAAAGAGAAGGAGTGGTGGAAGAGCGGTGAGTTCACCGCACCTTCACCGCTCCAAAGAAGCTGCTGGCAGGACTTTTTCTGACGCTCCAGTGTGAACGCCAGTGGGAACCTGGCAATGTAGCCTTACGGCTTCACGCCAGGAACCCTACTGCACATGCGTGAGGCTCGGCTCCTCTCTCTCCTACTGGCCCGGTGGCAGGGCAAGGAGGAGGTCGTAGCCGACTCACTGGCGTAATTCGCTGCTGGCACGGACTCCCGGAAGTGGGGACAGGATATCCGCTCCTCCCCCAAATGGTGCCAAATGTGGCACCGGGGGGGGGGGACAAATGGGTGGAACTCCACTTTAATGTCTGTATGTCTGTAGCTGTTCCACATGCTAGTTATGGACAGGATTACAAGGCTGCTGTCTCTTTTACTGTTTTTCTGCTTATTGTTTCTTTTTTGTGTTTTATTTTTGTATGCATGTTTTTTGTAAAACCTACAAAACTATTTGATTAAAAAATAAATAAAAAATCCAGGGTGTTCTGTGAATGGCGCCAGTACCCCCCCCCCCCCCCCCCCCCGTGGTCACTACGTAGGATGGGTGTGGCTCAACATCAGACCCATTTAAGACCATGGAGGTCACTGTATTAGTGGGGACTAAAACAGCAATTCTCAGCTTCCACTACATTCCCACAGGTATGGAGTATGTATACTTACATTGGTTTGAGCTGAATCAATGTAACTATACAATAAAACCCATATCTGGAGTTTAGCTTTAAAGCTGACCATACACCGCTTAACATTTGCAGGCTAGGTAGAAAATTGAGGTGGAATTCAAATGAACGACATCTCAAATGCGAGTCCCGCGCAGGGGCGGACTGACAAGTCGGTGACTCGGGCGCCGCCCGAGGGCCCGGGGCCATTAGGGGCCCGGACTCGGCCACATGAGGGGCCACTTGAAACGGCTGTATTACATGCCGCGATGCCGCTAACAATACTGCTAGCGGCCCGCGGCTCCCCCCCCCCTCCTTCCCTCCCGTCAGTCCCAGGTGCTTCTACTGTATGCGTAGTGACGTCACCTGGGACGGACGGGAGGGAAGGAGGGGCCGGCGGGGAGCCGCGCGCCGCTAGCGGTATTCGCGGCATGTAATACAGCCGCTTCACTCGGTCGAGTCCGGGCCCCTAATGGAAGTAATGGAAGAGAAGAGTGGAGGGGCCGGCGGGGAGCATCAGCATCAGTGAGTAAATTACCAGGGCAGGACCGCCACAAGTGATGGGGGGGGGGGGTCCCCCCAGCCCACAGTGTCACCCCAGCGTCCCCCCAACCCACAGCGTCCCCCCAGCCCACAGTGGCCCCCCAGCGTCCCCCCAGCCCACAGTGTCCCCCCAGCGTCACCCCAGCCCACAGTGTCCCCCCAGTGTCACCCCAGCGTCACCCCAGCCCACAGTGTCACCCCAGCCCACAGTGTCCCCCCACCCCCCAGCGTCACCCCAGCCCACAGTGTCCCCCCAGCCCAGTGTCCCCCCAGCCCACAGTGTCCCCCCAGCGTCACCCCAGCCCACAGTGTCCCCCCAGCGTCACCCCAGCCCACAGTGCCCCGGGTCCCCCCAGCCCACAGTGTCCCCCCAGCGTCACCCCAGCCCACAGTGCCCCGGGTCCCCCCAGCCCACAGTGTCCCGGGTCCCCCCAGCCCACAGTGTCCCACCAGCGTCCCCCAGCCCACAGTGTCCCACCAGCGTCACCCCAGCCCACAGTGTCACCCCAGCCCACAGTGTCACCCCAGCGTCACCCCAGCCCACAGTGTCCCCCTGTGTGCATGTCCCCCCCCTGTGTGTCCCCCCCCTGTGTGTGCGCTCTCCCTCCAGTGTCCCCCTATGTGTGTGTTTGTGTGCGCTCTCCCTCCAGTGTCCCCCTATGTGTACGTGTCCCCCCCCTGTGTGTGCCCTCTCCCTCCGTGTCCCCCCTGTGTGTGTGTCCCCCATTGTGTGCGCTCTCCCTCCAGTGTCCCCCTGTGTGTGCGTGTGTCCCCCCCCCTGTGTGTGCGCTCTCCCTCCAGTGTCCCCCTGTGTGTGCGCTCTCCCCCCAGTGTCGCCCCCTGTGTGTGCGCTATCCCTCCAGTGGCCCCCTGTGTGTGCGCTCTCCCTCCAGTGGCCCCCTGTGTGTGCGCTCTCCCTCCAGTGGCGCCCCTGTGTGTCCGCTCTCCCTCCAGTGGCCCCCCCCCTGTGTGTGCGACCTCCCTCCAGTGGCCCCCTGTGTGTGCGCTCTCCCTCCAGTGGCCCCCTGTGTGTGTGTGTCCCCCCCTGTGTGTGCACTCTCCCTCCAGTGTCCCCCTGTGTGTGTGTGTGTCCCCCCCTGTGTGTGCGCTCTCCCTCCAGTGTCCCCCTGTGTGTGTGTGTGTGCCCCCCTGTGTGTGCGCTCTCCTCCAGTGTCCCCCTGTGTGTGTGTGTGTGCCCCCATGTGTGTGCGCTCTCCCTCCAGTGTCCCCCTGTGTGTGTGTGTGTGCCCCCCTGTGTGTGCGCTCTCCCTCCAGTGTCCCCCTGTGTGTGTGTGTGTGCGCCCCCCTGTGTGTGCGCTCTCCCTCCAGTGTCCCCTGTGTGTGTGTCCCCCTGTGTGTGCACTCCCCCTCCAGTGTCCCCCTGTGTGTGTCTGTGTGCCCCCCTGTGTGTGTGCGCTCTCCCTCCAGTGTCCCCCTGTGTGTGTGTGTGTGCCCCCCTGTGTGTGCGCTCTCCCTCCAGTGTCCCCCTGTGTGTGTGTGTGCGCCCCCTGTGTGTGCGCTCTCCCTCCAGTGTCCCCCTGTGTGTGTGTGTGTGCCCCCCTGTGTGTGCTCTCCCCCTCCAGTGTCCCCCCCCTGTGTGTGCACTCTCCCTCCAGTGTCCCCCTGTGTGTGTGTGTGTGTGCCCCCTGTGTGTGCGCTCTCCCTCCAGTGTCCCCCCTGTGTGTGTGTGCCCCCCTGTGTGTGCACTCCCCCTCCAGTGTCCCCCTGTGTGTGTGCTCTCTCCCTCCAGTGTCCCCCTGTGTGTGTGTGTGTGTGCCCCCTGTGTGTGCACTCTCCCTCCAGTGTCCCCCTGTGTGTGTGTGTGTGTGCCCCCCTGTGTGTGCTCTCTCCCTCCAGTGTCCCCCTGTGTGTGTGTGGTGTGTGCCCCCCCCCCCACCCTGTGTGTGCTCTCTCCCTCCAGTGTCCCCCTGTGTGCCCCCCTGTGTGTGCTCTCTCCCTCCAGTGTTCCCCTGTGTGCGTGTCCCCCCCCTGTGTGTGCGCTCTCCCTCCAGTGTCCCCCCCCCCCGTGTGTGTGCTCTCCCTCCAGTGTCCCCCTGTGTGTGTGTGTGTGTGCGCATTCTCCCTCCAGTGTCCCCCTGTTTGTGCGTTCCCCCCCTACAGTGTCCACCATTGTGCTCTCCCCCCCCAGTGTGCCCCCCCCCCCCCCCAGTGTCCACCAGTGTGCTTTCTCCCCCCCGCCACACACACACACACACACACACACACACAATTCCCCTGTTTGCTCTCCCTCCCCCCGTGTCTCCCTGTACAAGTGTGGCTTGAGTGTGGGGACCAAGGGGGCCCCATGATCTTCTATTGAACGGGGGCCCCATGAGTTGTCAGTCCGCCCCTGGTCCCGCGATTTGTCATTCACACATCGGCGCTTTCAAATCATGGGCAGATTTGTGGCAAATCTTCCCGTGATTCAAAACGCTAAAGTGTAAATGCAGCCTTATGCCCCGGTCAGATTTTCCGACGGAAAATGTTCGATGGGAGCTTTTTGTCGGAAATTCCGACCTTGTGTAGGCTCCATCGCACATTTTCCATCGGAATTTCCGTCACACAACATTTGAGATCTGGATCTCAAATTTTCCGACAACAAAATCCGTTGTCGGAAATTCTGATCGTATGTAGACAATTCGGACGCACAAAGTTCCACGCATGCTAGGAGTCAAGCAGAAGAGCCTATTGGCTATTAAACTTAATTTTTCTCGGCACCGCGTTCTTGGCGATTGGAAATTCCAACCAACTTTGTGTGACCGTGTGTATGCAAGACAAGTTTGAGCCAACATCCGTCGGAAATCCATGGATTTTGTTGTCGGAATGTCCGGTCGTGTGTATGGGGCATAAGGGTCAATCAGATGTGCTACGTACTTGTGTACCAACAAGGAACATGCTGATAGAAGGAGAAAACAGAGTGACAGGCTGCTGGGCTGCCTGTGCTTATCCATTGTCCAATCACAGGCGAAGGGCAGGGATGTGGCCGAGCTTCATCCTGAAACGTCAGAATAGAAGAGTCAGCTCACCATCTGTACAGCCTGGCAGCATTGTGTAAATCTCAGGACTGGCTGGACTGAACTTCAAATTATTTGGCAGGTAAAAGATGTCATGGATTCATTTTTCATTTTCATTTTCATTTTTTTTTTTTTATGCTAATTCACTTATGTCCTCACGAGACCCATTTCCAGGAAAAAGTGACCCCTGAATGCTTGGAGGGGATGTAATGGAGGCATTTGTGTGGGAATGGCAGTTTGCACTACATGAACATCGAGTGAACAGGCTGGCACCCACCGACAAGCTTCATTTGCTCTGATGGGGAAGCAGCTGGCCAGACTTCAGCCAAGTGACATTTCCAGGAGCCCGAGCCAATTTGAATTTATTTCTGCTTAGGACGACTAATGCTTTCTAAGAAGAATGAGAGGGAAAAATACAGATTGGAAATGTGTGCTGCACTCAGAATGAACTTTCCATTGTCCCATCTCAGTCCGTCAGCAGAGATGTTTATAAAGTTCTACAACTAACACCAAAGTATAAAGCACAGAGCGGTGTGGTAACCTATGGCAACAAGCGAGAAAACAACTGTTATTTCTCTGCAGTAAATTTTATAAACTGGCTTGTGTTGGGTTACAGCACTTCACTAAACTTAAAGTGTTACTAAACCTGGAATCTGCATTCACTATATCTGGTCTCCCACAGTACACAGAACATGGAAATGCAAACATTTTAGTAAAATATAAACTGCTAAATACCTTTTCTCATCAGCAGTATATAGCAGTCTTATGACTTCTATCAGTGTCTGGTTAAAACTTGTATGATGAGTTTTTATTCATTCCTATGAGGCTGTATGACTCGTGACCTTCTGTCTGGACAGTGCTGACTGGTCCTGTGCTGATCACATGCACCTTCCCAAGAAAAATAATCACACCAAACTGAGCATGTGTAGAGTGACTCCAAAGGCTCTGTCTTATCGGGACATGGGTTGAGGACTGTGGAAAAAGGGGAGGATCAGAGAAGACAGGATCAAACAATGGGGGGGATTAACCCCTTATGTTCCACAGTGAGTATAACAAGCATGCTTTACTGCATATACAGACTGATTTTACTGTGGTGGGTTTAGTAACACTTTAATAATAACATAAATGAAGAAAATATTGCTGCCAATCACAGGATGTTATTCTTATTGTGCAAATTAGAAAATGGAAGATGAACTCTGGTTGGCTAATAAGAACAACACAAACAGCACCCTCCGCTTCCCTTATAAGTCTGCATCCATGCTCTTGAAGCTGAACTCCAAGCTCCAAACACATACATATTAAAATGCATTTCTCAATTGCTACTTTGTGTGCACCAAATGTCTTTACAAATACAGATATTACCTTGTAAAAATAGATAGCAGTGACATCATCACTGTTCTGTACATAGCCTTTTCAGCTCCACCCACTACAGGCTGCCTGCAACTACAGGAAGGGGCGGAGGGGGTGGATACAAGGCAGGGGGGGGGGTGAAATGCATCAGGAGGCGTGGTTAAGGAGGTGTTCCAGGCTGAGGCCATTCACATTCCTCTCCACCGGCTGAGTTAGGCCCCTTTCACACTGGGGCGTTTTTCAGGCGGTACAGCGCTAAAAATAGCGCCTGTACACCACCTGAAAAAACCGGCCCCATTCACCCCAGTGTGAAAGGGGCCTTAGTGATGTGCGGTGTCTCTCACCCCTAATGCGTCCCTGCGACAGCCTGCACCCTTACCTTACTGTGCTTACTAGCCTAATGCCCCATACACACAATCCGAAAATCGGACGACAGATCGTCCGTTTTTTTTTTGCATGCTAGTCGAATATATAAAATGGGTAGGTTACTAAAGTTACGAAAATTCTCAGATGACAGAATAAAAAAATCGCAAATGATGTCATGTGTTGTAGTGTATTTCTATTGTATCTTCGGACGACAACTGTGCTGATTAAACAAAAATCGCACGATCTGGTATCATACGAGAAAAATTTTCGCGTTTGTCCGATCGGATAATATCGGATGAACTGTCACGATTGGCTGTCGAAAGCTGTGTACTAACGATCCGATTATCGTATGATCGATTCGAAAGCGGTATTTTTGTCCGATTTTCGGATCGTGTGTATTGGGCATAAGGCTGCTAGACCAATGAAAGAGACAGGTAAAAACAGCCAATCAGTCAATGGAACTGCAGGTAACAGTTCCGCTTGGCAGCTGTAGCCAGGTAGGAGCAGTTCACATGCTTTCACACTGGTCAGTTTTTGCATTAAAAAAAGCGGAAGAAAAATGCATAACTATAAAATACTATGGAACTTTCATGCTGGTCAGTTGTGAGTTTGTTGCATTTTTTAACCACTTGCCGACTGCCCGCCGTCAGCAGAATGGCACTCCTGCTCATAGGGACGCGTGTGCCATGTCCCTAAGGTGCCAATGCGTGTGCCCGGAGGCTGCGATATCTGCCGGGCACCTGTGATTGCTCCTGAGAGCGAGAATGGGGATTTGTGTGTGTAAACACACAAATCCACGTCCTGTCAGGGGAGAGGTGACAGATCGTGTGTTCCTATGTATATAGGAACACCAATCGGTCTCCTCCCCCAGTCAGTCCCATCCCCACCACAGTTAGAACACACAGTGAGGGAACACACTTAACCCCTTGATTGCCCCCTAGTGTTAACCCTATCCTGCCAGTGACATTTATACAGTAATCAGTGCATTTTTATAGCACTGATCCCTGTATAAATGTCAATGGTCCCAAAAAAGTGTCAAAAGTGTCCGATCTGTCAGCCACAATGTTGCAGTCCCGATAAAAATTGCAAATCACTGCCATTAGTAGTAAAAAAAAAAATAATAAAAATGCCATAAATATATCCCCTATTTTGTACACACGAATGCCCCGTACACACGGTCGGATATTCCGATGGAGAAAGTCAGATCGGATTATATTGTCGGAAAATCCGACCGTGTGTGGGCTCTAGCGGACTTTTTCCGTTGGAAATTCCGACGGAAAAAATTTGAGAGCAGGGTCTAAAATTTTCCGGAAAAAAAATCCGATTTTTTCCGATTTTTTCCGATCGTTTGTAGAGAATTCCGATGGACAAAGTGCCACGCATGCTCAGATCAAATTACGAGACCAAAGCTATTCGCTACTAGCCTCTACGTAGTCCCGGTCGTACATAACGAACGTCACCACGTTCCGAACAACTTTGTCCGACCGTGTGTGTGCAACACAAGTTTCGGACAAAATCCGTCGGAAAAAATCAGACGGATTTTGTGGTCAGAATGTCCGACCGTGTGTACAAGGCATTACTTTTGTGCAAACCAATCAATAAACACTTATTGACATTTTTTTACCAAAAATATGTAGAAGAATATATATCGGCCTAAACTGATGAAGAAATTTGTTTTGCTTTTAAAAAAATTAGGGATATTTATTACTAAAAGTTAAAAATAGTGTTTTTTTCCCAAATTTACGCTCTTCTTTTGTTTATAGCCCAAAAAATAAAAAACGCAGAGGTGATCAAATAACACCAAAAGAAAGCTTAATTTGTGGGAAAAAAGGATGTCAAATTTTGTTTGAGTACAGTGTGGCCATATCGCAAAAAATGGCTTGGTCAGGAAGGGGGTAAATCCTTCGGGGCTGAAGTGGTTAAAGTCCACCTTGCTGCATTAAAAAGTCAAGCTTGCTGCACTAAAAATGCACCTCCCCATTGAAAAATACATACAAAATGCGGCAAAAACGCATAAAAAATGCACATGTGGCTGCGTCTTTGGTGAGGTTTTTGTGTCACATTTTCTTTTTTTCACAGGTGCACCAGAAACGTGGCAAAAATTTTTTAATGCGCTTTTGCAATGGAGCAGCGTGAAAGTGGCCTAATGGTTCAACTTTACAGCTGATCTGTCACAGTCATGGCCATCATGTCTTGCAATGAGCTGCTGGACCAGGAAAGGGCAATCGTGGCGGGGAGTCTGTCAGGAACGGATCATGTCGGCATGTTTTGTTTTAGGAGCTTGGCATCATTTAATTTGTTTAGTGTGGATCAACTGTGCTTTTTTTTAAATAAAAGGACTTTGTCATGTGTCTATTTACTATTTTTTTTGTGAATGAGTAACCAGGTTTTATCACTGATTACAAGGAAGTGTGTGTAGGCCGTCACCCTCAATTGGCGGCTCTCTAACTGTTCCAGGTGATTGAGCAGATTAAACTTACAAAATTGCACATAAAATATGTTTGTAATTTACTATAATTAATTCTTATATGTTAAAATTTTTAAATTGTGTTTCTGTTTAAAATATATTTACATTTTAAAGGAATTCTCAGTTAGTTGTAAAGCCAGAATTCTTTATAAACATTGAGTCTACAAGTCTTTCATAGGTTGGACTCTTTTTTTCGACCTCACCTACTACCCTGTTTCCCCGAAAATAAGACCTAGCGTGATTGTCGGTGATGGCTGCAATATAAGCCCTACCCCCCAAATAAGCCCTAGTTAAAGCCCTAGTAGATCTTATTTTCAGGGTAGGGCTTATTTTCAGGGAAACAGGGTAGGGCTTATTTGGGGGGGTAGGGCTTATATTGCAGCCATCACCGACAATCGCGCTAGGTCTTATTTTCGGGGAAACAGGGTATATGTAACAATTAAATGCAGTGTTGTTATTTTTAGGGATATGGTGCTATCATTGTCCATTTTCTCCACTACTGTAACCTGTGGTTGAATTAGCTTTCCAGCAACCTGTATGTGACCCAGAGTTAGGGGTGGTGTGGTGGATCATTACTTCTGGAAGAAGCCTCCTTTGCAGTCTCAGAAAGTGCCTGAGGAACTGAGAGTACCCAATACCTTGTCTGTTTTCATTCAAATTATAGGATGCACAGACTCTGTACACGATGCAAGAAGGGATAGATCATCAGCAGAAAGTTCCTTACGTACATCTCATACTATGGATATTACAATATGTAAATCAACTGTAAGCTGAACTTCTCCACCTTTGTCTTTCTGGTTTCTGAGGCTGTCAATGATAGGAATCACAGGAAGTGATGCCAATATTGTTACTGATGCCACACCTGAAACAAATGTGCCAATGAGCTAATAAAATGTACCAAGGATATAAGTAATTATTAAAGTGGTTGTAAACCTCATAAAATTTAAACTAAGAACATATATCTGTAGTGTATACTTGTCTCTCTCCAAAGTTTTAAAGGGGTTTTAAAGTCAGAAGTTTTTTTTTGATCTTAATGCATTCTATGCATTAAGATAAAAAGCCTTATATGTGCAGCAGCCTCCCTCGGCCCCCCTAATACTTACCGGAGCCCAGGGGCGGACTGACAACTCATGGGGCCCCCGGGCAATAGAAGATCATGGGGCCCCCTTGGTCCCCACACTCAAGCCACACCTGTACAGGGAGACACGGGGGGAGGGAGAGCAAACAGGGGGATTTTGTGTGTGTGTGTGTGTGTGTGTGTGTGTGTGTCTGTGGCGGGGGGGAAAAAGCACACTGGTGGACACTGGGGGGGGGGGGGGCACACTGGGGAGGGAGAGCACAATGGTGGACACTGTAGGGGGGGAACGCACAAACAGGGGGACACTGGAGGGAGAATGCGCACACACACACAGGGGGACACTGGAGGGAGAGCACACACACGGGGGGGGGGGACACTGGAGGGAGAGCGCACACACAGGGGGGGGGGACACGCACACAGGGGAACACTGGAGGGAGAGAGCACACACAGGGGGGCACACAGGGGGACACTGGAGGGAGAGAGCACACACAGGGGGGCACACACACACACAGGGGGACACTGGAGGGAGAGAGCACACACAGGGGGGCACACACACACACACACACACAGGGGGACACTGGAGGGAGAGAGCACACACAGGGGGGCACACACACACAGGGGGACACTGGAGGGAGAGAGCACACACAGGGGGGCACACACACACAGGGGGACACTGGAGGGAGAGAGCACACACAGGGGGGCACACACACACAGAGGGACACTGGAGGGAGAGTGCACACACAGGGGGGCACACACACACAGGGGGACACTGGAGGGAGAGTGCACACACAGGGGGGCACACACACACAGGGGGACACTGGAGGGAGAGCGCACACACAGGGGGGCACACACACACAGGGGGACACTGGAGGGAGAGCGCACACACAGGGGGGCACACACACACACAGGGGGACACTGGAGGGAGAGGCGCACACACAGGGGGACACTGGAGGGAGAGGCGCACACACAGGGGGACACTGGAGGGAGAGTGCACACACAGGGGGGGACACGCACACACAGGGGGCCACTGGAGGGAGAGCGCACACACAGGGGGCCACTGGAGGGAGAGCGCACACACAGGGGGCCACTGGAGGGAGAGCGCACACACAGGGGGACACTGGAGGGAGAGCGCACACACAGGGGGACACTGGAGGGAGAGCGCACACACAGGGGGCCACTGGAGGGAGAGCGCACACACAGGGGGCCACTGGAGGGAGAGCGCACACACAGGGGGACACTGGAGGGAGAGCGCACACACAGGGGGACACTGGAGGGAGAGCGCACACACAGGGGGCCACTGGAGGGAGAGCGCACACACAGGGGGCCACTGGAGGGAGAGCGCACACACAGGGGGACACTGGAGGGAGAGCGCACACACAGGGGGACACTGGAGGGAGAGCGCACACACAGGGGGCCACTGGAGGGAGAGCGCACACACAGGGGGGGGGACACGCACACACAGGAGGACACTGGAGGGAGAGAGCACACACAGGGGGGGGACACGCACACACAGGGTGACACTGGAGGGAAAGCGCACACACAGGGAGGAACACGCACACATAGGGGGACACTGGAGGGAGAGCGCACACACAGGGGGGGACACACACACACACAGGGGGAAACTGGAGGGAGAGCGCACACACAGGGGGGGGGGACACACACACAGGGGGAAACTGGAGGGAGAGCGCACACACAGGGGGGGGGGACACACACACAGGGGGAAACTGGAGGGAGAGCGCACACACAGGGGGGACATGCACAGGGGGGGGGGAGGACATGCACACAGGGGGACACTGTGGGCTGGGGTGACACTGTGGGCTGGGGTGACGCTGGGGTGACGCTGTGGGCTGGGGTGACGCTGTGGGCTGGGGTGACGCTGGGGTGACGCTGTGGGCTGGGGTGACGCTGGGGGGACACTGTGGGCTGGGGTGACGCTGTGGGCTGGGGTGACGCTGGGGGGACACTGTGGGCTGGGGTGACACTGTGGGCTGGGGTGACGCTGGTGGGACACTGTGGGCTGGGGGGACCCGGGGCACTGTGGGCTGGGGTGACGCTGGGGGGGACACTGTGGGCTGGGGGGACACTGTGGGCTGGGGTGACGCTGTGGGCTGGGGTGACGCTGGGGGGACACTGTGGGCTGGGGTGACACTGTGGGCTGGGGTGACGCTGGTGGGACACTGTGGGCTGGGGGGACCCGGGGCACTGTGGGCTGGGGTGACGCTGGGGGGACACTGTGGGCTGGGGGGACACTGTGGGCTGGGGTGACGCTGTGGGCTGGGGTGACGCTGGGGGGACACTGTGGGCTGGGGTGACACTGTGGGCTGGGGTGACGCTGGTGGGACACTGTGGGCTGGGGGGACCCGGGGCACTGTGGGCTGGGGGGACACTGTGGGCTGGGGTGACGCTGTGGGCTGGGGTGACGCTGGGGGGACACTGTGGGCTGGGGTGACACTGTGGGCTGGGGTGACGCTGGTGGGACACTGTGGGCTGGGGGGACCCGGGGCACTGTGGGCTGGGGTGACGCTGGGGGGACACTGTGGGCTGGGGTGACGCTGTGGGCTGGGGTGACGCTGGGGTGACGCTGTGGGCTGGGGTGACGCTGTGGGCTGGGGGGACCCCCCCCCCATCATCACTTGTGGCGGTCCTGCCCTGGTAATTTACTCACTGATGCTGATGCTCCCCGCCGGCCCCTCCACTCTTCTCTTCTCTTCCATTACTTCCATTAGGGGCCCGGACTCGGCCGAGTGAAGCGGCTGTATTACATGCCGCGAATACCGCTAGCGGCGCGCGGCTCCCCGCCGGCCCCTCCTTCCCTCCCGTCCGTCCCAGGTGACGTCACAACGCATACAGTAGAAGCACCTGGGACGGACGGGAGGGAAGGAGGGGCCGGCGGGGAGCCGCGGGCCGCTAGCAGTATTGTTAGCGGCATCGCGGCATGTAATACAGCCGTTTCAAGTGGCCCCTCATGTGGCCGAGTCCGGGCCCCTAATGGCCCCGGGCCCTCGGGCGGCGCCCGAGTCACCGACTTGTCAGTCCGCCCCTGCCGGAGCCCTATCTCTGCCCAGCGATGTCCACAAGTGTCTCAGCCTTCCAGGAATCTCCCTGTAGAGAGGGGGCAGGGCCGAACTGCAGCTCCATGTCTGAATGGACACACGGAGCTGCAGCTCGGCTTGGGTGCCCCCATAGCAAGCTCCTTGCTGTGGGGGCATTCAACAGGAGGGAGAGACCAGGAGCACAAAAGAGGGTCCAGAGAAGAGGAGGATCTGGGCTGCTCTGTGCAAATCCACAGCAACAGAGCAGGTAAGAATAGGTAAGAGCTTCCTGATGACGCATATTGACGTGCAAAACGTGTAATCCTACAACTGGTCAGCTGGCAGGTACATGAGGGGATAGGTGACACAGTACAACGGTCTTTCTGTGATTCGAGGTCCTCCTTTACACGGCTGGAGAGGCTCAGTGAGTGCAAAAGTTCTCTTGTCTTTTATCTTTTTGTTTGTTAAATACATTTTTTTGACATATTACGCTATGGGAGCATTTCTTATTATTTCCCTTGAGCATGGAGGATATTCCCTGCACTAACGCAACCCGGACCCCTGAGTGAGGACAAATCAGAGCAAAGGAGTGGTTATCCAGTTAATAAACCAAACGCCAAAAATTCACCTAAATCTGGTGAGTGGCCATTTCTTAGTGGTGGTGGATTCACATAAGGGTGATGTACAAAAGCTGCGAAGGTGTCAATCACTAGTGGTGCATCTGAGTGGAATTAACCCGTCACGGATTGATTTAAACGACAGTGGTGTCAACACATGGACATTTTTTAATTTTTTATATGTTATATGCTATATACAATTTTCTGTGGCACATAGAATTTGAGAATACAGATTTTTTGAATTTTCCTTTGCAGGAGTGGGACCACAGAAGTGGAGGGGGGGATTTTGTTCCTTCACAGATTTGGGATCTTGTGGGCTGGTTTGCTTTGTTTTTTCTTTAATAGAATTGTGGTTTGGCTACACAGAATTCTCCTTGACAGGATTACAGATATACACGCATATTTTTTGAATTTTCTTTCCTTACAGGATTGGGTTTTGTATGATTAGGAGGTTTTGTGTTTTTTCACAGAATTGGAACTTTGTTGCAAAAACTCTCTTGCAAGAAATTCTCTTTCAGGATTGAATATAAAAATATTTACTCTTTCACATAGGAGCGCCCACCACTATTGTATAGTAACCAGAGGTACAACATTAATAGTCACTTTATCTGATGTTAATCGTCACTTTATTTAATTTTAAATTTAATTTTATTCTGTCCACCACAGGACTGACTTGACCCCTAAACAAGCTCCTTAAAACATAGCTTTGTATGGTTCCTAAGGACACATAAACCTTTCCCTGATTGGCGCATCTCTCCCAAACACTATAAAGGTAAGAATAGCATGTTTTTTATTTTTATAGAAAAATATATAGAAAATGAGCGTTTACAGTCACTTTAAGTGTCGTTTCTCTCTGGTGCTTCGTTCCTCTGTTATCAACATCAGTCACTTCTGAGAAGTTTTCCTGTCACATGAGATAACATGAGCTAAAATTTGTGTTGGAGAGGAAAATAAGCAGGGAGCTTGTCTATTCAGAATACAGCTCTGCATTTTCCTTTGTTCCTCTGCTTATGTGGGGGGGGGGGGGTGTCCCTTTCTTCCAATCAGCTCTCACACAGTGTAACTGCAGCCTCTTCTCTGTTGCTGACAGATGAAGAAAGATTTTTAACATGATCTGCACTTTTGAAGTTGCATAGAGAGGGTAAGACTGCAGATAAACAGGTACAACTTATGTAGGAGGATTTCTTTTATCTCTGTGTATCATCTGAGGCTATTCACTTCACTGGGTATATGTGAGCACGGCGATCAGTGGTGCGGTGTGTCACTCTGACACACCGCATCTACGATTGTGGTAAGGAGGCTCCTAACCACGTGATCAGCTGTGACCAATCACAGCGTGAACCAGAACTTTCCTCGGTTCGCTCTGACTAGGACAGGCGATCGGCGGCTCTCCCTGTCAGAGGGGTGGTCTGCGCTAATAATCAGCACATTGAATATCAGCACAGCCCCCATCAGATGTGCCACAACAATGCCAACCAGTGCCCATCAGCTGCCAGTCAGTGCCTCATCAGGAACGCCTGTCAGTGCCCATCAAAGTGCCAATCAATGCCCATAACATTGCCAATCAGTTCCCACCACAGTGCCAATCAGTTCCTATCAGTAACACCTGTCAGTACCTCATCATCAGTGCTGCCCATCAGTGCCATCTATTAGTGTCCATCATTGCCACCTATCGGTGCCCATCAGTGCTGCATATCAGTGCCGCCTCTCAGTGCCCATCAATTCTACATATCAGTGCCTCCTCATCATTTTTAGTTTGTTTAGCAAAAAATAAAAACCACATAGGTGATCAAATACCACCAAAAGAAAGCTCTATATGCAGGAAGAAAATGATAAAAATTTTGTTTGGGTACAGTGTTGTATAACTGCGCAATTGTCATTCAAAGTGCGAAAGCGATGAAAGCTGAAAATTGTCCTGGGCAGGAAGGGGGGAAAGTGCCCGATATTGAAGTGGTTAAAGAGAGGGGTTTTCAGGGACCGTCTAAAGATGGATAGATTATGAGATAATCGGACAGATTGAGGTAGAGAGTTCCAAAGGATGAGAGAAGCTCAGGAGAAGTCCTGGAGGCAAGCATGGGAAAAGGTTAAAAGGGAGCTAGAGAGAAGGAGATCTTGGGAAGACTGAAGAGAGCGGTTTGGTTAATACTTTGAGACTAGGTTAGTGATGTAGCTGGAGAAGATAAATGTGGAAACTCTGGAATCAGACGATAGAAGATAATGATCAACATATTTTCTAACCAGATTATGCTGTGCATTAAATCTGGTAATCCTTACTATTATCCCTGAGTGGTTTGAACCTTTGGTCTGTACGCGATAGCTTTACAGCTCTCTGGTAGGCCTTGCGTAGGTAAGATTTAATGTACCCAACATGCTCTAACATTTGAGATCTCAGGCCAATTGTGGCCTCCTTAAATTTATGTTCATTTTAGCAGTTACGCCTTAATCTAAGATACTGGCTATAAGGTATAGATTTGATTAGTAGAACTGGATAGAAGCTGTCCGCTCTAGAGATGTGCACAAAAATAAATAAATGCGTATTGTTTATTTTCGGATTCATTTGTTAAGTTAATAATTTTGTTTCGTCATATTCATTAGAATGATTCATTTTCAGAATTTGTTTTGTATATTCAGATTTATTTCATATATTGAAATGAAAATTCAACAATGAATTTGAATTTAAAAATGAGTTTGAATTTGAATTCAAAATGGAAACATATTGCAATAAATACAATAAGGTATAAAAAGAAAAAAGGATTATGATTCCTACTTAAGCTGCTTTCTAGAATAGAATAGAAAACAAAAGAATGGAACAGAATAAAATAGAATAGAAAATAAAAGAATAGGATAAATCAGAATAGAACAGAAAATAATATAAAATACAGAATATAAAATAAAATAAAGAAATAGAATATAATAAAATGTAAAAGAATAAAATAGAATAAAATATAAAATAAACAGTATAGAATAAAACAGAACAGAATAAAAAAAATAAAGGAATAGAATATATTATATTCTGTTTCATTGTATTCTATTCTATTTAATTGTGTTTTATTCTATTCTATTCTTTTTCTATTTTTTTTATTCTATTCTTGAATTTTCCATTATATTTTATTGTTTTCTGTTCTATTTTATATTTTATTCTATTCTATTCTATAAACCAGACTAAGTACGAATAATCATCTTATTTTCACTTTTTACCTTACTATATTTATTGCAATATGTTTCCTTTTTTAAGTCAAATTAATTTTCAAATTCTAATTAGGATCATTTGTTTAGTTATACTTTATTTAACCGCTTCCCGACCGGCGCACGGCGATATACGTCGACAGAATGGCACGGACAGGCATAAGCGCATATAAATACGTCCCCTTTAAGATGCCGCCGTGCCATCGCTCGCGCCCCTCGGGACCTCCGTGAGGCCGGTCGCGGGTCCCACGGACTCGATCGCCGCGGGGACACCCGCGATCGTCTCACGGGAAGGCTGAACGGGGAGATGCGTAAATAAACAGCATCTCCCCGTTCTGCCTACGTAGCAACTAGTGACGCCGATCTCTACTCCCTGTGATTGGAGCAGAGATCAACATTCACTAGCTGACAGCCACGCCCCCCCACAGTAAGAAACACACCTCTAGGCATACTTAACCCCTACACTGCCACCTAGTGGTTAACCCCTTCACTGCCAGTGTCATTTACACAGGAATCAATGCATTTAAATAGCATTGATTGCTGTATAAATGACAATGGTCCCAAAAATGTGTCAAAAATGTCCGATGTGTCCGCCATAATGTCGCAGTCACAATAAAAATCGCTGATCGCCGCCATTACTAATAAAAAAAAGTATTAATAAAAATGCTATAAAACTATCCCCTATCTTGTAAACGCTATAACTTCTGCGCAAACCAATCAATAATCGCTTATTGTAATTTTTTTTACCAAAAATATGTAGAAGAATACGTATCGACCTAAACTGAGGAAAAAAAATGTTTTTTTATATATTTTTGGGGGTTATTTATTATAGCAAAAAATAAAAAAAATGTGTTTTTTTTCAAAATTGTCGCTCTTTTTTGTTTATAGCGCAAAAAATAAAAACCGCAGGGGCGATCAAATACCACCAAAAGAAAGCTCTATTTGTGGGAAAAAAAGGACGTCAATTTTGTTTGGGAGCCACGTCGCACGACCGCGCAATTGTCAGTTAAAGCGACGCAGTGCCGAATCACAAAAAGGGGCCTGGTCCTTTGGCTGCAAATTGGTCCGGTCTGAAAGTGGTTAAGATTTGTTGAGATTCATTACTATTGTGTTTCAGAAATTCTGATACATCTGAATCTCTCCTAATTTCGATACGTAACAAAATCAATTGCACATGTCTGTTTTGCTCTTAAAACAGTGTTACATGCTGTGGGCTTCCTATATAGGTTACTGGAGAGCCTACTATCATGAGTCAATTCAAACTCAACATCTAAGAAGCTAACCTTCTTTTGGTCATAGGACATGGTGAAGGCCAAGTTTTAATTATTTTACATAGTCCTTTAGATGATCTATTGGTCCGTCCCAAATCAAAAGAATATGGTTGATATAGGGTTGATATAGGGTATCCAGGTAAGAATATGACCTGTAAAGGTGGCAGCCTCATGACAAAGCAAAAAGGAGCATTTCCACCACCCCTATGTACAGATTGACATAGAACAGTGCATAACATGTCCCCAATTCTCTCCACCGGCAGGAAGTGGGAACCACAAAACACAAATACATTGTGTTCCAAGAAGAAGCAAACACCTTTAATACAATTGCTTTGAGAAAAAAAAATCGCTGTACAACCTGTATGCCCTTCTGATGTGTAATAAATCTACTGTATATGATAATTCAACATCAATCGTTCCTAATAGGACATTTTCAGGAACTACCAATTCCTCAATCATTTCAAGAAAATGTATTGTTTTCTTGATGTATGAAGGAAGGCTCAAAACAAAAGAATGCAAAAAGGAATTCACTTATTTACTGGCATTCTCCACGAGGCTTTGATTTTCAGAAAAATAGTACTGGGAGGGTGAGTCTGACACTTCTGTATTTTAGAGAGAGCATAAACATATGGTATCCTAAGGTGATCAATTTTCAGAAATGCCCATGCATCCTTTGAAATAGTTCCTGCTTGAAATGCCTTATTCACCATATCAAAAAACTTCAAGTTGAACTGGTTGACCCTATTTCTGAGTATCTCTAAACACATTCTTTCATAGTCACTAACATCCATCACTACCATATTGCCCCTTTTATCTGCTGGGTTTATCACAATTGACTGATTCTTACTCAAATCACAGAGAGCTTTGGCCAGTCCGTTTTGTGCGTTTCCAGCAACCATCTACTATGCAGAATCTTTGAATCTTTTTGTTGTTTTCAGCGGTATGATTGTTATCAATTGACAACCATTCAATATGTTGTGTTTCTATGAACATGTGTCTGACATATGTTCTTGTATTTTAGACCAACCTTTCTTCTGTCCCTGATGAAGATTCTTTAGAAACTGAAATGTATTGGTCCCACATTTAACAATTGGTCAAGATCTGATTAAAAACTATGTTTATATGACATTGGTGGTCGTTTTTGTTACAGCAGCTTTGTATCAGCCCTGTTTTTATTGTGATGTTTTATATGGGATCTCAATAAGTATTATTGTTTTATAAGGTTTTGTTTATGTTTGGTGCCTAAAAAATCCCATTTCATGTATCTAGCAATAATGCAGTTAGGGAGCTTCCTGAAGACGTCCTTCCATGGGCGAAACGTGTTGAGGTGTCACTTCCCGCGAGTGGAGCGCATGCCTGTTTTGGGTTCGGATCGATGGGGGCTCCCTAACTGCATTATTGCTGGTTATACTGGGTACCAGTTGCCTGGCACCAAAGAATGTGAGTTCTTGCTTAAAAGATTTTATTGTATGGTGGAATGTTAATAAAAGGAGATACACTATGATAGCTGTTCTTGCAGCTTCATTTGTACATATCTCTCAGAGGTGTTCAAGGTGGAAGCCCCGTGGTCCCAGTGTTATAAAGAGTGGTGGTTGCCCGCATTTATAAAGAGACTATTGACCCATTATTTATGTAAAAAGTTAGAAAGTTCTGGTGAGTGTATACCTATAAGGGGCACGGAGCACAGTTTGAAGAATTACGCACTTGGAACACAGAATGGATTTAAAGGCACAGAGTACGTTTTGTTGCAAGGACACAATTTGTTTGCGCACAGCAATACATTGAGATAAAATAGATGTAATATCACTTTTTGGATTGGTTCACGTTTAATGTAAATTAATGGGATCAGATTGTTATTTTGATTGATTTCACTTTTTATATAGTCCCTAGCACATATGAAGTAGTTTGTGTGGGGGGAATTTATTATTATCATTTTCATTATTATAATTATACCTGTGGCTCTGGTAATATTTTCTGGTAATAACCCTCTAACCACCACTTTTGCTGGACAGCTCGATCTGTTAAAGGACGTTGAAAAAATAACAGACTTACTAGCTGGATCACCAGGTCAAGATACATTTTAAAAAGTCTAAAAAAAAAGAAACCAAAGGCAGCCCTCCCATGTAAGAATTGGTAAGCTGCATTATAATACATTTTTGCTTTTGAGTTTAGATATGCTGTAAGTAGCATGAGATTGAATAATACTGGCTATCAACAGCATAGAAGTAAATATAACTGTGGAACAGGCTCCAGCATGCAATCTCCTGGCTGTAAGGTTAGTTATTAAGTCATTTTCATATGCAGTATTTCATATTTATCTTACTTAAAGCAGAACTAAACCCATCGATTTAACGGTTTTGAAAAACAGTTACATTTAAGGCATGCCATGAATGATATGTATGTATAAATGTATGAATGATATGTATGCATAAATGTATGAATGATATGTATGCAAGTCAAGAAGCAACAGTTAGAACAGGACATGGAACAACTGACTGGTTCAAAATTGAGAAAGGAGTGCAGCAAGGATGTGAAAGGTGAACTGATCCTTTAGGCTGGGTTCACACTAGAGCACGGAGCGTCTCACAGCAGGGGGTCCGGGGCATCTTCATTTACCAGTTCGGGTTCGATTTCAGCCCAAATCTTTAGCTGAATTTGGACCTGAAATGGACCAAAAGACGCACAGGGCTCCTGTGCAATTTGCACTGGAGCCGCTCCAGAGATGTGTGAACCTGCTCCATAGGGAGCCGTTCACAATCTCCTGCTATGTGAATTGGAATGCGGAGAAACCCACATTCAATTCGCAGTAGTGTGAACCCAGCCTTAAACTATTAGTACATAGAAATAATTGCATAATTGTCTCCTCTGATCTGGTAATAGTAGCATGGACAGGACATGTGTATACCTTCTCCCTCCACTTCCTCCTTCCAGGACCTTTTTTCCAACATCTCTGAGTCAGGATGTGACATACATAATTATACTTTACAGTGTGATACTAGTTGCTGACTGTAGAGGGCAGCTGATCCCTATATAGGTATGCTTTTGCAATTATTTTGAGACCGAAAAACAGTTTCAATGCTTTGTAAAAAACAAAAAAAGCTGTAGGGGACCTTTAAAGCTGAAAGAATAAGAATTTTGTCACTTTGTAAAAAGTGAAGGCATGCTATAAGTTAAGTCCAAGAAGCTGTATGACATCTCCTGGGCTTATTCACTATTATTAACATTTGGCAGTTTCATTCTACTGGAGAGACACTTTGGGGATTTGAGAGGAGAGAAACACACAGAGCAGCTATGCCTTCCAACTTCTGCCCATTCACAGAAGCCTTTCATGTGAGTGTGTTCACATAATACAAATGCTTCTGTGATTGGGCAGGAGAAAAGGAGGGGTGGGCATAGCAGCTGAAGCAACTCTCCTGTTCAAGATGCAGAGTTCAGAACGATAAGCGTTGCACTCCCAGAACCACAGCACGAGCTGTGTTTTGGGAGTACTATAGTTGTCAGACATAAATAATAGAGCTAAGCCCAGGAGGTGTCATGCACCTCGCTGGACTTAACTCCTAGTGTGCCTTCATTTTTAACAAAGAAGCTGAATTTCTGCGATTCAGCTTTAAAATGATTGTAAAGCTAAACATTTTTTTAAAATAAAATAACAAACATGTTATATGTACCTGCTCTGTACAACAGAATTGCACAGATCGGCACCAACTAGAAAAACCTTCTGCCCTTGGAACTACTTTAGGTAGCAACAAAGCAAAATTGCAGATACAGAGGTTACATGTTTTTTTTTTTGTTTTTTTTTTTAAATAATAGCTTTGGCTCTTAAGTCCTACTACCTCTAAATCCAATGTCACTATCTCTAAGTGGTTCAATGCTCAAAAAAAAAAATCAGTTAATTGCTTGCTGACACAAAGAGTTTACCTCACCACTGCAATCCACAGAACTCATACACAGTTCGAATGATATTGTTCATCCTCTTCCCTTTTGGTGAGGGCCTGAGTTATCCAGTATTCATAATTGTTGGCTGCTGTAAGGCTGTTCACCATGGTTAAAGTGCTACGCATTATAGGTTGGTGCCAAAATGCAACAATCATGAATTTGATCAAATGTACAAAGTTTCAAACAAAGTGAAATTCTAGTTACTTATCCAGTTGCCATATGTTGTTCTAATTGATGGGTTCATGGAGTCACCCCAGGTATGGAGCTATAATTATAATGTGCTTCACCTACTAATTTCAACCTACAGATCGTGTTGAAGTCCTCCCTAATATGCAGGCCACTAAGGAGTTCGGCTCTCAGGGAAAAAATGTACAATGTGTCTCTCCCCTACATATATAATGACACATATTAACAACTATTCAAGGCACATCCCTTGGGAATAATTGCAGCTTGTAAATTTCAAAAATATTCTAGTCAGAGTATGTTCTATAATGCCTAAACCACAATATGGCCTAGTCGTGGCTACGTAGCAAGCATTTGCTAAGAAGCAGTGTTGAGGCTCATGTCTTGTAGGTACCTGGACAACCTTCTCTTTCACTATTACTATTTAAAATGTTTGAGTGAAGGGTTACAAAAAGGAACGCAAAGTGACAAGTATCCTTTATTTCTACACCACAGTGCTGAAGAAGTGAAACTATCTCAATTAATATTACCGTATATACTCGAGTATAGGTCGACCCGAATATAAGCCGAGGCCCTAATTTACCACAAAAAAACTGGGAAAACGTATTGAACCGTGTAAAGCCGAGGGTGAGAAATGCAGCAGCTACTTTAAGTGGAAAAGAGGGTCATCAATGCCCATCTGCAGCTGCATGCCTCCCTGTGTCCTGTGCATGCCTACCTGTGCAGATCTGCCTACCTCTCTGTGCCCTGTGTACCTCCCATTGTCCATTGCAGCCTACCTGTGTCCTGTGCATGCCCCCGTGTGCCGTTCTGCAGCCTCTGTGTCCCTCTACAGCGTCGGTGTCCCTCTGCAGCCTCGGTGTCCCTCTGCAGCCTCAGTGTCCCTCTGCAGCCTCAGTGTCCCTCTGCAGCCTCTGTGCCCATCTTCAGCCTCTGTGCCCATCTTCAGCCTCTGTGCCCCTCGCATTTGCACCGATCAGCGTGTAAAAAGATACGGCGGCCATTCTAGTATTCAAAAGCCACGCCTCCTCCTTGTCTGTGATAGGCAGAACACTCAATTTCCCAGCAGTCAGTGTTCCGCCTATTACGGACATCCACTCATCCTCATACCACGGATGAGGATGAGAGGTTGTCCGTGATAGGCGGAACACTGACTGCTGGGAAATAGAGTGTTCCGCCTATCACAGACGAGGAGGCGCGGTGTTTGAACACTACAATGGCCGCCGATTGTCTGCATGACACACTGATCAGGTAGTCAGACGGCGGCGACTCGAGTATAAGCCGAGGGGGGTACTTTCAGCCCAAAAAAAGGGCTGAAAATCTCGGCTTATATTCAAGTATATACGGTAACTATTTTTAATCCTTATGCTGTTAGCATTAGTAAATAGATAGGAAATGTATATTATATTTTCTTGTTTTAAACTGTTTTTTTTTTTACATTTCTTCAGTTGCTTCCTGGCTTCTGGTCTAGGCCAAAATAATATCATACATCCCACAAGTCTTCATGGTAATTTTTTACATTTCATTTGGAGGGGAGAAGGGGCTTTTTCAGCTAAGAACACCCTGATGCAGATCTGGCAGATAGATTCCTGGAAGTAAATGCAACATGAATCATCTGCCCTTACCCAAAATGGCTGTGGCTAGAAATGCTAGGGGGTATTTTTCAAACTGATTTCTCAACAAAATAAAGCATGGAGACATGGGTGGATGGGTGAGTTTGTTTTAAATAATAAAAATGAATGAAATAGGGTTTTTTTTTTTTTTTAAAAGCGTTTTTAGTGTGTGGTGCTCAGATGAGTTCTGCTTTAAGGTGGTCACAGACAATAAAGGGCAGTCATATCTACCAGAACCCCTCTTACACATTTGTGTTTGCTTCTAGACTCCTAAAACCAAATGTTTTCTTGGGTCCATGGGCAGAGACGAACGTGTAAGTTGAAGATACCTCAGGCACTGGCTTATCAAGCAAAAAACAATATTAGCTTGACAGGGCTTTTTTCTAATTTCAATTTTTCTTGATGAATTTTTGTTGGCTGTCTCTGTAGGTACCTGACAGACATTAAATTGTTGCTGATTGGTTACTGTCATCTAATCTCTTTAGCATACCTCCCAACATTTTGAGATGGGAATGAGGGACACCTACTAGAAAATGTATGTAGGCATAGGACACGCCCCCCTGCCACACCCCCTTAAAGGAGAATTAACCCCCGAAAAAAGTTTTTTAGTAGCTTTTTTTACCACTACTATTCCTTTATGTTGGCTTTTAAAATGTACAAATGCAGCCATTTAGAAATTGGATGAAAGGTTTAGCACTGGGAAACACTTTTTGAAAGATAAAAATGTGCATTTTATATACAACTATATAGATCAGACCAAAATGAGGGACAAATGAGGAGAAATGAGGGACAGAGGGACATTGCTCCAAATCAGGGACAGTCCCTCCAAATCAGGGACAGTTGGGAGGTATATCTTTAGCCATGTTAAGGCCAAAATGTCTAGATCGTTGGCTATCCTATGTAATAATCACCTCCAAGACATCTGTGTTCTGTAGACTTCTCTCTTGTTTGTTTGATGACAGTTTTGAACAACAACATTTCAAAGTAGGAAACAGCAAGATCCTTAAAGCGGAGCTCCACCCAAAAGGGGAAGTTCCGCTTTAAGGCCTCCATCCCCCCCTTTTCTTCTACAAATAGCACTTTTTTTTTGCAGGAGGGCAAATACCTGGTTTTGATAGGTACCAGCTCCCACTTTCATGGGATCACCTAGGCCAGTGGTCATCAACCCTGTCCTCAGGGCCCACTAACAGGCCAGGTTTTATGTATTACCTTGGGGAGATGCAGACTAGAATACTGCAATCATTGAGCAGCAAATAATAACCAGTGGATCACCTGTGATGTATTTCAGTTATCTTGCAAGCCTGGCCTATTGGTGGGCCCTGAGGACAGGGTTGATGACCACTGACCTAGGTAATCGGACCAGAAGTTCTCCTCTCCCCCTCCCTCCATGCTGTCTTCTGGACATGTCACAGGTCCTAGAAGACTGCAGGACCATTCACAATGTGCAGAGCAGCTCCATATGTGCAGTGGGCACCCGGCTTCCCCCAGAGGACCCTCACCCCGGAGAAGAGGGTATTTAATTACCGGCTGGCCAGAGCCAGAAGAGTCGTGGTATTCTGGCCAGCCGGTTCCGCCTGTTCCAAACGGCCATAAATATTGTGGAATATAAACTGAACACCATCGTGGTATCATGTTGCATCTTGCACAATTTTTTTAAACGGACAAACCCAAATTATGTGGTAACACTTGGGCCTGACGCTGGACTACAATCCCTGACGTCCCTGGAAGTGGCCCGTCCTGGCTTGCCCCCCCAAAGCGCCCGTGAAGTGCGTGAAAATTATTCCGAATATTTTTCGGGGAGGGGGGCCATTGCTTTGCCAGCAGTGCTTCAATACATTTTACCTTTAATTATCTTGAAAAATCTTGCTTTGAATTTCCTGCTTGTGTTTCTTTTTTGGGTCTCCTAATGCACTTGTAGTGCCAAGTGGTTTGCACATTATTATCTAAACACCCATTGTCACTGTAAACACCAATTTAAACACCAAGAAATGGTATTGAAAGAAGAAGGCACACATTGTTGAGCAAAAAATATTTTTTTTACTCCGTACACATTCACATTTTTTTTTACAAAAATAACAAGTTTTGCATTTTCACCCCAAAAAATTGGGGTTACGGTACATAAACAGCCATGTTTCCAAAAATAAAATACACAACTCTGGTGCATAACAAAGTTATACGTAGAAAAACTTTGGAAGCCAAGATCACACATTACATTGTCCAAAATGTGTGGATCTTGCCTTCATCAGATGGGGTGCAGTGACCCCTGTAAAAGCCTAATTTTGAAGATGCACACAAATTCTCTGGCAAACTGGGGATTTACAGCCTGATCCCATGCTTAATGTCAACATGTGCTATCTCCCATCATGGGGGATCAATGTATGTGTTTTGGGGGTGCAACCCCTTCCTCTCACCGACTTGAGTTTTAAGGAAGGGGTTGCAGGCACAAAACATTGATATCCCCTGATGGCAGATAGCACATGTTGACACACCTTGTGCATCTTCAAAATTAGGCTTTTGAAAATGTTGTAAAGGACATCAATCATGTTTTTAAGTTTCAATTCAATATCCCTAGTTTTTTTGCGAATAATCTCTAAATCCTGACTACAAAACATTATGTCCTGGATTAGCCTTTGGGCACTGTCAGTGGTGAAATGATGTGACTGTGACTGTTCTTCCACAACCTGTACTTCACCTAAAAAAAAAAAAAACACACCATGTATTATAAATATGCAGGCATACATGTCTGATTACCTGAATCTGGGGTGTCAGACACTCACCTGTTGTGGTCTCAATCTCGATCACTTCTCCTTCCTCCACATCTTCATACTCTGGTGGTGACCTCTGTTCCCTTCGTTCCGGAGATGGCCGGTCCCTAGGGACATGATATTTCCCGATTCTTTGCTCCCCTATGAGAATAAAATAAAAGGTATACTTAGCACACAGATATTTGAGCCAACAAATATGAATGATAAACATTGCTTGAAAAAGGGGGACAATTGTCTGTTTGGGCAGAATTCCAAGCTGAACACATGATTTATTCCCTTAATTCCTCAGGCTGGAATACTTACCTTTTTTGGATAATTTTCCCACCTGGAGACACCCCAAAGTATCCACTGGAGTACCTGTGTTTGACACCCTAAAATGTGCACCAGATGTGTAAACAGCTGCAGAGTGTCCTCTACATACATTACACTGAATGAAGATTGATATTCCTTCTAGGTTCAAACACATCTAGACAACAATGTCCTAAAAAACTCTTTTGGATAAATGTGAAAAATTGAAGGCCCTACAGTATTAATCATTTATCTGTGAAAACATCGTATTTTGGATAAGGGACGAGGTTTACAACGAACGATTACTGCGTATGACCATGAAAGTAGCCATTTTGGAGTGTACAAGACCTTATTAGGGGAAAACGCATGGCGCAGCATGCAATATTAATAATAATAGGTACACACGACATAATATACTTACTTTTTCGAAGAACTTTCTTGATCTTCCTGTACTGATCGTGCTCCCTTAATTTGAGGTCCGACCATCGTTTACTCAGTTGATCCTTCGTTCCTTCGTTCGTCGTACCCCAAAATTACTGTACAGACTCTTCACAACTTTGGCCTTTCTCATATTTGGGTTGGGGTACGGACCGTAATTCCCGTCATAGTCGTTGCTCCTCAAGATGTCTACCATCTCCATCATCTCCACAAAGGACATATTTGAGGCCTTAAATCTCCTCCTCGATCGTGACGTTTCAGGCTCCGGGCTATCCTCCTCCTCGTTACTGCTTTTATGCACCTGCTGTGTCTCCGCCATGTTCCGCTCCCACTGCAACGAAAGAGACTGGGCGGTGAATATTCTAGAAAGAATGTCAGGGGCGGGCGACGCGGGCGGAGATTCACGCATGCGCAGTGTATATAAAGCTTCAAACACGTGTGTGTGTGATGCCATGAAGAACGTCGAACAACGACGAATGTTAGAACGAAGGTAAGATTAGAAACTTTTTGGAGTCATGTGCGGCCTATACTGAATCTAGATTGATGCCTATATTGTGTTGTAAGATTATCCTGAGATTTTTATTTTTGTATTTTGTTTGGTCTTGCAGAGAAAATGCTCCCATTTAAGGACCCCGAATTCCTTGGGGAATTCATAGATAAGTACAGGGATATGAGAAATCTGTGGGAGGTGAAAAACCCCTTGTACCACAATAAGCCAGCTAGGAGGGCAACGCTGGAGAAATTGCTTCAACTTGTGAAGACCCGGGTCCCTGATGCAGATATCAAATTTGTTGAGGCAAAAATAGGTAGCTTGAGAAGCACCTTTAAAAAGGAGTACTAGAAGGTCCAGAAGTCCCTGAGGTCCGGAGTAGCAGCAGATAAGGTGTATGTGCCCAGTCTGTGGTACTACAACAGGATGAGGTTCATAGATGACCAGATGGAGGGCAGGGAATCACTTTCTACCCTTCCGGCACCCCTTCCCTCCAGCCTTCCAACCAGCCTTCCCTCTACCCAAGCTGAGGCATCAGTGGACCAACCTGGGCCTGCCATACAGGAGGAGATTGAGGAGCCCAGATAAGGCAAGGTAAAGGTTTTTTATACATAATTTATCTGTGCAAAAAAAAGATTGTTGGTAAGTAGATGTTATTATTGATAATAAATGAATGAAGTAACAAAAAGTGTTTCACATATTTATAGACAGAAGTGGCCAACAAAGATTAGGACAAGAAGGGAAAATGCTGGGCTCACAATGATAGTCTTTTCTATTTATTAACATTAAATTTGCAACAGTCATGAGCTGAAAATTGTGTGTGTTTGATGAACAAACAACTAGAACTATGTCCCTTTTTCATACACAGGATGACCTCAGCCAGGACGAGGCTTTGGCTAGTGGCACACAGGAGGAGGCAGGGGGAAGTGTCACCCAGGAGGTGGCAGGGCCCAGTCACACACAATCGCAGATTCCTTCCCTACAAACGCCAGAGGAAGGGAACAAAAGCAGAGGAGGCAGCACTGGCCCTGATCAGGGAGGCTAACGAGTCCCTCAGATCCCCCCTTGATGCTACAGAGGCCTATGGCATCTATATTGCCTCTAATTTGCAACAAATGGAGGAGGGCCAACGGCGAAAGTGTGAAAGAATAATTTTCGATACTATACAGAAGGGGTTGAGTGGGGAAATGTCGGACAACCAACACCTCTGTTCTCTCCCCCATCCTCCTCCTCCTCCTCCTCCTCCTCCTCCTGCCACAATGCCACCTCCAGAGCCACAGACTCCAGGGAAGGCTGCAGGGAAGGCTGCACGGAAGGCTGCAGGGAAGGCTCTACAGAAGACCAGGAAGTGTTCCCCTGCCTTCACGTCTCAAAGAACCAACATCCTGTTGTAGGACCACAGACTGGGTACATATACCATCTGCTGCTGCTCCGGTTCTCTGGGACTCCTGGACCTCATTGTCCTCCTTTTTGTATGTACTTCTCAGCTACCAGTTTATTTGATGTCTGCCTTGGGGACCCGGGTCTTCACAAATTGAAGCAATTTCTCCTGCGTTGCCTTTATCTTTATTTTGTAATATGATGGGAAATACATTTTGATTTGGTTTTCAGAAAATACTTGCCTATGTGTTTTAATACAAAGAGCAAATCAATTTATTTTGGGTGAGTAGGCAGGTACATTTCAAAAATACAATGTCAAAATTAACAAGGGACACCAACAACAAACAGGTTTACAAATAATACATAATAATGGTGTTGTGGAAACATAACATTAAAAAAAAGGAGAGCACAAGAAAATAATACAATAATACAAATATTCTTATTAAAGAAAAAAAACACTTTAAAAAATTATATCTATTTCATGCAGATCTGGCTTAAATTCTACTCTAAATATTATTCTGGAGAGACCTAGAAATAATAAAGAAATACGTTTGTAAAAACTCTGTGTGAATATAAGCAGCAAAACCACTTCATTCTTCTAGCATTATAAAGAAGAGAGTGAGCGGCGCATTGAAGAATTAAAAAAAAAACAGTGTGAAGAATCTGCTAGCTCCATTACGAACGCTAGTTTTACCAGACCGAGCGGTTCCGTCTCGTAGTGGATTCTGAGCATGCGTGATTTGGCGTGTCGGAATTGCCTACACACGATCGGAAAATCCGATAGAAAGGTTTTCCGTCGGAAAAATTGAGAACAGGTTCTCAATTCAAAGTCAGTCGGAAATTCCGACAGAAAAAGACCGTTGACCATACACACGGTCGGAAAATCCGATGACAAGCTCCCATCGGACTGTTTCCATCGGAAACGGAAATTCCGACCGTGTGTATGCCGCATAACAGTTTGTATTACCTTCCCTGATCAGATGACAATGGTTCCAAGGTCAGACAATGAGAATGCATCTTCCTAGCATGGATAGACATCTATAAAATCTGTTTCATGGAAGATATAAAATGCCAACTCAACTATCAATCGCTTTCAGTATAATTTTTTTAATATAACTGTTTTTTTAAGAAAATGTAAAGAAAAATGTTCAAAGTTTACAGAGAAGAAGGAAGGAATAAAAAAAGAAAAATCCAAAGAGATATACCATGAGTACCAGAAATCACTGCAGTATAAAATTGTACAGATGACAAAATTTAGAGTAGCTGAACACTGCCTCTCACGTAATGAAAATAGCAATTGGGGTGACCCAATCCGAAGCTGCAGCAGGAACTTTCAATATAATTTAATCAATTTGTCTAATCAAAACATTTACATTTTACTCATATGGCAGGGCCTTTCACCATTACTTTAGTTATTGTATTGATTTATTAACATAAAAAACAGCACCTATGAATTCACTAAAGCTATAAAAAATATAGACAAAAAAAATCGAACTTTTTCCAATTCTACCTGAAACTAAAACTGGAACTTAAAGCAGTTCTGCACGCACTTTTTTTAGTAAATCTCTTTGCCTTCCAAATCTGGCAAAGAGTACTAAATGGACATTTTTTTTTTTTTTTTACTTACCTTGTAATTGCTGCCGGTCTTTCCTCTGTCTCTTCGGGGTGGGGCGGGGTCTGTGCGGGGATCCTCGTCATGCCGCACTGTCTCCTGGGATCTGGTGTTATTCATCCCAGGAGTCAGTGCGGACGTCTGACCCGAAATCTCACAAGATTTTAAAGCGGGATTCCACCCTAAAGTGGAACTCCCGCTTTTCGGAACCCCCCCCTCCGGTGTCACATTTGGCACCTTTCAGGGGGGAGGGGGTGCAGATACCTGTCTAAGACAGGTATCTGCACCCACTTCCGGCATAAACTCCCATGGGAGTTTATGCAAGTTCCTGTCCCGGCGCGCTGTCTGCCGGGACACACACGTGTCCCGGCAGACAGCGCTGAAGATTCTCATTGCGCCGCGCGACTCGCACATGTGCAGTAGGGAATCGGGAAGTGAAGCCACTTCCTGATTCCCTCACCGAGAATGGCGCCGGCTACAGCAGAGAGCCAAGCGATCGATCGGCCTCTACTGCCGACACCGCTGGACCCTGGAACAGGTAAGTGTCCATTTTTTTAAAAGTCAGAAGCTGCAGTATTTGTAGCTGCTGGCTTTTAAAAAAAAATTTTTTCAGTACAGTCCCGCTTTAAGGACGTGAGGCGTGCTGGTTCCCATAACGAAAGGGAACAAGGAAGTGAATGCTTGTGGGTTTCAAATGCCCACAAGCAAAATGACATTGCTGCTGTTTGTATTTTAAAAGTGCAGATCTTTCTAAAAAAACGGACATGGATACCAGAAGGACACCAAAAAAGTGAGTTTATTTTAAGACTCTAAATACTTTTAACGTGACAAGAAAAAAATAAAAATTTAGTGTGTGCAGAACCGCTTTAAGGTCCTCACATAAGACTCTTGCGTAGGTCAAAAAGAACTAAGTGAGAATTCACTCTAAAACAGTGGTGCATAATCAGAGTATTCAGTAGAGCAGTGAAGAAAACAGTCATTATGTGCAAAGCGCAGTCTGATCAGTTAACCTCCCTATCGGTAACCCCGAGTCTGGCTCGGGTTCCGTTTTTTCTGCTGGGAGCGGTAACCCCGAGCCAGACTCGGGCTTGCGTGCAGGATGCAGGGGGGAAGTTACTTACCTTTTCCCCTGGATCCTGCGATGTCTCCCCGCTGTGTGAGCGAGCCGTCCGCTCGCTCGATTCACACAGTGCCGGTCTCCGTTCCCTGCAACGTTCCGACGCACGGGAGCGGAGATCGGCGCCAAATTTTCAAAAAAGTGTAAAAACACACAATACATACAGTACTGTAATCTTACAGATTACAGTACTGTATACAAAAAATACACATCCCCTTTGTCCCTAGTGGTCTGCCCAGTGCCCTGCATGTCATTTTATATAATAAAAAGTTTTTTTTTCTGCCTGGAAACTGGAGATTGTCCATAACAACCAAAAAGTGTCCCTTTATGTCAAAAGTGGTTTTAGACCAGCTAGAAAACACCGATAAAAAATTAGAATCACAATTTATCATCAAACAATAAATTTAATGACAGCGACTATTCTGCAACTGAGCAAATTTCAGTGTTTTTGATTTGATTACATTATTGAATCATTTTTATATATATTTTTATTTTATTATAATTTATGATTTTGTGTTTCAAACTTTATCATACCCGGGATGTCTACTAGACTCTGGTTCGGACAGATTTAAGTGAGTTATTCATAAGAATTGCATGCCTATAATATAAAAACGCCAAATTTCCATGCAAAATAATTGTACCGCTTTCAGCACAAAATTCCAGGCAGAATCATACCGCCAGGGAGGTTAAGGGATTTATGGCTGATTATTGCATTTTTGCTGTTTTAGATAAGCATATGTTTAAAAAACTGCAATGTTTTTAAAATAAATAAAGAATATTTATTTGTACTTTTAAAGGTTCATCACTGTATGAAAGAAAATGGGGGAATGAAGGAGATTTTAAAAATGATAAGAGATGGTAAAAATAAGGGTGCACAAATGTGATCAGGCTTGATAGGGCAGTAAGGGCTCAATTACACCACAATCCATGTGTTGTTTTTTTTTGTGTGTAAATGAAAATGACACAATGAGGTAAACAGAGCCTATTGAAATACATTATTTCACCGCATACACACAGTCGGAATTTCCGATGGGGGCTTTTCATAGGATTTTCCGACCATGTGTATGCCCATCGGTCTTTTTCTGTCAGAATTTCCGACGGACTTTGGATTGAGAACCTGTTCTTAATTTTTCCGACGGAAAACCTTTCTATCGGATTTTCCGATCGTGTGTATGCAATTCCGAAACATAAAATTCCGACGCATGCTCAGAAACTATTCGACGCATGCTCGGAAGCATTAAACTTCCCTTTAATAGTGCTGTCGAACGTGTTGTATGCTGCAGTGTTATTGACCATCGGAATTTGGCGGGACCGTGTGTAGGCAAGATAGTTTGAGCGAAATTCCATCGGAATTCCGACCGTGTGTACACGACATTAGTGTTTATATGTTTTTTTTCCTAATGCCAACAGTGATCTCTAAATTCTTCTTCAAGGAATGAAATCATTTTTCTCATTTATCTGGTCTAGCACTAGATGTAATCGGAAGTTATCTGCAAAGACCTAAAGAAGAGCCAGGCATGGTTTTGTCCGATGCATATATTACCTTGCTTAATAATTGAAACACTTGTTTGAATTGTTTCCCCCCAGCATTCTTACCACAACAGATGTCCATGTATCCTTCAGAATGAGTGGCTGTTAAATTATTTGGAAACTCCTAACTTATTTATGTTTAAGTCTCAACTTCCAGTACTTAGAGTATCCAAATTCATCTGAATGATGATTTATTGTTTTGGGATACACCAATACACTCCCAGCTAATCTCTACTGAGGACACTGTAGCTTGGTGCACCAAAAGGGGTATTGACCCTGTCTGATATCTGTCAACAATCAGTTATGCACATATATCCAACTCCGGAGGACATGTGCTCTTCCTAGGGTTTTTATTACTATTTACTGATACACCTTAACAACTCAATTTCAGGCCTTAGATATTCAAATATCCCACTACCCCCAGATGGCGATTATTAAAACTCAAGGGACCTAAGAGCTGATATCCACCTTGTACTCCAAACTTTCTTCACTCCAAACTTGACAACTTGGCAAGTCTCCATTGGTAATTAATGACAGATGGCAAACACTAATGCCATCTTTGACAGTGGAGGATTGAATGATATTTGGAGTTTCCACTTGTTGGTATCTCCGACTGCTAATAATAAACTCATTCAGCTGTACATTATTCATCAAACATATCTAACACTAACCCGCCTGCACAAAATGAGTTGACTGTTCCATTCAAACTGTCTGCACTGTCAACAAGCAATTTTACTTGTTGGATCATGCCCCATACTCTGTAACTTTTGGTATCAGGTAACAGATACATTATCAAAAAGCAAGATACCCCCAATGGATTATACTCAGCCTACAAGTAATGAAAAATACTTTTTTTTTATATAAAAATATTGTTTTTATTTTCAATGGGTAAAATTGCAGCAATAAAAAAAAAAAGGGAAAGGGGGTGGGAAGGGGAACATGTGGAAAAGGAGGAACAACAACAAGAGCTCTGGTGTACACAAAAATAATAAAAAATATTAGATGTCTATATAACATTTAACAAAAGAAAATTCATAAATGGTATATCTGTGGATATTCCTGGTTAGAGTAACCCCAACGCGTTTCAATCATAATTTTGTATATGATCTTATTCAGGGGGATACAGACATCTAATGATATTAACATATCAATACAGAATATTAGCAATATTGACATCAATAACATCATCATATTTGGGAATAGCGTTTTTCTGCACACCATACATTATTGCAGGATTATTATGATGTTTTAATATAATGTTTCTGCTGTTTTAGAGAGAAAGTAGCAAAATATTTTTGCATGTATTCATTTTGCAAAATAATCTTTTAGTGAAAATTCCCTTTTGTATTATGTGTTTGATAAACAACTATGTTATTTTTATAATTGGTGCCTACAAAGTCCATTTTTTCTTTACGTGCTTTTTGATTTAAAACTGATATGTAGGATGTGGCACTGCTATACCTTTAAGACCCCCACTGTACCATCCTGTGATGGAGTCTTGGTAAGACCCCTTTCACACTGGGTTGTTTTGCAAGCGCTATTGCGCTAAAAATAGCGCCTGCAAACCGACCTGAAACAGCTGCTGCTGTGTCTCCAGTGTGAAAGCCCTGAGGGCTTTCACACTGGAGCGGTGCACTAGCAGGACAGTAAAAAAAGTCCTGCTAGCAGCATATTTGGAGCGGTGAAGGAGCGGTGTATTCACCGCACCTATACCGCTCCTACCCATTGAAATCAATGGGACACCGCGGGGATACCCCGCTAGCGGCCGAATACCGCGGCTAAAACCACGGTAAAGCAGCGCTGCCGCCCCCACCGCCCCAGTGTGAAACCAGCCTAAACTCTTTGATTCATGCATTATTCTACATCCACTGCGATTCACGTTGGATTATTTGGGATTCTAATGTTCCTGGAGGATATGTGATGCCTAATCTATGAGGATATATCATACTAAACGCATTTGACTCCGTAATAGAGTCCTGCAACTCTGGTAAGAATCCATCTTACATTGGTGGTGGATCACATGGTGGAATTCGATCACGCACATTTTTATGATTTCCATTATTAGCACAGTTACACAAACATTATTTTTTGGACTCTTTCTGACACATTCATATTATTTGCTTATTATCTCTATGGACTGATTTGATATATTTCTGGCACAATTTTGTTACCAATACCGTTGCATAATTTTTGTTTTAATTTAATAAAGTGTAGGACTCCTGGAGAAACTCAGCCTTAACTCTTGCAGACAATGTTACCTCCCCACAACTTTGAAGAAAATGTAGCATATAAATGACAACAGATAAGATACTAGTCGTGCTACTGTTCTACCTTTTTATTGTTTCATTGTTACACAGACAATGTTTATGTACATTAGACATGTGCATTTGTTTTCGTCCGAATGCATTTTCGTCCGAATTTCTGGTATTTTCGTTATCGTTTTAACAAACGATAACGAACGTGCAGAATCCAAAAACCGAAAAAGAAAAATCCGACATAAACAAATGCTTTATTTTCGTTGTGACAACAGTTCGATATAGATAGGAGATTCGACATGACGCTGACAATAGTGATCTGTGTCCATCGAACCTGTGGTCTAATGTGCCTAACCTTAGCTCTATTAGTCCAAGATTATTCTACATAGAGAGAAAAGATTCGACATAGAGAGAAAAGATTCGACATAGAGAGAAAAGATTCGACATTATAGAGACAATAGCAAAAAAGGTCGAATGTGCCTAACCTAACTCTATTAGTCCAAGATTATTCGACATAGAGAGAAAAGATTCGACATAAAGATTAGACGAAACAGTTGCCGCGAGCAGACATTTATGGTCAAAGTCTCTGCCCATAGGCTATAGAAGAATTCTAATGTTGGTTGACTAGTAATGATAATTAATAAATATAATTATTACTAGTGTCATACAACATTAGAATTCTACTATAGCTTGTAGGCAGAACATTCGACCGGAAATGTACGATTGCGGCGTCGTACAGTTTAGCTCCTCCGTCGAATCTTCTTAGAACATTTGACAGACACCATAAGCCTTGACCTTAACTCGGATTTTCGGACGAATGCATTTTTTAACGAAACAAAATAAATAAAAACGAATTTCGGGAGTAACTAAATAAATGTATTTTTGGGACGAAAATGAAATTCCAAAACAAAATATTTTAGTGTGCACATGTCTAATGTACAGCAGCATGTTTTGAGATCTATCCTATATGCATGTACTTATTCTGTGCTGTTACTTTGTGTTAATTTAAAAAATCTGGTGTCCTAAAAGGCTAACTTCAAATATTTTAAGTTTTTGACAGAGTGGGTAAAATCTATAATTTGTCAGGTTTTCTTATTGTTTGTTACATAGTTACATAGTTAGTAAAGTTGAATAAAGACACCAGTCCATCCAGTTCAACCTGAGTGAGTGTCTACAATTGTCGATATCCCTGTAAATTGTGTCTCATTAAGATGCTCCTCTATTATATATTATTTATTTAAGGTACCCATATAGCGCCGACAATTTACCCAGAGCACATACATCGCACACTCCCATCGGTCCCTACTCTCAAGGAGCCCACAATCCAAGGTTCCCCAACTCACATTCATATACTAGGGCCAATTTTGGACAGAAGCCAATTAACCTACCAGCATGTCTTTGGAGTGTGGGAGGAAACCGGAGTACCCGGAGGAAACCCACGTAGGCACAGGGACAACATGCAAACTCCAGGCAGATAGTGTCGTGATCCAATTGTAGTGATTTTTCCTAATTTTGTGTTCCTGTGAAACCTGCACTTGAAAATCAAGAATGGGTGTCAGTGGTCAGAAAGACACAGACTACAACAAAAACATTGGCAGACATAATAGCCCTTCCTCAGAAAGCTAAACATGTGTTTGTAGCAATCTGTGTTAAACAGTTACTATTGCCTAAACTTAGTTTTTGACTGGGTGGTACTTAGCCCAGACTGGTTGTATAGTTTTTCACTTGGTCTTTCCCTAAGCTTAATTGGGTTGTAATTTCTCACTGGTACCTGTAGGTGTCAAATACTTGGGACAGGGCTAGCGATTGCTCTTTCTCCCAGTCTGAAGTCTGGGGAGGTGCTGTTAAATTGTTTTTAGGCCCAATAGCCTGTGTGAGACCTAACATGTGCTGGATATGGAGTTAGGCCTGAAGTGGTCCGCAAGGCTGTTCTGCCTGCCAAGCCAAAAGTCAGGAGGTTACCGTTCTTGTGCCCCTGTTGGGGAGATTATCCATGAATGCCACAAACAACACTAAAAACCTGACAAAAGTTTATATTGATTTCCAGCTTTATCCAAAATGAAATAAAATGTTTTTGCTGGAGTTGGGTCAAAAACAAGTGTCATGCTCCGGGTATATGGCGGGAAATGGGAGGTGGATCCCCTATGTCAATGAGGCGATAGCACGGGTTGTATTGGAGGACCGGTTCTAATGTTGCTACTGGTTTTCACCAGAGCCCGCCGCAAGGCGGGATGGACTTGCAGCGGCGGTAGCAACCAGGTCGTGTCCTCCAATAGCAACTCGACCCCAATGACAGCTGAGAAAGGCACGGTACACAGGGATAAGGCAGAGGCGAGGTCAAACGTAGCAAAAGGTCAAGGCAGGTGGCAATGGTTCGTAGTCAGGGGCAACAGCAGGGGTCTGGATACACAAGCAGGAGCAAAACACACAAACGCTTTCACTGGGCACTAAGGCAACACAAGATCCGGCCAGGACAGGAAGGGGAAGTGGGTTTATAAGGTGTTTTGGGTGTAACTGTAATTTGGGCCAGGCACCAATTACTTGTGCGCTGGCCCTTTAAGAACCAGCCGAGTTGCGCGCACGCGCCTGGGGAGGGGGGACGCGCGCGCAGGGAGACACAGGCGGGGGCAGGTGAGGAGAGAGAGATGCGATCCCCGGGCAGACGGAGGCCGCCGCGAGGATCACATCCCATCGGCAGAGTAGCGCCTGCGGTCAGAGGAGCTGACGAGGCGCTGCAGGACAACGGGCGCCGTGAGCGCTCCGGGATGGAGGGGACACCCGGAGCGCTCGGCGTAACAGTACCCCCCCTTGGGTCTCCCCCCTCTTCTTGGGTCTCCCCCTCCTCCTGGAGCCCCAGAAGCTGAGGATGAGATCTTTGTCTATGATGTTACCCTCAGGTTCCCAGGACCTCTCCTCAGGACCACAATTCTCCCAGTCAACAAGATAGAACCGCTTACCTCGGACGGTTCTAGAGGCGAGGATCTCTTTAACGGAGAAGATGTCGGAGGACCCGGAGACAGGAGCAGGAGCGATGACCTTGGTGGAAAAGTGATTAATGATAAAGGGTTTGAGGAGGGAAACATGGAAAGAGTTGGGGATGCGGAGGGAAGGGGGAAGATGCAATTTGTAGGACACGGAATTGATCCGAGCCTTGACCTTCAATGGACCGAGGTAGCGGGGACCCAACTTGTAACTGGGGATGCGGAACCTGATGTACCTGGAGGAGAGCCACACCCTATCACCAGGGGAGAAGACAGGAGGAGGTCTTCTTTTACTGTCAGCATGTTTCTTCATGCGAGAAGAGGCCAGGGCAAGCGACTTTTGAGTCTCTTTCCAGATGGACGACAGCTCTTGGGTGACTTCGTCTACAGCAGGGACTCCGGAAGAGGTGGGGAAGGGTAGGGGGGGTAGAGGATGACGGCCGTATACTACAAAGAAGGGTGATCTAGAGGAGGACTCAGACTCCTTCAGGTTGTAAGAAAATTCGGCCCAGGGCAAGAGGTCAGCCCAGTCATCTTGACGAGCAGAGACAAAGTGTCGCAGGTAGGCCCCAAGGATTTGGTTGACTCTCTCCACTTGTCCATTGGACTGTGGATGGTAGGCATAGGAAAAGTCCAGTTTGATTTTCGATTGACTGCAGAGGGCTCTCCAGAATTTAGACACGAACTGAACGCCTCTATCCGAGACGATGTGAGATGGAAGTCCATGAAGACGAAAAAATCTGGAGGAAGAAATGTTTTGCAAGTATAGGTGCAGAAGGGAGACCTGGAAGCGGGACAAAATGCGCCATTTTGGAGAAGCGATCAACGACCACCCATTAGGCTGTATGGCCATGGGAAGGAGGAAGGTCCGTGATGAAGTCCATAGCTATGTGGGCCCAAGGTTGTTCCGGCACAGGCAAAGGATGAAGAAGACCAGCAGGCTTTTGGTGAGGGGTCTTGTCTCGAGCACATATAGTACAGGCTTGTACAAAGTCTGTCACATCCTTTTTTAAGGAGGGCCACCAGTAATACCTGGAAATCAGTTGGGAGGACTTCTTGACTCCAGGATGACCAGCTAGCTGAGAGGAGTGGCCCCATTTGAGAATCTGAAGACGAAGACGTGGGGGGACCAAGGTTTTCCCAGGAGGAACTTGCACCAAAGAGGCAGGGGCAGAAGAGATCAGACACTCAGGGGGTATAATGTGTTGTACCGGAGACTCGGACTCAGAAGTATCGGAGGAACGTGATAGGGCGTCAGCCCTGACATTTTTGTCCGCGGGACGGAAATGGATCTCAAAATTGAAGCGAGCAAAAAACAACGACCACCTAGCTTGACGTGGGTTTAATCGCTGGGCAGACTAGAGATAAGAGAGATTTTTGTGATCCGTGAAGATCGTGATGGGGTGAACGGATCCCTCAAGGAGATGTCTCCATTCCTCAAGTGCCAGCTTAATGGCCAGTAATTCACGGTCTCTGATGGCATAGTTCTTTTCGGGGGGAGAAAAGGTCTTAGAAAAAAACTCACAGGTTATGTTCTTGCCCTTAGAATCTTTCTGAAGAAGCACAGCTCCAGCTCCCACAGAGGAGGCATCGACTTCCAGGAGAAACGGTTTGAGAGGGTCAGGCCTGGACAAAACGGGTGCAGAGGCAAAGGCAGACTTAAGGCGGTTAAATGCCTCATCAGCTTGAGGAGGCCAGGACCTAGGATTCGCAGCCTTTTTGGTTAGCGCCACAATAGGCGCGACAATGGTGGAGAAGTGAGGAATAAACTGGCGATAATAATTGGCTAATCCGAGGAACCGCTGGATGGCCCGCAGTCCAGTAGGACGTGGCCAGTTTAGGACGGCGGAAAGCTTCTCAGGGTCCATTTGGAGACCTTGTCCAGAGACTAAGTAACCCAGGAAGGGAAGACTGCAGCGTTCAAAGAGACATTTCTCTAGTTTGGCGTAAAGATGGTTATCTCGGAGCCGTTGGAGTACTTGACGGACATGAAGACGATGCACCTCCAAGCTAGAGGAGAAAATCAGGATATCGTCCAGGTAGACAACAACACAAGAGTACAGCAAATCCCTGAAAATCTCATTTACAAAGTCTTGGAAAACCGCAGGAGCATTGCATAAACCAAAAGGCATGACGAGATATTCAAAGTGTCCGTCACGGGTGTTAAAGGCGGTTTTCCATTCATCGCCTTTACGGATACGGATGAGATTATATGCGCCCCGGAGGTCCAGCTTGGTAAAAATTCTTGCTCCGCGCAAACGGTCGAAAAGTTCAGAGATAAGGGGCAGCGGGTAACGATTTTTTACCGTGATCTTATTAAGATTACGATAGTCAATGCAGGGACGTAAGGACCCGTCCTTTTTGGCGACAAAGAAGAATCCTGCTCCAGCAGGGGAAGAAGACTTGCGGATGAAACCTCTTTTGAGGTTTTCCTGGATGTAGTCTGTCATAGCTTGTGTCTCCGGGATGGAGAGAGGGTAGATCCTGCCCCGGGGCGGAGTGGTGCCAGGAAGAAGATCAATAGGGCAATCAAAGGGTCTATGTGGCGGCAGGACCTCAGCTTGTGTCTTGCAAAATACATCGGCAAAATCCCGGTAGGGTTGGGGGAGACTAGGCAGAGAGGTAGCGACGAAAACTTGTTTAGTGGGCACCGCTTTGAGGCAATGCCTGTGGCAGGAGGGACCCCAACTTTTGATGTCCCCCGAGGCCCAGTCGAGGGTAGGAGAATGTAGCTGGAGCCAGGGTAGGCCCAAGAGGATCTCAGAGGTACAGTTGGGTAACACAAAGAAGCTAATCTTTTCGTGATGGAGAACTCCAATCTTCATGAGGAGAGGTTCAGTGCGATAGCGCACGATACAGTTCAGGTTTTGACCATTAACAGAGGTGATGAAAAAAGGCTTGACGAGACAGGTAACTGGAACATTAAATTTGTTGATGAGTGAAGCTTCAATGAAGTTTCCTGCCGAACCAGAGTCCAGAAAGGCCACAGCGGAGAAAGAGGACTTCTCGGGCACCGAAATCCCCACTGGAACCGTCAGACGTGGAGAGGAGGAATCCCCACCTAGTAACACCTCTCCCACGTTAGCTAGGTGCGAGCGTTTCCCTGACGCTGAGGGCGGATAGAGCAATCCTTTAAAAAATGGTCAGGACTGGCGCAATACAGGCACAGGTTATGGTCTCGGCAGCGAGTCCTCTCTTGTGTGGTCAGGCGAGACCGATCCACTTGCATAGCCTCCTCAGCGGGAGGCACAGGAACAGGTTGCAGAGGATTCTGGAAGAGAGGAGCCAGGCGAGGAAACCGCCTGACGCGAACCAAGTCTCTTTTTTGGCGTAGCTCTAGGCGTCGTTCGGAATAACGCATGTCAATGCGGGTGGCCAGCTGGATGAGTTCGGACAGGGTAGCAGGAATTTCTCGTGCGGCCAGCACATCTTTGACGTGACTGGATAGGCCCTTTTTGAAGGTCGCGCAGAGGGCCTCATTGTTCCAAGAGAGTTCAGATGCCAGGGTGCGGAACTGAATGGCGTAATCGCCTACTGAAGAATTCCCCTGGACAAGGTTCAGGAGAGCCGTCTCGGCAGAGGAAGCCCGGGCTGGCTCCTCAAAGACACTGCGAACTTCAGAAAAGAAGGCCGGGATTGAAGCTGTGGCAGGATCGCCCCGGTCCCAAAGCGGTGTAGCCCAGGCTAGGGCCTTATCAGATAGCAGGCTGACCACGAACGCCACCTTTGACCGCTCTGTGGGGAATTGGTCCGATAACATCTCCAGATGGAGGGAACACTGGGATAGGAACCCTCGGCACAGTTTGGGATCCCCATTGAACTTGTCAGGAAGAGACAGGCGGATTCTAGCGGCAGCAGTTCGCAGTGGAGGAGATGCCGGAGCAAGAGGTGGAGATGGCAGAAGCTGCTGCAGCATAGCAGTCAACTGCGCCAATTGCTGACCCTGTTGAGCGACCACCGTGGTCAGGTCCGAGAGGCTTGGCAGCGGGACCTCAGCGGGATCCATGGCCGGATCTACTGTCACGCTCCGGGTATGGCAGGAAATGGGAGGTGGATCCCCTATGTCAATGAGGCGATAGCACGGGTTGTATTGGAGGACCGGTTCTAATGTTGCTACTGGTTTTCACCAGAGCCCGCCGCAAGGCGGGATGGACTTGCAGCGGCGGTAGCAACCAGGTCGTGTCCTCCAATAGCAACCCGACCCCAATGACAGCTGAGAAAGGCACGGTACACAGGGATAAGGCAGAGGCGAGGTCAAACGTAGAAAAAGGTCGAGGCAGGTGGCAATGGTTCGTAGTCAGGGGCAACAGCAGGGGTCTGGATACACAAGCAGGAGCAAAACACACAAACGCTTTCACTGGGCACTAAGGCAACACAAGATCCGGCCAGGACAGGAAGGGGAAGTGGGTTTATAAGGTGTTTTGGGTGTAACTGTAATTTGGGCCAGGCACCAATTACTTGTGCGCTGGCCCTTTAAGAACCAGCCGAGTTGCGCGCGCGGGCCTGGGGAGAGGGGATGCGCGCGCAGGGAGACACAGGCGGGGGCAGGTGAGGAGAGAGAGATGCGATCCCCGGGCGGACGGAGGCCGCCGCGAGGATCGCATCCCATCGGCAGAGCAGCGCCTGCGGTCAGAGGAGCTGACCGAGGCGCTGCAGGACAACGGGCGCCGTGAGCGCTCCGGGATGGAGGGGACACCCGGAGCGCTCGGCGTAACAACAAGTAATCCTAAATTACAGTTAGACAGGATAATAGCATTGGCAATTAAAGCAAATGTAATTACTAATAAAATAGTAGAAAAGTATGAATGAATTCCCACAAATTCAGTAGAACAGTATAAATGACTGTACAAATGATCAAGTTGCTGTATTAGGGCATAGTTAGGAAAAAAAGTTTAATGAGTGAATACAGGCATACCCCACTTTTAAGTACACAATGGGGTTTATTTACTAAAGCTGGAAAGTGCAAAATCAGAAACCAATGAGCGTCCTGTTTTATTACCAAAGCTTAATTGAACAAGCTGGCATTAGAAGCTCATTGGTTTCTATGCAGAAGTGAGCCTGATTTTGCACTTTCCAGCTTTAGTAAATAAACCCCAGTGTGTAGTTTAAAGTGGGGTATGCCTGTATATGCAATAAAAATAATGGTTCTGATTTACAGAGAGCCCATGTGAGGTTTTGGAAAAAAAATGATACTGGTTATATGAACCAGTATGAATATATGCAATAAAAGTAATGGTCCTGATTTACAGAACGCTCGTGTGCGATTTGGAACAAAAGGTGATGGCATATTCAAAATTTTACAAGGATCACTGGCATAAGAGGTGAGGATAAATGGGGACACCTGTTGTAGGGACAGCTGTCAAAGAGGACATTTCCAAAACACTACATTCCAATTGCTGTCATTTGATGTAGCAGAAACTCTTAAATATTATTTTATATGAACTGGTGTGAATATATGCAATAAAAATAATAGTCCTGATTTACAGAAAGCCCATGTGGGGTATGGGAAAATAGGTGATGACAAATTCACAATTTTACAAGGATCGTTGAAATAGGAGGTCAGGGGGAAATGGGGACACCTGTTTTAGGGACAACTGTAAAAAGGGTAAAATTCCAGAACACTACAAAATATTAAGAACTCTAAAATATTATTTTATATGAACCAGTTTGAATCATACTGTACACTCACAAGCACAACCAGCCCTGCAGGTGCATGTCATGTTAAATACAATAATTATAATGTACACCGGAGAACAAAAAGTACAAGCTGACTATTTACAACTTTGCTAATCAGCTGTCAGAAAGTGGGTCAGATCTCTTATGATCTAACCATAGCTGAGGTGTAGCATTGAGAAACACAGACTTGGAACATTCAATGAGTTCAATGGTTGTCATGACTCAAGATGTGTCAGCCTGCTTTGTACTACATTTAGGATTATTAAAATGCAGATGAGCAAAATCATCTGCCTCCTAATGTTCTGCAATGAATCACAAAGAATGATGATGTTTTCCTTAAAGAAGACACATAAAACAAGTGTTATGTACTGCATGGAATGAATCCAGGAGAATAAGACAGGCTATATGTAATATTATGTTTACTTTTTCGATATAGAGGTTTCAGATATTTGTTCATTTAAATTGCTTTGAGAACAATGGTCTTGAATTATAGAAAGCCAAAGTGGGGTTGTTGTCTCTGGGATACAATTGGGGTTTAGCTCAAAAATCGTAGCTAAGGCAGATTTTTTGCTTTATATGGGCACCCTTACAGACTTGGACATCCAAACTCCATGTACTCTAAAGTTTATAGTGCTGTACAAGTAATAATGACTCTCCCATGTTTGTGGGTTGGCCTTTTCCACAATTTTCCCTGGTATGGAAGAGGAGGATCAGCCTACGGCCTTGTGGTGTGTAAATACCAGACTGTTCATTGCAAGGCCTCATCCACTCTGGGCATTTGGATTTCTCCTCTGAACGCCTTTTACTCTTGGCAGGAAAAATCGGCTTAAAAAACATGCTTAAAGCTGCGTATTGCACAAGTGTTTAGTTGAGTTCAGACATGTTGTTGCCCATCAAGCACTTTTTCTGCCCAAAAGTGCCGTTCCTGAATGCACTGGTGATGATTTTTTTTCTGCCTGTAAATGCTCCTCTTTTAATAGGCCTGTAAATGTCTGTGTGTGCATGGGCACAGAGGCTAACATAGAGTTTTTTTAAGCCCTGTGTGCATAAGCCCTAAAAGATAAAAAAAACAACAACCTATCAGCTTCCAGGTTTTATTGTCAAAGCTTAAGTTATTATTATATTCATACAGGATTTATATAGCGCCAACAGTTTGCACAGTGCTTTACAATATAAAAGGAGACAATACAGCAACAATACAATTCAATACAAGAGGGTTAGGAGGGCCCTGCTTCTGCGAGCTTACAATCTAATAGGGAGGGGCTGGTGAAACAAAAGGTAGTAAACTAATGAGGCAAGTAGAAGATGCGGTTGTTAGCTGAAGGCAGGATAGACCTCTCTGAAGAGATGAGTTTTCAGGGATCACCTAAAAGTGGACAGAGTAGGCGATAACCAGACAGATTGGGGTAAAGAGTTCCAGAGGATGGGAGAGGCTCTGGAGAAGTCCTGGAGGCGAGCATGGGAGGAGGAGACAAGGGAGCTATAGAGCAAGCGATCTTGGGAGGAGTGGAAAGGGCGGTTTGGGTGAAATTTGCAGATAAGTTTGGTGATGTAGCTCGGGGCAGAGTTGTAAATGGCTTTATATGTTATTGTTTTGAATTTTATTTGTTTGGCAATGGGAATCGAGTGGAGGGATTGTCAGAGAGTGGTGGTGGGCGTAAGAAGTTAGACGTAAGATGTAAAACATTAGAAGTTAAACGTTAGAAGTTAGAAGCTGATTCCCTATCATGCACAGCTGCACCAGAGTTTGCACTCTTCAGTATTAGTAAATCAAACCCATTGATTCCTTTAGTAGTGACTTTATTCACTATTCATTATTTTGCACAGAATTCATAATTATCCAATTCATACATGAATATTTTGTGTGTAAGTCAAGCAAAAATAACTAACTAATTTGTTAGGTACTCTGAGCTTCCACAGCTCCATTTGTTGGCCACTGGGCTGCCCGATACACCCGAAAGGTAGCCCACACAACTTGCACAATAAATGGACATAGCATACTCAACGCTCCAGAAACCATTATAAAGTTCCATAATTAAATATTACAATAAAAAGGCAGTGAAACCAGGAGTATCCTGCAGCTTCTAGTGTGAAGATCTGGGATGGATCCAGTCAGTAATTAGTAAAAATAGATAGCCCCATGGCCAAATGAAGGCGTGCACCGTGCAGGCTGACAACACTGCTGCTCATTACAAGGCAGTGAGTGTCCTTGTGCTGTCAGCCTGCAACAGCAAGTGCCTTTACTGCAGAATCTCTAGGTAAAAAATCTTTGTAATATATACACAAGAAAAATATTTGCTTAAAAAAAACAGTATACAGTAAGACATGATGGCAAAGTTTCTGAAAAAATATAATTAGGGTTTATGTAGACTTTATCAATATGTAATTATATATAATTATAGTCTGGCATTAGTTACAATTTATAGGAATGTGGTAAAATCATAATAAACACATTTTAGTACAGTTTGATCTATCCAAGCAAGTGGTTCAGTCCTGATATGCCAGTGATGCTAGACCACTGCTTTCAAGAGATCAATATAGCAAGCTTGACAAAAGGAGCCTAATGTCAGAAGAACACTACACATAGGACACATCCCAGCTGTAAGAGACACTACAAAGCCAGGAAAGTTGTGGCTTTCTTCCAGCATAAGCCTTGGACAGATTTGTTTTTTTATTGTTAAATTTACAGCCAAGCCCACTCTCTGCTTGATCTGTTCTTCCCCCTCCCATTACTTAAAGAGAGCCTGTCTCCAGATCATTCATTTTAACAACACTATTACCATAAGATCTGTACATTTAATGTGTTTTACGCTTTTCTTTGCACTTGTGAAAGTCTCCATTGTGTAAACATCCAAAAACCTAAAGCCGGGTACACACTATTCATTTTTTTTTTGTTCAACCCCGCGGGTTGAACGAAAAAAAACTGTCAGCTCTGGACAGAGCCACTGTACTAACCATGCAAGGTTAGTTTAGCGATCTCACCCACTGAGCTGTTATGTTCTGACAGGGGGATGGCCTTGCCAGAACACTCCAATCAGTGCTCTCTGCCATTGGCTGAGAGCGATGATTGGGAGTCAGCCAAATGCTGGTTTTCCACTATGCACGTCTGACAGAAGCCGGCCACATGGGCTGAATGTCGGCCATTTTTGTGTACAGGGCTTAAGGCTGCTGCTGGGCACTGCTATCTTGGATGTGAAGTCAGCTGCCCGAGCAAACCCAGAGCTGTCACTCAAGTTACACTATATAGCAGATATGGGGGACTCGAGTCGCATGACTTGACTCGAGTCAGACTCGAGTCGGCTATTTGAGGACTTGCGACTTGCTTGACAAAATTAAACAAATGACTCGACTTGACTTTGACTTGACACTAATGACTTGTGACTTGACTTTGACTTGGGCCCTATGACTTGGCAAGTCATTACTACCACTAACCATTGCAGTGTAAAAGCCGCGCCTCCTTGTCTGTGATAGGCGGAACCGCGCCTCCTTGTCTGTGATAGGCGGAACACTCAATTTCACAGCAGGCAGTGTTCCGCCTATCACGGACATCCTCTCATCCTCGTCTGTGTTATGAGGATGAGCGGATAGCCGTGATAGGCGGAACACTGAATGTTGGGAAATAAATTGAGTGTTCCGCCTATCACAGACGATGAAGAGGCGCGATTTTGCAATACTGGGGTCTGGAAACGTGGAATGGCCGCCGGGACGCCGATGGGACGCCGCCGACCAGGTACACCGGCGCTGACAGTATACGGTCGGTGTTGTGCAAATTATTAATTTTTTTTTTTACAGCATTATTGTCTAAGTCCAAGGGGTCTGACTCATATAAAAAAAAAAACATTGGCACTAATGAACTGACAATCGTAGGAAAGAAATACACATATTGGAGACAATAGGGGCCATTGTGAATAATTGCCCCTATTGTCTCCAATATGACTATTTCCTATGATTGTCAGTTCATTGATTTACATTGATCCTATGTGAAGTCCTAATGTTTAGTACTATATTTATGACCAGTTGCTGTAGGTGTGCAATTTGCTTATAACCAGCTATGGGGTTGTGCAATTAATGAGTTGGAAGCTGTCCGATAGATCAGTTTAAGTTTATATGGAGGTGCGCAATTATTAACCAGTTTATAACAAGCTGTGGGGGCATGCAATTAATTTGCTTATAATAAGCTATGGGGGTGTGCAATTCATTTATAACCAGATATAGGGTTGTGCAAATATTAATTTTGACTTGGGAGGTATGCAATTGATCAGTTTAAAACCAGCTATGGGGTGTGTGCAATTAATCAGACAGTTTGACTTGGGAGGTGTGCAATGGATCCACTGGTTATTAACTGGCATTGCACACCCCCATAGCTTGTTATAAACTGGTCAATTGCACACCTCCCAGGTCAAACTGATCAATTGCACACCACACCCCCATAGCGGATTATAAATTGATCAATTGCACACCCCCATAGCGGATTATAAAAAATTGGTCCATTGCACACCCCCATACTTGGTTATACACGGATCCATTGCACACCTCCCAACTGATTAATTGCACACACCCCATAGCTGGTTTTAAACTGATCACGAGGACCCCTGGCCCATTCTTAAAACAGCAGTGGTAAACTGGCCACCCTTGCCCTATTTGAAAGGCAGGTTCTCAGAACGGCCCATTGTGCTTCCATTCCCACCCACCAGTCTTTTTTTTGCCGGCCTGTGCCACCCCTTTGTCTGCCCAGCTGCTTTGCCATTACTGATCAGCAGCAGCTGGGGGAACAATGACAGTGGCAGGGTCCGGTGTGCCCCCCTCCAGAGAGTCACAGACAGCCGGGGCAAAACTGGCACAGGAGACTGAAGTATTTGCCCGTCTGACTGCAGGCGTGATCTGCATGCCAGGCAGGGCTCGGTGAGAGAGTAGCTGGCAGAGGCTGGTGCTGAGAGTGTACTATAAGAACGGTAATGTATAGCAAACCCTAGACAACCAAATGGTGGGCAGTAATATATAGCAACCCCTAGCAACTGAATGGTGAGTTCATTAATAATTGAACATGTTACTTGTTTGTTGCCTAAATACTAAAATTTACACTTAAAACTGTATTTTTTTTTTTAATTTTTGGAAATGCCAGTAAAAACTTGCCTTTGCCAGCCCAGTACATTTTGGGTGTCACGTGTGGCTGTTCTGTCACAGAGGAAGAGAGAGATCTTGTGTCTAAGCTGAAACGCAGATCTCTCTTTTCTTCTAACACATCCATCCCTGCCACAGTTAGAAAGCAGTCCCTAGGAGCATACCTAACCCCTTGATCACCCCTAGTGTTAACCCCTCCCCTGCCAGTGTCATTTATACAGTAACAGTGCATTTTCTTTAGCACTAGTCACTGTATTGGATTGGTGTCACTGGTGCCAATAAATAGTTTTGTAAGTAAGCAACACCTTATTTTCTGGCAGTGCCCCTCCCGACACAGTATACTCTGGATCCGCCCCTGAGAGACCAACGCACAAGACAGCTATAATGGAGGGAGCGATTCCAAAAATAATTAAATTTGGATTTAAGGATTATGTTTTAGCGAAAAGAAGAGAACGGCGATGTGCAAGGTCTGCAGCTCAAAAATAAGAGACACGTCAACCACAACATCCAACTTCATCCGTCACTACAAAACCCACAAAGAAAGGTAGGTACAGTAACGTGTATGGGTGGGAGCAGAGTGTATTGTTGTTAAAATCAATAAATCACATAGCTAACTTTATTTTCCATCTCTCTTCTGTTTACTCTATAGATATGAAGAGTACATCCATACCAAAGGGACTTTTGATGCTAGCCAGCCTCAAATCTCACAATTCATCGCACAGGGGACTGTGCAGCTATACCACTGCAACCACCAGCAGCAGAAGGCAATTACAAACTCAATCCTGTCAGACCTCATTATAAACTGCAACATGCCACTGTCCATCATTGAACATCAAAGCTTTCGTCGTTTTTTGTCAATAGTAGACAACAAGTACTCTCCAGTAAGTAGAAGAACAATTACTGGCAAGCTTGACAATCTGGTGGCAGATAGGCAAATGAAGCTGAAAAATGAACTCGCAGCAGTAGATCATCTGTCAGTGACTGTAGATATATGGTCAGACCGCAGGATAAGAGGCTTTCTTGGAGTCACAGTGCACTGGATCAACATTGAGGAAGACCGTCTTCAGTTGAAATCACAGTTGCTTGCGTGCAACCGCTTCAAAGGTCCCCATACAGGGGAAAGAATTTGTGAGGAATTTGAGCGTGTATGTGAAGAGTACAAGATTAAAAAAAAGGTAGACCACATCATCTGTGACAACGCCGCAAACATGAAAAAAACATTCACTACATGTTTTCCAGGACAGGGAGAAGAAGACGATGACCTTGATGATTCGGACATTTGGAATGACTTGTCAATGGAAGAACAGGAGATGCTTGACAATTATTTGAGTGCAAAAACCCAGACTAGACTTCAATGTTTTGCACACACGCTTCAATTGGTAATAGGTGATGGACTTAAGGAGACTAAATTAGTCAATGCAGCTCTCGCCAAAGCTTCCAGGTTGAGCTCCTTGTTACATACAAGCACCTCTTTCAAGGAAAAATTCGAAGAGGAGTTTGGACAGCGTGGAATCCCTGCCGCTGTTACCACATGCTGGAATTCCACACTGAGGCAATTGAAATCAGTGGTCAGCTGTGACCAGGTGAAACTGACTAGAATTCTTGAAGATGGGGGACACAGAGAGACTGTATTCACAGCTAGAGAGTGGAATCAGATTAAGGAACTCGTGGATGTCCTTCAACCTTTTGGAGAAGCCACAGACCTCTCACAGGGAGAAAAAATTGTGACAATAAGTGCTGTTGTACCCTGTATCCTTTCTCTGAATCACCACTTGGACAATCATAAAGAGAGCGTGCGCTACCTTGGTGGCTTGATCCGTAGCCTGCAAGAATCACTCAAAAGACGATTCGGAGGGATCTTTGTCAATGTGAGGATGGCAGATGAACACAATGATGTAGCAACCTTATCCTTCTCTGACCCTCTATACCTAAAAGCTGCTCTGCTGGATCCTTCATTTGGCACCATGTGGTTGACCCATGATGTTTTGGCTCCCGAAAATATCAAGGAGGCTGTGTCTGCGATGATAAAAAGTATGTTATGTTTTTGTAATAATCCAATGTAATGCCAGATTGTAGGCTATAAAAGAATGTCAGTATGTTGATATACTCTACTCAGAGGTCTTCAACCCTCTCCTCAGGGATCCCCAGACAGGCCATGTTTTTGTTTTCACCCTAAAATAACACACCTGTTTCAATTAGTCAACTACTACACATTAAGCCTTTGATTAATCAAATCAGGTGTGTTATTTCATGGGGAAAAACTGAAATATGGCCTGTTTGGGGGACCCCAAGGAGAGGGTTGAAGACCTATGCACTAGATTGTCATGATCTGGTTGCTTTTGATATTTCAGTTGTGTTGTGGCCATTTATGCTTGTGTTCTTCAGACTTGATTCTCAAAGAAGAGGACTGCAAGCCCACCCCACCAACCACCGATGAAGACGAGCAAATGCCAGTGGCAGAGCCAGAGAGTCAGTCTGGGCTGTTCTCAGCATACCACAAAAAACAAAAGAAAGATTCATGTTCTACTCCCCAAATTCAGCTGAACCAGTATTTAGACATTTGTGATGGACAGAGTTGCCTTCAGTTTTGGGCCATGAACAGGCACATGTTCCCCTCTTTGTTCAGGGTAGCGGTAAGAGTTATGTCAGTCCCTGCATCAAGCGCCCCTGTTGAACGTGTGTTCAGCCATGGTGGGGTGATAATGCGACCCCATCGCTCACAACTGAGCGAGAAAGTACTATCGAATTTAATTTTTTGCAAATTCAATGCATTGTAACTTTAGCTGGCCATGCACCTATAGATTATCTGCAGATGTTCTATGGTTAGATGGAAAAAGTGGGAGATTCCTCCATCCACACAGTTTAGCGAACATAGAGAAATCTGTTGCCCTTTTTCCATCTAACCATAGAAAATCTGCAGATAATCTATAGGTGTATGGCAAGCTTTACAATGCTTTGCATTTGAAAAAAATCAAACAAACAGCAAAAAAAAACAATTTGTAAGTAAGTGGCTCATCACCATTCAAGTGTCTACATATACTTTATTAGTTTGAAGTTTAATGCATTGTAACTTAAGCTAGCCAATGGCCATACACCTATAGATTATCTGCAGATGTTCTATGGTTAGATGGAAAAAGTGGGAGATTCCTCCATCCACACAGTTTAGCGAACATAGAGAAATCTGTTGCCCTTTCTCTAACCAAAGAAAATCTGTAGATAATCTATAGGTGTATGGCCAGCTTTACAATGCATTGCATTTGCAGAAAATTTAACAAACAGCAAAAAAAACTATTTGTAAGTGGCTCATCACCATTCAAGTGTCTAGATATACTTTATTATTTTGAAGTTTAATGTTGAAAATATTATTTTTAAAATAAATCCTTTCCTGAACAACACAGACTTTTAACTCATTTAAAGGTGGTAAATCAGTATTTTGACTTGATTTGTGACTTGACCAAAACAAATGACTTGACTTGACTTGCTTGACTTCTAGCAGGGACTCGACTTGACTTGCTTGCTTTTCGCCACAGTAACTTGGGACTTGCTTGTGACTTGAAGGTTACGACTTGAGACTTGCTTATGACTTGCACATGTGTGACTTACTCCCATGTCTGCTATATAGCAGTCTTTCTCAACATATTTTACAGAAGAACCCTTGAAATCATTTCCATGTCTTGGGAATCCCCTGATAAATTAATACATCTCTAGCTCATGGTATAATTGCATGGTCACTGTGTAGGCAGATGCCTACAAAGAGAATTTGTCTTTGTGCAACCAAGTTAGTGGGCCTGCCAAGGCTGGTAATGGGTTAAATTGGTCTGGACCCTTTCCCGGGCTTTTTGGGCCCTGCTTTCCTTCTCTGTGCATATTTAAATAGGGGAAAGGCTGGGTCTCGAGGGAGAGCCTGCACATGGGAGGCTTTGAAAGGGCTGCTGCATAATGTAATCCCATAAGATACCAGAGTTCCGAAGAATCTGGTAGCTTTGGAGGACACCAGTTGTGGACTACACCTATTAAGGTATGCCTGGGCAGTCTCAGCTTAGTCAGTTAGGGTTGGGACTGTTTACTTATATGGACATGGTCATGAGACAGTTCTTAGTAAAGTATTTCAAAACATTCTAAGCCTGGTCGGAAGTTATTCAAGGGGTGCATGGTAACATATGGCATATAAAAGAACAGGGCCTTTAAAGCACACATGGGTCACAAAGCAAGGCCACTACAAAAGGTAACTGCAGGACAGTTGGAATTGGAGAGCAGTTGCTAACCATAAACTTTTGGGAAGTGTATAGCAGCCAGTCATGAAGCGTGTTACCTGGCGCAGGTGACAGGTCCTCCGAGAGTGAGGGGGTCAGTTATATGGCTTCCTCCCTAGCAGTCGGTAAGCCAAAGTATCCAGGACCCCATGTACCTAGCCGCATGGTACCGGAGGGTGAAGGAGTTAAGTGAGAGCACGCAAGAGGTCCACGTTATGTGCTTGGCGGGACCCCATTCTGTCACTGCAAGTGAGGTGTCAGAGATACGCTGGACTGGTGGAGAGGGTATGGGCTCAGCAGTGTCCCTCCTAAATGCAACATACACAAGAAAGGTGTGTGGTAACATGGGACAGCACTTTATGAACTTCGTACATTTAACTACTGCACACAGTGTATGGCTCATCTCTAAGCAGGGGCACCTCCATAATATTTGACTTTTACATGAACACGGCTCCGCCTGTTCCCAGGTATTGATGAGCACACACATGAGAAAGGTACCTCCACGTACAGAGCTAGTAGGCTCCACTGAAAATTGGGTTGTATATATAATAAAAGAATAAAGCATGCAGTGTATCTAGTATATTTAACACTCCCCTGCTCTATACAAAAAGTAGTAACAATCATGAAATGGAGCAAAATAATTATGGCCACAAAAGAAACACCAACGGTGAAAATTGTGCCTTCTTATATTGGTAGTTGGCGGAGCAGTTGATTACTCTGGTCAACTCAACAATTGAAGAAGGACCTTTTATATTAATGGTCAGTGGAAGAAGTTCACTTTTACATTGATGATCAGTGGAAAAAAAATTGCCCCCTGTTACCCTTAGCTTTTTAGCTGATACTGATATCAGTAGTTACTTGGGATTAGAAAATCTTCATTGTTCAAGGAACCCCTGGCAACCTCTAGAGGAACCCCGGTTGAGAAACCCTGCTATATAGTATTCACCGTCCTTAATTCCCTGGAAGCTACATTAAAGATTACGAGGGAGGGGCAAATATGCTGGGTAAGGAATAATTGTCAAGGAATCACATCCACTGCGACTGGAGCGAGATCCTTTTTTATTGGATGGAGAATGAGGAGAGAGCTTACTATACTCTTTTATGTGGGAAAGACGAGTCCTTTCTTTTGTAGAATCAGGGACCATGTTTCCCTAATATCAAAACACAAAATGGAGACACCTATCAGCAGACATGTAGGACTGAACGGTGTACCACAACTATGATTTAAAATCGATTACATTTTTTGCCTTGGAATATATCTGACTTGGTCGCCCATTTACCTATTGGATCCCCATACGAACACCCGAGGCCGTCCAAGGGGATTGGCCCCACACAATGAGGTCACTTGTTGGTCCCCCGTGGGGGCACCTTTGAGCGTCCGCAATTTTGGTGATTGCGATTGATCCGACGGCACTAGTGCCCTTGCTGTGTCCCACTCTGTGAGCTCCACCACCAATGGGAGCGGTGGCGCTGTTCTTCTAAGTCCCGCCCTGTGGCGTGGCAGTCCCAAGCTGTGTCCTCGTCCATTGGCTGGAGCCACAGTTTACGTGGTCTCCAGTGGTGCCCGGGGCTGTTTGTTTTTGCGCAGCCCCTCCCATTTGCATCTGCGTTGTGTCATGACGGCGTGACATTCGCGTTGCGTCTGATGCAACGGGGAGGGGTATAAAAGGAACTATGTGGCTGATGCCATGTTGATGGTGTCCCTGGGAGTCTCATAGCATCATTGACGGCAAGCAGGTATGATTACATAAACGAACTGCCTTAGATTGACTTATAGCTACCAATCCTAACTTGGCTTTATCCATACTCCCCACTTTGCACTTATAGGTCCAGCTGGTACTGCTATCATTGGATAAACTTAGGCCCCATCTTTCTTTGGAGTCTTCAGACCCATGGACTGTTGTTAAAAGGAGGCAGGTACAAGTAGAACTAGGTTTTCGGTATGTGCAGCAGGTTATGCAATCACAGTTTAGTGTATGGAATTGTCAGAATCAAATCCCCACTTGTCTTTATAGAACCACATCACTTTGAGGTAGGAATCAATATTTGGGGACGCTTGCCAGTTTTGGGTGTGCATCCATATGTTTACATATATATATTTTTTCTGTACATGTAATGTATTTTTCTTTGTGAATATCGTAACAATACTTATTTGATATGTATGTTTTTATTTGCTTAGTAGATGAGATTCCAAATCTTTTTTCATGAAGAAGCCTTACGGCGAAACATGTAGAATATAAAAGCGTGGATACAGCAATACAACATTGCAAGACGTGTCCCCTTTTTCACAATCGGATGCGCATGTATTGTATGAAATGTTTTTGATAATTTTTTTTCTATTGTGATTTAATAAAATCATAGTTACATAGTTAGTTAGGTTGAAAAAAGACACAAGTCCATCCAGTTCAACCATCATATACTTTTATATATCAACGATGTCATATGTACTCAAACCTTTTTTAACCACTTGCTTACTGGGCACTTAAACCCCCCTCCTATCCAGACCAATTTTCAGCTTTCAGTGCTGTCGCACTTTGAATGACAATTGCGCGCTCATACAACACTGTATCCAAATTACATTTTTATCATTTTTTTCCCCCAAATAGAGCTTTCTTTTGGTGGTATTTGATCACCTCTGCGATTTTTTTTTTTTGTTAAAAAAATTTAAAAAGTCTGAATAAAAAAAAAAAAATATATATTTTTTTTTTATTTTGTTATAAAAATTTAAAATGGGTAATTTTTGTCCCTCATTGATGTACGCTGATGAGGCGGTAGTGACGGGCACCGATAGGTGGCAGTGATGGGCACTGATGGGTGGCAGTGATGGGCACTGATGGGTTACACTGATAGGCAGCACTTTTAGGTGGCACTGATTGGCAGCACTGGTGGGCATTGATAGCACTTATGGGCATTAACAGGTGGCACTTATGGGCATTGACAGGTGGCACTTATGGGCATTGACAGGTGGCACTTGTGGGCATTGACAGGTGGCATACATGAGACATAATTGCCTCTGACTTTTCGGGACCGATGTCCCTTTAAGATGAGCCGGTGATCGGCTTTTTTTTTTCTCCTCCGCTGTCAGCGTGAGGAAAAAAAAAAAACGATCACAGAGCTTTTGTTTTGATCATGTTATCAGCTGTCATTGGCTGACAGCTGATCACATGGTAAGAGGCCTCACATGGTAAGGGGCCGGGACCCGCCCCTTACTCGGATCTCTGATCACCCGAGTCTCAGTGACTCGGTGATCACAGCGCGCTCCGCACGCATCCTGTAGGGTGTGCGCAGGGAGCGTGCACAGGGGACATCCGCTCTGTGGCCGTCATTCGGCCATAGCGTGGATGTCAAGTGAGTAAAGTCCCATACCTCCCCAAAATGTTGTTCTTACTATACTCTTTCCAAATCTTGCTGGATGGACACACGCAGGCAGATACCAATCAGGCATTTAATCTGTCGCACTGTAAGCCCTGGTTCACACTGATGCCATTTGGCATGCGATTTGACATGTCAAATCGCATGCTAAATTAGCGGCAATTGCCGGCAATGGCAGTGTCCGAATCAGTGCGACGCCGCATTTGCGGCGCCGCACTGATTCCCAAAAGTAGATTTTGTAATACTTTTGGCAATTTGGGGGTGCGATTTCCATTGACATCTGTGCATAAACCCGTACAGATGTCTCTGAAATCGCCCCTGAAGTCGTGACTGACATGCGGGAATGAAATTCCGTGCATGGAATTCAGTTGAACTTGCATGATTTAATTCCCACAGTCAGTGTGAACCAGGGCTAAAGCTGTGGAACAGCCAGGTGATTACTACACACCTCTGAGATTCCTCAAGCTATCTGCAAGCTTTTCCCACTGTCTCACACACACACCAAAACATGACGTAGGCCATACACAGTTTGAATCTTGGCCGGATCAGCAGGAACCCGCGAGATTTGAACCCTGTCTGGGCCGGCTGAAAGTACCAGTACAACTAGCATGCCAGGTTTTACCTGCTATAGCCGTTAGCAATAATCACTGTCTTTTCCCGGTGGGGACGGCTTTACACAGAAATCACTTATTTGTATAATGTAATATCCCAAGGCAGACACTTCATAGATAAATGTACAAAGGTAAAATTACAACTAAAATCAAATGGTTTGATTTACTAAAGGCAAATAGACTGCACTCTGCAAGTGCAGTGCCTTCTGAGCTTAGTAAATGAGGTGAAGCTTCACTTTGCAAAGAATACCCAATCACATGCAAGGAAAAAACTAAATTTTTGCTTGCACATGATTGGATGATGGAAGTCAGCAGAACTTTCCCTCATTTACTAAGCTCTGGAGCAACTTACAGTGCATAGTCTTTTAGTAAATCAATCCTTATGTCTCTTTACATGAACAAAGCTCGGTATACTGCATAATGTACAAACATTGTAAATAAAATTGCCAAAAAATTGCCATGGTGCACAAAATATCAGCCGTCATGTGAGTTTAACTTTGTATATCTTTTTATGATAATAAAATGAAGTAATAATGAAAATAAAAAAAAATGTTTTATAGATATATTTTGATGATATTACCTATAAAGTCCCAATGGTGATGGAATTGCATGTTAATTTAGGGATGTTGGCAAATCAGAGTCTCCTTTGCCTCCAATCTATTTAGCTCTACAACATAATATTCAAGAGATATTTTTTTTTTCAAGATTTTTTTTTTTTTAGTCAACCTAACAACAGAGACAGGAGAAATACTGCTGAGTAGTCTGTATTCGGACAGACAATTTTCTGGGTTGCGGACAGCCAGGAACTTCCCGCTCTTAGCAAATATTTTGTTCATCCATCTATAACTTACGCAATAAGCAAACAATGCAACTGACCTAAGGATTGTTTGTCACTCTCAGGCTGTATAGAAGTGTAGTAATGAACAATTCAGTTCCTGTGAACTACTTGTTATCAATTTCTGTTTTTTAAATATTTTTATTAAAAAATTTTTTTTTACAAATTATAAAAAGAAAAACAAGAAACAACATACATTCACATTGCAAATATCATACCAGCAAAAAAAAATAAAGAAGAAGAAACCCCACCTTAAAAGGGCACAAAATAATTATTTTATTTTCCCTTCAAATATGGGAATTACTTATACATCGTTATCTCCGTATTCATAGGAATGACACATCTTTCCCTCCCTCTCTCCCTCCCTTCCTTTGCCCTTTCCCCTCTCCTAGCTTTTTGACATATGGAATGGGTGGGTTCCATCTATTTTCTGTTACTTATATACCTATTTATCTTTATATCCTTCTCTCTTACACTTCCTATCTCATCCTTCGCTCCCTGTTCTATAATTTGTAAAGAATCTGTCCAACTCCAAAATCCGATGTTATGTTAAAAGGTGTTATACCTGGTAAGACTAACCATGGTTTCCACATTTTATAATATTTATTTAGCAAACCTCTGTTTCGATACACCTGCCATTCTTTTAATAAAGTGTCATTAACCTGTGTCCGCCATTCCTAATATGTGGGGATACCCGGAAATATCAATTTTTGTGCAATCATCTTCCGTGCTACAAATAGCATTTTATTAATAGGAGTCCTAACTTCTAATACATCTTTTTATTTTTCTAGGTATCCCAGTAAGCATACTTGTATCTGCAATTTATAAGCATGTTTAATACTATCAACTATTTTTTGCCAATACCTAAACAATTTGAAGCACTTCCACTGTAATAAATCAGCTGATGGTCTCAGGCACTGAGGGCTGTTTCATTTCCTGCCACACATAATGCATCAGTACCAAGGTGGGGCTTTGAGGGGCACAGGCAAATGACTCAGATTCTAACCGGGCTATTAAATGTTGATAACGGGAGAATTTACCAAACAGTAACAACTGAACTGGATCTGTCCACTCTATGGATCCCCATCCTGCCATCTGTTGAAGTTGAGCAGCTAAAAAATACATTCTAACATTTGGCACATATATTTTGGTAATTGTAATGTAAAAAGTTTGATTCTGGGGTTCTGACCTTTCCATATTAATATATGAAATAAAGAATCAATTTTTTTAAACCATTTAAGAGGTATCCACCGTGGCGAGTTAACCTCCCTGGCGGTATTCCTGATTGTGGCTCGGGGTTCAATTTCAGTACTATTAGCGGTAACCCCGAGCCACCCTCGGGATTGCATCTCAGGATCCCGGTGCAGTGTACTTACCTTGTCCCCAGGACCCTGCAATATCCCCCCGCTGTGTCTGCGGGTTGTGTCCTCCACCCGATGTCCTGTGTTCCGGGCTCCGTTCCCTACGAGCGTCGTGGCGCATGGGGGTGGAGCACGGCAACAAATTCAAAAAGTACAAAATTCATAACACATTTACAGATTACATTACTGTATGACATCATTTCACCTCCCTTTTGTCCCTAGTGCTTTGTCCAGTGCCCTGCATGCAGTTTTATATTACTGTATATAAACTGTTCTTTCTGCCTGGAAACTTGAGATTGTCCATGGCAACCAAAAAGTGTGCCTTTACGTCAAAAGTGGTTTTAGACCAGCTAGAAAACAGCGATAGTAAATTAGAACACTTGCAGAATTGAGCGATAGTGAATCGTGGGGAAATTAATTTTATTATTATTATATTATTATATTTTATAATTATTTATAGTTATTTATTATATTATAATTTATGATTTCGTGTTTCAAACTTTATCATACCCGGGATGTCTACAAGAATGTTTGGACAGATTTAAGTTATTCCTAAGAATTACAGGTCTACAATATAAAATGCCAAATTTCTTGGCAAAACAATGTACTGCTTTGAGATGCAAAACTCTGACATAATCATACCACCAAGGTGGCTACGCAAAATATAAAGTAGCTGAGGGGTCCAGATTATTTTTATTACATTTACCTGCCCTACCAACGATAAAGGTAATTTAGTCCATACCTTAGGCTGGATTCACACCTATGCATTTTCAGTGCTTTTTGCATTTTGCAGATTTGCACTACAGAACATGTTCCATAGGAAACCGTGTTCAATGAGCTATAGTGCAAATCTTCAAAATGCAAAAAGCACTAAAACTGCATAGATGTGAATCCAGCCTTACTCTTCATCTTAAATTTATTTAGTAAGGGCGTCAAATTATAATTTATATATTCCTTTATTTTTAACAAGATATTTGAAGGACATTGCTGTTTTTATCTGATTGGCCGTTTGTGATAAAACTGGAGATGTCTTGTCTATTGGAACTAATACAGATTTATCCCAATTTATAATAAAACCTGAAAAGGAGACAACATTTTTTATCAGTGTCATAACTGAGGTCAATGATCGATCTTGATCTCCCAAAAACAGTAAAACATCATATGCTCACAAACATAATTTATCCTCCCTGTCCCCTCTCTTAAACCCCCTAAGGCCCCTTTCACACGGACGGCCCGTTCAGATCCGCCTGTCAGTTTTGACGGCGGATCTGAACGGGCGCTCCATGTTACTCTATGGAGCGTCGGATGTCAGCGGAGACATGTCCGCTGACATCCGATCCGGTCCGATCCGCCAAAAGCAGACGTATGGCCACACGTCCAGATCCGTCGCTGGCGGATCGGATCGGGTGAGATCGGGTGAAAACGGACACACTGTCCGTTTTCATCCGATCTCTCCATAGAGATCAGCGGCGCTCGCAAGCCCCTCCCCGCTCAGTGAGCGGAGAGAGGCTTGTTATCCGCCGGCTCAGCGGAGATCAACGGACAGATCTCCCGCTGAGCCGACGGACAGAGGCGGGCTCCGTGCAAGCGGAGTCCGCCTCGTCTGAAAGTGTTTGTTTGTCTTATTGCTATTGCTAAAGGCTCCAAGACTAATGCAAACATTAATGGAGATAACGGACACCCCTGCCTAGCACCTCTAGCCAAGGTAAAAAAAATGTGATATACAGCCATTGACTTGGGCACAGGCTTGTGGAGCACAATATAATAATTTAAGCCACCTCACAAATCCCTCACTCAAGCCAAATATCTCTAGAACCTCCCATAGATACAGTGCCTTGCAAAAGTATTCACCCCCTTGGCATTTTTCGAGTCTTGTTGCCTCGCAACCTGGAATTAACATGGATTGTTTGAGAATTTGCATCATTTAATTTACAGAACATGCCCACAACTTTGAAGATGTTTTTTTTTATTGTGAAGCAAACAACAAATAGGACAAAATAACAGTGTGCATAACTATTCACCCACAACAAGGGTCAATACTTTGCAGAGCCACCTTTTGCGGCTATCACAGCTCCAAGTCGCTTTGGATAAGTTTCTATGAGCTTGCCACATCTTTCCACTGGGATATTTGCCCATTCCTCCTTTCAAAACTGCGCCAGCTCCTTCAAGTTGGATGGTTCAAGTTGGGAAAATATTGGCAGTAATCGCACAATCCCAAACCTATCTATATTCCTTCTATACATATGTCAACAGGAGACCTTACTCAAAATCAAGAGGATAATTTGTCCTCTTTTCGTGCCTTTTATGGTGATCTATATCAGAGTAAGGCCTCATAAATGAATCAACTTAGAGGCTTTTTATCCCCCCTAGAAATATCTTCAATCTCAAGAGATGATAGAGTTAACAAAGGCAGTTTCGGAATCTTCCCAATGGGAAGGCCCCAGGTACCAATGGACTATCGTTTGAAATATATAAGACATATGAAGATATACTATTACCAGAATTGTTGAAGGTGTTTAATAAAGCGCTTGATTCTTTTAAACTTCCAGAATCTATGAATGATACTAGTATAATAGTAATCGCAAAATAAGAAAAAGATAATTTATTTTTGAAGTATTATTGACCGATTTCATTATTGAACTCAGATATTAGGATCCTGGCAAGGGTCTTGGCTACCAGGTTGAATAATGTTATGGAAAAATTGATACATTCAGACCAATCAGGCTTTATCCTAGGAAGGTCCACTACAGAAAATTTGAGAAGATTGTTTCTCAATTTACAGATGGTAACTGATAATGTGGGGGATATGGTTGTATTGTCTCTCGACGCAGCCAAAGCATTTGACTGCATGGAGTGGACATACAGTACCTTGCAAAAGTATTCACCCCCTTGCCTTTTTACCTATTTTGTTACATTACAGCCTTTAGTTCAATGTTTTTTTAATCTGAATTATATGTGATGGATCAGAACCCAATAAAAAAAATATCCAAATCTTTGATGATCCCTAGGAGCACCATCTAATCTATCATAACCAAATGGAAAGAGCATGGCACAACAGCAAACCTGCCAAGAGAAAGCCGCACACCAAAACTCATTGACCGGGCAAGGAGGGCATTAATCAGAGAGGCAGCACAGAGACCTAAGGTAACCCTGGAGGAGCTGCAGAGTTCCACAGCAGAGACTGGAGTATCTGTACATAGGACGACAGTAAGCCCTACACTCCATAGAGTTGGGCTTTATGGCAGAGTGGCCGGAAGAAAGCCATTACTTTCAGCAAAAAAACAAAATGGTAAGTTTTGAGTTTGTGAAAAGGCATGTGGGAGACTCCCAAAATGTATGGAGGAAGGTGCTCTGGTCTGATGACTAAAATTGAACTTTTTGGCCATCAAAGAAAACGCTATGTCTGACGCAAACCCAACACATCACATCACCCAATGAACACCATCCCCACAGTGAAACATGGTGGTGGCAGCATCTTGCTGCGGGGATGTTTTTCAGCAGTCAGGACTGGGAAACTGGTCAGAGTTGAGGGAAAGCTGGATGGTGCTAAATACAGGAATATTCTTGAGCAAAACCTGTACCACTCTGTGTGTGATTTGAGGCTAGGACTGAGGTTCACCTTCCAGCAGGGTCATTATCCCAAACACACTGCTCGAGTTACACTTGAGTGGTATAAGGGCTTGGCTGGGAACTCAGGGCTATACAGGGCCAGACTGCCCTGGGGCTGCTTTGCAGGGCCGATCCTGGGGGTGAACATCTGAAGAGAAGGAGGGGTGCGAGCGCCACCGTATTACAGAGAGCGGGTATCTCCCGCTTACTTGGTGCCATGAAGTCCCACCTCCTGCACTGGCTCCTATGATGGACTTCACACTGGTCCAATGTTGGGATGTGTGATGTCCATCAAAGGAGTGTGACTGTGAACCCCAGGTAAGCTAAGGTTCCCTGCTTTGTGTAAACCGGAGGTTCTCCTCTCCCCATGGCTTTACTGGCAAGGCTGCGCTGATGGGCACTGGCAGGGCTGCGCTGAAGGGCATAGGTAAGGCTGAGCTGATGGGCACTGATAAGGCTGAATTGATGGGCACTGATAAGGCTGAATTGATGGGCACTTATCAGGCTGAATTGATGGGCACTTATCAGGCTGCATTTATAGGCACTGATCAGGCTGCATTGATAGGCACTGGGGAGGCTGCATTGATGGGCACTAATCAGGCTGCATTGATGGGCACTAATCAGGCTGCATTGATGGGTACTGATCAGCCTGCATTGATGGGCACTAGTGAGGCTTCATTGATGGGCACTGATGAGGCTGCATTAATGGGTACTGGTGAGGCTGTATTAATGGACATTGGTGAGGCTGAGCTGATGGGCACTGATGAGGCTGCATGAATGGGCACTGGTGAGGCTGCATTGATGGGCATTGGTGAAGCTGAGCAGATGGGCACTGATGAGGCTGCATTGATGTGCACTGGTGAGGCTGCATTGATGGGCATTGGTGAGGCTGCATTGATGGGCACTGGTGAGGCTGCATTCTTGGGCACTGATCTACCTGCATTCATGGGCACTGATCAGGCTGCATTCATGGGCACTAGTGAGTAGACATGGGTGCCGTCCAAAAATTTGTTTAGTTTCGTTCCGTTTCGTACGAAAAAAAATGTTGTATTTCGTAATTAGTGTTCAAAATTCAATTCGGATTCATACAAAATATACGAATTTTCGTAATCTTTTCGTTAAAATAACGAAAGTTTGTTATGATGAATTTATCATTATGAGGGGCTCCCATCATCCCTGTGCTGTGCTGCCTTCCTGGGTTTTTAACCTTTAGGTTTCTTAACTTTTCGTAACAATTACAAATGTTCGTTATGATGAATTTATCATTATGAGGGGTCCCCACCATCCCTGTGCTGAGTTCCTAGGTCTGTACACCAGTCATGTTTCTGTTAATTTGGATCCGAAATTCCGAAATTCGTTAACGAAATTTTGTATTTCATATGAAATTCGTAAGCATAGACATTCCCATAGGGTTCCCACCATCCCTGTGCTGACCTCCCCAGGTCCCAGGTCTGTACACCTGCTTTGTGTCCATTATATGGGGTTCTCACCATCCCTGTGCTGAGTTCCCGGGTCTGAGTGTACACCCGCTGTGCCCATTATGAGGGGTTCCCACCATCCCTGTGCTGTGTTTACTTCCTCTGATTGGTGAACGAAACACCAGTCATGTTTCTGTTAATTTGCATCTGAATTCCGAAATTCGTTAACGAAATTTCGTATGAAATTCGTAAGCATAGAAATTCCCATAGGGTTCCCACCATCCCTGTGCTGAGTTCCCAGGTCTGTACACCTGCTGTGTGTCCATTATGAGGGGTTCCCACCATCCTTGTGCTGAGTTCCCAGGTCTGAGTGTACACCCGCTGTGCCCATTATGAGGGGTTCCCACCATCCCTGTGCTGTGCTGACTTCCTCTGATTGGTGAACAAAACACCAGTCACAATTCTGTTAATTTGGATTCGAAATTCCGAAATTCGTTAACGAAATTTCGTATTTCCTATAAAATTCGTAAGCATAGAAATTCCCATAGGGTTCCCACCATCCCTGTGCTGACTTCCTGGGGTTTTAACTTTTAGGTTCGTTAACTTTTCGTAACAATTACGAATTTTTGTTATGATGAATTTATCATTATGAGGGGTTCCCACCATCCCTGTGCTGTGCTGACTTCCTGGGTTTTTAACTTTTAGGTTCGTTAACTTTTCGTTATGAATTTGGATCCGAAATTCGTAAACGAAATTTCGTATGGAATTTGTATGCATAAAAATGTGTATTTCGGATTCGTACGAATGTACGAATTTCCGTAAATTCGTACAAATTTTCGATTCGTACGAAAATAATCGCACATGTCTACTAGTGAGCCAGGCAGCAACCAGCAAGTGAGCCTAAACCCCCTACCCCCCCCCCCCCCCCCCCCCCCCCATGATGCCGAGCTTGGGCTGGACTTACTTTAAAATGTGGGAAGGGTTATTAAATTTACCTGGTCTTTTTCCCACCTATAAAAACCCCTGGCCTCCAGGTTGCCATATTGGATTGAAATTTACAGAAATTTGCAGATTGGATAGGAAAGGTTTTCTTTAAAAATAACCTTAAATTACACCATGGCTTTTAGCATTTTAGCATTTAGCAATTGTAAGTACTTTTATTTACTATATTTTCCATGAGAGTGGAGTCACCCTTTAAAGCAAAACTTGGACTTTAAAAGAGAAGTGCAGGAATGTAAAAATGTAAAACACAAACATAAATACTTACCTAGATGGCTGCAGCATTGATCTGATGCTCCACACCCAGAACTGAGCAATCAAAGACCATTGTTGGATAGACCACGTGGGAGTAATACTAATGCCGCGTACACACGAAGGGACAATCCCGCGGGATTATCCTCTGGACTGAAGTCCAGCGGATAATCCCCTCGTGTGTGGGCGCCGGCGGACTTTTTGGCGCCAAAGTACGGCGGACTAAAGTTTGAAGTTTTGTTTTCAAATTATCCGCTGGACTTGGAAGTCCAGCGGACAATCCCGCCGTTAGTGGGCAAGTCCGCGGGACTTTTGAAATGAAGGGACTTGCCGCTCATCGGCAAGTCCGTTCATTTAGCACGTGACTTCAGGTTACGTAGCTAGCGTAGGCAGTTACTGCCGCCGCGCTAGCTCCGTGACCTGGCATGGATTTAAAGGGACTCCCCACGCCGAAAAAACGGCGTGGGGGTTCCCCCCAAATCCATGTCAGACCCTCATCCGAGCACGCAGCCTGGCAGGCCAGGAAAGGGGTGGGGACGAACGAGCGCCCCCCCCCCTCCTGAGCCGTACCAGGCCGCGTGCCCTCAACATGGGGGGTGCCCTGGGGAAAGGGGGGCCGTGCGGCCCCCCCACCCCAAAGCACCTTGTCCCCATGTTGATGAGGACAAGGGCCTCTTCCCGACAACCCTGGCCGTTGGTTGTCGGGGTCTGCGGGCGGGGGCTTATCGGAATCTGGGAACCCCCTTTAATAAGGGGGCCCCCAGATCCCGGCCCCCCACCCTATGTGAATGAGTATGGGGTACGATGTACCCCTACCCATTCACCTAAGGTGTAAAATGTAAAGTAAAAAAAAACACCCCACACTTTTGAAAAAATAGTTTATTGCACTGCTCCGGGGGTCTTCTTCCGTCTTGGGGGTCTTCTCGCCGGACTCCCCCGCCATTTACCAAGCTCTTTTACCGAGCGGGGGAAGTCCGGCTACCTTCTTCGTCGTCGCCGCCGTCTGGGGGTCTCGATCCGCCTTCGGGGGTCTTCTTCCGTCTTGGGGGTCTTCTCGCCGGACTCCCCCGCCATTTACCAAGCTCTTTTACCGAGCGGGGGAAGTCCGGCTACCTTCTTCGTCGTCGCCGCCGTCTGGGGGTCTCGATCCGCCTTCGGGGGTCTTCTTCCGTCTTGGGGGTCTTCTCGCCGGACTCCCCCGCCATTTACCAAGCTCTTTTACCGAGCGGGGGAAGTCCGGCTACCTTCTTCGTCGTCGCCGCCGTCGTCTGGGGTTCTCGATCCGCCTTCGGGGGTCTTCCGGGGGTCTCTTCTGTTCTTGCGGCGGTCGTCGTCTTCCGCGCCGCCGGCGCCTTCTTCTTCTTCTTGTCCTTCTTCTTGTCCTTGTTCTTCTTCTTCTTCTTCCGATGTTGACCCGACGCTCTCTCTGCCCGGAATGCCTGTGCCGCTCTGCGCTCGGACTTATATAGGGACATGGGGGACAGGGTCACATGTTCATGTCACATGGTGACCCCGCCCCCTTGCGATGTCACAGTCCCAGCATCCTCCGGGACTGTGACAACACAAGGGGGCGGGGTCACCATGTGACATGTGCATGTGACCCTGTCCCCCATGTCCCTATATAAGTCCGAGCGCAGAGCGGCACAGGCATTCCGGGCAGAGAGAGCGTCGGGTCAACATCGGAAGAAGAAGAAGAACAAGAAGGACAAGAAGAAGGACAAGAAGAAGAAGGCGCCGGCGGCGCGGAAGACGACGACCGCCGCAAGAACAGAAGAGACCCCCGGAAGACCCCCGAAGGCGGATCGAGACCCCCAGACGACGGCGGCGACGACGAAGAAGGTAGCCGGACTCCTCCCCTCGTGAAAGAGCTAGGTAAAAGAGCAGAAGAGAGCGGAGGAGTCCGGCGAGAAGACCCCCAAGACGGAAGAAGACCCCCGGAGCAGTGCAATAAAATATTTTTTCAAAAGTGTGTGTGTTTTTGTACTTTACATTTTACACCTTAGGTGAATGGGTAGGGGTACATCGTACCCCATACTCATTCACATAGGGTGGGGGGCCGGGATCTGGGGGCCCCCTTATTAAAGGGGGCTCCCAGATTCCGATAAGCCCCCGCCCGCAGACCCCGACAACCAACGGCCAGGGTTGTCGGGAAGAGGCCCTTGTCCTCATCAACATGGGGACAAGGTGCTTTGGGGTGGGGGGGCCGCACGGCCCCCCTTTCCCCAGGGCACCCCCCATGTTGAGGGCACGCGGCCTGGTACGGCTCAGGAGGGGGGGCGCTCGTTCGTCCCCACCCCTTTCCTGGCCTGCCAGGCTGCGTGCTCGGATGAGGGTCTGACATGGATTTGGGGGGAACCCCCACGCCGTTTTTTCGGCGTGGGGATTCCCTTTAAATCCATGCCAGCTTGCGGAGCTAGCGCGGCGGCATTTACTGCCTACGCTAGCTACGTAACCTGAAGTTACGTTCGAAATGAACGGACTGCTCCGTGTGTGGGCAAGTCCGTTCATTTTCAAAAGTCCCGCGGACTTTTGGCCGGCGGATTATCCGCTGGAGAAGTCCGTGCGTGTGTGGGCAAGTCCACACCCTCGGAAAGTCCAGCGGACCTAGCTGGAAAGTCCCGCGGGATTGTCCGCTGGACTAGGTCCGCCGGCAAAAGTCCCTACGTGTGTACGAGGCATTAGATATGAGAGCATGATATATCAACACAGGGGTAATCCATCTAAATTTGAAAAATTGTAGGGAGGTCGATTGGCCACACCAAGCCCTGCTCCAGTAGATTTAATATTGGACAGATTACTACTGTAACTTCAAGGGGTGCATGGGAGTGAAACCTTGTACTATGTGGAGACGTTGCAGGTGAGGGTTATCCTATTATTCTGCATTACATTTTGAACACCGGGTGGGTGCAGCAGCACAATTATATGTATATGTGTACTTTGATGTACTTTGTAGATATCTGAGTATTATTGTGAAACAAGCTTATAATTTTTTGTGTGAACTGACTCTCTGAATTGTAGTGTATGTTTGCATTGTATGCATTGTATGAGTTTTTAATAAAGCTTTAACTGATACACTGATAAACTGTACTGAAAAAAACAAAACACTGGTGGCTTTGTTCTCGAGTCCACACTGAGCGCAGAGTGGTGACTGTCAGTCACCTGCTCCATGCTTTGCCCCTCTAGCACTCACTGGGGTTCCAGACTGGGGAGGGGGCGGTAGCGGCTGGCACATGCTCTCAGCAGGGCACTGAAAGGCTGAGCCAGCTGCCGGTCAGGCATCCTAGTTTCTCCCAAAACTATTTTATTGTTCAGATACCTGCAGAGCCCGGACCGGCTCTGTGATGTTAGCCGACAGCGGACTTTAGCTCGCTGTTGGCTGAATCTGGGTCACAGGGGGGCAGAACTAAGTGCACTCCTGTGAGTCACAGAAGTATGGCCAAAGGAGCTTTGCCCATACTTCTCATTTAAGATGTAATAGTAGGAGCAAGGTTTTATATCTTTTGAGGCATGGGTTCCACAATGACCTGTAATACCTATTTGGAGGAATATTGGAAGTGTAAGCTTTACTGAGACAACCACAGTTACAGCAAAAACTTAACTACCCTCATAGAATATGGCAAGGTCAGTCTCAACATAATTACTCTTTACTATGTAAATAATTTGTTTGCTAATGTGCCAAATAGCTGTCAATGTTTTGCGTGGTTCCCATGAAACTATTGAGTAACCAAACTTGCCAAACCTGGTCTTCCAATGCTTGCTACATATGAGCATTTCCTCTTTCACAAGAAAAATACTGTCCTATACTGATTGGCCATGTACTTTTTGTATAATGATCTCCTTGTACAGTAAAAACAGATGTGTTGTTGTGGGAACAGAACAAGTCTCCCAGAATCGTGAGTTGTGTAACTTTATTGTACTGCATTTTGGTATCGTAAATAGAAAAGATGAAAAAAAAGATAGATTGGTGCCACAATCCATTGTCCATTATTGGATATATATGTCATGTTTTTTTAGATCCCTTGTTGGAAACACCAGAAAGGAGGTCCTATGAAGCGTCATGCCTTGGGGCTGCATCTGATCAAGGCGTGACGCTTCATAGGGCCTCCTTTCTGGTGTTTCCAACAAGGGATCCAAAAAAACGGGACTTCCTGGGGGCCACATTTGAGGCTCGGATCCATGTTGGTGGTAGTTTATACCTTTGCCATCTCCCCATCCTTTGTAACCAGATGTCCTTCCTCATTCTTTCTTCCAATATGGTCTGTCCTCCGTTTTTACTGTTTACATACTAATAAGAATTTCTTGGGATTTTTTTGCTCTCCTCCGCTATGTGTCTTTCATGTTATATCTTAGCCGTCCTTATTGCACCCTTACATTTCTTGTTGCATTCTTTAAAAAAACTCTGAATGCTGATCCCTCAACCTTGTATTATTTGAAAGCCTTCTCCTTTTCTTTTATATGCATTTTTTTGTAGCAAAAAGGAAGAAATAACGAAGAAATAACAATACCCCTACAGGGGTATTACATGGGTATTGTTATTTCTTCGTTATTTCTTCCTTTTTGCTATAAACACATTACAATTTCAATTATTGATTTTGTAAAATATGTGTCTGTATATTATAGGGAGTATTGTATTGTAATATTGTAGGGAGTGGCCGGACAATGATACCGGAAGTACTGTGAGACTGGCGCCAGATCGCCATTTTATGCTGTTACACCACATTTTTGATGTAAGAGGTTTTAATTTTTGTTATTAAAGTGGTTGTTTGAGACGTACTTCACAATTGGGCTTCTTTTGTTCTACTTCACCCCCTCCCTGTTTTGGTGACTTTTACTGCGGGATTGCGGCCGCCATTTTGGATATAGGAAGCTGGCGAAACATCCCCATTAAAGGCATCCATACTAAGAGAGTTGAGTTGGTGGAGAGATACAGCGGAATTGGAGTGTACCCTTGTGCCCTTTGGATGCCTATGAATGTTTTCTTACAGGTGAGAGGCTAGAGAGCACGTTTAAGGATTAGGCCCTCACACATTCACCATCCCCCACTTTGGAGATTGAAGTTTTTTCCACCATTGTCATTTCTTGGTATATCTAGAGACGTTTTTGGGTCAATGGTAATAACCATTCACCATCTGGACTTATTACTGAAGTTATTTATACTGCAGTCAAGTTATTTATTTTATCTCTCACTCATTGATTGACCAAGATCAGCTATATCTCTCATGCTTATTTATATTTTTGACACAAATTTCTTTTTGTAGTCATCAGCACACGGAGCACTTTATTTTATCCACTATAAATTCACTGTGTATATATATATATATATATGATATTTGATGTTTTATTAATTTTATATTTATTTAGCACATGGTGCACTATATATATATATTGTTTTACACTGTGTTAGTATATTTATATATTGTTTTTAGTGTTTGGTGCATATTAGCGCGAAATCATCACTTTATTTTATTTTAGTTCGGGACAATTCCTTTATTAAAAAATTAAAAAATAAAAATGTCCCGCAATGTCCCGCAATGTCCATTTATCTTTTGTGATAACAGCTGTTATATAGCTGGGGCGGGGCCACCCAGTGACATAAACGGATGTCCCCGCCCCCCCTGACCTTACATGACTCACATGACGTGAGAAGGGGAAGGGGTCACCCGCTTAGTCACCAGGTGGCTCCGCCCTCAGCTATATAAAAGCTGTCAGCGCAAAAAGGCTGCAGTCGGAGGAAGCCTCCCATAGAGGCAGAGTTTTTCCATTTTTTTTCATCGGGCTGTCAGTGCTGTGATCGAAGATGAATGGGCATCATGAGACATTTTTATTTTTTTAATAAAGGGATTGTCCCAAACTGTCTAATGTAATTTTTACTTTTTTGACACTTTATTTTGGTGAATGTATAGGGGTACATTGTACCCGATACCTACTCACATGGGGGGGTGGGATTCCAATAAGCCCCCGCTCGCAGACCCCGACAACCACCAGGCAAGGGTTGTGGGGAAGAGGCCCTTGTCCCCATCAAGGGGACCCCAAAGCACCCTCCCATGGTGAGGGAATGTGGCCTGGTATGGTTCAGGAGAGGGGGCGCTCTCTCGTCCCCCCATTTTCCTGCGGCCTGCCAGGTTGCGTGCTTGGATAAGGGTCTGGTATGGATTTTGGGGGGACCCCCCCACGCAATAATTTTTTAAAATTTTTGTGAGGGGTTCCCCTTTATATTCATACCAGACCCAAAGGGCCTGGTAAAAGACTGGAGGGAACCCATGCCATTTTTTTCAATGATTTTTATCTATATTGCCAGGATCCAACAATACATTACAGCCGCAAACAGTTTTAAATTACATTTTTTCCTTTAGAAATTTAATTTTTCTGTGGTACTGTTGGGACAGATGCGCTACTTTACAGGCAGACTAAGAGGACCCCCCCAGGCACGATATTTAACCACTTCCCACCCGGTCAATAGCAGATTGACGTCCGGGAAGTGGTTTCGTTATCCTGACTGGGCGTCATATGACGTCCTTCAGGATAACAGCCGCCCCGCGCCCGTGGGGGCGCGCATCGCGGCGATCGGTGGAGCGGTGTATCAGTCTGACACACCGCTACACTGATCTCGGTAAAGAGCCTCCGGCGGAGGCTCTTTACCACGTGATCAGCCGTGTCCAATCACGGCTGATCACGATGTACACAGGAAGAGCCGTTGTTCGGCTTTTCCTCACTTGCGTCTGATAGACGCGAGTAGAAGAGAGACGATCCGCGGCTCTCCTGACAGGAGGGGGTATGTGCTGATTGTTTATCAGCGCAGCCCCCCCTCAGATCCCCACACTAGACCACCAGGGAAGCCCCCAGGACCACCAGGGAAGCCCCCAGCATGTGGATGGCCAGGTACATCCCCCATGGCCATCCACATGTTAAAAAAATGCACAAAATATGCCAATCAGTGCCCACAGATGGGCACTGATTGGCACATCATATATATGTTTTAAAACAGGAATTCCCAGAAATGCCACCCATCAGTGTCATCAGTGCCACCCATCAGCGTCCATCAGTGCCACCTATCAGTTCCCATCCGTGCCCATCCATGCCCACCTATCAGTGCCCATCAGTGCCCATCCATGCCACCTATCAGTGCCACCTATATGTATGCATCAGTGCCACCCATAAGTACCCGTCAGTGCCGCCTATGAGTGCCCATCAGTGCCACCTGAGTGCCCATCAGTGCCGCATACCAGTGCCACCTATCAGTGCCCATCAGTGCCACCTATCAGTGCCCATCAGTGCCGCCTATCAGTGCCCATCATCAGTGCCCATCGGTGCCACCTCATCGGTGCCACCCCATTGGTGCCACCTCATCGGTGCCCATCAGTGCCACCTTATCAGTGCCCATCAGTGCAGCCATATCAGTGCCCGTCATTGAAGAAGAAAACGCACTTATTTACAAAAAAAATTAACAGTGACAAAGAAAAACTTGTTTTTTTGCAACATTTTCGGTCTTTTTTTGTTTGTTTGTTGCGCAAAAAATAAAAATCGCAGAGGTGATCAAATACCACCAAAAGAAAGCTCTATTTGTTGGAACAAAATGATAAAAAATTTGTTTGGGTACAGTGTAGCATGACCGCGCAATTGTCATTTAAATTGCGACGGCGCTGAAAGCTGAAAATTGGCTTGGGCGGGAAGGTGTCTAAGTGTCTGGTATTGAAGTGGTTAATTAAAGGAATATTTCATTTTTATTGTTTCACTTTAAGCATTATTAAAATCACTGCTCCTGAAAAACGTCATTTTTTAAAACTTTTTCTTGCATATTCTATGATATATGTCTCCTGGGGCAGGACCCGGGTCCCCAAACACTTTTTATGGCAATAACATGCATATAAGCAGTGATGTAAGTAACTGAGTTAAAATAAACTGAGTTACCTAACGCAGTTACTTTAGAGGGTAACGAGTAATCTAACTGATTACTTTTCCCCTCATGGTAACTCAGTTCCCATTACTTTGGCTTAGTTACCCCAATTACATCTACCGCCACTAGATGGCAGTAGTGTAATTCCGGTGTCCTGCCGAAAAAGTTCCCCCGCCGGATAAGGACAGCCTGTACTGCGCAGGCGCAGGGCTTTGCGCAGTACGAAGGACTACGGAGCTTCCGAAAATTGGTTAGAGTAATAATAGAGCAGCCCCTTGGTTACACGATATATAACAATAATAATAAATGCGCCCCTTGGTTACAGTAATACTAGACCCGCCCCTTAGTTACACGTATAGAATATTTTAAAAAAAAGTCAGTTACTTTGCTGCTTAACTAATTACTTTTCCAATGTAGTAACTGAGTTACTAACGCAATTACTTTTTGGGAGAAGTAATTTGTAACTTAACTAATTACTTTTTTAAAGTAAGATGACCAACACTGCATATAAGCCTTTGAAATGAGCACTTTTTATTTTTCATGTTTGTGTCCCATAGACTTTAACGGTGTTCGCACAAATTTCTTGCCTGTTCGCAAGTTTTGGTGAGAACCCAACTGGGGGGTGTTCGGCTCATACCTACAAGGGATCAAGTATGTCAAGAAGTGTCTGTTAACACAACAGATCTGCATGCTCTGTAGGGAAAATCAAATGATTATTTAGCGACAGAGGTAATATGCTTTGTAAGCATACGTGTGCACAGCCTATTGCATTAGGGTGTGCACCCCAACTCTCAGGCCCCTGTCACACTGGGGTGGGAGCCACGTCGGCGGGAGCGGCGTCGGCGGTAAAGCAGCGCTATATTTAGTGCTGCTTTACCGTCGTTTTAGCGGCGCTATTCGGCTGCCAGTGGTACGGTTTTAACCCCCGCTAGCGGACGAAAAAGGGTTAAAACGGCTGGCTTTGCCGGCGGTATAGCCGCGCTGCCCCATTGATTTCAATGGGTAGGAGTGGTTTAGGAACGGTGAATACACCGCTCCTTCAAAGCTGCTGCTAGCAGGACTTCTTTTACCGTCCTGCTAGCGCACCGCTCCAGTGTGAAAGCCCTCCGGCTTTCACACTGGAGTGAAAGGGGCCGGATTTTTTCAGGCCATATCCAGCGCTATTTTTAGCGCTGTAGCACCTGAAAAAAGCCTCAGTGTGAAGGGGGCCTCAAACACACATGAACGCCACCTGCTGTCACAGAAAGGAGGCTCTGGTGGTGGGAGACAGTTGATAGGGAGCATATTACGTTACGCTCTAAATACGGGTGTAACGTGTTCCTACTGTTGAACCTAGCCTTTTACTATAATGACACTGGTCACTGGCACCCTCAACCACCCACCTGGTGCTGCCCCTGGATAATGTTAATGCTAAATTGTAATCCAAACTCACTTGATGAAATAAAGTTGCAAATGAACAATAACATTTAGAAATGGCACATTTGTTTCACAAAAGCTGCATACTCAAAATGAATTGCCAATCTGTAGGTGTCCTTTGAAGAAGGATTCATTGAACAGTGCAAATACTTAGATCAGGGGTCTTCAAACTACGGCCCTCCAGTTGTTCAGGAACTACAATTCCCATCATGCCTGTGAATGTCAGAGTTCTACAATGCCTCATGGGATGTGTAGTTCTGCAACAGCTGGAGGGCCGTAGTTTGGTGATCCCTGACTTAGATGATGATCAGCACAGTTACACACCTGAGAAGAGACCTTGGCATATAAGCACTAAGGAGAGACCTTGTGTCTAAATTTAGCCAAGAGGAAATCTATTGGGAAAAAAGTACGTTCACACAATTATAAGAGCTATGGGTACATTTCTGGTTGATTCTGGCAGTGTATGATAAGCATGTAGGAGAGTACAGTATAGTATGCTCTATGGTTGTAATAAATATTGAAATAAATTCTTTCTGCAGCAGATAAATGAGTGGTGCCACATCTCCATTGGATTTATATTGTATGTGAGTAGAGGGTTCACCTGGGGCCATAAGTGGCTGCACACTAATTGCATGTGTGCTTAACCCTCCAGTGGGAACATAGGCTGCAACAAAACACATTTTCAGTGAATGAGGGAAGAGTTAGAACCTCTGTCGGGTTATTATTACTGTTTGTGACTTCCTACCCCTGTGACAACCGCTCTACTCATTTCTTGTCCTGCTCTCACAGGGGGATAGGAAAAAAGAATTTCTGGTATAGATATTTTTTACATATTTCCAACTTGTAACTATGCATATACCAAACCAGTGGGATCCCTTCTAGAGCTGCAAATCAATGTAGTAGACACTGCTACATCCAGTGATCTCTACTTGCTTCTGGGTCTCTTGCTAAGCAGATGTCCTGCTGCATGGTGAACACTGGAAGTCGGAACGTGCGCCACTTAAACAATACTTTGCATTCTCTGATTGGACAAGGTGAAGAGAGTGACATCACCACCCCACGTCTCCACCTCATCCAATCAGAGAATGCTAGTGTAGATCATTGTAGTAGTGGTGTCTCCTATAGTGATTTCCAGCCTTTATAAGGATACCACAGATATGCTATATACAAAGCTGGACCAATGCAACTATGTAAAAATGCCATACCTGGATATCTTCCTTAACCACTTGCCTACTGGGCACATACCCCCTTCCTGCCCAGGCCAATTTTCAGCTTTCAGCGCTGTCACACATTGAATGACAATTGCACGGTCATGCAACACTGTACCCATACCCAATTTTTATATTTTTTTTCACACAAATAGAGCTTTCTTGTGATGGTAATTAATCACGACTGGGTTTTTTATTTTTGCTAAAAATTATTATTTTTTGTTTAAAAAAGACGGTTTTCATAGTTTGTTATTTTTTTTTAGCAAACAGGTAATTATTCTCCTTCACAGATGTGTGCTGATGAGGCTGCACTGATGGGCACTGATAGGCTGCACTGATGGGCACTGATGAGGAAGCACTGATGATGCTGCACAGATAGGCGGTACTGATGGGCACTGATAGGTGGCACTGAAGGGCACTGATAGGTGGCACAGATACATGGCACTGATGGGGGGCAATGGTAGGCACTGGAAGGTGGCACTGATGGGCACTAATAGGTGGCACTGAAGGGCACTGATAGGTGGCACGGATACATGGCACTGATGGGCGGCAATGGTAGGCACTGGTAGGTGGCACTGATGGGCACTAATAAGAAGCATTGATAGGTGACACTGATGTGGAGGCACTGATGGACACTGATTGGCAGCACTGATATGCACCGATTGACAGCACTGGTGGGCACTGATTGGCAGCACTAGTGGGCACTGATAGGCAGCACTGGTGGACACTGTTGGGGCTGCCCTGATAATCAGGACACTGATAATCAGTGCCCTGATTATCAGTGCCCTGATTATCAGTGCACTGTACATGTCCCTTTCACACAAGCCATTTATCATCTCTCCTCTCCTCATGCTGTCAGCCTGAGGAAAGGAATGCTGATAACCGGCCCGGCTGTGATTGGACATAGCTGATCACATGGTAAAGAGCCACTGATTGTCTCTTTACCCTGATCTGTGATCAGCTGTGTCCAGGCACACGGTGGGTGCGATCACGGAAGGATGTCATATGACACCCTCCCAGAACTGGCCGGCCACACTGTAGCTTAGCTATCATTAGACTATAGCGTGGTCGGCAAGTGGTTAAATCTCACCAACTGTCCTTTAGAGAGCATTAACATGTGACAGAAGTATTTACTTTTTACAAGCCTTTTGAAATCTAAACAAAGTTTTAGTTGGGCTTTAAATATTCTTTGTTTCAGCCAGGATTGTCCAGTCTTTTGGCCAAGGTACAACCCTCAGCAGCCTTTTTTCCTGCAGCCCACTATGGAATGGTAACAACTTGTTCTCTATCAATGGCATGAGGCCATCGGTTAATTCTGTAATTCAAGTTGAGAAATATCCTTCTTTCTCAGAGAACTAATCCTATAGTCCAGGCTGCACCAACCATATTTTCACAGTACTAAGCTTAAGTAGTAATAAGTAGCCAGAAAGAGTAAAACAACCCCACTGTGTAAAATCCTTAGATTACTGATAACCCGCTGCACTGAGAACAGGAACACCAACACTTAAATGCTGTAATAATATCTTAAAAATATGTGCTCAGTGAAAATACAATGGAGAGCATTTACCATAAATTAAACATTTGGGAAGGTGCAGTGGGGTACGGTGGCAGTAAACAGAACTTATATTAAAATAAAGTTTGCATTTCACGACAAGACCAGCGAAAGGGCACACTCACAGGATTTAATAGCGATGTGTAGTAGAGTAGGTCTCGGATATGCAGACAGCATCTGTCTTGTGGGGCGGAATGCGGCCTGGTCCGTCTGTACCCAAATGGGGAGGCTTCCAGGAAGGATTGTGTGTCCCTATCCTTTCCTTACTTGTCTGGAACCTCTCCCTACCTCTGTTCACAATCCCTGACAGTTGGGTGACCTGTCCCTACACTACTCACATGTTAAATGCCTGTGAGCCAGGGTCGTAAATAGACTTTGCCTGATCCAGGATAGAGTCACATGGGGTGGAGAGGATAGAGTGAGATAGGGCTAGAGTCACATGGGCGGATAGGATAGAGTGAGATAGGGCCAGAGTCACATGGGGCGGCATCATCTAATCAGACAGCTTCCCCAGAGACCCAGAAAACAATAGAGGAACTGTGTTCCACTTGACTTTCTCTCCCTGTGCAATGCTGCTGAGCGCTACCTGCAATGGAGAAAGTAGACTGCACCTGCCTACAAGCAGAGAGAATATGGAGCAGCTTTGTATGGCAACCAATCAGCTTCTAACTTCATCTTGTTCAGTTAAGCTTTGAAAATGAAAGATAGATGCTGTTTGGTTGCCATACACAACTGCTCAAGATTCAGGCTGCTTTAGTTTGGATAATTTCTTCTCTTCGGATTTATGAGCAAAGCTTTAATAAGTGTAATGTCGCGTACACACGATCGGAAATGCCGCCAGCAAAAGACCGATGTAAGCTTTTGGTCGGAAAATGCGACCGTGTGTATGCTCCATCTGACTTTTGCTGGCAGAATTCCAGCCAGCAAAAGATTGAGAGCATGTTTTCTATTTTTTGGTCTGAAAATTCCGATCGTCAGTACAAATTCCAACGCCCAAAATTCCTACGCATGCTCGGAAACAATTTGACGCATGCTCGGAAGCATTGAACTTTATTTTCTTGGCTCGTCGTAGTGTTGTACGTCACCGCGTTCTTGACGGTCGAAAGTTCAGAGAACTTTTGAAGAATTAATATTATGGAATCAACCAAACTGCATTCACTAATTGGCATTTGCCTATTTTCAGCATAGGCTGTTGAGCATAATGTTAGCTTTAAGTAGGTGATACCCTCGGTAGGATTTGAACCAATGGCTTTTCAAAACAGTGGTGACCACTAGGCTATTGAGCTAAACACAATCAAACATAGAAAATATATTTACTACCAGTGTTTGATTCTTTTAATTATATACAATATTGTTTTCTTGTTGTCAAGTTCTTGCTAGAAAAAAAATATTTTAAGCAACAGACAGCATTGATTCAGGAAAAACAGAAGTTGTCAAACAAACCTGATTTATTTTTATGAGGAGGTAAGTAAAACCTTGGACAGAGGGGCAATGGCGTCCCAAGGGGGGCCAGAGGGGGCCCTGACCCCCCCAAAATTATTTTTTTTACAAAAAGGCAATGTCTTTTTGTTTGCATTCGTAGCGGACGCTGGAGTAACACAGTCTCTATTGAGAGGGGGAGTATCCTTCTAGCCTGGACCCGTGGGTAAGTGTGTGCACTGCAGTACAATGTAATCACTGAACTGCATTATCTCCAACCCTTCTCCCCCCCCCCCCATCTGTCCCTCCCCCTCTCCTGTTCTTTCAAGACCTTCACAACTTACTTTCACTTTCAGTTAGGCAGGTAATAGACTGAGCTAATTTCTTTCCTGCATCCACAGAGTGCAGGAAAGAAACTTGTATGATTCCCCCATCAACACAGACAGTGGTGACAGGGGAATATCCTTCCTGCCCAGCAATTGTATTCTCCCAACAAACAGTCATTATAACTAGTGGCTATAGCAACCACTAGTGATAATCATAAGAGTATCTGGCAGGCTGGTTGTTCCCAATTTGATCGATCAACTTGGTACATTCAGCCTGCTCATTAATGGTTCAAATCTCAGCCAGTTCCTGCTGAACCAGCTGAGATTTAAACTGCCTATGGCTGGTCTTAGCACTTAGGCAGCCCATACATTGATCACTTTTTTCATTTAACTAGTAGGTTGCATGAAAAAAAAAAAAGAAATGATGCAATTGTCCCATCTACACATTATAGGTGGATGGGGGAATCCTCGCAGTGTGGACCAGTGGTGGAACTACCAGGGTTGCTGTCCTGTCCCGGCTATTCACAGCGCTGGTCTCTGGCACATTGGAACCCATTGCTGGTTACTTTATGGGGCTAATGTACAGGAGAGCCAGCACAATTTGTTGTTAGAGATGGGCATGGCATGTTCAAAATCCCACATGCCCGAGCCCGCCAGGAAGCCCACACTGCACAGCGCTAAGCACAGGCAGTGAGACATTTCCCGGTCCGCAGCTGCACAGATCAGGAATGTCTCACTGCCTGTGATTAGCCGTGTGCAGTGTCGGCTTCCTGGCAGGATCGGGCATGTGGGATTTCAAAAACACCCGAGCCCATCTCTAATGGTTGTAGAGTAGACAGTTGACCTCCCTGCAGGTTGCTTAGCAGCAGTGCAGCCTTCTCTGACATGCTGATCGTGATGCAATCCAGGTGATGCTCCTAGTCAAATCCTAGTGTTAAATATCATAGTGATTTTATTGATCAAAGCCCACACCTTACAGGCATAGAGCCCACATGGCTGCTGAACATACGGTGGATGTGGTTGTACTCTTGATGCTAATAAATACTGTGTTTATTAGATCTGACTGGGAGCATCACCTGGATCACATCCCGATCAGCATGTCAACAGAGAAGGTTATACAGCATTACTGCTGCTAGGTGACCAGCTGGGGGCTCGGCTCTCTACAACCAATAGTGCCAGCCTTCCCCTGCATGCACCCATAATGTCAGCAGCACTAGGTCCTAATAGGCTGCTGCCGCTGCCAAGGAGACAGATGCCAGACCAGCACTGTCAATAGCAGGGGCAGGACAGCAAAAGGAGGCTGGGGAACACCACAGTGGCAGAACACCAAGGCCCGGTGGCAAGACAACCTTTGCAACCCTGTTAGTTCTCCCACTGTTTTGGACCCTTATATTTTCTTGGTATGCTGGTGACATATATCTCTTGTTTTCTGCCATCGTGATCGTAGTAAAATTGCATTTTATAGTTTCCCCCCTACTTTTGTCCCTGTCCCCCCATGTGCCCCCCCTAAATATGAAAGCTGGAGACACCACTGCAGAGGGGTGGCTGTGGACATGGTATACTTGGATTTTGCAAAAGCTAATGTGTAAGGTAAAGTCTACAGGCTTGGAAAAATCAGTTTGTAAATGGATAGAAAACTGTCTCAAAGACAGAATTCAGAGAGTAGTGGTTAATGATTCTTACTCTGAATGGTCTAAGGTTATCAGTGGTGTACCCCAAGGTTCAGTGTTGGGACCCTTACCTTTTTAATATCTTTATAAATGATATAGGGCAGTGATGGCAAACCTTGGCACTTCAGATGTTTTGGAACTACATTTCCCACAATGCTCAACTACACTGCAGAGTGCATGGGAAATGTAGTTCCAAAACATATGGGCTGCCAAGGTTCATCATCACTGATATAGGGTCTAAGATTAAAAGTACAATTTCTGCCTTTGCAGATGACACCAAGCTATGCAGTGGATTAACGTCCTTACAGGATGTCTCCAATTTACAAGCTGACCTCAATGCACTGTCTAATTGGGCAACTAAGTGGCAAATGAGGTTTAATGTTGATAAATGTAAAGTTATGCACTTGGGGGCTAAGACTATGCATGCATGATACATACTAGGAAAAGTACAACTGGGGGAATCCATAGTGGAGAAGGATCTTGGGTTTTTGGTAGATCATAAGCTCAATAATAGCATGCAATGTCAAGCTGCAGTTTCCAAAGTGAGCAAAGTCCTTTCTTGTATTAAGGGAGGTATGGACTCCAGAGAGAGAGATATCATTATGCCCCTGTACAAATCATTAGTAAGACCTCATCTGGAATATGCAGTTCAGTTTTGGGCACCAGTTCTCAAAAAGGATATCGGGGAACTGGAGAAAGTGCAGAGAAGTGCAACCAAACTGATAAAAGGCATGGACGAGCTCAGCTTTGAGGTAAGATTAGAGGAACTGAATTTATTCTCTCTTGAGAAGAGGAGATTAAGGGGCGATATGATCAACATGTACAAATATATAAGGGGTCCAAATAGTGAACTTGGGGTTGAGTTATTCACTTTACAGTCAACACAGAGGACAAGGGGCGCGCTTTATGCCTAGAGGAAAAGAGATTTCATTTCCAAATACGGAAAGGTTTCTGCACAGTAATGCCCCATACACACGGTCGGATTTTCTGATGGATTCTGTCCTATCGGACAATGTTGTCGGAAATTCAGACCGTGTGTAGGCACCATCGGACAGTTTCCGACAACAAAGTCCGATCACACCAATTCCGATCGTGTGTAGCGAATTCCGACGGACAAAGTGCCACGCATGCTCAGATCACATTACAAGACCAAAGCTATTGGCTACTAGCCTCTACGTAGTCCCATCGTAGGCAACAAACGTCACCACGTTCAGAATGATCGGATTTTCCGACAACTTTGTCCGACCGTGTGTATGCAACACCAGTGTCGGACTAAATCCGTCGGACCAAATCCGATGGATGGGGCTTTAGAGCTGTGAAAATCTGGAATAGACTCCCTCCAGAGGTGGTTCTGGTCAGCTCAGTGGATTGCTTTAACAAAGGCCTGTATTCTCACCGATCACCGATAGGGTATATAGGTCAGCATTACAGATAGGGTATATAGATCAGAATTACAAATAGGGTATATAGGTCAGCATCACAGATAAGGTATATAGATTAGCATCACAGATATGGTATATAGGTCAGCATTACAGATAGGGTATATAGGTCAGCATCGCAGATAGGGTATATAGGTCAGCATCGCAGATAGGGTATATAGGTCAGCATCGCAGATAGGGTATATAGGTCAGCATCGCAAATAGGGTATATAGGTCAGCATTACAGATAGGGTATATAGATCAGCATCATAGATAGGGTATATAGGTCAGCATTACAGATTGGGTATATAGATTAGCATCACCAATAGGGTATATAGGTTAGCATCACAGATAGGGTATATAGGTCAGCATTACAGATAGGGTATATAGGTCAGCATCACCGATAGGTTATATAGGTCAGCATTACAGATAGGGTATATCGGTCAACATCAGAGATAGGGTATATAGGTCAGCATTACAGATATTGTATATAGGTCAGCATCACAGATAGGGTATATAGGTCAGCATTACAGATAGGGTATATAGGTCAGCATTACAGATATTGTATATAGGTCAGCATCACAGATAGGGTATATAGGTCAGCATCACAGATAGGGTATATAGGTCAGCATTACAGTTAGGGTATATAGGTCAGCATTACAGTTAGGGTATATAGGTCAGCATCACTGATAAGGTATATAGGTCAGCATTACAGATAGGGTATATAGGTCAGCATCACCAATAGGGTATATAGGTCAGCATTACAGATAGGGTATATAGGTCAGCATCACAGATAGGGTATATAGGTCAGCATTACAGATATTGTATATAGGTCAGCATCACAGATAGGGTATATAGGTCAGCATCACCAATAGGGTATATACATCAGCATTACAGATAGGGTATATTGGTCAGCATCACAGATAGGGTATATAGGTCAGCATCACAGATAGGGTATATAGGTCAGCATTACAGATAGGGTATATAGGTCAGCATTACAGATATGGTATATAGGTCAGCATCACAAATAGGGTATATAGGTCAGCATCACAGATAGGGTATATAGGTCAGCATCACAGATAGGGTATATAGGTCAGCATTACAGATATGGTAAATAGGACTGATAGCACTGCCCATTCCCCCACTTACCCCCCCAGCGCAGGTCTCGCGTCACTGACACGCAGGGCGCAGGATCTCGCAGCACTTACAGCACCCCCCTCTGCCACGGGTCTTGCGGAACTGACAGCACCCTCTGCGCTGGTCTCGCGGCACTGACAGCACTCCCCCCGAGGCCCGGCACTTACCGGGTTGTTTTGTCCTCTCCTCCTGTGTCTCCTCAGTGCGGGCAGCATTTGCGGCGGAGGTGTCCGCTTCTCCAGCTTCCTCCGCTCTGTTTCTCCTCTTCCGCCAAAGCGCTTGGCATCCAAAAGGATCTCCTGGCACTTTGGCCAATCAGAAAACAAGTCTCACTGACCTGCCTCCTGATTGGCGGGGAGGCACTGTAGTGTGAAAATAGCAAAAATGTATTCGCTATGGTCACACAATTGGGTGGGATCAGGGCACACTCTCTGCGCCCTGAGCTCATCCTTTTTTGAAGCCTATTAGAGCCTCTGGCTCTAATCATGTGCTTCTAAAAAAAACACCCCCACCATAGCAATCAATGCACCCAGAGTCCTGAACGGGGCCGGGCACATGGATGGGGGGGCAGCGGCAAGGATAGGGAGGGGGGCACCCGGGCTAACATTTAGAGATAAAGTTAATACAGGGAAAATGCGATTGACTCTCGGGGGATCAGGAAAGAAATTTTACCAAAGGAATGAAGATTCAATTAACATAGCGACCACTAACACCAGGGACACTTTTGATTAAATGTAAGTATCATCCCTGATGCAAATTTACAAAAAAATAAAATAAAAATTGAGCTTTAGGTCAGCCACCATAAAAATGTAAATATATACAATATTTAGTAGTAGGCTGCATTGAGTAAATTTTATATTTTTGCATTTTAAAGCTGGTTAATAGTGAATATATTTAAGAAAAAATTGCCTTGTGTATTGACAGAAGAAGTGCTGTCATGCTGTAGATTTTAAAATTCAGTATCTTTGGAACAAAACACATTCATGTTCTTAGTTATATGGCAAATAATCTTTGCTAGAGCATATATTGATTCTAAAAGGTAAAGTGTTTTTTTGTCTCAATAGCCAAGCATTGGCCACATTTACTTCAACAGGAAAGTGTCTGTGCTTGTGAGCAAATTCATGGAAATCTGTCAGTTGAAGCAGTTTTAACTAAAACAATACTTGAACAGTGTAGGTGGGTGGCATGTAGTAGGCCTGAACAATATTGCAAATACTGAGATGGTCCTATACAACTAGACAACATCCACTATATACAATACATTGTTTCTTTAATTTGTCAAATGTAGTTGATTCAATGCATTTAACTTGAAAACACAATGCATTTCACTTAAAACTGGTCTGTATCATTTTAGTTTCACCTGTACCCAATCAGCATTATGAAAAATACATTTATAATTGCTTACAATTTTTGATATTATATTGCGCTAAACAAAAAGACAAAAAGATCCTTGAGGTTTTCCAGACCAGCTGCGGTAATGATTGTATTCTGCATCTGCAATAAGCTCTTGAGAAAAGATTTTGCAAACATCTGCAGACACCAGTGTAAGGACGAGCAGCTTTGGTATATACGGTGACATACATCGGGGTGACATCTAGTGGACACAAAGAGGTATTACTAGCAATATTCCAATATCTAGATATCTAGAATATATTAAATTTATACATACTGTATATGTCTATATATATATATAAATATATACACATTAAACCTTAAAGCAGATAAGCTACAGCAGCAGAAGACCACACCGGGTGCCACTCCTGTCAGCTAAGAACAGGAAACTGAGGCTACAATTCAACATGCTCACCAAAATTGAACAATAGAAGATTGGAAAAACATTGCCTGGTCTGATGAGTCTCCATTTCAGTTGTGACATTCAGATGGTAGGGTCATAATTTGGTATAAACAACATGAAAGCATGCATCCATTCTGCCTTGTATCAACGGTTTAGGCTGGTGGTGTAATGATGTGGGGGATATTTTCTTGGCACACTTTAGGCCCCTTAGTACCAATTGACAATTGTTTAACCACTTGATTACTGGGCACTTAAACCCCCTCTTTTCCAGACCAATTTTCAGCTTTCAGCACTGTCGCACTTTGAATGACAATTGCGCGGTCATACAACACTGTACCCAAATTCAATATAATTTTCCCCCCTAAATAGAGCTTTCTTTTGGTGGTATTTGATCACCTCTGCGATTTTTATTTTTTGTTAAAAAAAATGTAAAAAGACCGAATTTAAATTTACAAATTTAAAAATGGGTAATTTTTGTCCGTCGTTGATGTACACTGATGAGGCGGCAGTGACGGGCACCGATGGGCACTGATGGGTGGCAGTGAAGGGCACTGATGGGTTACACTGATAGGCAGCACTTTTAGGTGGCACTGATTGGCAGCACTGGTGGGCATTGATAGGTGGCACTGGTGGGCATTGACAGGTGGCACTTGTTGGCATTGACAGATGGCACTTATGGGCATTGCAAGGGGGCACTTATGGACATTGCAAGGTGGGACCGATGTCCCTTTAAGATAAGCCAGTGATCGGCTTTTTTTTTCTCCTCCGCTGTCAGCGTGAGGAGAAAAAAAAAAACGATCACCGAGCTTTTGTTTTTATCATGTGATCAGCTGTCATTGGCTGACAGCTGATCACATGGTAAGGGGCCGGGACCCGCCCCTTACTCAGATCGCTGATCACCCGAGTCTCAGTGACTCAGTGATCACAGTGCACCAGTTGTTGAAATTTGTTGGGGTAGTTAGGAATGTGTTTGTGTTTATAGAGAAAGAAATGTGACATCAAATTACTCCCTTCAGTCTGGAGGCTAGGGCAGCAGTGATCCAACTACTGTAGTCTTCAAATATTTTTTATCAAGACACTGCTGGAAGTTTAAAGCTGGGTTCTAGGCGGCTGGAGAGACTATCCAAAATCTAACAAGTGCAGTGTCTTCCTGGATAACAATAAATGAAGTTCTTCATTATGACAGCCCTACTCCCTCTCTCTTTCACTGCAGCAGACATTCCAAACAATATCCTACAATCTAAGTGTCATGGTCTGGGGTCAGGCTCAGAGACCAGTGGATGTAGCAATAGAGAGGTTCGCATGTATTCAGTTGGAAATGTAAAAGCAGATTCCCCTAGCGGATTACACAGGCTCACCTGAGCTATGGGGGGTCTATGAACTAACTGATATTCACCAGAGCTCCTGATGGTGGAGATGTGTTTGGTTGCATTTTAGTACCAGGTTACGGTCCTCTGGGTTAACCCAGCAGGAGATGAGCAAGCTATAACAGGTAGAGATCAAGCAGAAGCATTGTCACTAAACAAACCAAAGGTCAGTAACAATAGTAGCTGGATGGTATCAGATGGAAGCGTAGTCGATGAACAAGCCAAGGGTCGGTAACGAGTGGTAGCGAAGATAAGAACATCAGCAGGTATGCAAGAAGCAAGATATCAGCTGGAAAGAGAACAATAATCTGGCAAACAGGAAATGCAGAGACATGGCTTAAATCAGGAAGTTTATGGGAGCAACAAAGGTTTCAAAGTTCAAGAGAAACAAGACACAAGGTAAGGTTGTCCAAGGAATCAGGCCGAGAATTGTCTTGCATCTATGTTGGCACAGTGAGAAGAGCCACAGCCAGTCACTACAGAGGTTGTAGGCTCAGACCCAGGTCCTGACAGTAAGGTAGTCTCCATACAAGGTGTCAAGCCAGACCACCAAATCTGTGAATGCACTGCAATGGCTCTCCATCTGCTACAGAGCTAGACCAGCAATCATAGTCTGGCTCTGAAGGCTCCCTGACTGATAAGTAAAGTCTGTTTTACTAATTGCTACTGTGTCATTGAGGTATGCTTATGGTGATAATCTGCTTATAAATTACTTCTACCCTCCCTCTGGGCCCATTCTAGTTTCTTGCTGGGTCATTTCTGCAAGCTGAAAAAATATCACAGGCAGTGGACATGGCCCTCTCTGGTACATGGTTCAGCATCTTTGTGTATAAACATGTATGTTTGCCATTATTTTGTCTTTTTTTGGGCTAAACAGGTTTGAAAACATAAGATACACATCCCCAACTCAGGAACTTACAAAGTTCGAGTTTGGTAAAGCGAAGACATATGAGACATTAGTATCCCAAGACTGTGTTGACGTTGTCTTCCTCAGATGGGGTGATCTCAATTTGAAGCCACATACACGTAGAGGCATAACTGTTAAATGTCCCTTATAATCCCCTACCTAAAATGTGTGTAGGTACAAACGGGTTATTTTCTAAAGCCCCAAAACACACAGTGTGTCAACATGTGCTATCTCCCATCACGGGGTATAAATGTATGCGTTTTGGCAGTGCAACCCCTTCCTCATAACGAAAGTAGGTGAGAGGAAGGGGCTGCACCCCCAAAACGCATTCATTGCTAATGTGCTATCTCCCATTACGGGGTATCAATGGATGGGTTTTGGGGGTGCAACCCCTTCCTCATAACTAAAGTAGGTAAGAGGAAGGGGTTGCACCCTCGGAACACGTCCATTGATATCCCATGATGGGAGCTAGCACATGTTGACCCACTGGGTGTTTTGTGGCTTTAGCAAACTAGATGTAGGGAAAGACACACATTTTAGGCATGGGATCATTAGGGAAATAAGAATCTTTTGGCACAATTTGTAGGCATCTTAAAATGTTGCCTTTGCAATTCTTAAAAACACATAAAGATTACAATTAACATTACTTAGGGCAGTGTTTCCCAACTCTCCTTCTCCAGATGCATTCCCAGGTAATGTTTTCTTTTTTTTTTTGCTTTTGTCACAGGTGATGATGTAATTTTCAAGGTTAGTAATTCACACATCGTTCACACTCGTTTTTATACTGAGGAAAATACAGAAAACAGGACCCTGTAGTGCACGTAGAGAAGTGGAGAGGAGAAACACTGACCTCGGACACTAAAGCCTAGGTTCACATTGGAGCGATTTGTTATGCGATTTTCTGTTCCAAACGGTGCGACACCAAATTAACGGCGCCGCACCACTTTGCAAAAGTAGTTCCTGCACTACTTTTGCCGATTTCAGGTGCAACTTCAATAGATATCTGGGCATGAAGCCACACAAATTTAGCACCTGAAATCGCGCTGAACTTGCTACTTAGAAATCGCTCAACTTTAAGTGAAGTAGCGCGATTTCCAATTAGCATCAATGTGACCCAGGGCTTATATTGATTTTTGCACTCGTCACATAAGGCTTTGTTGCCCAAACCAATTTGCATCCTAAATTAACAAAGTACATATTTGTACTTTCCTGCAAACAAAATACAGCATTCCTAAAGAAGCAAGGACAGACACACAGTTGGTTCCTAATTTTTTAGATGTAACTTGGCTAACAGCCACATTTCTTATAAAAGTTTCTTATAAAACTTCTAAAATTACAGGTAAACGTGTAACTAAAACTGAGCAGTGTATAATAGGCCTTTCAGTATACACTACCTCCTTTTCGTGTAACTAAAACTGTTGAAGGTATTCAAGTTTTTGGGTGAAATAGTAATATACAAAACACGGATATCTGTACAATGTGTGAAAGCACACCTTCAAACTTTTTGTACATGTCAATACTTTTGGACAAGCTACCCCACCGTATTCAACAATGTTCTGTGTCCAATTTGGTGCCATAGCTGGGGGAGCAAACCACCCTGAGAAATGGGCAAAATTAAAATAGGAGCTGGCAACTCGATGATTCCTCTTTTTCTCTCAAAAAATGGAAATAGGAAACAAGCTGATGTGTTTCATCTAAAGCATAATTACTCATCTGAGGACGGCTGCAAGTGCTGAAACGCATTGGTTTGATCCTGTTTAACATGATGTAGGCAACAAATAAGATAATGAAAAGTCATGGAGTTGCAGGTTCATATGTGAAATCGTACATTCAAATATAACAGTTGCAACTATTACAAAAATGTGCAAAGGTTACTCAATTTCAAACTGTACAGAATGAAAAAAAAATAAAACATGTTTGCTTTTTAAATTTTAGCTAAAATATCGTTGATAACTCTGTCTTGGAGATCATGCATGTTTTCTTTAATTTTCTCCAATTCCCTATTGCAAACCAAGAGCTCACTGATAAGTATTTGTGCACTTGCACTGCTAAAGTGAGTTTTGTCTTCCACAACATCCACATCACCTAAAAAATATAAAACACACCATGTATTAGAAATATGCAGGCATCCATCTATTACTTGAAGCTGTGGTCTCAGATACTGACCTGTGGTTGACACAGTTTCAAGAACCTCACACAGTACTTCCTGCACATCAGCATCAACATCTTCTTCAGGAGGTGCTGGGTTACTGGTGTCCACACACAGCTCAGATGTTGCTCTTCTTTTCTCTGTAGCATGGGAGAGAGAGAGGTAGAGCAGCGCCGCTCTAAGAGTGGTAAATCTGTTAAAACATGGGTTTAATCATTGTTAAAAAGTTAAAACTCACATTTGTGTGGATACAATCAGGCATATCGTGGTTCTCTGTTTGCTATCTTCAGTTTTCCTCTGGTTTCCAGCTGGGCTGCAGTGAGGGGTCAGACTCCGGTCGCTTCCGTTGGCGTCCGTAGCTCTGGGGTATGAGTTTCACGCAGCACATCAGCAGGTACGTCAGTGGGGGACGTCAGAAGCTTGAGAACGAGGGGTGTGGTTGTAGCGATCGCGTTCGGAGCATGCATGCTCCTTCATCAGGCATTCTTCTTTCCTCCCTATGTGAATCCAAAAAAGGTATACTTAGCAGACAGATATGTTAGGCTAGAAATAGTAATATGAAACATTGTTTTGTCTGTTTTGGCAGAGATCCAAGCTGAATACATGTTTTTTTCCCTTTCCAAAGCAGGAATACTTATCTGTTTTGTGCAAGTTTCACACATGGAGATACCCCTAGTATCCACTGGAGCACCTGCATGGGACACCATAACAAGGGTGTTATGGTGTCCCACACTGGTGCTCCTGCGTTCCGCTGAGTAACAGCTGCTAAGTGTCCTATACTGACACTGAATAAAGTTGACATTTCAGTAGTTACGAACACATCTATACAACAATATAATGAACTTATGTTACATCAAAATAGACCATAACAAATGCATTTAACGTGCATCTCCCATTAACAAAGTATTAGTGGTCGATCAAAACAATGTTTTATGTCCCGCGAAAGATTCCTGTGTCTACGAAAATAAAACATGGCATTTTAAACTGTAGAACAGTAAAGAAAAGAACATGGACCAGCACAAAAGTAATAATAGGACAAATACTTACTTTTTCGCAGCACTTTCCGGATCTTTCTATACTGATCTTCCTCTCTCAATTTAAGGTCTGAGCAGCGTTTTCTCAACTGATCCTTGTTTCGTCATACCCCAAAACTCCTGTGCAGACTTCTCACAACTTTAGCCATGATCTTGGCCTTTCTGGCATTTGGGTTTCTGTAAGGTCCATGCTTTCCATCATAGTCTGTCCTCACTAAGATGTCCACCATCTCCACCATTTCTTCAAAGGACATATTTTTGGCCTTATAGTTCCTCCTGGATCTGGAAGTCGCTTTCTCCGGGTTTTCATCATTGCTGCTCTCACCACACACCTGCTGTCTCGCCGACATTCGCTCTCCCACTGCCCCGAAAGAGAAGAGGCGGGGAATACACTAGAAGGAAGGACAGGGGCAGAGTTCACGCATGCACAATGTATATAAAGCGATAGCGCGCGATCAATGGAACGGCCTAAGAACAATCTGGGAGTGGAGGATGAACGATCGCCAACACGCAAGAGGAGCAATAAAACAAAGGTACAATTGTAAATTGGGGCATCGGTGGTTAGTGGCCAATACTGCTTAGATTGAGGCCTATATTGGGACCAGATTATGAGTTAAGCCTGACATTATGGTTTGTCTTGTGTTCTGTCTTGCAGGAATTTGAAAATTTATCATGGTGGATAAATTCACTGCGCCCGACTTTTTGCCTCAATTTCTAGACCAGTACCGGTAGCTGCCCTGTCTCTGGAAAGTGAAGAGTAGGGATTACTCTAATAAAATTAAGAGGAAGGCAGTGATGGAGAAACTTCTGCGTTTTTGTCCAACCAAACCCAACCCAGGTCATCATTCTCAACACTCCCTTCCGCATCGGATGAGGCCACAGCTCCTGAGGTCCACCCTGGTCCTTCGACACAGGATGAAGATGTGGAGGAGCCCAGCTTGACCCAGGTATAGCATTGTCGAACATACTTGTATCCAAAAATAGAATAATGATAACTAGATGTATTGTTCAAAAAAGTGGTTTCCATATCAATAGACAGTAGTGGCCAAAAATGATTGGGACACGAATGAAAAATGCTGGGGTCAGAATGACAGTCTTTTCTATTTCTCCGCATTTAATTTTCAACAGTCATGAGCTCAAAATTGTGTGTGATCGATGACCAAAAAAACGAATTATGGCCCATTTTCATACACAGGAAATTGTCAGTCAGGAGGAGCCTGTGGCCAGCAGCCACATGGAGTCCCATATCCCTCCCCTACGCCCCCCTGCTAAAAGGACCAGGAACCTGGATGAGGCCACAGATGCCTTCCTCAGCCACGCAACAACTGAAATCAGTACGGCCCCAGATGCAGCTGAGGCATTTGGCTCTCTGGCTAATAATTTACAAGATATGGATGGGGAGCAAGGGGGATGTGCTAGGAACTAATCCTGCAGCTCCTCACCGGGGGGGGACAAATTTCCTCCAAAACCCATATGTCGGATTTGGATGCCCCACCTCCACAGCCACCACAGCAACCCCACCCACCCTAGCAGCCCCACCCACCACAGCAGCATGGCGGACATTGGCAATTCCAGCCCCAAGACCCCCAACAAGCCTGCTGGGCTGGGGATTTTCAGCCATACAATTACTAATTTGCTTTTTTTTTTTGTTTTAAATTATGATTTTAGTTGTTATACTTTATTTCTCTTTGTATGCAGAGAATGCACTTTTTGCTTAAGTTATTTAATTTTGATTTGGATGGCAGATAATATGTCTAATTTATTTTATTTTAGGAATAATGCACAAGAACAAAAATGGCCTCAGCTGATGTGGAAGGGAGCGTTGATAGCGATGGCCTGGGTTCAGTCTGGTCTGTCAAAAACCGCAGGCTGTTGTAATACCACAGCCTGGGGACATACCAGTCATCTGCTGCTGCTCCAGATCTCTCAGAGTCCAGGACATTATTGTGCTCCCTATTAAATGTACTCCTCAAGTTCCCAATTTTGCCCTTCACATAATTGAGGTCTGCCCTGGGGTACAAAGGCTTCACCAATTCCAACAGTTTCTCCGTCGCTGCCTTCCTCTTGATTTTTATAGGACCTTCTTGTGCTCCCTTTTAAATAAAAAAATAATAATTTGAAAAATACTTGGCTATGTGTTTTACTTAAAATGACAGTTTGGGAGTAGGCAGGTACATTTAAAAAATACAATGTAAAATTAACAAGGGACACAACATACAGTAGTTGTATTTTTGATCTTAAAAACCATGGGATAATGGTGTTATGGTAACTTGACCCAAAAAAATAAAAATAAAAAATGATTCTTGTTATCACTAGAAAAAAAAAATCAGTTTTACTTACTTCCCACCCGGCCACTGTACATATACGGCCGGGTGGGAGCCGTCTACTTCTGAATGGACGTTCCGGAACGTAGAGGGATCGCGCGCGCGTGCCCGTGCAGCGGCGCGATCCCGATGCGGCCGTGTCCCCCGGACACGGCGCATCTCGGATCGGCAGGAGGGCTCGGTGATTGGCCCTCCTGATCACATGACGGCCGTGTCAAATCACAGCCGTCATGTGATGTAAACAAACAGCCGGTTGCTAGGCAATCGGCTCTCCTCTCCTCACACGGAAGTCGTCGGTGAGGAGAGGAGAGCGGATCGCTGCAGCCGGCTGGTGATCAGTGAGTATTAGCTGTTTTTTTACATTTTTTACTTTTTACATATGTCCGTGATCACCTGCACACATCTGTACATGATCATTTGCGTACATATGTCCGTGATCACGCGAACCAATTATTATACATTTAACGGAATTTTTTTTCCAAAAAACATGTAGCAGAATACATTTTGGCTTAAATTTATGACAAAATTTGATTTTATTGGATTTCTTTTAAAAAAGAAAGGAGAAAATATTGTTTTTTTTCAAAATTGTTTCAATTGTTTTCGTTTTGTTTTTGTTTTTTTTTGTTTTATTTTTTGCTTATATAGCAAAAAATAAAAAACGGAGTCGCGAATAAATACCACCAAACTAAAGCTCTATTTGTGTGAACAAAATGATAAAAAATTAATTTGGTTACAGCATTGCATGACCGCGCAATTGTCACTGAAAGTGCGAGAGCACTGAAAGCTGAAAATTGGTCTGGGCAGGAAGGGTGTTTAAGTCAGGGCCATCTTAAGAGCATTATAGGCCCCCGGGCAATACAGTGCACTGGTGCCCCTGTGTGCACTACACTACATACCGCACTGACCACTACACTACATACCACACCACACTGACCACTACACTACATACCACACCACACTGACCACTACACACCACACACCACGCTGACCACTACACACCACACCACACTGACCACTACACTACATACCACACCACACTGACCACTACACTACATACCACACCACACTACATACCACACCACACTGACCACTACACTACATACCACACACCACACTGACCACTACACTACATACCACACCACACTGACCACTACACTACATACCACACCGACCACTACACTACATACCACAGCGACCACTACACTACATACCACACTGACCACTACACTACATACCACACTGACCACTACACTACATACCACACTGACCACTACACTACATACCACACTGACCATTACACTACATACCACACTGACCACTACATGCCACACCACACCGACCACTACACTACATACCACACTGACCACTACATGCCACACCGACCACTACACTACATACCACACTGACCACACTACATACCACACTGACCACTACACACCACACTGACCACTACACTACAAACCACACCAACCACTACACTACATACCACACACTAACCTACCTGAATCCTATACTGACCACTACTACACAAACTACACTACCCACTGACCACTACATACCACACTGACCACTACATACCACACCGAACACTACACACCACACCGACCACTACACTACATACCACACTGACCTACCTGAATCCTATACTGACCACTACTACACAAACTACACTACCCACTGACCACTACATACCACACCACACTGACCACTACACTACATACCACACACCACACTGAGCTACCTGAATCCTATACTGACCACTACTACACAAACTACACTACCCACTGACCACTACATACCACACCGACCACTACATACCACACCACACAACACTAACCTACCTGATTCCTATACTGACCAGTACACTACACACTGACCACTACACATCACCCTACCTGATTTCTATACTGACCACTACTACACAATCTACACTATCCACTGACCACTACACTATACACTTCTCACAGACCACTACACAATACACTACATACTGACCGCTACAGAATACTCTATCCACAGACCAATACACCACACACACACACACACACACACACACACACACACACACACACTACACACAATACATTACACTATACACAATACATTACACTATACATTACACTATACACAATACATTACACTATACACAATACATTACACTACACACAATACATTACACTATACACAATACATTACACTATACACAATACATTACACTATACACAATACATTACACTATACACTGACTTTATGGCTGCTCCCTCTCCCCAGACCATATCTACCCCCCCCCCCCCGGCCAGCAAAAAAAAAACTCACGAGTCCCTTACCTTTTTTTTCCTTTCATTTCTGCTCTGCGCCGCCTGTCACACTGCCAGACTGCCTGCCCCAGCGGGGACATGATCGTGACCCGGAGAGGAGGAGGCGAAGATAGCGGCCACAGCTAACAGTGAAGGTCAGCCCGCTCTCCCACGATTGAGGACAGGCCAGCCCAACCTGCTGCACATGACCCCTTTCGCCCAATCACAGGGCGCCAGGGGCCGGCCTGAGACTGGACATGGCGGTCGGAGCGCGCAGTCACAGGGAATAAAAACGAGGGTGACACATAGATGCTTGGCTCGCTGGGCAGGTGGGGCCCCCCAGGCAAGTGGGGCCCCCGGGCAACTGCCCAGCGCGTCCAATGGAAAAGACGGCCCTGGTTTAAGTGCACAGTAAGCAAGTGGTTAAATACGTTTGGCAGAACTCCTTCAGTATCACCAGCAAAGCAGCTATATTATTATCCCATTATAAAGAAGAAGAGAATGTGCGCTACATTTCGAGATTTCATAATTTGCCACATCACGAATGTGAATTCTCCATTACGAACGCTGGTTTTAACCAATGAAAACCAATTCCAGGTCATCCTTGCTCCTGAGCATGCGTGTTTGTACTTTGGACTTTTGTTCAGCAGATTTGTGTACACACACTCTGAAAATCCGACAACAGACTGTTGTCCGTGGAAAATTTTAAAGCCTGCCATCCAACAATTGTCCTTGGAAAATCCGAAAAAATTCTCTGATGGAGCGTACAAACGGTGGGATTTTCCGCCAACAGCCTGTCTTCACACAATTCCCACTGGAAAATCCGATGGTGAGTACAAGGCTTTAGGCCAGGGGTGCTCAACCTTTTGAAGAGAGAGGGCCACTAATGTGATTTGGTAACCGCTCGAGGGCCACAATGAAATTAAATGGTTCAGAATTTAGAATTTTTATTTTGAATAGCATAATGAACACTTTCCTCCTGCAGCTCTTCCAGGTGTTTGGGAGAGGAGGAGAAGCTGTCTTTCAGTGGTTGCAAGAGGAAAATGGAGAGGACTGATTCCTGTATATGCCCATGCAGCCCCTCCTGTCTAGGTGTAAGAGCTGATGACAGGGAGGCCGCATAGGCCTCCTGGAACATGTGGTGGGGTCACCATTGCAACCCCTCATACTACGCCAGTGTTTGGGAGGGTGTGGTAAAAACACGGCTCAACAATGTGGTTTTTATCTCCCCCGATCAAAGAGTGTAAACGAGCCCTTACTGTCCAGAGCCTCTTATAAGGCTGTTTACAAATGCCTGCGAGTTGGCTGTGCTTTGCAATAGACTCCTATTATATCTTCCGGGTGTGGTGCGTGCACTTTCAGAGAGCACAGCAAGATAAAATAGAAGTGCGCTTCCCTGGTTTGGGGTCGAGGGCCACATTAAAGGGCTCCAAGGGCCACATGTGGCCCTCGGGCCGCAGGTTGAGCACCCCTGCTTTAGGCTCTACCAAATCTCAATATTCCATTTTGTTGCTGCTATGATCTGACTTCCCATTCCCACTCTCTCTTGCTCGGTCCTGAGATGGACTATAGGTTTTGTAGTGTGCATAGAGCAGTGCATTTGACGGCAACTAACATTTACTGGAGAGCTTCGAGAGTTTATTGAGGATAGTATACGGAGGCAGAAAAAAAGAGTAAGAAATTATTTCATGAAAAATCACAGGAACAATAAGTAATGGTTTTGTATGGATTATTTTTGGAGAATAAGGCTATTGTTCAGAGGCACTTTAATCAAACAATAAAATTAAACAATGCCTTTCCTTTTTTTGTATATTCTTTATTTAATAATAGAATTCAGGTTTTACAACAAATACATTTGTAACATCAATGTGCACAGTATTAAAAAATGGAATACACGTCAAATTTAATGAACAATAAAGATCAAATGTGTAAATTAAAAGGTTAAACAATATATAAATATATATGTAGCATCCTAACCCCCGAAGGAGCTGCTGAATTTTCTGGGCCTACCGATTACCTCCACCAGCTCGTACTCATACACTCGTTGTCCTTGTCTAGGGGTTCCCAGGGTTGATGACCCAGTAACTGTAGCGACCGACACCTCAATTCCTTTTTAGGATTTTTATTCTGGATAAAGTTTAGCTCAGGTGCTTGGAACTGCTGACTTCAATAAAAGTCTCTGTACATAATCCAGGGAATAGCCACTCACAACTGGATTCTTTAATTGCTGGATAAATCCTTGAGCTTGGATCTAGTAGCCAACAAGTAATTCTAGCTTTGCAAAGTCTCTCACACAGACTTGGTTGAAAACACTTAGTTGCAACCGGAAGGTAAAGGTAGGAACTTTTCTTACTGTACCAGAATCTTTCAGCCGGTCCGGTGATACCGTAAGAAATTGTGGATTCAATCAATGTCCATGGCAGCTCAGCTTCCAGGCTCTTACCAAGCAGCCAGCCTTGTGCGTAGCTCTCTTCTGAAGAGTCCTGGTTGCATGTAGAGTTGCTGGGCCTCTCCAAACCCGAGATAGCACCGGAACACTTTAGAATCCTGGATGGATCCGCACCCCAGACCATGAGGGCCTCTGGGGGCTGGTCAGGAGGACCAGGACCATGGAGTCAGTACCAACTTCTGGACCGGAACCCTGAACCACGTGACTTCAGCACCTTAAGTACCCTCTCCCGGAATACACAGCGAGACAAACGCGCCCGCTGATTGGCTCAGAGAGAGATTGGTACCCAATGCGTCCAACCAGACTGCGTTCTAAGGCCTGTCACAGGTGCACACCCCACCTATGACCAGGCAGAACCTTAATACAGCCCAGCCAAATTGATGCCAAAGCATAATTTAGAACAATTAACCCCAAAACTCAACTACAGTTTTGGGCAAAAACTAAATTTAAAGTCATAGCGTGTACTCATCGCTCATCGCGCTACATATATATTGTATAATATATGTATATAAACAAGTATATTTTCATGTGTATATAATAAAAAAATAAGTATTACATACATACATACAGTACGTATATAAATAAAAAGTCAGAAATATTGGAGTAAACTATTTTAACACCTTGAAATTAATTTAATTAGCTACTGTACTACTGTTGCACATTTGCTGCTCTTGAAAGGTATCATAATTAAAGAACTGAGACTATGTAGCAGGAGTGACTGGGTACAACAAGATTCTCATCTGGATTTTGTGCTTAGTGGTTGCATTGTCCTAATCAGCTCAGAACAGGAACTTGGCGTATCGCCCTGCAAGTCTTAAATCTTCTTTTGACAGTGCGCCATTTGGCATTGCTACCTAGAGGAAGACTTAAATATATGGGTAACTTCAAGCTTCTCTCATATTTTCACTCACAGCAGACAATAGGTTTACAGTGGATAGTAGATGACCTACACTGCTGAAGTAAATAAAAGTTAAATACTATGCAAAGCTTCCATCTTGCCAACCAGACTGTGGGCTCAATTCACAAGAGTTACTTTACTCTTAAAAATAGATTTTTTCTCAATTTTTTTAGCAATTTACAAAATAGCACTACTAAAATAAAGCATGAGTCTTTTCATTAAATTGTGAAGTATTTTACTCATGAAACCATGTGGTATTTTATCTCATGACATGGTATGGATACTGTGGAGAAGGATTAGAACCTTTTTTGGTGCTAATAAAGAGGTCAAATGGTTTAAACTGTAGAAATATGCCAACTCACAAGTCAGTGCGGTCCCTGCAGCATATGTATTAATAATATAAAAGAAAAAAGTTGACTAGAATACAAGTCAAAGGGAAGCTTAATTCACAGGACACATGTGGTGTAATAAAAACAAAAAACAAGTTAAATTAAGTAAATACAAAATATCTTTATAAATGTCAAATATTGAATGAAAATTGTTTAAAAAATCACACACATGTATAAATACAGTTTTTTTACCAATAAAAAAGACAGCTTTGTCATTGGGGCGATTTGCTTTCACTTCTGTCACATAGCCAAAACAGGAAGTGAGAAGAAATCCCTACAAATGAAAAGAATCCCTTGGGGAACCCCAGATCACGAGAACTTGTGTCCCCATTGGAAGATTTCCCTCTATTACTTTTCTGGGGGCAACCCAAAATGTGTGATTTTCTGTCACTTTCAATGATAATGGTAAACAGGACAAATAGACAGAGTGAATTTCCCTAATGGGGGCAAAAACAGCAATAAAAACCTGACAAGGGTGCTAATCCATCACCACTATATCCAAAACAAAAAAAAAATGATTCTGTGTTTTTCCATATTTAGATTTCTATGCATTACTGTTAAGAAACTGATCCAAAAAGTAGAGACTACTCCAAATAGGCTATTATATTTTTACATTCCTTACATGCCTGGACCACTCCTTATTTAACTCATGCATTTATTTATTTATTAACTTTAGTGGATTGACTTTGACGCCGTTTTTTGAGTTATTTACCCCATGTTTTTGGTTTGTGAAGTAAATAACTCATGAGGTGATAGTGAATTGACATTTTCAGCATCTCATGAGATAATTGGAGAAAATGTGTCACTTGATTCAATTATCTCATGAGATGTCCTTTAGTGAATTGAGCCCTGTAACTCAAACTGAATGAAATGCGTAGACCCTGCCTTAGTCTTGCTTTATTTTAGGTTTTAATCAGTTTTTCTAATTTTTTTTATAAATGTTTTGTATTGTTTTCAGTTTCGTTTTAATATTTTCTATTAAAGATTTTCACAAAGGGTAAAGAAATTAAATGTTTTCCAATTCCAAGCCAGCTATTTCAAATAGTAATCAATTTCCACAATACGGAATGCATTTAAAGACAAAAAAAAAAAATGCATTATAACCAATCAAAGAAAGAATAGAAGGCATATAACACCAAGCTTTTCATTAGCAAAGGGCTACTCCCTCTAGAATGATTATTTTTATCACCTATCTGAGACAAATAATTGCAGACTTATGATTTATTCTCAACCAACTACAGTCTAAGGATTATAGCCTATGGAGGGACTGTAAAACATAGTAATGTTAACATTATAACATAACATAATCTCTGTACATCTTTCTATTTCCATGAGAACCATTTTGATTTGTGGGAGTTCAGGGTACGCCCTTTACACTCAGAAAGTGCAAGTCTCTTCCAGAACTATGAATCAACCACACATATAAAAGGGAGGAAAAGAAATGCAAGAAAGAGAAAGAGGACCCACCAGAAGGTAATCTAGTCAGGTATAGTCCGGGGATCATTTGCCAGGTATCGGATCCACGGACCCCAGACCTTTTCAAACACTTTAATTTTTGTCATTGTTTTCAGTTTCAATGACAGATACAGTGTTCTTGTTACCTTTCTTCCTGGGTTTGGATTTTAACTCTGCAGATACTTGGTATGGGGCACAAATGGCTCTAATGCTCACTAAATATTAATATCGTATATATACATCTGCCCAAAGTTTTCAAATTTAACTGGGTTTGTGAACTACTATAACAGCCTTCTCAACATTTTTAGGCCAGAGAAACACCTATAATACATTTCAGGTTTCAGGGAACCCTTACTGAAATTAATTAAGCTGGGAGCAATGGTAAAAATGCCTTATACGTTGGTACTCAGAAGGAAAAATTAAACCTAACTTACAGTGGTGGTCAGCATGCTACCCTTATGGACAGCTAAATAGATCATTAATGTCATGCTGCTGACATTGCCAAGTCAGCAGCATGACATGCAGAGTGTTGGCCCTGCAGGCACCATCAAATGGGAAGTCAATCAGCAACACCTCAAGAAACCTCTAGTAGCCTCTGGAGGAACTCTAGGGTTCCACAGGACCCAGGTTGAGAATAGTTGATCTATACCAGTGATATGCAATTAGCGGTCCTCAAGCTGTTACAAAACTGCAAGTCCCATCATGCCTCTGCCTCTGGATGTTATGCTTGTGGCTGCAGTGTCTTGCTATGCCTCATGAGACTTGTAGTTCTGCAACAGCTGGAGGTCCGCTAATTGCATATCCCTGATCTATACCATTTCAAAATTTTCAAGATTTAGCATGATGGAAGAAATAATCTTTCTAGGCAGTTTTCCTATGCTGGCCTTTTTGTTTGTACCATGCAGTTTAAATTTACTAGTGCGTACAATCCAAGTGAAATGAATGTGGCAATGGAGATCCATTTTTAATAGAAAGAGTTATATTTGTTTTGAAATTATTACACTGCTAATTTATGCCATGAGGAAGGTGGATGGAAGCCTGATGAACACAAAGGTAAGATCGAATCCAATAATTCTTGATGGAATGTTGGTGACCAAGTTCACTCAGCCAAATCTGGTGTAGGCTAGAAAAAAACTCTCCCACGGGTTGAAGGAAGAGAGTAATAACAATAGTGAAGCCCGCAAGATGAAGTTCAACAGTTTTATTGTTAGTAATCTACTTACATCAAAGTAAAAACATCAGGGCATGGATAAAAGAACAGTTCCGCATACTTGCATCAGCCCGCCTGACATGTTTCATCCAATGGTGGATATCATCAGAGGCGTGGCCAATGCAGCAAGTAGGCGGATATATATAGTAAATACCTTGGTTCAATCTTCCTTATGATAGGATGGCCGAACAAATTCTTGGATCAGAAACAGCTGTGAGTGCAGGTGGTCCTGAGCGCCAACTGGCGTTAATACATCAGGGGGAGGAGACATATTGAGTATCTATTTCAATGATAGACCTCAAACCACTGCAATGCAGACGCCACTGACACTGTTTGTTTGTACGAGCGAAGCTTGTATGCGTCGCTCTACACAGGAAGGGGAAGATCCGTCCGCGCATGCGCAGTCCCCTTGATGGGAACGGTCCGCGCATGCGCAGTATACTATGCGTTCCAGCAACAAATGCGCCCGAACCACGGCGCGCACAGTGGACCGCAATAAGCGCACAAGCGCAGTAAAAATTGCGTTCCACGGCGGCCGTCTATGGGAACCAAGGACGCAAACGTCACATCCGGCGGAGGAACAGCCGGAAATGATGCGCATAATGGTTATGTTTGCGTTCCAAATACAGGAAACCAAGAGTGATCACTGGATCTAGTATATTAGGCGGAAAGGCAACAATATATTTAAACAGGCATATTTAGCATCATCAGTAATTAAGAGGCCACATTATAAAAGCAACCAATGATGGTATTGCAATAATATAACATCATCAACCCTGATATGCAGACAACATTGTACGGAAAGAGAAAACCAAACAAGGTTACTTTAAATGGAATAAAATCACAAATAGTGAACCACCTTCCTGATTGACTCAAAAAAGGGAAAAATGATGTGTGAGCACATGAATTGTATATCACACATACATTCATAATGCTATAAATCTAAAAAAAAATATATATATACTTAATCAGACAACAAATGACAAAGAGAATAAAGGAGGTTCTCTTGTCAGTGAGCCTGGTAAGCATCCATGCATATATTGCATAAAAAATTCAATATGGATTGCAGTATATCCAAATTCGAATGTGTTAAAAAAAAATTTTCATATATATAAAACATATATAAAAATATACATGTAAATGTACATACAAAGACGGACTCAGCCCACAAGAGACCGCCAACAGATTAATATAAAAATATAATATAAAAATATAAAAATATATATATGAAAAATAAAAAAACAAGTAATTAGCTGTTGTTGATGAAGCAGTTAACATCCCAATCAACATTCATGCCAAAGGGGGTGTAGCATTTGAGGTCGTAAATCCACCGAGTTTCGAGTTTAGAAATCTCCCGTTTGGACATACTGCCCCGCCAATGCGGGTTGAATCTGTCTATACCTATAAACATAGTCCCTTTAGGGTTCCGATCGTGGTACTCCAAGTAATGTCTCGACACAGTGTGTTTTGGAAACCCTTTTTTAATGTTAGCTATGTGTTCACCCACTCTAACATGCATAGCTCTTGTTGTGCGGCCTACATATTTTGAAATCGATACTTTTATCACCTGTACCTCTCTAAACGTGGTGTACCTCCTAGTCTGCCCTTGCGGCCTCCAATATGTAGGCCACACAACAAGAACTATGCATGTTAGAGTGGGTGAACACATAGCTAACATTAAAAAAGGGTTTCCAAAACACACTGTGTCGAGACATTACTTGGAGTACCACGATCGGAACCCTAAAAGGACTATGTTTATAGGTATGGACAGATTTTTTTATATATGTTTTATATATATGAAAATTTTTTTTTTTAACACATTCGAATTTGGATATACTGCAATCCATATTGAATTTTTTATGCAATATATACATGGATGCTTACCAGGCTCACTGACAAGAGAACCTCCTTTATTCTCTTTGTCATTTGTTGTCTGATTAAGTCCAAACGGGAGATTTCTAAACTCGAAACTCGGTGGATTTACGACCTCAAATGCTACACCCCCTTTGGCATGAATGTTGATTGGGATGTTAACTGCTTCATCAACAACAGCTAATTACTTGTTTTTTTATTTTTTTAATATATTTTTTTATATTTTTATATTATATTTTTATATTAATCTGTTGGCGGTCTCTTGTGGGCTGAGTCCGTCTTTGTATGTACATTTACATGTATATTTTTATATATGTTTTATATATATGAAAATTTTTTTTTTAACACATTCGAATTTGGATATACTGCAATCCATATTGAATTTTTTATGCAATATATACATGGATGCTTACCAGGCTCACTGACAAGAGAACCTCCTTTATTCTCTTTGTCATTTGTTGTCTGATTAAGTATATATATATATATATTTTTTTAGATTTATAGCATTATGAATGTATGTGTGATATACAATTCATGTGCTCACACATCATTTTTCCCTTTTTTGAGTCAATCAGGAAGGTGGTTCACTATTTGTGATTTTATTCCATTTAAAGTAACCTTGTTTGGTTTTCTCTTTCCGTACAATGTTGTCTGCATATCAGGGTTGATGATGTTATATTATTGCAATGCCATCATTGGTTGCTTTTATAATGTGGCCTCTTAATTACTGATGATGCTAAATATGCCTGTTTAAATATATTGTTGCCTTTCCGCCTAATATACTAGATCCAGTGATCACTCTTGGTTTCCTGTATTTGGAACGCAAACATAACCATTATGCGCGTCATTTCCGGCTGTTCCTCCGCCGGATGTGACGTTTGCGTCCTTGGTTCCCATAGACGGCCGCCGTGGAACGCAATTTTTACTGTGTATTTTACTGTGAATTTTTGTGCGCTTATTGCGGTCCACTGTGCGCGCCGTGGTTCGGGCGCATTTGTCGCTGGAACGCATAGTATACTGCGCATGCGTGGACCGTTCCCATCAAGGGGACTGCGCATGCGTGGACGGATCTTCCCCTTCCTGTGTAGAGCGACGCATACAAGCTTCGCTCGTACAAACAAACAGTGTCAGTGGTGTCTGCATTGCAGTGGTTTGAGGTCTATCATTGAAATAGATACTCAATATGTCTCCTCCCCCTGATGTATTAACGCCAGTTGGCGCTCAGGACCACCTGCACTCACAGCTGTTTCTGATCCAAGAATTTGTTCGGCCATCCTATCATAAGGAAGATTGAACCAAGGTATTTACTATATATATCCGCCTACTTGCTGCATTGGCCACGCCTCTGATGATATCCACCATTGGATGAAACATGTCAGGCGGGCTGATGCAAACTCGAAACTCGTATGACCTCAAATGCTACAACCCCCTTTGAAATGTTGATTGGGATGTTAACTGTTCTTTTTTTTTATCCATGCCCTGATGTTTTTACTTTGATGTCCAAGTAGATTACTAACAATAAATGTGATATGCTGTTCACACATCATTTTTCCCTTTTTTTGAAATCTGGTTCACTATTTGTGATTTATTCATCTTGTTTGGTTTTCCTCTTCCGGGCTTCATATCAGGGTTGATGATGTTATATTATTGCAATACCATCATTGTTGCTTTTATTACTGATGATGCTAAATATGCTGTTTAAATATATTGTTGCCTTTCCGCCTAACTAGATCCAGTGATCACTCTTGTGGGAACGCAAACATAACCATTATGTTTTCCGGCTGTTCCTCTAGCCTTGGTTCCCACAACCAATTTTTACTGCGCTTGTGTGCTTATTGCGGTGCGCCACTGTTTGTACCATCAAGGGGACTGCGCATTCATCAACGCAATTAAAGTGGTTTGAGGTCTATCATTGAAATAGATACTCAATATGTCTCCTCCCCCTGATGTATTAACGCCAGTTGGTGCTCAGGACTACAATCCATTTACTATATATATCCGCCTACTTGCTGCATTGGCCACGCCTCTGATGATATCCAATGGATGAAACATGTCAGGCGGGCTGATGCAAGTATGCGGAACTGTTCTTTTATCCATGCCCTGATGTTTTTACTTTGATGTAAGTAGATTACTAACAATAAAACTGTTGAACTTCATCTTGCGGGCTTCACTATTGTTATTACTCTCTTCCTTCAACCCGTGGGAGAGTTTTTTTCTAGCCTACACCAGATTTGGCTGAGTGAACTTGGTCACCAACATTCCATCAAGAATTATTGGATTCGATCTTATCTTTGTGTTCATCAGGCTGCTTCTATCTGGTAAGCAGATTATAATCACCTTAAAGCGGTTCTGCACTCTGAAAAAAAAATTTTTTTTTTAGGATGTAATATAAAGTGTGCTTACCTTTATTAGGGGACTCACCTGTTCCATCTTCCATCTCGATCGCCGCCGGTTTTCGTCCGATGAAGTTCCTCGTCTTCTTCTTTAGTGCTGGGGGCCATCTTGCCTGTGGGCATGTGAAACACCCACAGGGACTTTAGATGGCCCAGCATGCACTGCCGTTACTCGCGCGTGCGCAGTAACGGCTCATCTGCCGAGATCTCACGAGATTTCGGCAGATGCGGCCGAAATCTCGGGAGATTTCGGAAGATGCCCGCACTGGCTCCTGGGATCAATGACACCAGATCCCAGGAGACAGTGCGGCGTGACGACGATCGACGCAAGACCCCGCCCCCCGCCGCAGAGGGAGAAGACCGGAAGTCTTCAATTACAAGGTAAGTAAAAAAAAAAAAAAAAAAAAACAACATTTCAAAGATTTGGAAGGCAAAGGATTTACTAAATGAAATGAGTGCATTTTGTTTTGATAGAAGATCAGTTGTCTGTTGATTGATACATTATTATTTTTTGTGTGGTTTTAATCACAGCGCCATTTTGGTTTTTTATATTATTTTTGATCACCTTGTCATGACTGCCTAAAGGGATACAGTGTTCACCTGTCAGGGTTTATATTTGTCTGTGCCCCCCCCCCCCTCCCTATTTGTTCCGTTTACCGTTATTTGAGTTGTCACCAGAAGAGTACAAGAGGAGAAAGTGGAGACACTAATTCTGGTGACCCTGGTGCCAACCAGGGAATCCCTCACTTTGGAGGGATTTACACTCATTTAATGTTTGAACCGTGGAAGTGAAGAAAAATCTCCTCAATTAAACACAAATGGCTAAAAAACAAAAACAAAAAACAGGGCTTATAACCTTTCCTTAGTCTATACAAAAAAAAGAAAAAGAAAAGAAAAGTTTTGCCTTGTAAATTTGCCCACTCTTCTTTATTACATTTAAAACTCTGCCATTTTTTACTAGTAATGGCGGTGATCAGCGATTTTTATTGTGACTGTGACATTATGACGGACACATCGGAAATTTTTGACACATTTTTGGGACCATTGTCATTTATACAGCAATTGGTGCTATACAAATGCACTTATTCCTGTGTAAATGACACTGGCAGTGACAGGGTTAACCAGGAGGTGGCAGTGTAGGGGTTAAGTGTGTCCTAGGGGCGTGTTGCTAACTGTGCAGGGCGTGGCTGTGTTTTACAGATCACTGATCTCTGCTCCAATCACAGGGAGCAGAGATCGGTGTCACTTGTTGCTAGGCAGAACGGGGAGATGCTGTTTACATCAGCATCTCCCCATTCTTCTTCCCCGTGAGACGCGATCGGACTCACGGAGGTCCTGACCACCGGCGGCGCGCACGCGATGGCATGGCGGCAAATTCAAAGGGACTTACCTGTACGCCCTTATGCCTGTCCGTGCCATTCTGCCGACGTACATCGTCGTGCGCCGGTCGGGAAGCGGTTAAAAAGCTCAATCTCAGTGTTTGCTGATGATACAAAGCTAAGCAGGGCAATAACTTCTGCACATAATGTGGAAACTTTACAAGAAGACCTAAAAAAAGAAAAGATGCAAGGAAAGTTAACAAAATATTAGCATGCATTAAAAGGGGATTTACTCCAGAGATAAAACGATAATTCGTCCACTCTACAAGACTCTGGTCTAGCCGAGTATTCCATCCAGTTCATCCATCATTCATTCATTCATTCAGTTCTGGAAACCAGTGCTCAAGAAGGATGTGCTGGAACTGGAAAGAGTTCAGAGAAGGGCAACAAAGCTAATAAAGGGACTAGAGGATCTTAGCTATGGGGAAAGACTACAAGCATTGAACCTATTCTCTCTGGAGAAGAGACACTTGAGAGAAATACAAATACTTTTGAGCATATCTGCCAGAACTCTCCATGTTCTTATCTCTACTCTTTATGCGTCTTTGAATGGTCGATCATCTTTAACCTCACTTTCCTATGTGGCTCAGAGGGAGCAAGATCTGGATAAGGAGATTGACTCTGCGGATTGGAGCAAGGCCTGGTCTTCGATTGCTAAATGTTTGCTTAATACTGCCACTTTAAAGAGGAAGTAAAGCCTCTGTAAAAAAAAAAAAAAAAAAAAACACCCTGCAAGGCAAAGGCATAATGAGCTAGTATGCATAGTACTAGCTCATTATGAAAAACTTACCTGAAAACAAAGCCCCCAAAGCCGTCCTTATCTTCCATCTTCCTCGCCGCCATGCAGGGCTGGAGTGACTTCCGGGTCTCGCCGCTCCAGCGCTATCATTCGCTGGAGCGGCGATGACGTCACTCCCGCGCATGCGCACGAGATCGGCATATTGCCGTGAGAGCGGCATATGCAGTGCGCCCTCATGCGCCGTAGACAGCGATGCTTTTCATCGCTAAATATCTCCTAAACCATGTAGGTTTAGGAGATATTTATTGGACCTACAGGTAAGCCTTAATCTAGGCTTACCTGTAGGCCAAAGTCATGTGGAAGGGTTTACTTCCACTTTAAAGGCAGCATATAACGTGTTATTGCGGTGGTATTAGGTTCCAGCCCCTATTGCCCATGCTAATCGGACTTATAGTGAGCATTGTGTCCAGGGGTGTGACCATCGCAGGGATGCTCTACATATCTGGTGGACCTGCCCTCGACTGGTGGGCTTTTGGTCCCGAGTGTTTGGTCTGCTGTATTCCTTGTTCCATTTAAATACTCGGAAGGAGGCTAAATTTGCTTTGTTGCATTGCTCCATTCCGGGCCTATTCGCTCGTCAGAAAAAATTGGCATCTTACTTGTTCATAGCAGCTAAAAGGATGATTGCCCAGGCCTGGAAAAAAAAACACAGTCCCCTTCCAGGGAGTGAGGGACCATCTTACGGTCATGATGCTAAATTAACAAATGTCTAGTATTCTCCACAACACACATGCCAAGTGTCTCAAGGTCTGGGAACCATGGTTGGCGTATGCCTTCCCTGATTTCCCCCTGAAAAGCGTGGGTCGGCTCTAACTGATGTCTCGGGCGAACCCTGGGTCCCTATCTCTCTTCTTTCTTTTCTACTTTCTTTTTTACTTTACATTTCCCTCTCTCCCTGCCTTGCTCTCTGCTCTGGTTTTCTCCTTTTGATGGATTTTCCAGCCTTTTTTGGCTGTCTATCGATGTCAGGACTGCCCACTAAAGAGGTATTGACATAAAGGTCTCGACCACCTTGGCAATAATGGGGTTTTCCCCCAGAATGCATATATATTTTGTTTAAGTTGGATATACATGTTTGTAAAGGAGGCCCTTCCTCCTTTGCTTATGCTGTGTATGTACATTTATGTTCTCTATGTTGCCAGTCGATGCCCCTGCATGGGCAGACAAGGCGCATTTGTATTGTTATACATTTTTGGTATACCTACAATAAAAATTATTGAACAAGAAAAGACCATTCACTGAAATTGGTTTGACCTTAATCTGCGTAGAGGGTTCTTTACTGTCAGAGCTGTAAGAATGTGGAATTCTCTTCCACAAGCAATGGTATCAGCAGGGAGCGTTGATAGTTTAAAAAAACGATTAGATGGGCATCTTAACGATCACAACATAACAGGGATATGCAATTTATTATTGATACAAGGTATGCTTATTAAATAACGAGACTGATTAAATAACTCACCTTTATTTATATGTATTACAAATGTAATGCTTTCCCCCTTCAATATGTTTCCTATTTGCACTAATACATTCCTACAGTCTTGTTTTCCACTGGTTGAAGGTATGGAGAAAATCAATTTCTGTCAGCTGTTTCAACACATTCGCTATTTTCTTCTTTACAGCATGAGCTGACTCAAAACATGTCCCTTTAAGCACTGATTTAACTTTTGGGAATTCATTCTCACGTCCCTCGCTGAATCTTTTGTGCCACTCAAACACACACGCATGAGACAGGCCGTCATTCCCATAAGCTGTAGTAAGCATTGGTGTTTTGTGCAATTTTACAAAAAATTTCAAATTGACACGTTGATCAACTTTAAAACTTTGCATTATTTTCAGCACACTACAGAAAACACAACCAAACTAAATGGTGACTCACAATCAACTGAAGGTCATAGAGTGTTGCTGCTTGTCATGTAGGTTCAAACATGTTCAAGGTCACCATGCATGCGGTTCTGACTGCTTTGTTTACTAGGTGGGATCACAGTCTCATTTACTAGATATACCTTGTATACACCACACACACATACCAACAAAGGTTGAGCTTGATGGACTGGTGTCTTTTTTCAGCCTTACCGTAACTATGTAGTCAGAATTACAGATTGGCATATGTGCTCAAAAGCGAATACATAGGGGTTTATTTACTAAAGCTAGAGTGCAAAATCAATCTCACTTTTTCATAGAAACCAATCAGCTTCTAACTTTGGCTTGTTCAATTAAGCTTTGGCAATAAAACGTGGAAGCTGATTGGTTTTTATGCAGCAGTGAGCCTGATTTTGAACTCTCTCTAAACCCCATAGAAGTATGTATTGTACCGTGGCATGACTATTACAAATTAACTATTATCAAGTCAGAAAATAGTCAATAAACTTAGAAGTTTGTTCACGGTTCCTCCAATGTAAGCTTAGTTGACTGTTGAACTGTTGTGACTGGCAAATGACATGATGGGAACAGAGACCATTTTTTGGGCTATTCCACTAATTTTGAATTTGATGCATAGTTTCAGTCTTCAGTTATTTATACCTCCTCCTACTCATTAAAAGTATTTTTATCATGAGTCAAATAACATCAAATTCTACTGCATAATGCCCAGTATGGGGTGAGCCCAAGAGCATATGAAGTATATGTAAATTCTATGACTACTGCTGCTTGCTGTCCAACCTTTATTTAAACACTGGGGTCCGTTTATGAAGCAGTAAAGTTACTGCTCCATTCTCCGACATTCACAGAGGAGATCGTTCTCCTCTGGATGCCAGTTTATGAAGCGGTGTAGATCGATTTTCCTTTGGAGGAGTGAAGCGATCTACAAATACTTAAAGCGGGATTCCACCCTAAAGTGGAACTCCCGCTTTTCGGAACCCTCCCCCCCTCCCGTGTCACATTTGGCACCTTTCAGGGGGGAGGGGGGTGCAGATACCTGTCTAAGATAGGTATCTGCACCCACTTCCGGCATAAACTCCCGTGGGAGTTTACGCAAGTTCCTGTGCGGGCGCGCTGTCTGCTGGGACACACACGTGTCCCGGCAGACAGCGCTGAATATTCTCATTGCGACTCGCGCATGCGCACTAGGGAATCGGGAAGTGAAGCCACTTCCTGATTCCCTCACCGAGAATGGCGCCGGCTACAGCAGAGAGCCGAGCGAGCGATCGGCCTCTGCTGCCGACACCGCTGGAACCAGGGACAGGTAAGTGTCCATTTTTTTGCAGTATTTGTAGCTGCTGGCTTTTAAAAATGTTTTTTTCAGTACAGTCCCGCTTTAAAACAGTGGAGAACGGCCATTGATACTGGGATCTCATGAGACTTTACGAGATTACAGTACCAGAAATTCACTAAAACACAGAGATGTCCGTTTATTAAGCAGTGATAAACTATCACTGCTCAGTACACAGACATTCCTGGAGAAGACCGCCCACCTCATTAACAAAATATCTGTACCCCTACACTATATATACACATATATACACACACACATTATCTATATATAGAGTGAAGTGCTGAGATCGCAGCTTCATAAACTGTCCGTTTCTGTGTCAGTCAATGGCAGCTTCTCTGTGTGTGGAGATGATCAGCAGAGAACATGTCATCTCTGTTTCATAAACCGTTAATGGACTGTGATCAGCGGTGATCCTTGGGATCCCCGCTGATCACAGTTTTATAAATAGACACCACTGTGTACCTCCAATGCCACGTACACACAAGCGGTTTTGCTGTCGGAATAAACTCTGAAGGTTTCTAAAATGTAATTCCGACGGAATTCCGCTCAAGCGGGCTTGCCTACACATGGCCACATCAAAATCCAACCGTCTAGAACGCAGTGACATACAACACGTACGTCGGGACTAGAAAAAGGAAGTGCAATAGACAGTATGGATAAGAATGTAGCGCTAAATGTAGATAAGCATAAAACTCATATACAGTGCCCAAAAAGTGACTCGAATCAAAAAAAGATTAAATGTCGGGATTTCTCCCTGTATGATAATGAACGAAAGTCCAATATAAATAAGTAAAGTGCAAATCAATCAATATCAGTGTCCCAGTGAAGTAAAGCGATGATGATATCAAAAAAACACGGATGACTGGAACTTGATCCTCTCTCCAAACACTTTCTGGAATGAATATAGAAAAGGATGTGTGCTTACCACCTTACCAGAGCAGGTGGACCCCCTGTCAGCGACAGGGAGTCAAACAGGCATATAGGATCCGAAAACCCCGGCAGGTTGGACACCTCCAAACTGGACTGATGGAATCTGTGGGACTTTCACTGAAGCGGTGCAAACGGCCAAACCATGGGAATCCAAATGGAAGATGGAACACGACCATAAAGCAGGAACTACGAATTCCAGGTGATGGATCCAAAGGATGAACAGGACATAAACTGATGTCTAATCACAACTATTTGATGTGGTGAGAGCTCTCATGAAGTGTTCTCAGGTATTTCAAAAACATGTGGAGGAAAGAAAAAAGGAGGAGGGGGGACTCCAATAGTGCAAATCAGCATGGAAGGTTTTATTGAACAAAAACCACCATAACAAAAAAAATTAAATAATGAATAAAAGTGATCACAATTAGAATTAAAAGCAGTGTGGGAATCGGTAAATCCTCGCCCGGCGCGTTTCGTCCTAGGTGGACTTCAACTGGGGCAGTAGCCAGTAGCTTCCATCTCGTACTTGCTTCAGAGCATGCATCATTTTTGGTACGTCGGAACAGCATACAGACGAGTGGTTTTCCTGATAGAATTGGTTCCATAAGCCCCCCGCCCGCAGACCCCGACAACCAATGGCCAGGGTTCGTCCCCACCCCCTTTCCTGACCTGCCAGGCTGCGTGCTCGGATAAGGGTCTGGTATGGATTTTGGGGGACCCCCACGCTGTTTTTTTCGGCGTAGGGGATTACCCTTAAAATCCATACCAGACCTAAGGGCCTGGTATGCTCCTGGAGGGGAATCCATGCTGTTTTTTTTTTTTTTTTTTATTTGGCGTGGACCCCCTCAGAAGTAGTAAAATGAGTTGCGAATTTTTGTTCACAACGCAAGCCAGGTGCGAATCAGATGCGTGCCCATAGAAGATAATGGGCCTGAATTCGCACCTGATCCGCACCGCACTGCCCAAAAGACGCACGCGGTTTTTCTGCAATGCGCAGTGCGCATGCACCGGAGATATGTGAACATGCCTCATTGAAATTAATGTATTTTGAAATGTCCTGCGAATTCGCAGTGTTTTAGGCTGCTGCGAATTTGCATAGGTGTGAACCCGGGCTTAAAGTCTATGAGACATGAACGTGAAAAATCAAAAGTGCTAATTTTAAAGGTTTATATGCAATTTGTGGCCTATGCTGCCAAAAGACAAAATCACATACATACACAGGTCTTTACTGCTCCCACACCAGACTTCACACCACAAAGTCGGCTCCTTTGTATGTAATGTATTCCTCGAATACATATAAAGGGGAAACTGTGTCATAAGATACATTTCCCCTGCATGCATCAGCCAATACTTAAGGCAACAGAACATATTAACTTAATATAACGTAGGCACCTGCCTACAAGAGTCTAATGGGAGGTTGCAGTGTGATGGGCTAAGAAAACAAAAAAAACAGCAGTCCCCATAAAAGTTATTCCACAGTCCAAGGGGGGCTCAAGTGCTACCGGCACAGTCAGGAATTCCATCTTTTCCTTTTAAATTCCTATTATTATATATGTATTGTTCACATATGTATTGTCCAAACAACATCCGCTTGGAAGAAAACCATCAGGCTTTCAGGAAAAAACTCAAGACCCACCTCTTCTAAATATGGCATCACAACAAGAGCAGACAGAGGCGATTCAGTTCGCATTTGCAGCGCTATACAAATCATTCATTCATTCATTCATTCATATAAACCATATAGGTTGAACGTGATGGACATTGATTTTTTTAAAATTTTATTCAGCTAAGTTTACTTATGATATGCTCTATGTGTGCCATTCAGTAGATTGAGAACCTGCATTTATTAGTTAATCATTGCTTCTCCCATTGGTAGTTATAAATGTGATCATTTCTATACAACAATGTGATGTCTTTTTTAAATGAAGGATTTGACAGTTAATGCACTCATGCGTAGTGGTATGTGGGAACATCTGGAACATTTATGGGTTATGGGTATTGTTAATAAATATGCCACAGACTTAATGCCAGGCTGAAAACTAGCATCCCTATTATCAAATAGATTATTTCTGTAAATGTAGAATAAAACACTCTTTGTGTTCAAAGGAAAACACCCAGCAAGCAGGAGGTATGAATTAGGCACACTGTTTGTGCTGTACACAACGTCCCCCATTAGAATAATTCTCTTCACAGAGGAAGGTGTTCTATTTTGTTGGCATTCCGATTCTGTTTACTCTTTGCAATTTTATGAGGCCAAGGACATTAGATGATCTTGTTAAACTGTTCAAACAATAGGCTATTAATTAGAATTATGACAGAGCCTACATTGTCTCCATCTTGCCAAGATGTGAGCTAGATAAAAAAGATTGCTGTTTTGATTTGAATATCTTGGCTTCCTAGTGGTGCAGTTTATTTACAATCTACTTTAGACAAAATGGAAAAATATTAACCCAATGGTATATTATTTTTTACCTAATTTGTGGTATAGGATTAAGACACCATAACCAGGGTCTCTTCCCTATCACATTTGGCAGACTAGGAAGTCTGGAGGTCATTCCCATCATTGTAAATACTGTTCTGATATGTAAACAATTAACTTATATGTGTATATAGATGAAATTATAGGTTATACTACCACTATTAAGTATTGCTTTTACCCTATTAATTATGGTCCTATTGCGTCTTAATAAACATTTTAATTTATACTATTGATGGTTGGTTGTCCCTGAGACTGTGTACTTTGTACATGCGTAGGTGTATTTGAGACCCTATCCAGGAATTATCTTACCACTATCATTTATCTATTTTATCTTATTGATTATGGTCCTACTGTATATATATAAGCAATTATACTACAGGCACACCCCACTTTTAAGTACACAATGGGGTTTATTTACTAAAGCTGGAAAATGCAAAATCAAGTTCACTTCTGCATAGAAACCAATCAGCTTCCAGGTTTTATTACCAAAGCTTAATTGAACAAGCTGGGGTTAGAAGCTCATTGGTTTCTATGCAGAAGTGAGCCTGATTTTGCACTTTCCAGTTTTAGTAAATAAACCCCATTGCGTACTTAAAAGTGGGGTATGCCTGTATTGATACTTGGTTGTCCCTGAGACTGCAGGCTTCATACAAAGTCCCACCTATTCCCACTGCCCTTCCCACGTAATTTCCATTAACCCAATGGTGTTCTCCTGGTTTGGCAAACATTCCTGGACTTTATTAAATATAAATGTATTCATGTTGTTTCCCTGTGAAATGTTTGAAATTTGGTTAATTTTAGAGTCAAATATATTTTTATGGGTGATGTCCGTATGCCCTTTAGTGACAGTGAGAGGTGCTGCTGTACTGTGCTACCCAGAGACCTGCTGTTCCAGATACCTGCTGTTTCAAAGTCTGGTTGTTCCTGAGTTTTACTGTTACAGTTGCATTGTGCTCACCAGGCACTGAGTTATAATGTAGTAATAATAATGCAGTGTAGTGTGACTGCAGTGGAGACTGCCACTGAGGGCTACTGTGTCTTCTGGCATTGTGAGAGGCCTCCGTACATTTGTTCCTGTTGTAACCCTTGGAATTACAAATACTTCCAGTTAAAAGTGAGCACTCCATCCACCAACACAAGGCCCCAATGCTAGCTAACTGTTTTCAGAATCCACTAGCCTGTGGTGTAGGAGTAATTGATAATAATTTTGTCCCTTCAGTAATGCCACCTTTCCTACTGGTTGTGTTTATCTACTGATGAAAGTTCTCCAGCGTGGCCATTCAACATAAGTTGATCTAATAGGGAGTGCCACTCACAGATTGAAATTCGTCTGGTCCCTGCTGAATCAGAAGAATTGTGTTCAGTCTATACCCTCCCTAACTTCTTACAGGGCATATCCCTGTAAACCCCAGGTGTGCTGGTGAGTGGGCCATCACATCCGGAAGCAGAAGGACCCAATCAAACCAATGGTTTGGGACAATTGTCATTTTTACTCCATGATTTAAGAGGAACTAAAGGCATCACATATACAATACAGTTACAGAGACAAAAAGAAAGAAAGAAAGAAAGCCCACTTCTTTACCTCAAACTGATTTTACAGTTTAAATAAATTCAAGGCTTTCACGAGTGATCGTTGCAGGATCACAGTATGATGAAGCAAACATTAGACACTTCAGGGACTGGAGGGCTATCTGCATTAGGCTAAAGCCCCATACACACGGTCGGACTTTTTCATGGATTCTGTCCGATCGGACAAGGTTGTTGAAAAATCAGACCGTGTGTATGCACCATCGGACAGTGTTCGTCGGTTTGGCCGACGGACAAAGTCTTATCTCCTGCTGGAAAACTTTGCCGTCAACACGGTCCGATCACACCAAATCCGAGCGTGTGTACGCTTGTCCGACCGGACAAAGTGCTACGCATGCTCAGATCACATTACAAGACCAAAGCTATTGGCTACTAGCCTCTATGTAGTCCCGTCGTAGGCAACAAACGTCACCACGTTCAGAATGATCGGATTTTCCGACAACTTTGTCCGATCGTGTGTACGCAAAACCAACATCAGACAAAGTATGACGGACATGGTCCGACGGACCTGGTCCACGGATTGTCCGCGCGTGTGTATGGGGCTTAAGAATGCTCTGCTACACATTCAACTAGAACAGATATGGAGTTTTCAGAAAACCATATTATTGTCATTGTACCTTTCAGTAATAGGAAGGGCACATTAGGCTGTTCTTTCACATCCATTTTAAGGCATAGTTTTCATTTGTGACTGAAGTGTACCTTAAAGGCCCCTTTCACACTGGGGCGGGAGCCGCGGTGATGGTAAAGCAGCGCTATATTTAGCGCTGCTTTACCGTCGTTTTAGCCACGGTATTCGGCCACTCGCGGTGCGGTTTTACCCCCCGCGAGCGGCCGAAAAAGGGTTAAAGACCCCCCGCAGAGCGCCGCCGCTTTGCGGCGGTATTGCTGCGGTGTCACCGCGGTGTCCCATTCAAATCAATGGGAAGGAGCGGTATAGGAGCGGTGAATACACCGCTCCTATACCGCTCCAAAGATGCTGCTAGCAGGACTTTTTTGACCGTCCTGCTAGCGCACCGCTCCAGTGTGAAAGCCCGCCGGCTTTCACACTGGAGTGAATGGGGCCGGATTTTTTCAGGCGGTGTACAGGCGCTATTTTTAGCGCTGTACCGCCTGAAAAAAACGCCCCAGTGTGAAAGGGGCCTTAAAGAGGCCTTCCACAGAATACACTACACAATTGTGTTTTACCTCATCAGTTATTACATACAGTCATTGGTGTAGATAGCATCTTGACTTGAACACAAGGTATGCTGCTCTGTTCTATTTCATTTAGCCTACAAGATAAAGGCAACACAATTCTAGATTCAGACACTTTCGTTTTGCAATGAGTCACTATTTAGGTCACTTTCAGGATACTGTGAGTCACTGCTTTACAGAGAGCTCCTGGGATAAAGGAAGAAGTTAGACCATGTTATTTTCCCCTGAAGATGCTAGAAGACATTACCAAATAAATGTTTTCATGTTGCAGCCAACTCAATCATCTGGTTTAAATTGAACCCTATTCTAGAAATGTAAAAGAAATGTGACACGTTTACAAATCAGTTCATGTATTATGCAAGAAGAGAGGAGGTGTTTAACGGACTGGTTTGCTGTCTCCATGGTGCCAGGGTTTGGCATGTGGTGGACTGAGTTGATATATTACTGGGAGGGGCAGGGCATGATCCAGCTGTCTTGGTCCACGTTGGAACCAATGACCGAATATATGGAAGGTGGAGGCTCCTTAATAACCAGTTTAAAAAACTAGGCTGCAAGTTGAAGGGAAGAACTCCCAAGGTGATATTCTCTGAAATATTGCCTGTGTCATGTGCAACACAGGAAAGACGGTGAGATTAGAGAACGGAATGCATGGCTAAAGACCTGGTGTAAGAAGGAAAAGGAAGGAAAACAGGAAAAAACGGAGGAGTCTTTATGTGAGAAGTGATCTCAAAGCGAGTGTGAAAGAGGACTTAATTGATGCAGAGTGTTATGAGTCTGAAGCACTATGGGTGGAACTGTACATGGGTGTGTGTACTACAAAGGTTATCATTGGAGTTTGTTATAGACCTTCCAGTGTTATTGAGGAGGTGTAGACTCAGTGGGATTTTAACTACCCGGAAATTGACTATACGTATCGGCACTGCTGGAACAGTTAACCACCTCACTACAGTGCATTTTCACCCCCTTCCTGACCAAGCCATTTTTCAGCTCTGTCGCACTTTGAATGACAATTGCGTAGTCATTTAGAAGAAGTAAATACAAATGGGACTTTATATGAGTCGTGACCATTCAGTACACAGGACTCCATCCCCGATAAATTGCGTAGTCATACAACACTGTACCCAAATGAAATTGTTATCATTTTTTCCCCACAAATAGAGCTTTCGTTTGGTGGTATTTGATCACCTCTGCGTTTTTTATTGTTTGCGCAATAAACAAAAGAAGAGCGACAAATTTTCAAAAAAAAAAAAACAATATTTTTTGCTATACTAAATATCCCCAAAAAAATATATAAAAAAAAATTTTTTTCCGCAGTTTAGGCCGATACGTATTCTTCTACATATTTTCGGTTAAAAAAAAAAAATCGCAATTAGCGATTATTAATTCGTTTGCGCAAAAGTTATAGCGTTTACAAAATAGGGGATAGTTTTATAGCATTTTTATTAATATTTTTTTTTTTACTAGTAATGGCGGCGATCTGCGATTTTTATTGTGACTGCGACATTATGGCGGACACATCGGACATTTTTGACACATTTTTGGCACCATTGTCATTTATACAGCAATCAATGCTATTTAAATGCATTGATTCCTGTATAAATGACACTGGCAGTGAAGGGGTTAGCCACTTGGGGGCGGGAGGGGTTAATTATGTTCCCTGGGAGTGATTCTTACTGTGGGGGGAGGGGACTCACAAGGGGAGGAGACCGATCAGTGTTTCTCTGTACAGAGAACACACCATCGGCTCCTCTCCTCTGACAGGACCGTTGATCTGTGTGTTTACACACACAGATCCACGGTCCCGCTGTGTTACCGGGCAATCACGGGTGCCCAGCGGACATCGCGGCCGCTGGGCACGTGCATCGGGTGCCCAGTGACACGGCGAGCGCGCGCGCGCTCCCTGGAGTGCACTGAAGGGGAGGACGTCATATGACGCCCTTCCTCGCTGAGAGCTGCGCCGCCTGGCCGTCAATTGACGGCCGGCAGTCGCAAGGTAGTTAAAGGGCAACATTTTTAAAACCTATTACAAGACAATTTTAACTTCAATAGTTGTTATTGGTATAAAGTTGAGCTCATACAATAAACATCGCAATATACATCACAGTAAACATTTAAGTGGTTGTATAGAGCCTCATTCAATGTTTATATGCAACGACATAGAAAGGGGAAAGGGAGAACATTAAACAGAAACTATATAGCTATAACATTGGTATTCCATAGATTGACTTCAGGTCAGAGGTCAAGGGTAATAATTATCAGCCTCTTAATTAGATGTGAACCATGTATTCCAGCTAAACCATTTGGTCCTCATTTTTTGATAATTGCCCTGAGTTGCTGCGAACATCAACTCATATGTAGCGTGGGTATTAGTTGTCTCTAGTACTTCCTTGAGTGTGGGTGGGTTTGCTTCCATCCAGTGTCGTAGTATAACCAATCTTGTACTAAGGAGAATGTGTGTAACTATGGATTAAAAGACAATTTTATGTTGCAGTTTATTGAGGCCGACTAGGAATGATACTCTGCTGGACCTGGTAATCTCAAACCATGCAGAGCTTATTACCAAGGTTCACATAAAAGAATATCTGGGTAGCAGTGACCATAACATGATTTAATTTAAAGTTAGCAGTAAGAAACTAGCTCATATTGGAAATATAAATACACTTAACTTGAAGAGAGCAAATGTTCCAAGGATGAGGGCTGCTCTCCAAGACTTTGACTGGGAAGCAATATTGGCATTGATAAGCACAGAACAGAAATGGGTATTCTTCAAAAAGACTGTATGCGAACTCACTGCAAAGTATATTCCCATTGGCAATATGTTTAAAAGGCTAAAAATAAAACCTATGTGGCTCACAGCCAAAGTTAAAAAAGCTATAAATAATAAGAAAAGAGCTATTAAAAAATATAAAAATTAAGGAACACTATCATCGTCTAAATGTTACAAAGAATATAACAGAATATGTAAAAAGGAAATAAAGGACACAAAAATTCAAAACGAACGACAGATTGCAAAAGAGAGTAGGACAAACCCCAAAAGATTCTTCAATTATATTATTAGTAAAAAGGTCAGGTCTGAGCATGTAGGCCCTTTACAAAATAATCTGGAGTGGATGACTGGGGACGAAGAGAAGGCAAATTTATTAAATACTTTCTTCAACTCTGTGTATGCAAAGGAGCATGGGGGCGCTCATGTTCATAATGGGGATGGTATTGACACAGCCCCAAATGACCCACAACGGTTTAAAATTGATATGGTCCAGAAATATTTATACAGAATAAGGTAGATAAAGCACCTGGACCAGGTGGCATCCACCCACGGATCCTAAAAGAATTGAGCTCTGGCATTTCTAAGCAATTGTTTCTTATTTTTAGGGACTCTTTAATGATTAGAATAGTACCCCTGGATTGACGTAGGGCCAATGTGGTGTCTATATTTAAAAAGGGATCAAAGTCTTTATCAAGTAATTATAGACCTATTAGTTTAACTTTGGGAAGATATGAATGGATTCATGAAAGACAGAAGTTGTTGTCAACCTGATTTCTTTTTATGAGGAGGTACGTAAAACCTTGGACAGAGGGGTGGCTGTGGACATAGTATACTTGGATTTTGCAAAAGCATTTGACACAGTTCCCCACACATGGCTACTGTGTAAAGTAAAGTCTACAGGCTTGGAAAGATCAGTTTGTAAATGAATAGAAAACTGGCTAAAATACAGAATTCAGAGAGTAGTGGTTAACGATCCTTACTCTGAACCAGGGCTGTCTTAATGAGTGGGCACACCTGGGCACTTCCCAGGGGCGCCAGCTGCATGGGGGGGGGGGGGGCCCTGCACTTTCCCAAAGCAACTGGTCCTTGAGTCCACGCTGCCCCAAAATTGGGGACCCCATGATGGCACTGAGAGTGATGGATACACAGGGGAGGCAGGCTGGCAGCGGTGAGCTGTGCAGAATGATACCTATTGTTTCACAGCCAGCAGGGAGGGGCAGGGCCAGAGCGCCAGTGATGCTCTGACCCCACTCCATGCAGTTTGAATGCTCGGGACTCGAAGGCTGCGGGGAAGGAGCTGGAGTGGGAGCTGCTAAGTCGGCAGCACAGAGAGCCCACCTGCGGAAGTAGCATTGTGGATGGTGTCATGGTGAGCCCAGCGGTCCAGCACTGTTTTCACCGAAAGGCTTGGAATGCCTGGAGGGATGCTCCCTCATCCGCCCCTCCTTCTGCTTGGATGCGCAGGCATCAATGCAATCAATTTATTAGATAAGAGAGGCTAGTACACTCTTATGTTTAAAATTACTGGCAGGCATATGGAAATGAACAGTTTTTCCAACTGACAAGATGGCCGCCGTGTCCTGGTCCACGTCCTACATCACACGTCCTTAGCTCCAGGTCGTGTGACGTATGCCTGCCAGTAATTTTAAACATGTGAGTGTACTAGCCTTTCTTATCTAATAAATTGATTACTTGGATGCCTGCACAATGAGTGTTCCTTTTTTTTTATATTAACATGGATGCTGGAGTTTATCCGTTGAAATTTTAAATGAATGGAAGCGGTCTCTGAGTTCTTTTGCCTAATGGAAAGAGGATCAATATAAATCTCTGTGGAGTGGATCGATCTGTGCAGGAGGACAGTTGGTGTCATTACCTAATGCATTTATTGTGTGTACCCTACACACTGATGGCAAGAGTCAGTAGTATTGGGTGCTGGTGGTGGCTATTCTATCCATTCTTATCCAGAGTTGTCTAGTTGTGGACTTTTGTCTCAATTGTCTTCAACAGCTCATCATTGATGAACTTTACTGTTTTTTTTTTAGCGCTACACCGCTTTGTTTACTTTGGTAGATCATAAGTTTAATAATAGCATGCAATGCCAAGCTGTGGTTTCCAAAGCGAGCAAAGTCCTCTCTTGTATTAATCTGTCCCCACCAGTGCAGCCTATCAGTGCCCACCAGTGCAGCCTATCAGTGCCCACCAGTGCAGCCTATCGGTGCCCACCAGTGCCACCTATCGGTGCCCACCAGTGCCGCCTCATCAGCGCATATCAATGAAGCAGAAAAATTACCTGTTTGCAAAATTTTATAACAAACTATTAAACATGATTTTATTTATTTTTTTTATTTTCAATCTTTTTTTATTTGTTTAGCAAAAAATAAAAACCCCAGCTGTGATTAAATACCACCAAAAGAAAGCTCTATTTGTGGGGAAAAAATGGTAAAAATTTCATTTGGGTACAGTGTTGTATGACCGCGCAATTGTCATTCCAAGTGCGTCAGCGCCGAAAGCTGAAAATTGGTCTGGTCACGAGGGGGGTTTAAGTGCAAAGTAATCAGGTGGTTAAGCTGTTCCATGTGTCAAGTTAAAACTTGTAAAAAAAAATAAAAAATCAAGATTTTTGACATTACCGTGATCACTGCTTTTTTTACCTCCCTTATGCTCAAAGGTCAAAAAGTCGGAAAATGTGTTCATGTATTTTAACGGCACAGATGTGTCACAAAAGGATATTTTTTCTTTAGTCTTTAGTTGGATTTACAGCTGCCTGGCACCCTGGAGTAATGAGTTTACATCAGGACAAATAACCAGAATTTCCAGGCAACAAGTCAGAAATTATTATTTGTCATGATCCTTAAAACCATGTTCACAGAAAATTCTATGGGCTTTCATTTTGTGCAATTATTTGTATAATGTTCTAACTTTCTTGCCAAGTGCATGCATGTAACATTGCTAAGAATACAATTTTAAAACAATAAATGCATGGTATACTGATCTTAATGATAATTCCCACACCAGTGGTCTACCAGTTGCATACCTGCTCATAATATATTCATTGCTATTTAAATTCCAATGGGTTGGGAACTAAAATAGCTGAGAGTTAGACCCTACAGTTTACAGAGGTACCTTGACACAGCAGTATTTCTGCATGGGCAAAACATAGGTCCGCTTTAAAGAAGTTGTGGACTGCTTAGCAACAGGCAACTGTAAGAGCAATCATTGCTTGGGCCAGGAGTATGCAATGTACAACACAGCTTGCCTGTCTGGTTAAAGGTCAGGTATCGATTTTTTGGAAGACACCTTGCAAAAATACGAACATAAAAAATGTACAGGGTTTTCCCCCAAAATGCAAACAAGAGCGCTATTCTAGATAGGGATCCAGTATGGATTTTCAAAGGAGGACTCATGCAAAAGCAAAAAAAAAAAAAAAAAGGCATGGGGTCCCAATGCAAACCAAACCCTTATTCCAAAGGGTCTTGTATGTATTTTGAGGGGGTCCCCATGAGAAAAATTGTATAGAGTTATCCAAAACCCAAACAAGGTCCTTTATTAGGCATGAAGCCCGACAGGCAGGGAAAGGGAGGGGCAGCAAACCTGCAGCCTCCCTCTTTCCTGAACCATACCAGGCCACATGCTGTGAACTTAGGGGGGGGGGGGGGGTACCAGCTTGTCCCTATGCCCTATGTTGATGAGTTTAAGGCCTTAATCCCCAAATCCCTGGAACAATGGATGTGGGGGTTTGCAGGGAAAATTTACTGAAATGTGGAGGTGCCCTTTAATATAAGGGGGACCTCAAATATTTGGCTCCCTTTTCTGTGAATGAGTTATAGAGATGTAGCACCCTGATGTTTAGGCAGGGTTGATAGCAAATTTACCTGCCAAGTGATAGTTGCCTTGGCCGATTGATAGAAGGTCAATTGATTTCACCCTAATTCTGGAATTGCTGCACTTCTCTCTTCTGTCACTAGATGGCCGGGTATCTGGTGGCATTGGATAAGACAAGGGCATTGCAAGGACAGATAAGGAATAGATGGGGTGTCTCAGTCAATGGGCAGGGATTTTCTTGGGTCCCTTGGCCTGCTGGGAGAGCCTATTTATTTGGGTAAGGTCAGGTGATCGGGGTTCTGTGCCACCTGGATGGCTGTCTGGGTGAACGTGTGTTGTGCTGCCCCAGACTGCTAGGCCAGAGCCTGAGGCCTATCCCGGGAACATCTGGCTGCTAGGCTGTCTGAGGGCCTATCCAGAAGCAAGAGAGCAGCGTAGGGTTGGGATTGCAGCTTGCAGTCCAACCAGAAGTGACTGTTCTGCCGTCCGGAGAACCTTTTCGTGGTTGGAGGTAGAGGGGAAGCTGTCGCCACTAAGGGACCATCCAGCTTATTACCAGGGACCATTGTGAGTAGCTGTAGCAAGTACCAGAGCAGTATTCTCACCAACTGGGGACAGTGAAGAATAGTGAAACCTCCGCAAAGTGTCAAGCCAGGGACCCAGCCAGTGGAGGTGATGCTTTCTGAGCAGTCTTGTATGCCATGCCAGGGACCAAGCAGGCAAGTGGGGTGACGCTTGAGCAGTATCTGTGAGTGCCAAGCTAGGGACCCAGCAGCTTGAGGAAGATACTCAGTGAGAAGATTGGAAGAGCTCAGGAGATCCAGTGGCAGTGGATCAGCAGGTCTAAGTGATAGACTAGGAGCTCAGTTGAGTGAAGATCTAAAAGAGAGATTGTGAAGGAAGTGAAAGAGTTCATTACAATCTTTGTTAGAAACTGTTCAAGATCGTTGCCATAGTAGACAGTGTGTCTACACATGCAGATGTGGTGTCCGGCTGGGTGCCTTTCCCTGCATGGCTGTCTACCTATAGAAGTCTCTGAGTCTGCTAATTAACATTGCAACAATTAAAGGGTGTCCTGGCCCTAATCCTCTCTCCCACAGTTCTGTTTAAGAGAAAATAAATCTCTTTGCATTCAAGAAGTGTCTGGCGCCCATTAATCTACCTTGCATTGCACCCACCATGCCTCGTAACCCACTCTACATAGAAGGATGTCGGTTGTCCCTGACTCTGGAGGTCACCATTAGGCCTGGAGAGGCTACAGAGACATAGTACCCCTTGAATGTAAAAATGTACAAAGTAAATAAATGGATAGTCACCAGTGCTCTACAGAAAAAAATACATTTTATTACTTGTCCCAAAGTCAAAAACTGAACAATGTAAATAAATCACATCATCCAGAAATGTCAGTCATGATTAACAACCCCCCATTGACCTGTCGACAAAAACACGACTACTTGCAAAAGCAATCTTCTCCCAGCAAACCATATTTAATCAGTGATGTTATCTGGGATCCCCTGATTTACCAATAGAAGCAAACCAGGATTTGGAACAGTTTTTTCTCAAAATGTCCCTTTTGCTGGAGTGCATTCTACAAGTGTGCCACTTGTGCAGGTTTAGGGCCAGTTCCCACTGGTGCAATGTCTGACATCGGATGTGATTCGCACCGCAGTGCAAATCACATGCAATCTCTGTGCGATACGATTTCAGCTATACAGATAGTATGGCTGAATTTGCATCGCATTCGGACCAAACTTGCACAGGACCCTTTTTTTGTTTCGCAGCAGAATCGGATCGCATGAATGTTCGAATTTGCAGTTCGCACTGCGATATGCGAACTGATTTGGGGATGTCATTAACTTTCAATTGACACACATAGGGCATATGGCAGTGTGAACTGCCGCCGGGAGACATGCGATGCGGGAACCATCAGTGGATTCGCAGGGTTTCCACATCACTGCGGTGTCAACCAATCTTTAAAGCATTCCCCAAGCAAGTTATTTAAGGAAGTTGTGCATTTTTAATGTTGCCCATAAATTCTAAATAACAGCTCCCTGCTGAACGTTTGTCTTTTTTTTTTTAAGTTTAATGATGGAACATGGCAGTGCCACATTACTCCTATCCTGTTTTAAAAAAAGCTTGCAAAGTGACCTTTCCCAGATAAAAATGAAAAGATTTGGCACCCATAGACTTTGGTGTTGTTTTGGAACTGTGTTCAGGTTTTGCAAATTTGTTCAAGCGTTTGGTGAATGTCTAGCAAACCAAACTTTGCTAGACAACGTTTGTAATCACAATACATAGAACAAAATGCAGTCATTGTAATACACCAGCAACATATGAGTAATCACTACACTATTCAAAAAGAAGAATTGTTAAAATATGGAGATAACAAATGGGCAATTGTTAAAAAATGCAAGCAATAAATGGGCAATTACAACATTACATATGCATAAAAGAAGGCACAATAACAAGGGATGTTAGTGCTGTATTATTAATAGATTTCAGCTTCATTCTTTATTTCTTAAATTGTAAGACATTATTGGTAATAAATAAAATGTATTATACTATTGTCTACTAACAATATATGAACTGTTATTTAATAATATAAGTGTAAAATATATATAAACCCTAATGCCGCGTACACACGACCGGACATTCCGGCAGACTAGGTCCAACGGAATCAGTTTGTCGGACAAACCAATCGTGTGTGGGCTAATCCAATCGTTTTTCGTTGAAAAAATCAGACGGACCTAGAAATAGAACATGTTTCAAATCTGTCCGACGGACTCAATTCCGATCGGGAAAACCGTTCGTCTGTATGCTGGTCCGACGGACCAAATACGAAGCTATTGGCTACTGGCTATTGAACTTCCTTTTTTAGTCCCGTTAACATCATCATGTTCAAATTGAACGGACTTTCAAAAGGAATTAGTCCGTTCGTGTGTGGCCAAGTCCGTTCGTTCAGATAGTCCATCGGAATTCTGCCGAAAGTCCGTCGGGAAGACCGTCGGACCTAGTTTGCCGGAAAGTCCAGTCATGTGTACGTGGCATAAAACAAACCTTATTAATGCAGCCTAGGATCTATAAACTGCAATGTTTTACATTTTGGTTTGGATATGCTTAATTCATGCCGTTTTTAAAGCATACACATGATGAAGACATTAAGGAGATTTACTTGCAGAATAATCCACACCTTTCTTCAAACTCACAATAAAAAATTATGTTAATTTTAATTGTAAGTGATGTTTAAAATTGACAACATGTGTTATGCTGTGGGAGCAAATAAGGTTTCCAAGCTTTAGATTACATAAACAAATATATCCCTGGATGATGGATCATCTCCAGCTTTTCAAATCTATTTAAAAATCTAATTTGAATGGCTATGCCTTATTGTTGATTGTGAGTTTATCAATTTAAATGTATATTTTGTATTTTTCTTTTAAAACCAACTACTGACCCGCTTTGCTAGAAAATGTCCACTGATTACAGTTCTCAATAGCTCAAACTCAAATGTACATTTAAGCTTGGGGGAGCAGCATAGAGATAAGGTAACTTTGTTGCTCTTACTATCTTTAAGCATGTTCACTGTCTAACATGACAGCACTGTGCAATTGAAACTGACTGGTTGACACAGCTAGTCTTCCCTCCCCCAGTCTGATTGTTGTAGCATTATGCAGGGGATTACATGAAGCTGACATTGACCAAATTGAAAAAATAACTAAACTAAAGGATGTTTTTTATTTTTTATTTTTTTTTACAATTTTTCCTGGTGTTTCGCTTTACAACAAAACCAACAACAATGCATTGCTACCGTATGTTACTTAAAGTGGTTGTAAAGGCACAAGGTTTTTTACCTTCATGCATTGAAAAATCTTCTGTGTGCATCAGCCCCCCCCCCCCCCAATACTTACCTGAGCTCCCTCTTGATTCAGCGATGTCCACGAGAGCCTTGCCTCTCCGTGGACTTGCACTCCTGATTGGCTTTTGGCAGCAGTGGGAGCCATTGGCTGCTGTCAATCAGGAGATGTGAGGGCGAAGCCGAGATACGGCTCTGTGTGTGAATGGACACACAGAGCAACAGCTCGGGAGCGTGCCTGCTTGAGTGCCCCCAGAGCAAGCTGCTTGCCGTGGGGGCACCCGGCAGGAGGGAGGAGCCAGGAGCGCCAGCATGAGACCTGAGAAGAGGAGGAACCGGGCTGCTCTGTGCAAAACCATTACACAGAGCAGGTAAGTATAACATGTTTGTTATTTTATTTTTTAAACAAGGCTTTAATTTCGTTTTAAAAAAACATAAGTTAAAATACCCTTTTACTTACTTAAATCTATGGTCAAATCTCCTTTCTTCTTCTCTGAAGAGGAAGATGGTGTCCATATCACTGCCTGGGTGGGTCCTCCCAGGTTCTAAAAACTGCACAGGATGATGCTGACTTGTAAAAATGGCATAATGAGAATTTCAGGAAGGTTGTTTCTTTTTAAAGATGGTGGATGAGAGGGGAGGGGGTTAAGCTGTGCCTGTAGATGGGCTTCAATTATTCAGTATTATATTTGTTTTTCAGACTGGTGGCATTTAAACATTTGTGAGACAATGTAAGCAGTATAGTTCATTATGATGTAAAAAGGTGTACATATACAAGCATATACAAAAAAACAAAATGTGCAGACGCAAAAGATGTTACAGGTCCAAGACCAGTGATTCTCAAACTGTGTGCCGTGACACACTAGTGTGTCCCGTGAGAGTTGCAGGTGTGTCGTGGGAGTTTTGAAAAATACTTAAAATTGCTAGTGTTTTGAAACCTTGAACATATCGAAACATTAAATGGTAAATCAATGCCGCAAAGGTTAAAAAAATAACATATATAAAAACGCAATCTCTGTCAGTCTGTCATTCATTGGTTCTTTTTTTAACGTGAGACTTGTACGAAATCTCGGGAGGACTCGATCGCTCTAATTATATTAATAAAGATTCCATTTGTTTTTCTCCATTTGTCGACTTTGGAGCCTCGCTTCAATCTGATTTGTTCTCGAAAGCAGGCACATTCACGATAATTGAAAATGAAATATATACTGTATTTATCGCGTATAACACGCACCTTTTCCCCCTTAAAATCAGGGGAAATCCGTGGGTGCGTGTTATACGCCGATCCCCCACCATTTGTGAGCTTCTTGTTGGCTTTCGTCCGCTTTCGGCTTTCGGAGTGCGGCCGAAAGCCGCCAAGAATGGTGGAGAGCTACCGAGCGCTGCCGAGATACACCGGACATCCGCTCTGTATCTCGGCAGCGCCATTTTTAAACGGCAAGGCTGCACTGCAAGCCTGCAACGACACTGACAAGGCTGCAATGCAAGGCTACAAATGACACTGAAAAGGCTGCAATGCAAGCCTGCAACAACACTGACAAGGCTGCAATGACAAGGCTGCAATGACAAAGCTGCAAATGACACTGACAAGGCTGCAAATTACACTGACAAGGCTGCAAATTACACTGACAAGGCTGCAAATTACACTGACAAGGCTGCAAATGACACTGACAAGGCTTCAATGCAAGGCTGCAAATGACACTGACAAGGCTGCAGATGGACACTGACAAGGCTGCAAATGAAACTGACAAGGCTGCAATGACAAGGCTGCAAATGACACTGACAAGGCTGCAGATGGACACTGATAAGGCTGCATTGATGGGCATTTAAATGTAAGTTTTTTCCTTAAACTTTCCCCCTAAAAGTTTTTTTCCTTAAAATTCCCTCCTAAACTTGGGGTGCGTGTTATACGCCGGCGCGTATTATACGCCGATAAATACGGTATGTAAAAATAAATACGGTAAGTACTTCACCACCAAAATTTTTAAATCTTTTAAGATGTGGCATGAACATTTTTAGATCTTTTTGGTGCGTTTGAGAAACACTGGTCATATATACTGTATATACAGTATATGCTGTACAGTATATATGATTAACTATTTAGAATTTTTAGCCAGCAGATGAAGCTCTAGACTCCTTTTCATATGTTTTCCTGTTTCTCCTTAACGCCTGTTGTTTATAAAGCTTTGTTTATAAAGCTCAGTAGCTTAAGCTAAAATGTATATACACAAGTGAATGAACAGTGATTCATTCATTAACCAATGGTTCTGCCTGAGGTTTTTATCTGAGCCAGTACAAAAAATAAATACATTGGTCTGGTGGCCTTGAGTGGAAATACTCCCCCTTTCATACTCTGAACAGATCGGGACCCATGGTCAGTAACAGCTGCTTGGTATTATATAGATTCCTGTTCCCTGTTCAGACCAGTTATCACAGCACGTGGCAGAAGGAAGTCTTCATTTATCAAATTACTTTGCTGCTCTGAGACCGAATATGACCGAATATATGAATATGACTGAATATATGAATATATGACCGACTATATGAATAGAAATATATGAATATGAATATACGAATATATGAATATGACCGAATACAGAGGAAACACAAAGGAGATTAAGACCCCTTTCACACGGAAGGCGTTTTTCAGGCGCTGTAAAGTGCCTGAAAAATGCCTCAACTGCAGTCCCAGTGTGAAAGCCCGAGAGCTTTCACACTGGGGCGCTTCGCTGGCAGGACATCAAAAAAATTCCTGCAAGCAGGATCTTTGGGGCCCTTTAAGAGCGGTGTATACACCGCTTCTAAAGCGCCCCTGCCCAATGAAATCAACGCTCCTAAAGCGCTATAACCCTTTTTTTTCGCTAGCAAGGGTTAAAAGCGCCCCGCTAGCGGCACTTTACCGCTAGCGCGGCTGCGCTGTCAGTATGAAAGGGCTCTGAAGCTGGAATAATGCAAAACTTGGAAATGTGTTTTAGTTATTTGTTAATTGAATCTGAATCATAAAGATTATTGGTGATAATAGTATATTATTTAGTATTTAATTTGGGTAACCTATAATTTTACCAGGGCAGTATCATCTCTTTAGGCTTTTTTACAGTTTATCCCTTACAATTCCTAATTTTTAGCATATAGAGTGTATACAGTGCCTTTAAAAAGTATTCACATCCCTTGAAAATTTCCACATTTTGTCATGTTACAACCAAAAACCTAAATTTATTTTATTGGGATTTTATGTGATAGACCAACACAAAGTGGCACATAATTGTGAAGTGGAAAGAAAAATTAGTCTTTTCCCCACATACAGCCTAGTTGTGGTTATATATTTTTTATATTAAATAATTATCTATTTTCAATTTTTGTTTATAGCCTCTGTTCTCTGCTTTCTCTGTGAGCTGTGCTGCTCTCCCCGCTGACAGCACTGGTAATCAGCGTCTGAGAAGATGTGTGCTGGCTCCCTGGGATCTGCCTCTTCCTGATCATAAAAAAGCTGATGGGTAGCCCATTTTTAGACAGGCTAAAGTAGGAGCAAGGTTGCTTTGAAACACACTCCAGTTCCAACTACAGCTACAGCATTTTCCTACTACATAATTTGGCTTCATACCCTGTGCCCTGTCTTCCATCTATGGCTTTAGCTTTCCAGTGACAGCAGTTCCCTGCTTCCAATCCACCTCCACTCCCTTGCCAGTGGCCAAGGCAAGGCATCCTTGTTGTGTTTCTGATCTCTGGCTACCTGAGCTCTATTATATCTTTGTGAATGCTTTTTTATATTTTCCATTAAAATTACACTTTACATGCTACCCTATGATTGTTGCGCTTCTCTCCCCCTCCCAACTTTTGTCTCCTATAGCCTCTTGCCTACTGACTATGTACCCTGACTTTTGAGGGGGCTTTATTCATTGTGTGCCTCCTAGGTGTATATTCCCATTGTTGATTGAGTCACATATTGTTTGTTTCTGTCTGTCTGCTATTCCTCTTGGAGATGTGACTAGAACTGTGCCCACTTTACCTTGTTACCAAACTATTGTGGGATGTTTATATGTTTATGTTAATTAGATTACGGTTTACTGTTTGCATTGTTTTGGATAATGTGATTGAGCTCTTATCTGATTTTGTGTGGTGTATATTCTGTATGAGTTTACAATCAAGTCAGTTCCTGTTTGCATCTAAGCTAGTGTCGTCTAGTTATTGGGTGCAATGCTCAGCTACAATACCTGGGTACTGGTTCCAGAGAAGAGGAAGCTGTAACTTGGCAGAAGCACCCAAGCTGGGTGCTAGGTGGTACAATACAGGTGACATCACTGCTCAGGCATTGCATCCGTTGTTGAGCATACTCTTCTATCTCCGTCAGTAGGCGCTGACTGACACAGTGGAGATCATTTGGGCTGAATGTAGGTAAGTAGGTAACACATCTTTCTTCCACAGGTTAGTCAGAATAGGTGTTATAAGGGGGTGGGAGCAGTTTTAAGCTTAGTTAGCTTTAGCCCAGAATTCCACTTTAAAGAGCATTAGAGACTTACTAGGGGGCTATAACACAGAGACACACTTACCTTGTTCCTTGCTCCTCTGGTAGCCACTGGTGGCCCCTCGAAGTCTTCATATACAGTGGAAGACTGCCAGTCTTGTATTGCGCATAAAGTCATTGGTGAGTGGGTGCCTTTATGGGATTGGTCATCCACTGAGAAGGAAGCCTGCGGGAGCAAAAATTATGGTATTTTTCTGTATTATAGCCACGGAAACGTAAAGTGTTAATAAACCCAGTAATATGAAAATAGTTCATCTGCCCACCCACAGTGCCCACAGCTTATTAATCTTCTTTTTACATTAAAATACTGCCACTATATACCTTTTTGTATGATCTGTATACCATGGTTACATGATAAACTGCAGAGTTTGTCCAGAGCTGTGTGTTCAGGTAGGAGGAGATTTCCACTATAGCCTGTATACACGTCCACATGTGTGATGTCAATATCATGTGACCTGGCTAGCTCTGAGAACAAGGAAATGTTCTCTCCAGCATAAAAGACACAACTGAGCAGGTGCAGGTTGGATACCCTGCCAGTGTGCTATCTGTCCTTCCCCAGATAGACAGTGCAGGAGGGAAGGATCTATGCATACAGGATCAAAGAGCCTTTTTACACAATGCAGAGGATTAACCTCTAAAATTCTGCAGTGAGTATGACAAGCATGCTATTCTGCATATACAGACTGATTTTACTGTTGTGGGTTTAGTAACACTTTAATAAGCACAATACAGAGTTAGGTAAGCTTTGAAACAAAACTTTAGGAGGATATTTCCTTTAAGTGAAATAATATAGAGCATTAATGTAAAGGATTTGCAAAGTCAAAAAACTAAAGAGCTCTGCGAAACTAGTTATAAGTTCTTCAAAAAGCATGTACTTTCGAGGTTTTTTCCTTTGATTTTGCAGTTTAAATGAGCCTGATTTGCAATCCTAAAATGTTTCAAACAATTAAGTGATATGAAAGAGCTGGCAAAGGTTGAAAAGTTCTGAAAGAGGTGGTTTGCTTTGATGAATGATTTAATAATTCCAGCACTTTTCTGCAGTGGAACATTTAGTACTGTAGCCATTTCTTGGCACAAATGACCTTGGTTATTATTATTAGGTATATAAAGTCTGGCTTATATCCACTATTCATTTTTAAACACATACAGACACACAAATCCCAGAGTTAATAAGGAAAGGGAACCTTTCTGGTTAAATAAATTTAGACTCACCATTAGCACAATGAATGGTCAACTTAAGTTTAAATAGTCACTATACTTAAAGCGGAGCTCCACCTAAAAGGGGAAGTTCTGCTTTAAGACATCCTTCCCCCCCTCCTCTGCCTAACTTGGCATGTAATTTTGGAGGGGGAAGCAGGTACCTAGTTTTCGCCTATGCGATCCGAGTGGAAGTTCTCCTTCCCTCCTCCCTCCCCACATTCTTCTGGGACACATCACAAGTCCCAGAAGACTGCAGGACCATTCACAAAGCATGGCGCATCCTCCCCTCTGGCCCTGACAGTCCTCTGATGATGACTATTGATATAATATTTTTTATTTTGTACACTGGCTTGGGGCCCATCATATTTAAAAGCAAATTTTCCCAGACTTGGGCTTTAGGTAAAAATATCCGTTATGCATAAGTGTTTGAGTATTATTTACATGGAACCAATTTTTTTCAGGTAATATTATCTTTCTTATTATGCACAAAATGTAATATCTTTATTTTGGTGTACACAGATCCTTTAAAGTGAATCTTTCAGTAATTTTAGTTGCATAAATATATTACTGACGTGTCCCAATATATAGCACCAGTAAATGTTTTAAAAAAAATCTCTACATTTTATAATTAAAATAAGCCGAGTACCAAGTAATAACTTAGCCTAAGCTGAGTTTAGATTATCAGTTTGCTGCAGGCAGGAATGCCCCATACACACGCTCGGATATTCCGATGGAAAAAGTCTGATTGGATTATGTTGTCGGAAAATCCAATCGTGTGTGGGCTCTAGCGGACTTTTTCCGTCGGAATTTCCCCCGGAAAAAATTTGAGAGCAGGATCTCAAATTTTCCGACAACAAACTTCGATCAGACTTTTTCCGATCGTGCTTCGAGAATTCTGGAGGATCTGGAGGAAATGCACAAAGCACACCAAGATGTAAGAAAAGCTACACATGATTTGCTGTATATTTTGGCAGTATTTGCTTTTGGATTTGCTTATGTAACACCCTCTACCTAGGTAGGTACTAGAGTTGAGATTTTTGTCAGTGCAGGTAAATTTAGGCAGGCCTAGCTAGCTAGGCCTATTTGTTTTGATCTGTGGCTGGGAGTGGTTTAGAATAGGCTGGTGACTCATAGCTAGTTTCATCTGTCGGTTACCTCCCTTCTGCTTCTAGAGGCTTCTAGAAGGAAGGTGGGGAAGAGAGGTGGAGCTGGCTGGGGTGTTCTAAGGAGCCCTGACCAATCCCCAACCTGGATTGGCAGTGGACAGGCCTCCTTAAATACCTAGAGTCAGCCCACCTGGGGAGAAGTTGTTTGAGTGGAAGAACTGGAAATGGAGTGTTCGGCTGTCAGGGCCTTGGAGGGAGCCCCACAGTCTGAGGGGGGGTGACCTTGGGTTGGGGCTTGGAGCTGTGAAGGAACCCCAAACAACCCCAGGGGTGTCCTAAACAGGAGCAGGAGAGGACAGCAGGGAACACTGCAGGGCAATTCTCCAGGAGGGATCCATCGGATGTCGGTGAGAGGCAGGCACAGTCAGGAGAGCTAGGAGAGGCATGCCGGAGAGGACTGAGAGTGTACAGTCAGAGATGGATGTAGAGCCAGTGGGAGAGATTGTGATGTTACTGGCAAAGTCGGGCTGCTGCAGCTGAGAGAGCTGTCAGGGTCTGCAAAGGGCTGACTAGGATCAGTAGTCCATCAAAGAGGTCAGCTAGCACTAAAAACTTTCCTATTTTGTTGGAAAAAATCAATGCATGGTGTCGCGCTCCTAAACTGATGTCAGTGTCAAAATCGCATAAAGTCGCTGTTGTGTGAAATCAGCGAACAAGTGGTGATATGCAAATTAAAGTGACTGTGTGCAACTCAGGCTAAAACATCAGTGAGACAATAAAAATACATATAATGCAATTGGCTAAAATCTAACTGTAGGGCATCAATCAATTAATATATAAAAGATGAGCATAAAATATATATATATATATATATATATATATATATATATATATATATATATATATATATATATATATATATATATATATATATATATATATATAGTGGCTGGTGTGCAAAAACTGTGATAAAAAGCAAACTATAGTGCATAAATAAATTAATATGCAAAGAACAAGAGTGGATAAATGAATACAGTGACTATCGTGACGATAGAATAAAAAATAATCGCTAGGTCGCTGCGAAGCAATAAAGCAATAAATAAAACAATAAAGTAATAATAGAGTGATGACCAGTGGCTCAGGTTATAACAACGACCATGAGGTATAAACAAAAATAGATGAAGGGAATGGTAACAACCAATACAGTATTGGTGAATAGAATAGCAGCAATTGCGAGTGATAGTACTAATGGTAGCGACCAGTGTAGGTGATAGTACTAAAAATAGCAGCAAATGGAGGTAATCAGGGTACCGACAAATACAAGTGAAGGTGTAGTGTGATTGGGCAAATAACATAAACACAAAAAACAATATATGTGACAGTCCATATAACATATAGCTCTATAAACAACGTAGAGCTAGTGATGACAGATGTGATCCAATCTGGGCTGCACTGTGGTGCCAAGTGCCAGGTGGGGATAGGTAGTGGTGAATGAGCTTGCCCAGGGTGATGATAGTGCTTAAGTCTTCAGTGCTAATGACACCCGTGGGTGTCCTACCTAATTACCTTCCTACTGCAAGGTAAGCAGCATGTGTGTAGATGCCAAGAAGATGGACTCTCTGGGGTGTTGGTGCTCGGGGGTCTCTCAGGGGGATGTTGCTCTGGGGTCTCCTACCCGGTACTCCTCTCCTATCCGAGATGTATGGAGCCTGTATGGTGGTGGGTCTGGATGCTTCCTGGTGTTCAGGGCCAGGTTCCGCTCAGCATGTACCAGGATATAGTGGGTATGGAGAGGGGAGAGAGTAACAAAGAGGGACCCGTATAGTGTAGTAGGTTTTGGAAATCAACGAATGAGCTTTATTGTATAAAAAGGGGTACTCACATAAGCAGTAATATCATAGTGTAGATTCAAAACGAGCGCCGAGCTCGTGGCCAGTGCGTCACTTCCGGGGTCCGTATCCAATTGGATGACGAGTTGCACACAGTCACTTTAATTTGCATATCACCACTTGTTCGCTGATTTCACACAACAGCGACTTTATGCGATTTTGACACTGACATCAGTTTAGGAGCGCGACACCATCCATTGATTTTTTCCATTTCTTCCTTTTGGGTATTGTTTTAACCCTCTCTGTGTTCGCTGCACCTTACACATTTTTTTACATCCTATTTTCCGTAGTAGCGCGGGAATATTACGTTTATAATTCCTATTTTGTTGCTACACTAGAGGGGCCCGCGGTCCCTGCCTGTAATAAGGAACTTTGCTAAGGCCTGGCTGAAACCAGAGTTAGACCTAACCATGTGCTAGCTGCGCCTGAAAAACAGTGCTGGAGGGAGAAGGAGATATAGTCTGCAGCCAGTGTTGTGCAGAAGGAGAATATCCCGATTGTCCCATACCTTGCAAGAATCATTTTCTGAGCATCCCATTAATCCCTTAACCCCATCCAAGTTCTCATCCCTCAATAAAATACAAAAACAAAGCTGATGGACTTGTTCATTGTCTTGGAGTGACTGGAAGTGAATGCCAGGCTGGGCATGGTGACAGGTGGAACTACTATATTTTGCAGCCCCTATGGGGGTACCGCTACACTTTTGCTGAAGTTCAGCTTAAAGTAGCTTAAAGAAAACTGTCTGGGATCTAAACCTTCTTTTCATTATAAATTACTTATAAGTCATCACAGGAAATCTATAGGAATGAACCAACAGGAGACCAGATTCAAAGTAAAAAAGTAGAATATAATCTCTTAAATTAATTAATTCATAAAGTGGTGTTTTATCTTAAAGACATAAGGAATGTTTCAAATTAGACCTGGGATGTTATCACCAAGTATTCTAACTTGCCAATTCTTTGCCCGTTCAAACATGTATGTTGCAGTAACGGTGAGCAAAACGCATTGTAAAGCACAATCCATAGTGCGCTATTTCATTTGGAATGGCACCCCAATGCACAACTTTGTAGCAGGAAATTAACTTGCCTTCAGCATACCACAAGGCATATATGTTTGGGTGTTAAGATGCACTGCCAGCTCATTCAAAATTAATGGTTTGCCTTAAAGCAACACACCTTACATAAGAACTCGTAGCACTAGTTCCCATTCTAATCAGTGGCTCATTTGCAGATTAAAAGTTCCTCCTTTTTAGCTGTAGCTCCACCCCATTCTGAGGCCCAATTTATGAGTGTTCCTGTGGGATGTAGAGCCAGCACTGAGCTCCTGCCTTCTCTCTAAGCTGACTGTTCTTTTACTATTATAACTGAACGATCAACATTGCCCGCACAGCAGCTATGCTAGACAACAGGGGGGTGCACCTGTTTACCTAGCACTTGGTCCCCAGAAAGGTTAATATCATCATTGTCTCTATACCTGCTTTGGATTTGTATGGAGGATGGAGAAGCAGTGCTGAGGGAGTTTGTCAGTGGCCCTTGAGGGACCCCTGCCGAGGAGGGGTTTTACCTTGGGCTGGAGCTCGGGTGGCTGACCTGGAAGGATCCCACCACAGGAGGCAGTTGGAGGAAAGCTTTCTGGAGAGGCAGAAGGAGCAAAGACAGACAGAGTGAGTAGATCAGCATGGTGCAGGGACAGACAAGGGGGAGAGACTGCCAGCTGTAGCAGATCTCTGGCAGTCTCTAGCAGATCCGTAGCAGACAGCGGTGTGCTTAAAACAGAGTTCTACCCAAAAATGGAACTTCTGCTTTAAGGAAGCTGACCCCCTTGACATGACACATTTGACATGTCATTTGTTTGGGGGGGGGGGGCGGAAACCCTCAAAAATGTGTGTTTCAGCTCCCACTTCCTCCCTGGGCTCTGCGGAGCTGGAAGTGATTTTGCCTCCCCCCCCCTCTGGGCAATCTGAGACACGTCACAGGTCCCAGATGATTGCCCGGCCAGTCACGGTGTGGCCCGCGCATGCGCAGTGGGCGCCCGGCTGTGAAGAGAGGAGGGGGAGACAAACGTGGACTTCGTACGCCCGCATCGCTGGACCCTGGGACAGGTAAATGTCCGATTATTAAAAGTCAGCAGCTGCAGTATTTGTAGCTGCTGACTCTGTTTTTTTAAGCAGAACTCCGCTTTAAGTCATCATCTATCCTTACAAATGTGCCTCTGGAAGAATGGTCAAACATTCTCATAGACATACTCCTAAAAATGGTGAACAGCCTTCCCAGAAGAGTTGAAGCTGTTATAGCTGCAAAGGGTGGGCCAACTCAGTATTGAACCCTACGGACTAAGACTGGGATGCCATGATAGTTCAAGTGCATGTAACGGCAGGTGTCCCAATACTTTTGGTAATATAGTGTGTGTGTGTATATAAATAAATTATATATATATATATATATATATATATATATATATATATATATATATATATATATATATATATATATATATATATATATATATATATAGTGCTCTGGTGTGTCCAATTTCCTGACACTCTACCTGATAAAATTGCTGGTATCACCTACCCATGCTTGTACCACATATTGGAGTTATAAGTGAGGGAATCAGACACATGGGTGGTCATTAACCTGCTTGACAAGGTCTGAACTGCATTTCTACAGAGAGAGAAGAGGCATACTCATTTTTTATTTTTACACAGTTTGGTAAAATCTTCACTATATACAATACATAAAAGACCTGGTAAAGAAAACTGGAGAATAACTCTCTCTGGCCTCACATTCTCGACTGTATTACCTTTAGAACAATATAAAATTCAAATATTAATATCTTTTGAAAGCTTTTGTTATTTGAGATCTATATTATATAGGCTTAGAATCATAAAATAGGTATTTTGTTTGAAAAAGCAGTGTTTAAGTGGTGTTTATGGTGGATGAAGACAATTGTTGGCCAACTTTCCGTGGACAAATGTTGGATGGCAGGTTTATAAATTTTCCGCAGACAAATGTCTGTTGTCTGAATTTCCGAGTGTGTGTGTACACAAGTCCGTCGGTCAAAAGTCCAAAGTACAAACACGCATGCTCGGAAGCAAGGACGAACCGTATGCGGTCGGTCTTGTAAACTAGCGTTCGTAATGGAGAATTAACATTCCCGCCGTGGCAAATTATGAAATCTAGAAATGCAGCGCACATTCTCTTCTTCTTTAATGGGATAATAATGAAGCTACTTTGCTGGTGATACTGATGGAGTTCTGCCAAACGTATTTTCAAAGGCTTTTTTTTTTCTAGTGATATCAAGAATAATATTATTATGCTTGTTATTCTTTTTTGGTGCAAGTTACCACAACACCATTATCCTGTAGTTTTTAAGCTCAAAGATACAACTATGTTGGTGTCCCTTGTTAATTTTACATTGTATTTTTTTAAATGTAAATTCCGACTCCCAAACTGTCATTTGAAGTAAAACACATAGCCAAGTATTATTCTACACAATTATTTTATTGTGCATTAAAAAAAGAAAACAAATACAATTAGACATGCTATCTGCCAATAGAACTTAACCAAAAAGTGCATTCTATGCATCCAAAAATATAGAAAATATACCAAATCAAATAATTACAGTATTCAACCCAAAAAATAAAATTAAAGCCTCATGCATGTGTCCTGCTTCTTAATATAGGGGGTCAACAATGCCAAGAGTTGGTGAAAGCAGGGGTCCGTCATCTGGAGATAATTCCGAAAATCATCTGGATTATTCCCCTGGGGCTCCTGCAGCAAAGGCAAATGACATAATTGGTCACAATTAATAAAGCAAACAATTTTTGGTCCAATAAATCCTCCTCCTCCTGTTCCTGGACTGGACTTGGGTCAAAGCAATAACTCCAAGGCCAATAATAAGTAACACGTTATCTCCTCCGATTCCGCAAGATGGCTAGTTGACGAATGGCCGTTCAGAAACGAACTGAAAAGCGTGAACTAAAAAGCGCAAACTGAAAAGCGCAAATCAACACTCACTAAACTTCTACTAAGCCGAAATTAGCATAAGGAGCCAGGTGGCACATGACAATTGAACTTCCTCTTTGTAGTCTCATAGGACGTCTAATACGTCACTATGTTCGTGTTTGTTGGCCGACAATTCCTTGCCGTTTGTATGCAAGACAAGTTCCTGGCCAACGCCCTTCGGACAAAAGTCAGAGGCTTTGCCTGCGGAAAATCTGATTGTGTGTACGAGGCTTATGCCATCATTATCAGCCCAACAATCAGAGGAAAGAACTACACTGTTGAGGAGCAGAGCGATATAGGCCATTCTAAAGAGAAAAAGGTATAGTAAAGTAAAAATCTGTCAAAACCACAAAACAGGACATTAAAGAAAAATTAAAATTGGAGAATTCGATTGGGCTTTAAACTTTGTGGGCATCAGCGAATAAAAATTTAACGGCAAATTGGTCTAAATGATTATATTTATTAAATCTTGCTATATTCTCTAAGTAACTTTCAGATTCAGGTAGTGCTTTAAGCATTCCCCTCCTCTCAGACCTGAGCTTAAAGTGGTTGTAAAGGTTCAGTTAAAAAAAAAAAAAAAAAACAACAACAAACATGTCATATTTACCTCCACTGTGCAGTTGGTTATGCACAGAGCGGCCCGATCCTCCTCTTCTGGGGTCCCTCCATGCCGCTCCTGGCTCCTCCTCTTCTCAAGTATCCTGCCAGAGAAGCACTCTCCGACGGGATACCCGTGCGGGCACGCTCCCGTATCCTGCTGCTGCTTCCGTAGATATAGACAGCAGGACTCTGCTCCACCCCCCGGTGCACACGTCATTGGATTTGATTGACAGCAGCGTGAGCCAATGGCTGCACTGCTATCAATCTATCCAATCAGTACACAAGACACCGGCTGGAGCTGGTGAGCTCATTCCCATTGTGGGATTTACGGGGCTCGGGTAAATATAAGGGGGGCTCGGGGGCGCTGCTGTAGCACAGGAGGTTTTTTACTTTAATGCATAGAATGCATTAAGGTGAAAAACGGCAAGGGTTTACAACCCCTTTAAAGACTTTGTTTATGAGTTTTTATAAATTTCCTGTGAAGGGGTTGCAACACACTAGCGCTTGTCATTCATTAAAAATGTCATTCAAATTAAATAACTAAGAAAATGTTAATGAACAATGTAAAAATGTAAGAACAGTATTATCAATTAAATTATTTTATCTCAGGAGAAAGGCATCTTAGCACTTGAGCCCGTTCAACATAAATTCTGGGATTCCCCCACCCAGGTGCTGTATGCAGCCTACAGGCATATGCAAAAAAATAGAACATTTTCTATTTTCCCCATATATAATCAGCAAGTGGTGTTGCACTCAAAGAAAAAATTGTTTAAAATTCATACAAAAAAATAAAATAAACATTGGATTTTTTTTTTTTAACTCAACTCTAAATGCCTGTTGCTAGGGGGTCCCTTGTAGTCTGCCTCCTTCAGTGCCTGGGCTGGTGATATCACTTCCTCTTGGTGCAGGAAGGGCTCAGCTCTGCCCCCTCCCCCCTGTCAGTCATCTGGGACACGTGACAGGTCCCAGATAACTGCGCGGCCAATCACGCCAATTCGCGGCCAATGCCGGCGCCGCTGAGCGGAGGGGGGAACGAGCGGGGCTTCGTTCCCCTGCATCGTTGGACCCTGGGACAGGTAAGTGTCCGATTATTAAAAGTCAGCAGCTGCAGTATTTGTAGCTGCTGACTTTAATTTAATTTTTTTTAAAGGGGAACTCCTCTTTAAGATAACATTCACTGTTATGCCCCTCACTACACGTGACTGAGGTGTATTTGGGCACACTGATAACTCCTCTCATACCAATGCATTCCAGTAGGCGCAGAATCCTTTTGAACTTTTATTGATACAACTGTAACAGATACAAACAAATGCAATTAATAAAACATCATACAATTAGTGCCTCCCTATCTATCTAGCAGAAGACACAAATAGTAAACATACCGAAGATGGATCCGGATAGCTAACGTAGAACTTAGCAGCAGGTGGGTTTGCTTCCTTCCAGGTTGAAAGGGAAAAGGAAATGGCAGGAGAAGCTGCCGCAGGGCCTGATGGGAAAGCAAGTACGGAGGCTTGCATGTACCAAATCTAACCAGCCTTTCTAAATTACTACATTAGAAATAGGATATAACACAGTTATACAAAATGGCTACTAGATGGCAGGTGTAGCAGAGCGTCCCAGAGAGAGCCAGGAGAAGTCTTGTTCGGGGTTTATACATCTCCCAGGCTCCTCTCATATACATTCAGAGGTCTCTGAGACATGATCCAGTTCGGATCTTAGTCCTCCTCTCCAGGCTAATTTAAGCTCACCTGAGCAAACAGCCTTTGCTCTCTGCCTGGGACACACAAACAGGGATGGTTTGTGAGGAGCCAAAAGGTTGGTAAAACCCTTTAAAAACTCTTTACAGAAGCTGACAAGCGGTAGGCTTGCTCAGCTTGATAGTTAGAGACGGTGTATGTTATAGTTAGAGCCGAGACACGGCTAGGACTTTTGTTTGGTTATTTCTGTTTTGATGTGTTTTCTGGAAGACTGTGCAGCACCTGTGTATGGACTTGTATTTAGATCAAATAAACCCAGCACTGTTTTCACTACCTCATGTGGATTTGGTATCTGTGCCTTACTAAACAGCCCATCCCCGTGAGCTTTGTACCTGCTACCTGTCCCCCAGGTTACATATGGTGGATTTCAGCGGGCAGCTGTAGTAAGTTACTACTTAAAAGGCCAGTACCTAGAGTGACTAAACATGGAGGAAATCCTAAAACAATTGATGATATCCAACGCTGCGCAACAGCAAACAAATGCTGCACTGCAGAAAACAAACGCTGAACAGCAGAAAACAAATGCTGCACTACAGCAAGCAAACGCTGTACAGCAGAAAACAAGCGCTGCACTCCACGCTGAACAGCAGAAAACAAGCGCTGCACTCCACGTGGCACAACAGCAAGCTAGTGCTGCACTCCACGCGGCACAACAGCAAGCTAATGCTATCGCACAGGAACAAACGCAGAGGCTGTTTGAACAGCTAGCCACTGCTGCAAAAGCAGATAGGAAAACCTTGTCTGAGGTTGTGGAGACAATAGCACAGTGGTCACCTGCTAACGTTGATAATGTTGGAGACAAGCCTTCAGCCATCCATGTGGCCCGTTTTTTGTCTAAGATGACTACAGATGATGATCCAGAGGCCTTTCTGCTAACGTTTGAACGGACCGCTGAGAGGGAAGGTTGGCCTAAAACCCAGTGGGCAGGACTGGTCGCCCCGTTGCTTACTGGGGAATCGCAGAAGGCCTACTATGATTTGGAGTCAGCAGAAGCAGCAGACTATGAAAAGGTCAAACAGGAAATACTGGCACGACTTGGTGTCACTTTGGCAGTTCGAGCACAGCGGGTCCACAGCTGGTCCTTCCAAGACAAGAAGCCTCCAAGATCGCAGATGTTCGACCTAATTCACCTGGTGAGGAAATGGCTACAGCCGGAGTCCCTGTCTGGGCCACAAATAGTGGAGCGTGTGGTCATGGACCAGTTCTTGAGGTCACTACCAATTCCCCTGCAGGAGTGGGTGAGTCAAGGAGACCCCAATTCGGCGAACCACCTGGTGGAACTTGTTGAAAGATATTTTGCTGCAAAGAACCTGGTCACCACCCCTACAGCCTCACGGACTTTCCACCCAAAGCCACGGTCTCCCCAGGCAACTGGTAAGACTGTTCCAGGGGAAGTGGGTAGTAAGCATGGCAAGGAAATAGGGGGGAGGATTTTTGGTGCCAGGACTGAAGCTTGGCATCCCAAACAAGGGAAGCCAGTGCCTGTCAGCAAACCAAACTGGGGAAACGTCAGGTGTTTTCGTTGCCAAGAAATGGGACATGTTGCGGCAAATTGTCCATTGACAGATGAACCAATGCAGTGTGATTTATCTATTAGAAGGCAGTCTATGTTTGCAGCGGTTTCATGCACTGCAACCCCAAATATGAGAAAACCAATGTGCCAAATGACTGTGAATGTTAAGCCTATTACAGCCTTGCTGGACTCTGGAAGTCTAGTGACTTTGGTTACAGTGGAAATGATTGAACCTGTGAAGTATCATGCTAAAAATGTTGCTGTGATCTGTATACATGGGGATACCCGGGAGTATCCTGTAACAACTGTTCAGTTTAAAACTGGTTTAGGTACAGTGACCCATCCGGTTGGACTTGTTCCCCACTTGGTGCATGAGGCCATCATTGGTAGGGACTTCCCTAAGTTTTGGGAACTGTGGGATCATCCCAACTCGGTCGCAGTACCTGACTCAGTCGCAGGGCCAGAATTCCTGGCCACTACTGACAATGTGGTTTCAGGGGACTCTTCTCAGGGCTCCCCGGCTTTTCCTCTATCGTTTATGGCAGGAGAGCTGGAGGACCCTGAGGAAGTCCCCACTACCAGTAGAGCCGGACAGCCGTCTGCTGACCCCGAGCCTATGTTAGAGTTTGATGACCTTAATGTGCATAAGGAAAATTTTGGTACTGAGCAGAGAAAAGACCATACCCTTTCCAGGGCCTGGGAAAATGTAATAGTGATTAATGGTGTACCTGTCGAACCCGGGGACAGGCCCTGTTTTCCTTATTTCAGCAGCAATGAGGATTTACTGTATCGTGTATGTAAAATGAATGATGAAGTGGTTGAACAGTTGGTGGTCCCTAAGCCATACAGACGGCTGGTGTTAGAACTTGCCCATGGGCACTTGCTAGGAGGCCATTTAGGGGTTGAAAAAACGACTGAAAGGGTGTTGCGCAGGTTTTACTGGCCCGGGATACAGAAAGATGTTAAGAATTATTGTCAATCCTGTCCTGTGTGTCAGATGTCAGCCCCACTATCCCACTTCCGAAGTCCTTTAGTGCCCTTGCCTATTATTGAAGTGCCCTTTGAGAGGATTGCCATGGACCTTGTGGGCCCACTTCCCAAGTCTGCCCGGGGTCATCAGCATATCCTCGTAATCATGGATTATGCTACCCGTTACCCTGAAGCAGTTCCCTTACGTGCCGCGTCTGCTAAAAACATTGCCAAAGAACTGTTTATGGTGTTCAGTCGGGTTGGCATCCCGAAAGAAATCCTTACAGACCAGGGCACCCCGTTTATGTCGCGAATAACTAGGGAGCTCAGTAAGTTATTTAAAGTGACGCAGCTGCGAACCTCAGTGTATCATCCTCAAACGGATGGCTTAGTGGAACGCTTCAATAAGACGTTAAAGAGCATGTTAAAAAAAGGTTGTGGACAAGGATGGGAAAAACTGGGACTTCCTGATACCATACTTGATGTTTGCCATCAGGGAGGTTCCCCAGTCCTCTACGGGGTACTCCCCATTTGAGTTGCTTTATAGGAGACACCCTCGGGGACTCTTAGACATAGCCAAAGAAACTTGGGAGGGAGAACAGACACCTCATAAAAGTGTCATTGAGCATATTGCCCAAATGCAGGAGAGGATTGCAGCAGTCGTGCCAGTGGTAAAAGAACACTTACTGCAGGCCCAGGCAGCCCAACAGAGAATATACAACAGGGGGGCCCAACTCCGTGTTTTCTCACCTGGTGACAGGGTCCTGGTGTTAGTTCCCACTGTTGAGAGCAAGTTCCTGGCTAAGTGGCAGGGTACCTTTGAAATAATTGAGAGAGTTGGGGAGGTCAACTACAAGGTTTATCAACCAGGAAAAAGGAAGCCCGAACAGGTTTACCATATAAACCTGTTAAAACCCTGGAAAGATAGAATGGCGTTAACTGCGAGGCCTCTCCCAGTAACGCCTACGGGTACTGAGTCCCCTCTCATCCCTGAGGTCACGATTCCAGACACCCTCTCATATTCCCAAAAACAGGACGCTAGAGAATTCCTGATAAGGAATAGAGAGAAGTTTTCAGAGTTACCTGGGACGACTTCAGCAGTTCAGCATGATATTGTTACTGAACCTGGGGTACGTGTCAAGCTCAAACCTTACCGAATTCCTGAAGCGAGGAGAAAGGACATCAGCAAGGAAGTTAAAAAAATGTTGGAGCTAGATGTCATTGAGGAATCCAATAGTGACTGGTCTAGCCCCATCGTGCTAGTCCCAAAACCGGATGGCACTTGGAGGTTCTGTAACGACTTCAGGAAGCTTAATGCGGTGACAAAGTTTGACACATACCCAATGCCCAGAGTAGACGAACTTATAGACCGACTTGGCAAGGCTCGCTATCTTACCACTTTGGACTTGACAAAAGGGTATTGGCAAATACCCCTAACTGGTAGCGCCAAAGAGAAGACTGCGTTCGTGACCCCAGACGGTTCCTTTCAATATAAAAAAATGCCTTTTGGGTTGCAAAATGCCCCCGCGACATTTCAGAGGGCCATGGACAGGACCCTAAAACCCCACCGACGATATGCAGCAGCCTATCTAGATGACATAGTGGTACATAGTACTGACTGGGAGTCTCACTTGCCTCGTGTCCAGGCTGTTCTTGATTCCCTCTTCAAAGAAGGTTTTACGGCAAATCCAAAAAAATTTGCCATTGGTCTAGAGGAAGCCAAGTATTTGGGCTACACTATTGGCCGTGGTGTCATAAAACCACAAGTGAGTAAAATAGCAGCCATCCAGGAATGGCCACGCCCTGCAAACAAAAAGCAGGTCAGGGCCTTTCTTGGTATTGCGGGGTATTATAGAAGATTTATCCCAAATTTTGCAACTATAGCTGCCCCTCTGACAGACCTTACGAAAGGGAAAGACTCGGTAATGGTGAAATGGTCCCCAGTAGCAGAGGAGTCTTTCCAGGTCCTGAAGAAGGCTCTGTGTGCACAGCCAGTACTGTACTCTCCCGATTTCTCCAGAGAGTTTTTGGTTCAGACGGATGCATCTGATGTTGGTATCGGGGCGGTACTGTCACAGGTATACAATGGGGAAGAACACCCTGTCGTATACCTAAGCAGAAAGCTCAATGACCATGAGAAAAAGTATGCAGTCATTGAAAAAGAATGTTTAGCCATAAAATGGGCCCTGGACGCGCTCAGGTACTATTTGTTAGGGCGCCAGTTTGACTTAATAACTGACCATGCTCCCCTAAAATGGATGGCCCAAAAGAAGGAGACTAATAGACGGGTGAACCGGTGGTTTTTGGCTCTACAGGATTACTCCTTCACCGTAAAACACAGGCCAGGTGTGGAGATGGGGAATGTAGATGCCCTGTCCCGTGTTCACTCCTGTTGGGCCACAGGTGTTCCAACCCTGGGGTTGAAACAAGGGGGGAGGATATGTAGCAGAGCGTCCCAGAGAGAGCCAGGAGAAGTCTTGTTCGGGGTTTATACATCTCCCAGGCTCCTCTCATATACATTCAGAGGTCTCTGAGACATGATCCAGTTCGGATCTTAGTCCTCCTCTCCAGGCTAATTTAAGCTCACCTGAGCAAACAGCCTTTGCTCTCTGCCTGGGACACACAAACAGGGATGGTTTGTGAGGAGCCAAAAGGTTGGTAAAACCCTTTAAAAACTCTTTACAGAAGCTGACAAGCGGTAGGCTTGCTCAGCTTGATAGTTAGAGACGGTGTATGTTATAGTTAGAGCCGAGACACGGCTAGGACTTTTGTTTGGTTATTTCTGTTTTGATGTGTTTTCTGGAAGACTGTGCAGCACCTGTGTATGGACTTGTATTTAGATCAAATAAACCCAGCACTGTTTTCACTACCTCATGTGGATTTGGTATCTGTGCCTTACTAAACAGCCCATCCCCGTGAGCTTTGTACCTGCTACCTGTCCCCCAGGTTACACAGGGTAGATTAATTCAATTAAACCAAAGGTAAATAAGAGGATTTCAAGCCTTATTAACAAAGGCATGACACTCCCCGCTTGGTTTCCCATGGATACCACATTTCATGGCACTCCGGAGGAGAGTAACAAAATAAGTTCAGAAACAGGTCTGAGGAAAAGTTTAGGCTGGCCTTGCCTAATGACTTTGAGTTCAACTTTCCTGACGTTTCCATCTTCACTGGGAAACACTTGGGTTATTAGACCCAAAGGCCACTCGTTTCTCTTCGATTGAGAGTCTTTCATGAGAACGATGGCACCAGGCTCTAAGTTGGGTTTGCTGTCTTGCCATTTGTTCCTGGTCTGTAGATTAGACAAGTATCGTTTCCTCCACTTGTTCCAAAAGGTGTCAGCTAACACTTGTACTCTTTTCCATTGACATCTGTATAAATTCTTTGGGTCTAGATTGACGCCAGGAGCTGTGATCACCTCAACTTTCTGAGTGAGCAAGGTGGAAGGTGGAAGCAAGAAAGGATCTTCTGGATCATTGGGTATAGATGTCAAGGGTCTGGCATTCATTACAGCTGATACTTCAGCCATGAAGGTTGTCAGAGTCTCATGTGTGAGTTTTGAAGTTCCCAATTGTAGAAACATTGAATCTAGGATTCTTCGAGCCATACCAATCATACGCTCCCAGGCACCTCCCATGTGAGAAGAGTGTGGGGGGTTAAATGTCCATGTACAACCCTGTTTTGAAAGGTATCTCTCTACATGTTCTGTGTCAAGGTTTGAAGTGATATTCAATTCTTTGCAAGCTCCAACAAAGTTGGTTCCTCTATCAGAGCGTATGTGCTTGACAGGGCCTCTAATAGAGATGAAACGTCTCAGGGCATTGATGAAGCTGGATGTGTCTGCAGTAAGCTCTCTAAGCAGAATCTTACCTTGGATGGTAACCAGTGCTAGATCATACAGGCTGTTGATGGTGGATAAGACACCTCGCTGTGTGAAGGGTTTTGGCTCTTGGTCAACCTGAAAAGTTAGACTTGAGATCCCAGTTGAGTCCTAGGCTGCGTTGCATAGGAAGGGAGTCTGTAGCTAAGTCCAGATCTTTGAAGTCACTGGCATAATCTTGGGAAGGGAAGGCCTCCATGACGACCTTGATGTTTGATGCTATCTTATGCAGTCTGAGGTTTGAAGAGGCAAGTGTGCCTTGAGTCCTCTTGAGTAGACTTATTGCAGCTTCGGGTGAAGAAAGTGATTTCAGACCATCATCTACATAAAAGTCTCTTTCAATAAACTGTGTAACGTCTTTCTCACCTTCTTGGGCAGATAGCTTAAGTCCATAGATGGCAACAGCAGGAGATGGACTGTTACCAAAAACATGCACTTTCATGCGGTATTCTGTAATGTTTTTAGTAGGGTCATTGTCTTTGAACCATAGGAATCTCAAGAAGTTCCTGTGTTCTTCCTTGACTTGGAAGCTGTGAAACATTTGCTGAATGTCTGCAACTATGGCAACTGCTTCTTTGCGGAATCTGATGAGCACACCAAGAAGTGTGTTGTTGAGATCTGGTCCCTTTAGGAAGACGTCATTTAATGAGACCCCTTGATGCCGTGAGCTGGAGTCAAACACTACCCGGATTTTACCTGGCTTCTTGGGGTGGTAGACGCCGAAGATTGGTAGGTACCAGCACTCTTCATTGTCTTTTAGAGGTGGGGCTATCTCGGCATGGTCATCCTCAAACATCTTACTCATGAATGAGAAGAAATGTCCTTTCATTTCTGTTTTCTTTTGGAAATTGGATCTGAGGGAAGAAAAGCGTTTCAGAGCTTGTTCTCTGTTGTTAGCAAGACGGGGTCTCTGCGCTTTGAAAGGCAGGGGTGCTACCCAGCTGTTTTCATTGGTTTTGTAGAATCCCTGTCTCATTATCTCCAAGAAGATATGATGGGCCAATTTTGTGATCTTCTTTAGTCCTTTGGAAAACTGAGCACCCTAAATGATCCCTGTCTTAATCACAAAGAAGATAAGCGGTGTGAGGGTTGGAATGAATTACACTGGCAGGCTTCTCTCTTACGAGGAATCTGTTGGTGCAAGGCTGAAATAGAGATGGACGCCCACCTTCTAGTGTCTTTGTAAAGAGAGAGTTCACGCTGGTTGGTTTGTGAACACTCCCTAGGCATACATTGCCTATGATGACCCATCCTAGATCTAGCTTTTGGGCATAGGGGGAGTTGTGGGGACCATTGATTTGTTTTCTCACCTTGTGAACTCTGATGATGTCCCTCCCAAGGAGAAGCGCTATCTCAGCCTGGGGATCCAGTTCAGGGATGAGATGTGCTATGCCCTTCAGATGTCCGTGATGAAGTGCCACCTCTGGTGTAGGGATCTCCTCTCTGTCTGTTGGGAACTGATTGCACTTGATTAGAGTTGGCAGAGGCAGGGTTGTCTGACCATCAAAGGATTCGATTTGGTAACCAATGGCTCTTCTCCCAGTCTCTTCACTTACCCCTGTACAAGTCTTGAGTAAGTAAGAAGAGCCGGCTTCCTTGATTTTGAAGGTGTCAAAGAAGGCTGAGCTGGCGAGTGATCTGTTGCTTTGATCGTCCAGGATCACATATAGCTTCACTGCTTTTTCTCTGCGACCCGTGGGGTAAACTGTAGCAAGACAAATCTTAGAGCAGGATTTGTTAGACAGACCTTCTCCACAGACTTCGGTGCACTGGGGTGTAACTACAGGAGGTACTGTGTCTTGTTGCTCCCCGCGGTGCGCTTCCACCTGGGGTGAGGAAGTAAGAGTCCATGGCGCTGGCCCTGGGTGTAGAGCTGTGTTGTGTTCTGTGCTGTTGCACTCAGAGCAGTTGATGCTCACCTTACAGTCTTTCCCAAGGTGTGAAGTTGATGCGCAGCACCTGTAACAAATTCTGCTTTCTTTGAGGAAGGCTCTGCGATCTTGGAGAGTCTTTTCTCTGAAACCTCTGCACTTTAACAAAGAATGAGGCTTCTTGTGAAGAGGACACTCTCTGCTTGGATTCTGAGCTGGAGATACACTTGTTTTGCGTACTGCAACAGGTGCGTCTTTGAAGTTGCGGGTTAGAGCAGGCTTACTTGACCTAGGGAAAGCAGAGTCAGATGATGAGATGTCAAAACTAGGATCATTTTTAGTCTTGATGGCGAATAAAGTCCACGAAATAAGAGAATGGTGGGAAGGGGACTTTGTGCCTTTGCTTGTAGTTGGAGCCTCGTGTAACCCAGGTTTCCTGAAGGCTGTAAGGTAGCTTTTGCACTATAGAGTTAACGCCACGAGCTGTGTCCAGAAAGGCAAGGCCTGGCAGGTCTCCTTCTGCTTTGGCTATTTGGAGTTCTGTCACTAGGTCACTCAATTCTCTCAGCTTCTGGTAGCCTTTGTTAGGAATCTTGGGAAAGTCCTCTATTCTTTTAAAAAGAGAGTTTTCTATAACTTCTGGGGAACCGTAACATTCATCAATCCTCTCCCATATCATGCTCAGCCCTTTGGTTGGGTAATTAATGTTAATGTCTCTGATTCTCCTTGCATGCTCTGATGACTCATTCCCCAGCCAATTGACTAAGAGATCGGCTTCTTCACTTGCCTTGAAATTAAGATCCCTAGTTGCATTTCTGAAGGACGAACGCCATGCTCTATAACTTTCAGGGCGATCGTTAAACTTTGCAAGTCCCTTTGCTAACAGCTCACGTCGTGCTAAGAACTTGAAGAGATCTGACATACCTTGATCGTTGTGTGAGTAGCCAGGGGGCGCTCCGTTGTGCCGGGAACTTGGTGGGTAGTTGCGGTTATCATAGATACTGTCGCTGTGTCTTTTAACCCGTCGTTCTTCATTTTCAATGTGGTCAACTGTGACATAGTGTTTTGATAGCCCGGATGCAGAATGTGCTGAAAACTGACTGAGTGCGGGTTTACTTTCTTGCTTGATGTAAGGCATGTGAATGCCGGGGGTTGATTCCGCTCTCAGCACTGTAAGTGGGCAGTTGTCTGGTTCAGCGTGTAGCCGCACATATTCTGAGGTACGCTCTGTACTGTCATCAGGAATGGATTGTTTTTCAAGTACGTTGCTGAGCCGCTCACTGGCGGGCTTTGCAAGTTCTTCTAAAGCCCCATACACACGGTCAGACAATCCGCGGACCAGGTCCGTCGGATCATGTCCGTCGTACTTTGTCCGATGTTGGTTTTGCGTACACACGGTCGGACAAAGTTGTCGAAAAATCCGATCATTCTGAACGTGGTGACGTTTGTTGCCTACGACGGGACTACGTAGAGGCTAGTAGCCAATAGCTTTGGTCTTGTAATGTGATCTGAGCATGCGTAGCACTTTGTCCGGTCGGACAACCGTACACACGATCGAATTTGGTGTGATCGGACCGGGTTGTCGGCAAATCTATCCAGCAGGAGATAAGACTTTGTCCGTCGGACAATTCGACGTACACTGTCCGATGGTGCATACACACGGTCGGATTTTTCGACAACATGGTCCGATCGGACAGAATCCATGAAAAAGTCCGACCGTGTGTATGGGGCTTAAGATGTCTGCCTCAGCTGCAGCAGCAGCTGACTCCTTCTCTGCAGCTAGTTCCTCTAATGCCGCTTCCATGCGTAACTTTTCTAATTTAAGTTGCATCTCTTTTTCGGCGAATGCAGCCCTTACTTTGGCCTCCTTTGCCACAAAGTCAGCTCTTACTTTTGCAGATTCTGCCTTTGCGCGGGCAATGGCGATTGTTTCGCTTTTCACTGACCTCCTTGTGCTCGTGGAGTAAACTTCTGACCTTGTCGCGAGGTGCTCTGACTTTATCTGTGACATGGTGTCTGGCTATATAGAAGCTGGTAGCACTGCTGTTTTACTGGCATTCTGTATTGCTAGCTGTGCTTAGAAGCCTTTGCTTTACTGCTGTTCTGTATGTTAGCCGTGTTTAGAAGCCTTCGTTTTACTGTTATGCCCCTCACTACACGTGACTGAGGTGTATTTGGGCACACTGGAGGGATGGGGGAGGAATGGACGTGCTGACGTAGCGTCCGTCCGTATGGAGGGAGGAGTTTGAACCCGGGGGTCGAGGACTGCGGGTATGCAGACGGGAAGGGCGTCGGACCGCCACGAGTGAGAGACGCCGCGGATGTCTCTGTCTCTCCCCGGGATAGGGAGACCTGGACGCCGCGGTCCTCCCGCGAAGGGAAGTTAAAGAGACCAGGACGGCAGAAAATCTGGACCGGGCCCCAAACGCCTGCATCATCTTGTACACCCCCCCTCTCCAACCCGCCACCTGTCACCCACCACGGCAGACACCGCCCGAAGGCTTCGGAGGGTGTAGTGCGAGTGGAACATAGGAGAAATCACTTGTAAGTATGCGATTAGGAACACAGCTAACCAGAAGCATATCAACCCGGAAGGTAAGCGCATAGTATTACAAGTTTCTCCGGATGCCTGTTTGCAAAATACAAATACAAATATTGCTAAGTGAAATCAACATACCCATTACTAAGTACGGGACAATGACCATTTATTTGCCCAGATGTAGTCATGCTTGCTAAAGGGCTACCTCCGGGGGATGTATAAGGCGGAGTCCTCTGAGGGGCATATTCCTGGGAGTGTGTACAGCCTGTGACCTACCCTGGTGGAAGTACATATTTAAGCGTCTAGATGAACTCAAATAGGGACTGTGATTGCAGAGCTCGAGTGACGATTTATTAATCATTGGATACGCGGGGTTAAGCTCAAACTGGGAATGCTCGCTTTTTCTTTATCTCAATATATGAAGTGACATGAAGCGACACACATAAATCACATGACCACACCACAGCCCCGGTAACCTTTTACCTGAGACACAAGGCGTAACCTCTGTAAGCTTAAATACCAGTATTCACGGGGAGGTGGGAGGAGAGGAAGGGGAAAGAGGGGAAGGAAAAGGGGGAATGGAGGGGAAAGTGAAAGGCGAGAAACAGCGGACTTCGGCGGATAGACCATATGGCGGTCACTATTGGGGGCAGATCCGATAAGGCCCTCTCTTGATTAAAAGGGAGCTAATTTCAGTATTCCGGCCAACTAGCCAGTTAGAGGATTAACCCCTGACAAACCGAAACTTGCCTCTGGGCTTACTGCCTTTCTGCTGTCTTTTGCTCTTTCTCCTTTTCTTACGGGTATCTTCTCCCACAAACGCTCCGAAGCATCGAGAGCCAACCTGAAGCGGCCCGTTCCATCTCTCCCTAAGGAGCTTTCACTTGGAGATAACGGGTGGCTTTTGGATATCCCGATTCCCGCTCTCGGAAGAGGGGACCGGCAGCCCATCGAGACTTTTGCAAGGTGGCCTCCTCCTATATACAATCCGAGAATACGGTGTCACCAGTAAACATCTGTAAATACTGGAGGAAGACCGGGCTACACCCTAGAGGTTACTACACCAGTAAAGGGTCTTCACAGGCCAACACAGGCGAGTATATAAAGGAGGAACTGCATAAACATCCCCGCGGCCTAACGGAAGGACTACCAAGCACTATACTTTCCCCCTCTCGCTTTTCTTCAGTTCTCCAGCCCTTTTCGTTTCCCCCTCCAGCATGACAACATGAGTCAAATTGACACTTTAACTGGAAGATAGCGGAAAGCTCTTGTTATCTTTATGTCCACACCCCCTGAACATACACCCATGAATCCCTCTGCCACCGTGTGAAATACTAAGTAATAAACGGAGAAAACTCTAGAGCGGTAGTGGCATTCTGGCCCGGACTACTGCACCCGCCTTTCTTCTGACCCCCCCTTGCATGACTGACAGGGCCCAGCGAGAGAGGGATGTAAGGGTGACCCTGGCCCACCAGAGTACAGAATCCATCGATAAAAAGTACACAGGCCGTGGTGATCCCCTACACAGCTCCTCCCCCCGATATTAGAGTATCCCTAAAGAGGACGCAAACCCAGGAACAACCCTATCTTAACCCCAAAGATTAAGCACAGGACAAAGGCACCAGGAGGGCAATAAGGGCAAAGAGGGCCCAAAACAACAATAAAACTGGGTAAGAGAATAAGAGGTACCAAAAAGGGCACTATGAGTAAAGACTTATCCAAGTCGTCAAAAAAGGGAGCTACAAAAGGTTCCAAAGGAGAGGTGAGCACGATTAAACATTACCTTAGACAAGGAGCTAGCCCAAAAACTACAGGGTCTGCACCCCAGGAAGGGGCCAGCATGGAGAGAAGCAGGGGGGCAGAAGGTGTAAACAATCAATCAAGAGCAGACTACACTACGGAAAGCGAGATCGACATGAGCCGGACGGAGGACCAACAGGACCAACAGGCTGGAGCACATATCCCTACTAAAACGGAAATGGAGGCGATGCTATTGCGTCTGGAAAATGCGATCAAACTAGAAATCAACACTCTCAGAGAGGACATGGGCCATTTACTGACCAGGGTAGAGACGGTAGAAGGCAGAGCAGACAACACAGATCAAGAAATTCTAAACTTAAAAACCCAACTGAAAAAATTCCAACTAAACCAGAGAGATACCTCATATAAAAGATTGAAGAACAAGAAAACAGGGATAGAAGGCAGAACTTGAGACTACGCGGGGTCCCAGAACAAAGAGGGGAAGATCTAGAGAAAAAAATCTGGACTATTCTTGGCCCAATTAGCGGCAAAAATCAAGATCAGTTCCCCGAAATTGAAAGGACACATCGAGTAGGAAGACTTGAGAGGTCGGGCCCTGACAGACCACGTGATATAATTATTAGATTTTACCACTTCAAAGAAAAAGAGGACCTCTGGGTAAAAATCAGGGGTAATACACCGCTGAGGTTTGAGGACACAGATATACAAGTTTATGCTGACCTATCGGCCCGCACCCTGGAAAGAAGAAGATTCTAGAAACCCCTTCTAGACATTCTCAGAAAAGAAAATATTAAATACAATTGGGGCTTTCCATCTTGTCTAATAGGCCTAAAAGACGGGCACTCGGCTAGGCTGAGATTCCCGGAGGAGCTCCAGGGTTTCTGCGCCAAGCTGGAGATCCCAGTCCCGGAGTTACCAGGTTGGAATGAAAAAGAGGGTTTAGGCGATTTCAATTAAAAAGATGGCGGAAAAAAGGGCAGGGGGGCTACAAGAAATATTTAGCAGAAAGCCACAAAAGAATCGGCCCATTCTCCACCAGGTTCCGGAGCATTCCGGGCTATGATGGAGGAAAAAAAAAATGGGGGACGGGATCAAACTCCACCTCACCATGAATCTAGCGCCCGAGGGTGGTCTTACGAAGATGACACCCACGGACCTAGTGACCCATGTTGGGGTCAGAGAGGGGAAGGACGAGGGGAGGGGGAGAGAGGGAAGGAGGGCGGGGGTGGGGGGAAGAGGGGTTGGGAAGGGGAGAAAGGGGTGGGCAAGGGAGGGGGGCCCCCTCCGCTACTGACAGGGCAACGGCTTTTAAACAATCAAACTATTCAATAATAAAAATGGAAAAAAAATTAAAAAGAAAAAAAATCCCAACAGAGGAATGAAGACTGAAATAAAATTTCTCACTTACAATGTAAAAGGATTGAACTCCCCCAGCAAGCGATTCAGGGTTCTAGAGGAGATCAGGAGATATGGGGCCGGAATAGTCTTCTTACAGGAGACCCACCTGTCGCATGTCTCTAATATTAGACTATTTTCACCAACATATCCAACGTGGTACTATGGAGATACTATTTCAAACAGGGCAAGAGGGGTGGCCATTGGGATCGCCAGAGATATCAATTTCACACTGGAAGATAGGAAAACAGACCCGGAGGGGAGATTCGTCTTCTTAAGGGGATCCCTCAGTGGGACAGAAATCACTTTAGCCAACATATATGCCCCTAACACAAGACCCATCAGATACTTAGAATCAATCTTATTAAAACTAAGGGCCTTCAAAAAGGGATATTTGATCCTTATGGGGGACCTAAACTTCGTAATGGATCCACCTGTGGACAGTACGTCTGGGGTGCAGGGGACAGGGAACGCTCAACTAAAACGTCTAAAAAAAAGGCTTAGTAATGACCAACTGGTGGATATCTGGAGGATCCAGCACCCACAGAAAAGAGACTTTACGTTCTTCTCCCCTGTACACCAGACGTATTCCCGACTGGACCACATACTGGTTGAACATGGCTTACTCGAGAGAATTACTAAAACCAATATAGAAATAATGTCCCTCTCAGACCACGCCCCGGTCTCCATGAACTTAAGTATCCCCGAGTATAAACAACCCTTGAGCGGGTGGAAACTAAATATAGAATTACTATACGACAAAGACATACGGGAATCCATCAGAAAAGAACTCGAATGGTTCTTCCAAATTAACGACAATGGCGAAGTCTCAGAAGCACACCTCTGGGACGCCCATAAGGCGTTCGTCAGGGGGATCTTTATAGAAAAGGCATCCTGGAAGAAAAGGGAGAGGATGAGAAAAACGCAGGAATTGACGGCTGAGATCAACATATTGGAACAAAGACATAAGACAGGCGGGGTTCATGCCCAAGATACATACCTTGAGCTGACGGAAAAGAGGGAGGAGTTAAAAGATCTGGCCGAGCAAGAATCAAGACAGGCATTCAATAAGATGGCGAAGGACCAGTACTTATGGGGCAATAAGCCAGGGAAATATTTAGCTAGAAAACTTCAAAAAAAGAAATTGAGAAATTTTATTGAAAAAATCCAAACCGGAAATGGAGAGATGAAATACGTATCTAGAGAAATAGCAGCTACATTTAAGAAGTATTATGAAGAACTTTATTCGGTAGACCCTGGGGGCAGTAACAAAGGGGGCGAAAATAGCAAGAAAATAGACGATTTCCTGGGAAGGGCAGGGCTGGTTTCCCTGGGCACAGAAGATAGTGAAGCACTGGAAAGACCGATTTCAGAGGATGAAATCCTCAGAGCATTAAACAACTCCCCATCAGGGAAGAGCCCGGGCCCTGACGGGTTTACGGTTCTATACTATAAAACCTTTAAAGAGATTCTCATCCCTAGACTACAGCGCTATATGAATGGCCTGGGGACAGATTATGATATATGCGAGGAATCACTTTTGGCGACGATAACTGTCCTGCTCAAGGAAGGGAAGGATGGATTGGCGTGCTCAAGCTATAGACCCATCTCATTATTAAACTTTGATACAAAATTGTACGCCAAGATTTTGGCCGAGCGAATAAAGGGACACTTGGGATTCGGACACTACTGGCCATGCAGAGGATGAGGGACACACGAACCCCCAGTCTACTGCTCTCAATAGATGCAGAAAAAGCATTTGACAGGGTAGACTGGGGGTTCATGTTTAAAACCTTACAAAGGATGGGGTTTGGCCCCAAGATTATCCAAAAAATTAAAGCCCTCTATGCCCACCCCAAAGCAAACATAAGAATAAACGGGATAGTCTCGTCTGTGTTCGAGATGCATAACGGGACCAGGCAGGGGTGCCCGCTCTCCCCTCTCCTCTTCGTTTTGTCTCTGGAACCTCTGCTGTCCACAATCCGAGGTAGCGCAGGAGTAGAGGGATGTAGAGTCGGTAGCGAGGAACATAAACTTGCAGCCTTTGCAGACGATGTCCTTTTTTATGTCGGGTCACCACAGAAGTCAATCCCTAATCTTCTAAAAATTCTAGCTGAGTATGGCAAACTAACAAATTTCAGAATTAATACTACAAAAACTTTTATTTTAAACATTAACCTCAACAACTCAGAGAAACAGAACATACAGAACGGGGTGAGCTTCGCCTGGAAAAAACAGATAAAATATCTGGGCATCGATCTGGCCAACAACCCGAGAAAAATGTACAAGATAAATTACATCCCACTCCTAGAGGAAATTAAAAAAAAATGCCAAGAATATAACGGAAAAGCCCTATCATGGATAGGTAGGATCAACACGGTAAAAATGATGATACTTCCAATCATCACGTATAAATTCCAGATACTCCCACTCCCAAAACAATATCTAGGAAAACTAAGAGCTCTGGTCATGAACTTTGTCTGGAAACACAAAAAACATAGAATCTCCCTCCAAATCCTAAAGCATGACAAGAGCACAGGCGGTCTAGCAGTCCCGGATATCGTGAGCTATTACCAAGCGATAGCACTACTTAGAATACCAGAATGGGGTAAAATACACAATGTTAAAAGATGGGTTAGTTTGGAGGAAGCACTTAGTGAAGTAAAACTGGGGAGGATTGTTTGGAATCCCCCAAAATTTAGATCACTGGGAGAAAAAACGCACATAATTACACGGAACACATTTAAAATCTGGGACAAGATATATAAATTGTTTAATAAAGCATATAACTCACCATTAATTGCACTTAAGGAAACCCCCTTCTTCCCCCCCGGGAAAAAAGGGGTAGGCGGTGATTGGATCAAAAAGGAAAGCACATGTGTAGGGGAAGTCATTAGTAAAGGGAAAGTTTTGGCACTGCAGGAGTTACAGAGTAAAGGTGAGCTATTTTCCATAGACGCATGGCGGTACCTCCAGATAAGTCACTTCGTCGGTTCGCTCCCAACACCGTTAAGGGACATAGACGATCTGACGAAGATTGAGAGAATATTTACGGCAGAGAACTCCAAAAAGAAAATCTCTAAAATTTACAAACTATTACTGGAGCATGATAGACCGGAGGTACCCCCATACTTCAGGAAATGGGAGAGTGAATTAGGAACACAATTAGATGTAGACACAGCTAGGAAAATATTAAAATTAGCCCATGGTTCAGCGGTTGACTCCAAGACTGCAGAAATTAATTTCAAGTTTATGGCCAGGTGGTATAGGACCCCAGACAAGTTAAACAAATTTCAGGCGGACACCTCTGCCAACTGCTGGAGGGGCTGCGATGAAAGAGGTACCATGGGTCACTTATGGTGGGACTGTCACAAAATAAAAAAATATTGGGAGACCATTCTAAAATATATCAAAGTAATAACTACTGTGGAGGTGAAGAACGACCCCTGGGTCGTTCTTATGCATGCAACCACGAGTGGAATTAGACAATACACAGGATCACTGATCCCTCACCTCCTCAATGCAGCAAAAAGGGCAATTCCGAGGAATTGGATGGACCAGGAAAGCCCCCCCATGTGGGAATGGGTAGACGAAGTAGAATCCGCATATACAATGGAGTGCGTAATAAACTGCATTGAGGGGGAAAGGGATGCAATGAAAGAGAAGTGGGAGTGCTGGAGAAAATTTAAGAAATCATGGAGCTATACGGAGGTTCTGAGGACTCATTCATAGACACCCATGCAGATAAGGGCACAATAGCGGGCATTAGTACGGAGAAAATAGGTTCAAGGGGGAAAATAACAGACAGGGAAAAAAAAAAAAAAGAAGGGCCGTATCTCAGTAGCGGAGGGGGGGGGGGGGGCGGTCAAGGGGTCAGGGGAATATTAAATCCACGAACATAAAAAAAAAAAAAAAAAAAAAAAAAAAAAAAGGGGGCGAGAAAAGGGGGGTAATCACAAGAAAGCCATATCCCGGGTGGCGGAAGGACAAAAAGGGAAAAGAGGCCCAACTTAGGAACTCTAACCAGGGTGGATCGGCAACAACCCAGTCCATCCTTATTGTCTATAGCTTTGTCCCCCCCCCCCTGTTGGATAAACACGATTGAATAAATATTCAAAAGGAAAAAAAAGGGGAAAAAAAAAATAAAAATATAACCCAAAAGGGAAGAAAAGAAATTCAAAACAAACCACAAATGATGTTAAGACATAAAGGGGACGGAGATGTGAGCCTAGCTGACATTACCCCTCTTAGTTCTATCTGAATGTGGATAAAAAGAAAGAAAAAAAAAGTATTTAGGCACACTGATAACTCCTCTCATACCAATGCATTCCAGTAGGCACAGAATCCTTTTGAACTTTTATTGATACAAGATAGAGTAAAACTGTAACAGATACAAACAAATGCAATTAATAAAACATCATACAATTAGTGCCTCCCTATCTATCTATCTATCTATCTATCTAGCAGAAGACACAAATAGTAAACATACCGAAGATGGATCCGGATGGCTAACATAGAACTTAGCAGCAGGTGGGTTTGCTTCCTTCCAGGTTGAAAGGGAAAAGGAAATGGCAGGAGAAGCTGCCGCAGGGCCTGATGGGAAAGCAAGTACGGAGGCTTGCATGTACCAAATCTAACCAGCCTTTCTAAATTACTACATTAGAAATAGGATATAACACAGTTATACAAAATGGCCACTAGATGGCAGGGTAGAATAATCTAATTAAACCAAAGGTAAATAAGAGGATTTCAAGCCTTATTAACAAAGGCATGACATTCACTTTGCTTGGTACTTGCAATATATAGTATCTCACAAAAGTGAGTACACCCTCACATGTTTGTAAATATTTTATTATATATTTTCATGTGACAACACTAAAGAAATTACACTTTTCTAATGTAAAGTAGTGAGTGTACAGCTTGTATAACAGTGTAAATTTGCTTTCCCCTCAAAATAACAAAACACAGCCATTAATGTATAAACAGCTGGCAACAAAAGTGAGTACAACCCTAAGAGGGCTTTCACACCAAGTCGCTCATAGCCTCGGCGGTAAAACGCCGCTATTTTTAGCGCCGTTTTACCGTCGGATTTGCAGCTCATTTCGGCCGCTAGCGGCCGAGAAAGGGTTAAACCCACCGGCAATATGCCGCAATAGCGGCAAAACGCCCTCGGTGTGAAAGGGGTCTAAGTGAATATGTCCAAATTGGGCCCAAACTGTCAATATTTTGTGTGGCCACCATTATTTTCCAGCACTGCCTTAACCCTCTTGGGCATGGAGTTCACCAGAGCTTCACAGGTTGCCACTGGAGTCCTCTTCCACTCCTCCATGACGACATCATGGAGCTGGTGCTCCTTGCGCTCCTCCACCTTCTGTTTGAACAAAAAGAGAGAAAGTTTGGTCGGTGGGACTTTAAATGAGGCCAATCACAATATAGAGTAAGCATGTGGGATATAAAACACAGAATTGCTTTTATGGGTTTCAACAAAAAGGGGGGAGTTTTTTGGGGACTTTGAATGAGAGATGTATACCAAAGAGCAGTCTTGGCAAAGAACATTTTATTATACCTTGTGAAATCATGTACAGCATACTGAATGACACAAAAAAAAGGCATACACAGAATCACAAACGCAGGGCATGCTAAAAACCAAATATAAATATTGACGCCATGGTACTTGGCATATCATGGGGTAAAGACAAGTCCTGCACAACATGGGCCACTGGAAGGGCTGGATGGTGTTGGAAAATCTAGAGTAAAACAATATAAGAGACATAAAATCATCTGTATGGACATCATGCATCTATGTAAGCTATGTTAGGGATTACCAACTCTTCAGGGGAAAATGCAAGGGTGATCTATAAAGGAACATAACCATATAACATTGTAGCTGAATAATAGGAATAAGTAATGGGTGTAAGGAACAGGATGGACATCCCTATAAATACTCACGTCAACTGCATGGATGTGAACAGAGGATCAGAGCTGTTAGAAAGGTCTGGCATGGGAGCTGAGGTAGAGACACGTGGACAAGCAGGGAGCACTGTGGCGTCCCCAAGGTCAATGTGCAAATGTAGGTAACAGTGAGCCAACAATTCTGTGGATTGAGATCAGTAGTATATATTGAATGTATAATATTATTGATTAGAAGTGTGAAAAGCCCATACACCAGGTCAGATGAAGGGAAGAACTGAGCATAGATGAAAAAACAGATACTCAAAAAACCACCAAATATGAAAGCGGAAGAAAGAAAAGAAAGGAAAAGAAAATGATAACCTGGTCGAGATAGTGAAGGAACCAAAGAGAAATATGAACAAAGTGCTAAAAGTATAGGTGACACCTATGGTGATTTACCTTGTTGGTTCACATGGAAATTAGGAATGAAAAATCACAAGTGAATGCTTGCATATGACCAAGTAAGGCAAATTTAAATGCTCCCAGCTGATACAGCGTGTCCCGCCCAGCATCACGTGGGTGTGGCAAGAACGGGGGCTAGAGCAAAAACATTTTCCCATACAGGCTCAGGTACCTCCCCAATGTCAGCCTAGATGGAACGAAAATCCTCCTCATACGGTGTGACAAAAATGCGCCTTAACCCCTGCAGATAGCACGGGAGGCTAGAACTGTCATTGGAGGTAAGTGAGGTCCTTCCCATGGGTGGGGGAGTTCTGGTAAGAGCATTATGGGCTGGGGACCTTTTTTTTAACAGGTTCTTTAACTAGAGAATGTTTATTGGTGGCAAGACACACTTGTCTTTGTACGAGTCACCTGGTTGCTGCCGCACACACTTGACACCATCTGAACCAAATAAGTTTATCTTGGTCTCACCACAGGACATGGTTCCAGTAATCCATGTCCTTAGTCTGCTTGTGTTCAGCAAACTGTTTGAGGGCTTTCTTGTGCAGCATCTTTAGAAGACAACCATGCAGACCAATTTAATGCAGTGTGCAGCGTATGGTTTGAGTACTGACAGGCTGACCCCCCACCTTTTCAACCTCTGCAGCAAAGCTGGTAGCACTCATACGTCTATTTCCCAAAGACCATGGCGAGGCCTGCTCTGAGTGGAACCTGTCCTGTTAAACCACTGTATGGTCTTGGCCACCGTGCTGCAGCTCAGTTTCAGGGTCTTGACAATCTTCTTATAGCCTAGGCAATCTTTATGTAGAGTGATAATACCAAATGTAACACCTGCTCCTGATTCACACCTGAGACCTTGTAACACTAACGAGTCACATGACACCGGGGAGGAAAAATGGCTAATTGGTCCCAATTTGGACATTTTCACTTAGGGGTGTACTCAATTTTGTTGCCAGCAGTTTCAACATTAATGGCTGTGTGTTGAGTTATTTTGAGGGGACAGCAAATTTACACTGTTATACAAGCTGTACACTCCCAAAAAATATATATTTACAAAAATGTGAGGGGTGTACTCACTTTTGTGAGATACTGTATGCTGGCTTCAAATCTCATAACATTTATGTGCAACTTGACCTTGAAAATTGCTTTGCAACGTTGAAAAACATAATAAAACCTTTTGATTTAAAAAAAGAAAATGTTTTATTTTTTTGTATATGCCTGTACGCTCTACTCGCGTTTACGATAGCACCACCATATACCCAAAGTACAGCCGAGCACTGCCATTCATGTCTATGGGAGGCTGTATGCACTGCAGCACCTTGGCAGTGCCGTTAGGCAGAAAATTTGTGTTGAAAGGGTTTAAAGGACCAGGTTTAAGAGTCAAGAGTCTTATTCACATTTGCAGATGAAATAACATATTTATTCAAATGTCCACTAAATGTCACAATTCAGCCACATTACACAGGGTGCTTGCCATGTAAAAAAAAGATGATGATTATGTCTGGAAGTTATTTAAAATTGGAAAATGAAGGCTCAGTATTTCATATGGTAAGCAGAAAAAAAACAAAAAGCCTGGTAGCATGTGCTCTCTGGCAGATCATCTATGATTTATGACTAGTGCAATTGGTACTCTGTGAATACCCAACATTCTGCCAAGTAAACCTTCCAGAATCAAGAAAACGTCAAGATATTTAAATTTGCATGTAAAAACTGAACAGCTAAGAAAGGACATTTGTATGGGAACCAAAATTAAATGGCAATGCCAGGCAGCAATCCATGTTCTAGAGATGCAATCCTTGAAACAAGAACCCTGTGCTTATAGCAACAAAAAAAATGCTGTCAGGTTTAAGATGACGACAGCTAGAAGTGTCTAAACACTCTTCCAACATTGTTCATGTCAGAACAGCCTCCTTGTTTGGCACCAAGCAAGGGTCACATGAAAGGGCCTACCCTGGGGTGGGTTCCTCTGGGCAACGCTAGACACTTTGTACAGGGTCACTGCACTACATATGGGATACTTTTACTTGAGCCGCAGTCATCACCCGGTGGATGACAAACATGAATAAACTCTAGTAAACACTCCATGTATTAAAAAGGAGTGAAAGAAGACTCCAGTGGCAACCTGTGAAGCTCTGGTGAACTCCACGCCCAAGAGGGTTAAGGCAGTGCTGGAAAATAATGGTGGCCACACAAAATATTGTCACTTTGGGCCCAATTTGGACATTTTCACTTAGGGGTGTACTCACTTTTGTTGCCGGCAGTTTAGACATTAATGGCTGTGTGTTCAGTTATTTTGAGGGGACAGCAAATTTACACTGTTATACAAGCTGTACACTCACTACTTTAGTACATTGTAGCAAAGTGTAATTTCTTCAGTGGTGTCACATAAAAAGATATAATAAAATATTTACAAAAATGTGAGGGGTGTACTTACTTTTGTGAAATACTGGACATTGCGCCCCTTTAGTAACTTCTGAAGAGGCAAAGGCAAAGTTTCAAAAAGCTTTACTGAAGAATAAATTAACACGGTGACAGCTTAAGTTAAGTCCATAATTGGATGAGTCCATAGTGGGTTAAACTCTGATTTTGGCAATTCTCTGGTCCTCCAGGCTCTAATGACAGCATGGCAGCATTTCTGGAGGCCCCATCTGACTCCCGCCACCCTTTACTCTCTTCCCTTTTTAGGTTCAAGCTTTCTCTCTCCCCTGGGTGTGGACCCCACGTTCCTTTTATATTACATACATTGAATATACATTTTTTTTTTAAACATTTTTTACACTGGATTTATAAGCTTTTTTAAAAAAATAATGCAATTGATATTTCATGGGAGTGCAATAGAAATCTGCACATCTATATAACTTAAATTGGGTGGTTAATGAATTAAGATCTAGTCTCATAGCACTTATATAAATAAAGTCCTTGAGTTTATATAAAGTTAAAGGAGTTGAAAAGGCAGCAGGTTTTTTGATCTTAATGCATTCTATACATTAAGAAAAAAACCTTCTGTGTGCAGCAGCCTCCTCAGCACCCCTAATACTTACCTGAGCCCCATCTCTGTCCAGCGATGTAAACAAGTCCCTCGGCCATCCGGGACTCTCCCTCCTAATTGGCTGAGACATAGCAGCGGCGCCACTGGCTCCTGAGAAAACATAGCAGCGTGGAGCCCCGTGACTGCTAAGACTACACACTGAGCAGCGGTAAATTGTTTGGGACTTGGCATTACCCTTATTCGGAAAGGGGTATCACTTGTATGTGGACAACTATTACGTAAGTGTGCCACTTTTTATTCTTCTTTTTGATTTTGGAATTGCAGCATGTGGCACCATGCAATCTAATTGCCGGGGCTTCCCCCAACGGCTTGTAGATTCACAACTTAGAAGGGGGGAGAGAGCCTGCTGGAGGTGTAATGAATTGCTTGCAGTGAAGTGGAGGGACACACTGAATGTTTTTGTTCTGTCCTCTATTCACGCAGAAACGTGTCCATGAATACAACCTTAACATGGAGGGGTGGGCTTTAACGACCAGATGATGGTGCCGTACTTAATTTCCTGTAAGGCCAGACGCTAGTATAAAAAAGTGTCTGTATACTTATTCCAATTGGCTCTGCTGAACGCTTATGTGCTATGACAAAGCGTCAGGAAGAACTGGATCCTTCTTAAAATTCCTGGATAAGATCATCACAGCCTATCTGTTTCCAGATGGTGCTGTGGCCCAACTTCCCAATCCAAATGCAATGAGCCAACTGCATGAGAGGCATTTTCCGGATGTGGTAGCTCTACCCAAAGATCACCCCCAAATAAGATGTGGTGTCTGTAGAAAAGGCGAATATAGGCATGGCACCCGCTTTTATTGTCCCTTCTGTCCTGACCAAACTGGTCTCTGCATCGGTGACTGTTTCCATCGCTACCACACACTAATGGAGTATTAGAATAGGGTACAGCACGGCACAGTCCTAGGGCACACTTTCACACAGGGTCTTCAAAGATGTTAAATGGCCCTCACATTTTGAGAGACCTTAAGCTGGAACGTTTATATTTACAATCAAAGTGTAAATTTAAAAAAAAAAAGCCCAAAATAGTTGTCATTTTATTGTTCTCTCTCTATTGTTCTGCTCTGTTTTACTATATTTTATGCTAAACTGTACTGTTTTATTGTTACTGTGTTTTATTGTGTTTTCTTTGCAGGTATGTCATTCTACTGTTATACTGTACTGTTACTGTGTTTTATTGTTAACCATTATTTGCTTTGAAGGTACACCATTCAGCTACAGAACGGGTTTATTTATTTTGACAGCAACAGGGTTTGCTCTCACGATGCATAAATCCGCGACTCCATCGCTGTAGGAGGTGATTTCACCACCACAGTTAAAAAAAAGAGAATATATGCTGAAGCATGGGGGCAGGGGTGGACATTAGGGGCGGATTGCCCCTATGATTCGGCATATATTTTTTACTTTTTTTGGCACAGATTGCAATAAAAAAAAGTTGTTTTATTGAGTTGTTTTATAGATATTGTGAGTTATTGTTACCATTGTTTGTTTTACAGGTATACTATTCAGCTGCAGCACTGATTTTTTTAATTTATTTTGACAGTAACAGGGTTTGCTCTCATGATACGTAAATCACTGACTCCAGAGCTGTAGGAGGTGATTTCACCACCACGGTTAAAAAAAAAGCATATATGCCGAAGCATAGGGGCAGGGGTGGACATTAGGGGCAAATTGCCTCTATGCTTCGGGATATATTTTTATTTACTTTTCTTGGCAGAGATTTCTTCATCCAGATCAATCGATGTGAATGGAAGAATCTGAATGGTACATGTATGCCCGTTCTTGTCAGTGATTTCTTCATCCACAAAAAAGATAAAAAGATACCAAAACGCAAAAAGTGTCCATTGCGAGCATTCATCTCTTGGCGCTTAATACCTTAAATGTGCATGCTACTCAGTGCACCGTCCAGCCCTATCCAGACACAGCAGTTTCAGTCTCCCACAGACTGCTGGCAGGAGGGCTGGACAGTTCAAAGTACTGCCCATACCTAAACACTGGAGCCTCATGCACTGGGGCTAATGTCCAAGTGTGCATGAAACCTAAGGATACCTGAAAAAAAGTATTTTTTCAAACTGAAATTAATCAGATTGGGATGCTATTGCTGTATGTAAGCCAAGCTAACTGAGAAAGCAATCAACTCCATAACCAAATACAGAGGCAAGAAAGAGTAAGTGAAAAGGCATTTGAAACCCCATTGAATTAACTCTCTTGAGGTTATTCCACAGTATCTCTATGGAGTTAAGGTCTAGGCTCCAAAAGGCACATTTTCTTTTTCTGAAGCCAGGCTGTGGTAGACCTGCTTAAGATCATTGTCCTGTTGCATTACCCAACTTCTGTTGCAACTGGCAGACAGCCACCCTGACATTATCCTGTAGGATATTTTGGTAAACTTGGGTATTCATTTTCCCCTCAATTAAGGCAAGTGGTCCGGGCCTTGAGGCAACAAAGCAAGCCCAACTCATGATGTTTCCTCCACAAATCAACTTTTGTTCCATCAGTCCACAAAACATTTTCCCAGTAGCACTGTGGTTTGCCACATTTCTCTTTGGCAACCTTCAGGCGAGCAGCAGTGTTTTTTTTGAAGAGCAGCGGCTTCTTCCGTAGTGTTCTGCCATGGACACCCTGCCTGTTCAAAGACTTACGTATTGTAGACTCCTGAACAGGGATGTTTGCCAGTTCCAGTGATTTCTTCAAGCCTTCAGCTGTTACTTGTGGGTTCTTCTTTACCTCACCGAGGATTCAGCATTGTGGCTTGGTAGTCATCTTGGCTTGGAGCCCACTTCTGGAAAGAGTAGCCACAGTACTGAACTGTCTCCAATTATAGACATTTTGTCTAATTGTCGACTAATGAATACCTAAACACTTTGAGATTGCTTTGTATCCCTTTTTAGCCTTATGAAATTCAACTACTCTTAAATGTATGTCTTCAGAGAACTTCTTTTTGTGAGGCATGGTTCACATCAGCTGATGCTTCTTATGAACGTCAATCTTAAAATGTATGAGTGTATTTTATTAAACAAAGTAGCTTTAAACCACACCTCCAAACTAATTTAATTAATTGGACTACTACTGACTACGTGTTCACCTAATTTTCCCTACAGCACTATGAATGTTTAATGGGTGTGGTCAATAAAGACATGGGAAATTAGAATTGTTTGTGTGTTATTAGCGTAAACACATTGTGTTTGTCTATTGTTGTGACTTTGAAGACGAGGATCGGATAACGTTTAATGGCAAATTACTTCAGAAAAATTGTTAATTCCAAGGGGTTCAAATACTTTTTCTTTCTACTGTGTGTGCTGCCAGTGTATGCTTTCACTGAGACTGTCTGTAAAAGTTGTACTGGTCCATAACACCATTTACAGGTGTAAACATATTATTTAAAGCAGGGCTCAAATTTTCAAGTCCTGAGCTATTAGCCAGGCCTTAAGAGTTAGTCGCCACCAGTTGTCCCACCCAACCCCTGCCCCGCCCCTAATTCCGCCCATAAACACGCAATTGTAAATTACCTCATTAAATTACACTGTTAAATGTTTTATGCAGAATTAAGTTACAAAAATAAATACTAACAACAACTCTAACAATATTAACATAAAGCATATTTCATTGATCTGACTGTGATAAATAAAATAAGGATAACATATAATTGACTACTATAGGCACTGTTTGGCAGGTTTGGGTATTATAGTGGCAGACTTGGGTAGTATAGGGTGGTATAGTGGCAAGTTTGGGTACTATAGGGTGGTATAGTGGCAGGTTTGGGTGCTATAGGGTGGTATAGTGGCAGGTTTGGGTAGTATAGGGTGGTATAGTGACAGGTTTGGGAAGTATAGGGCAGTATAGGGGCAGGTTTGGGTAGTATAGGCTGGTATAGTGACAGGTTTGGGTAGTATAGGGCGGTATAGTTGGCAGGTTTGGGTAGTATAGGGTGGTATAGTGGCAGGTTTGGGTAGTATAGGGCAGTACAGTGGCAGGTTTGGATAGTATAGGGTGAAATAGTGGAAGCTTAGGGCTGTATGTCATGTATGCGGCTCCACCTCGCCCTCAGCTTATTTCCACTCACCTAATGCGAGCAGGCAAGTGTAAATTTTTAGGACTGATTTAGAGGATGTGTCTATTTTTAATGTTGCTATCGAGACTGCAAGAAAGGACCCTCTGCCTGGTGTAAGGTATTTTTGAAACATTTTGCATTGGTACATATCCCCTATAGCAGTGCCCAGCTTCCTGTGCCTTTTGTTTTTTAAACTACTTCAACTCTCCAGACATACATACCAGGAATCCCCAATTGTAAAAGTTTTCTATGATTGTATTAATATGTATGGTAGTGTACAGAGGTTAATTAAGACAATTTATGTTGAACTTGGACTCCTCTAACACTAGTTTTTTTTTTTATTATCACATTTTTTTTTTTTTTTTCACATTTTCATATAAAAGCCATCTTAAATTGTTTATACACACATTTTAACATAGAAACATCCTCATCTCTTATTCCCCCTCCCCCAAAGAAAAAAAAAAAGGAAAAAACACATCTACCCCTACATAGTCACCTCGCTCTCCCCCCCCCCCCCCCTCCCGGGCCAGGCTATAAGTGGAAAAAAATAATTCAAATTTTCCCTTCATTAAGTGTATGAGGCTTCTTAGGGCCAATTTACTTTACTTTACTTTATCCCCCTTTCTCCTTTATAATTTGTGTTTAAACATTGTGTTTTAAGATTATTTCCAAAAGGAAATAAAAAAAAAAAAAAAAAAAATCCAAAAATCCCCAAGTGATTTGTGAGTATAATTTAATTCATAATATACTTCCCGGCTCTAAGGGAGGGGAGGGGAAAGGTGAGAGAGAGAGGAAGAAAAAAAAAAAAAAAAGAAAAAGAGAAAAAAAAAATAAGATTAAATAAGAATAAGAAAAAAATAAATAATTAATCCTCTCTCCCCCCCCCCCCCCCCAAGGCCCCAGGGTGCAGTTGTTGTTATTCTATTTATTATTCAATCTCTGCTTTACACAGTTCCCATTCTGTCCATATTTGCACAAACCTCTATTTTCTACCTTCAATCCTATGTATCCATCTCTCGGCCTCCATTATTAGATCTACTTCTTTCTTCCAATCAAGAATGGTTGGACATTTGGACTGTTTCCATAACCTCGGAATCAGTAATTTAGCTGCGTTTAATAAGTATGGTAAAATGCTGTTCGTGTATTTCCTACGTGTCTTCATAGACCCATGGAATAGAAAATTTAAAGGTGATGATTCTATCTGACATTGTGATAATTTCTCTATCCATGGGGCAATTTCTTGCCAGAACCTTCTTATCCTGTGGCATTCCCACCACAAATGAAGTAGGGTGCCTCTCTGGCCACAGCATCTGGCATCTACTGTCGAGTATATCTGTGCCAGTTTCACATGACTGTGAATATATTAAAAGATACGCCTGAGAATATACCCAATGATATAATTTTTTGCCTTTTGAACTAGATCTATACACTGACTCAAACGGTCTTGCAGTCTGGTCTGTTCAAGACACAATAACATTGTGTACTTTTAATTTTTAATTTTTAATCTGTTTTTCTTTTTAGATACTGCTCTGTTCCTAGTAGAACGCACGGCCGTCTTTATGTTCCACTCGTCCCTCCCCTAGCAAGGCGGGCCGACAGATAGCGTCTAGTTACCATGACATCCTGGGCGGCGACGCCGTGAACCCTTGGTTGGCCCCTCGTGTGCAGACGTGGTGACGCGTACAACACGGGTCCTTCCCCTTGGTGAAGCGCCTGCGCTGAGCGGGGCGGGCCGATGGTTGGCGTCCTGTTGCCATGACAGCAACATCGTGAAACCCCTGAGAAGCCGCTTACACAGAAGTGTAATGACGCACATATCGTAGGCCCTTCCCCTTGGTGGGATGCCTACGTTCCTATACCAACACCCCATTGGTAAATGCGAACACGTCCCGCCCATTGAAGCGTGACGTAGTCTGCTACTATCGGGGATCAGATTGGCTGATACACCTCTGAACATGAAGTAGAGGCTTGGTCATAAGGAAACAATAATTAGATCATGCCCATTGGACCTTTTTGAAACGCAAGCCGGGAATACCGGAAATGGGAAGCCGCTCGTCGACAGGTGATGTGGTGTATGTCATTTAAACATAGTATATATAGGGCGCACATGTGGCTGACAAGCATGTACCCCAGTTGAAGCCTATGCAGGCGAAACATGTAGGGTTGGATGCTTGCCTAAGCCACTTGAAGATTTACTTACGCCTGTTTGAAGAAGAAAAAAAGCTTTTTTTACCATTTTTTACTATTTGATTGTGTATTGAGATTGAAGAATCCCAAAACAAAAAAACTTCGTACTTTTGGAATTACACTATGAGGCGTTGCCTCCCCCTTTTCTTTTTCTCCGTTTGAGCCATCCATGCCGGAGTGTGCGATCAAAAGTTTTTTCCATCTTTCTACCTTGGGAGTGGACGAATAGCTGGGGGTGAGTATCAAGGGTACTTGTTACCCAAGGAAAAGAAACCCCTCCAGAGAACACGCTCATCTACACCACCATCCTGATACATCCGGTGGATCCGGTATATGCTCGTTTGACTCACCACCGAGAGGTCTGTGAGTCCACCTGATCTGGTAAGGGTACCTTCACCACTTCATATCTATATACCCAAAGAATAGATTGTCTTAGAGAAGATTGACCCAGCTTGAAAGCATATTCGATTGTGACCCCTCGGGAGTCTTCAGGGACTACACCATCAGTGTTTCATACCAGTCTGTGGTCTCTTGATAGAACCTTATACCTAACCCATTGATATAATTTTCTCTGGACCAATACAGCACTTCCCGTAGTAATAACGGTGGTTCTCCACCTTTTATGTCGTGGATTTTAACCATATATCTCTGTACAGATGGTTACTCGGCTGACCACAGATCCGAGAAGCTTTCCCTCAGAGGATAGTGTTTGTATATGCTGGCAATTTCCTATGCAATTTTCTTTTAACTTTTTATTTCTCTCATTTTTACTGCAATTCTATGTCTTGCGATTTTTGACATTGCACATCCAAGTCGAAAGTCACAATCCCTTGGGATTAGACTATATATTTGTATCACCATTTAATCGCAGTTTACTGCCTCTGCTCTTGGATACCTATATTTGTAACATTTGCTATACAAATGCGATTTTTGTACAAAAACGCATAGCGTAACTGTTTTAGATCTGAGAACTATATTCCTTATAAGAAATTATTTGGGGTCTATTTCAACTTGACTGCATGGGTTATTGTTTAGTTGTTGAATTCTAAGCAAGCACCAGTACAGTTCTGCATAACTGCTTAGGCTGATGTTAACTACACCAGAACTATATACATAACTTTAATATACACACTCACTGTATTGCACTACTATAATAGGACGGTTTAATAGCCCGTCCTTGCTAAACAATTTTTTTCATTTCTTATTTTATGTTTGATTTAACACATTCACATCTAAACTTGAAATCGCATTAACATTCTAGCCGGTCGATACACCACACTGTATCACTACATGAGTCTAGAACTGTGAAATGTTATTATACACTAGACATTCACACTGTCTATGATAGCCTGTTTTCTATCACATTTTTCTTGGATTTACACCTTATGAGTCTACGATCCCTCTCACGGTTAGATCGTCTCATTAACATAGGTTGCTAAATCCCCCTTTCCTCACTCACGCTACACGAGTGATTTCCTCATTATAAGATATACCTGTTATGCACTGCTGCTCACAGGCTTCCAATCTCCTGTGCCGCTTTGTGCAAAACAGTGACATTTATCTTTTTATATTTCTTTGATGTACTGATCCATACAAGCGCTGCACGTTTTAATGTTTTATGTTTTGCACAATTGAGTCTGATTGTCGTGCTAGCAGCTAGACATATTTTCTGTTTGGCGCAGTATCTCCCTTTTACACATTTTGTTTACGATACCATCTGGTCAGGAGTTTATACGAGGTTTCCTGAATATGAGAACTTTTCGAGGTATAATATGTCGAATCAATAAGTTCTTTAATATGTGTCTTCGTAAAACTGCAATTTAGTTCCCCTTCCCACTCCCTAATGTAGTATGGTATTATGTTTTTCCTGGTCCCCGAAATTAGTGTGTACATTTGGGACAGTAAATGTCTGGGTTTCGTCATCTTTACGTATTTAATTTCAAATATAGTAAGTGAGTTCAGAGGTCTCATCATGGTCTTCAGTTTATTGAAAAAGCTTTTTAATTGGAGATACCTCCATTCCATCATTGGTATTGTTCCCATTTTTTGTATTAATTCTGTTAATGTTAATAATATACCCTTCGGTGCAAATTTGCCACATGCGGTATCCCCATCTTTCCCCCAGTTCCCCATGGATCCCACTTCTTCCCCTGGTAGGAACCACGGGAAACTCTCCACTGAGGTTAACGGGGATATCTGTGGGGCATAGTCTCCGAATTCGTTAAGTTGGTCCCATATTTTTAAGGTGTTCTCCGTTAACAGTGAGGTCCATTTTGACAGGCCCCTATTTGCCTTTGGAATCCAGGGAACTCCCGTTAAACTCCTTCCCGCCATTTTCTGTTCCAGAGATACCCAGATTTTTTTTGTTTGGTCGTGACTCCAATGTAGAATGCGTACTAGGACCATTGCTTTATAATATAGTTTTATATCTGGTAACCCCATACCTCCTTCTGACTTCCCTTTACATAATATGTCGTATGCCAATCTAGGACGTTTATTATTACAAACAAAGGATGTGAATGCCCTCCGTATATTTTTGAAGAAATTCTGCGGGAGTGGAATTGGCACAGTATATAAAAGTATAAATAATTTTAGGCAGTATGCTAATTTTTATTGCACTTACTCTTCCAAACCAGGTTAATGATTGCCCCTTCCACTTCCTCAGATCCTCTATTACCCCTTCTATTAAAACTTTGTAATTCAGATCATATAGAAGTTTAAGGTCTGCTGTTATATGAGTTCCTAGGTAGACTAGGGATTTTTTATTCCATATAAAAGGAGTAAAAGCTTTTCAATATCCTTATTGTTTCTAAGGGTACCTGACAGGGAAGGATTACAGATTTTTCAAAGTTAATCTTAAAGTTAGATAAGGCACCAAATTTGGATACTTCTATCATTAAGGCGGATAGTGAGGATTGAGGTGCTGACAGGTAAAATAGCAAATCGTCCACATTTGCCGAGACCTTATGTTCTTCTGATCCTATACATGTCCCCTGAATTTCAGTATTTTTTCTTATTTTGCATAGAAAGGGTTCTAATATCATTGCAAATAATAAGGGCGACAGGGGGCATCTTTGTCTCGTGCCATTATTTATTTGAAAATATTTTGACAACGTACCGTTCACCTCTTGCTCTTGGGGTTGAGTATAATGCCCTTACCCAGCCCATTATACGCTCCCCCACTTTCATCTCCCTTAAAACCTCAATCATAAAAGGTTAGTTTACCCTATCGAATTTTGGCGTCCATCGATACTATCACTCTATGCTGTGTCTGGGCCTAACTACTCTAACACTAGTTAAATAGTTTAATAGGTTTCTATTAAAATGGAACTATAGGCAAAACTTTTTGAATAGAGTAATGTAGGGTAATTACCCGTCAGATTTTTTTTTTGCCATTTGTGTCCTACAGGAAGTGAGAGGAAATCCCTACAAAATTTAGTAATCCCTTTGGGGACCCCTAGGTCACCAGAAATGGGTTTGGTGTTGTGTTCCAGGTTCCTCGAACATTCCAAAGACATACTAGTAGGTATGGGCTTTTGCCTCAGTTACATCTAGAATGTCTTTGGGTCCCTATGTGAATGTACAATTAACTGTTAATCTGTGCTGGGCAAAGTGTGATGTGAATGGTAAACATATATTTTGTAAAGTGCTGTACAGTTAATACTAGATAAACACAGGAAATAATTAACAAAAACGAATAATTACAAAGACTTAAGAGGCAAGGCTGGGAATATTTACTAAGGCTCAATCAACATAATAAATGGTTTAGAAAAATTATTGCTTTTCACAGTGCCAAATCTCCAAATGTTTGATGGATTTTCTGGGAGAAAACGGCACTGAGTCTTTTTTTCATGCTGACAGGTCTCATGTGTTCCATTTTTTTCTTGTTTCGTTACAGGAAAATTTCATGCTCTAAGACATTATCTGTTTTGGCAAGTTTTTTTGCTGCGTTCACTGAAATAAATTAACTCAAAGCAAAACTTGCCAGAAACAAACCAATAACTTAGGCCTTCTATACTGATATTCTGATGACTCAGAATATGATTTAAAGCAGAGAAATTTTGATCCAGAACCAAAAAAATAGCTCTGGCACCTAACAAATTTGTTGCTGCTGCTATTTATAAAACACTGATCGAGCAGAAAAAAAATTGAAACAGAAAATAAATGCCAAAAGGCTTAAACTACAAAATGCAAACTATGCATAGCTCTACATATGAGATAGAGTGAACTTGTTTTACAAAGTTTAAAGAAAATATGTCATGACAGAAGCATGTAGGTTGCCATTGCTGACCTTTCTTTCTGAAAATGTTAATTTCCTTGGTATTACGCAGAACCTTTTTCTTTAGTAAATTAAAGTCGCTGATGGGAACAGGCAGGAAACAAAGCACTTCAGATTTTTCTGTGATTTTCTTGAACTGCTTGTCCCAGGTCATTGGTTTAGAAAGTCTTGAAATCAGTGGGTTAGCATACTACCCAGCCAAGTAGCATTTTCAGAAGGAGGTTAGCAATGACAACCTCATATTTCTTTCAAGTTTTGTTTAAACAGACACTAGTCAAAAAGTCTTATTTTTAATAGGTTGTAGAGACTATCCACTGACTACATATAAAATCCTTGAAAATAGTTTAGACTCATGAGGAATGGCATGTCATTGCCGTCATCCCTGATAAATGTGAACATTGATACCTCAAAGTAATGGGATTTTTAAGGCAATGTAATAAGGAGATCAAAAATATTTTAAAAAATAAGGTTTTATTAATAAAAAAAGAAACAAAGGGAAAAAAAAAGTTGAACAACTTTTACATATTGCACATATAATTCACATATCAATGTAAATCCCCAATTGTTTAAATATATCATAAATCATCATATAGGAGTGACCATTTCATACTACACATCAATATAGAAACAAGAACAGTACTTCTAACTGTACAGTAGTCTGAAAAAATCCAACGCATTTCGAAGGTTGCATATATATATAAATTCTTCCTCAGGGAAGCCACTCTCTAAAAATAGAATATGACATCAGTAAAACAAAATTTAACAAAAACACAAATATATCCATATATCATTAAATACATACAGTGAAAAAAAAAAAAATATATATATATATATATACACACCTATATATCCATTCAGAAATTCAGGACGTGGACATTCAACCAAATTCATGCACAGCCGATGGAAAAAGGAGATCACATTCACCGCAAAAAAAAGCACAAGAGTACAAAGACTCAATGCAGATGAACCAAAAGCTCCGTCCATTGCATCCCAATGTTTCCCAGATCAAGAAGATAATATCTGGGCAAAAAGGGAAAAGGGACGTAGGAAAAAAATCAATATAAAATTGATTTAGTGTACATATCAAGGGGCCTTTAAGAAAAAACCATAGGCATACAGGGCAGCCCACAATGGTTGCCCATTTACTTACATAAACTTTGTTTCTAGGAAGGCAAAATTCCAATCTCCTAGTAATCCACAATTCTGAAGGTAGAGTGTCTACTCTTTTAAAACCAAAAAAGGGGAAAATATCCTAGGTCCTGCAGGCAGGCTTGGAGTGGACATACTGAGTGCTCCTGGTGTATGTCTTTATATATCCCTCTGCACTAAAAAACGGCGCCCATTTTATATATACACATTTTAAATACATATACATGGACTGTCATATCTTTCAAATGATTTGTAATAAATTCAGCAATTGTTGTACTCCTACTACATGCCATAGCTTGGGCAGTGACGTCTCTGTTTTCTAGGCAGCTTTGAAGCTTCCAATGTCACCTGTCTGCTCTGAATGATAAAAGCACACTACTGAGGTTCTCTTTGTGCTTTATACCACCTCTAAGCTGCTCAAGCACGCTCCTCCCCAGACCCTAGTGCTTGAAACAAGACAGAGCAATGCACTGTCAACAATCACTGTGCACTGAAATGGAACCTGACTGTCTCACAATGCATTTCTCCCCACTTTTATCTGATATCTGATGTGAAAATGAGAGCTGGGAAAATAACATATAGATAAACTAGCAAAAGTGTACCTTTTTGTTGAAGATGTATAATACTGTGACAAGATGTCCCTGATGTCAACATACCTCACATTCCTATTCTGGACACTGGGCAGTACCCCACATTGAAGGAGTTTTCCCTAGGCTGTTTCTACTCCTCAGCAACCATTCCCTGTGCTGATCACTTTCCCTAATCAGCTGGTACTTGTCCCTGGCCTACCACTCGCTCCAGACATGTTCAAATGATGTGGATCACCCCATTTATAAGGCCCCTTATCAAGATGACTGTCTGAGATCTTGAGGGATTTCAATGTCTAATTAGACAACCGTCTTCTCTAAAAAGACTGGGGGACATGGGGACATTTTAGTACTCATATGGAAGCTGACAGTTCATGAAAGAAGTACAGTATACAGACATTGCACATATTATTTGCAGTGAAATGACTGGGCAAGGATTTTCAGTTAAAAAAATTATATTTTTACTCTAAAAGCAATAATTGGGTTATTGGTTGTGGATAAGGTTGATCTGGTTAGGTTAACAGTTGGGGATTGGTTACAAGAAATAATCATTGTTTAAGTATCATTTAGGAATAAGGTGAGCTAATTTGCTTTTCAATATTGCCAAACATCATATGAAGTATATCACAATAAATGACTGCATATAGCAGCATGTTCTATGGTTAGTTAGCAGTTTGAGATGAGTCTTGGTGACCTTTGATAATATCATTGTTATGGTACCACTCTGTCCTATAAGCAGCTTACGTGTGCTCATTATCCTCATACATGGTTTAGGACTGTTTCTCTGTCAAAGAAGAAGGCCTTCTTCTAATCTGCCCCTATCTTTTAGGAATAGAACACCAAATCCAATCTAATTATTTTAATAGTCTTTGATAATCATGAGAAACTTTCTCACCACGAGCTGCCCTAATGCAGTTTTTTTTTATTTACAATATTACATAACATTTACTGCCTAAGTGCTGTTTGATAATTAAAGTAACTTTATTTCTGTGCAATGTTAAGGGAGGTTTTTAAGGATATGATACAGTGGTGTGAAAAAGTGTTTGCCCCCTTCCTCATTTCCTGTTCCTTTGCATGTTTGTCACACTTAAGTGTTTCGGAACATCAAACCAATTTAAACAATAGTCAAGGACAACACAAGTAAACACAAAATGCAATTTGTAAATGAAGGTGTTTATTATTAAAGGTGAAAAAAAATCCAAACCATCATGGCCCTGTGTGAAAAAGTGATTGCCCCCCTTGTTAAAACATACTATAACTGTGGTTGTCCACACCTGAGTTCAATTTCTCTAGCCACACCCAGGCCTGATTATTGCCACACCTGTTCACAATCAAGGCATCACTTAAATAGGAGCTGCTTGACACAGTAAGGTCCACCAGAAGATCCTTAAAAGCTACACATCATGCCGAGACCCAAAGAAATTCAGGAACAATTGAGAAAGAAAGTAATTGAGATCTATCAGTCTGGAAAGGGTTATAAAGCCATTTCCAAAGCTTTGGGAATCCAGCGAACCACAGTGAGAGCCATTATCCACAAATGGCGAAGACATGGAACAGTGGTGAACCTTCCCAGGAGTGGCCGGCCGCCCAAAATTACCCCAAGAGCGCAGCGACGACTCATCCAAGAGGTCACAAAAGAACCGACAACAACGTTCAAGGAACTGCAGGCCTCACTTGCCTCAGTTAAGGTCAGCGTTCATGCCTCCACCATCAGGAAAAGACTGGGCAAAAATGGCCTGCATGGCAGAGTTCCAAGGAGAAAACCACTGCTGAGCAAAAAGAACATCAAAGCTCGTCTCAATTTCTCCACAACACATCTTGATGATCCCCAAGACTTTTGGGACAACATTCTGTGGACCGATGAGACAAAAGTGGAACTCTTTGGAAGGTGTGTGTCCAAGTATATCTGGCGTAGAAGGAACACTGCATTTCAGAAAAAGAACATTATACCAACAGTAAAATATGGTGGTGGTAGTGTGATGGTCTGGGGCTGTTTTGCTGCTTCAGGACCTGGAAGACTTGCCGTGATAAAAGGAACTATGAATTCTGCTGTCTACCAAGAGATCCTGAAGAAGAATGTCCGACCATCTGTTCGTGTACTCAAGCTGAAACGAACTTGGGTTCTGCAGCAGGACAATGATCCTAAACACACCAGCAAGTCCACCACCGAATGGCTGAAGAAAAATAAAATGAAGACTTTGGAGTGGCCTAGCCAAAGTCCTGACCTGAATCCTCTTGAGATGTTGTGGTATGACCTTAAAAAGGCCGTTCATGCTCGAAAACCCTCTAATGTAACTGAATTAGGACAATTCTGCAAAGATGAGTGGGCCAAAATTCCTCCAGGACGCTGTAAAAGCCTCATTGCACGTTATCGCAAACGCTTGGTTGCAGTTGTTGCTGCTAAGGGTGGCCCAACCAGTTATTAGGTTTAGGGGGCAATCACTTTTTCACACAGGGCCATGATGGTTTAGATTTTTTTTCACCTTTAATAATAAACACCTTCATTTACAAATTGCATTTTGTGTTTACTTGTGTTGTCCTTGACTATTGTTTAAATTGGTTTGATGTTCCGAAACACTTAAGTGTGAAAAACATGCAAAGGAACAGGAAATGAGGAAGGGGGCAAACACTTTTTCACACCACTGTATATACCATCATTCCGTAAATTTGGTAAATATTAAAAGCTCTGATAAAACCACGAAAAGCATTTAAACATCATATCCCCAAAAATCATATTCTCATTACAGGTATCCAGGCATTTCAAAGGGAGGTGGAAACACCAACAATAACTTTTGAGTCCCTTTAGAGATGTACCCCTCTTCTTATTTCCATCCTTAACACACAAAGCACTGATATTAAAGGTTAAAGAGTGAACAGAGTTATTCAGAATCACATTCACTACTTTAGATCTGAGGGGTTATGCCTTTGTATTCCAGCAAAACATCATACCATATTTTCTGACCTTTTCCATTTTTTTTTTTTTTCAAAAAAGAACATAGATCTCACCCCTGCCTGCCTATCAATTCATATAAACCCACCATTCCCCCCAAAAAGAAGGCTGCTTGAGGCTTGCATTTGCTGTTTGTGTACCTGGTGATGCTGGCAGTAAGTGCCCGAAGATGCTCTTCCTCCCATAGGGTAGCAACGCTCACTCTATTTAGCACAGAACTGTCTCCTTGGGCTGCACACTCCGGTTCTGAAGCACAGCATACCTTAAGCCCACTCACACAACTTTAATTATTGCATATGACAATGTTTGCCAACTAAGACATATGTTTTTAGCCTTTTTTTGCATCTCCTGCATCTGGAGAATGTTTGCTGTACTGCTGCTAACAGCACAGTTGTGGTGTGCAGCCTCTGCCTGCAGCATATCAGCTGTGGTAGAAGTACCAGCTCAGTGGGAGCAGCACATCAATGAGACAAGTCAGACTCACTCCTCCTTCTCCTCAAGGGTGCACAGCAGCCACTTTCTTTTATAGTGCTCCTAATGCACCATTTTCACCTCTTGTAGGGCACATAGCAGCCATTTTTTTGGGGCCTGCTAATGCACCATTTCCCCCCTCCTCTTTAAGGATGCCTATCCTAATGTGTCCTTTTCTCACTCTTATGCCCCGTACACACGGTCGGAAATTCCGACCACAAAATCCGTCTGATTTTTTCCGACGGATTTTGTCCGGCACTGGTGTTGCATACACATGGTCGGACAAAGTTGTCGGAAAATCCGATCATCCTGAACGCGGTGACGTTTATTGCGTACGACGGGACTACGTAGAGGCTAGTAGCCAATAGCTTTGGTCTTGTAATGTGATCTAAGCATGCGTGGCACTTTGTCCGTCGGAATTCGCTACACACGATCGGAAAAAGTCCGATAGGACCTTGATGTCGGAAAATTTGAGAGCAGGATCTCAAACTTTTTCCGTCGGAAATTCCGACGGAAAAAGTCCGATGGAGCCCACACACGGTCGGAATTTCCGACAACATGGTCCGATTGGACATTTTCCGTCGGAAAATCCGACCGTGTGTACGGGGCATTACTCAGTCGCAAATAATGACCATTTTTTTAAACTGCCAATGTACACTTTTTTTCTGACAAGTTTTACACTACAGAGATAGGAACCCAGCCTCCATTATGTTGCACATAAGGTCAAGCCAGCTCAATTTGTAGTACAAAAGGTCATTGGGGTTTGGTGTTGCTGTGCTGGCAGTGAGGAGAAGGACATTTATTGTTCTTATGGGCGGCGGGAGGGGACGCCCCCCCCCCTCCCGCCGCCCTCCGGTGCTTCTACCGACTCACCGCTTCCATTGGTGAGTCGGACACAGGATCCGCCGGCCCCCGGATGATCACTATAGAGATTTCCGGTGGACCAGATGGTCGCCGGAGTCTCTATGATCGTTCGGAGGCTGGGCGCGATGTTATGACGTCATGCCTGGCCTCTGCATTCAAATAACGGCGCCGCCTCCGCTGGGAAGCGGTGATCTTTTTTTTTTTTTTTTTATTTTAGGCTCTCCAGCCTAGAGGTGAGATGTGGGGTCTTATTGACCCCATATCTCACTGTTAATAGGTCCGATCATGTAATATTCCTATTACAAGGGATGTTTACATTCCTTGTAATAGGAATAAAAGTAATCAATTTTTTTAAACTGTCAGACTCAAAAAATAATAGTCAAATTAACAATAATAAAAAAAAAAAAAATGTTTTAAAGCGCCCCTGTCCCCGTGAGCTCGTACGCAGAAGTGAACGCATACGTAAGCCCCACCCACATATGAAAACGGTGTTCAAACCACACATGTGAGGTATCGTCGCGAACGTTAGAGCGAGCCCTAGACCTCCTCTGTAACTCAAAACATGTAACCAGTAAAAAATGTTAAAGCGTCGCCTATGGGGATTTTTAAATACCAAAGTTTGGCGCCATTCCACAAGCGCGTGCAATTTTGAAGCGTGACATGTTGGGTATCTATTTACTCGGCGTATCTTCATCTTTCACATTATGCAAAAAAAATTGGGCTAACTTTACTGTTTTGTTTTTTTTTAAGCATGAAATTGTTTTTTTTCTGAAAAAAACGTGTTCGAAAAAATTGCTGCGCAAATACCGTGCGAGATAAAAAGTTGCAATGAGCGTCATTGTATTCTCTAGGGTCTTTGCTAAAAAAAACATATATAATGTTTGGGGGTTCTATGTAATTTTCGAGCAAAAAAATTATGAATTTTACATGTAGGAGAGAAATGTCAGAATTGGCCTGGATGCGAAGTGGTTAAAAGAAGGCAATGTATGGATTTATTGTAGGTCTTGAGGGGGATTGGGGAATGAAGCAATAAAAAGAATGGCAGCAGGCAGGTTGGCACGGCTGCGCAAATTGCCGTAGCTATATGTCGCTCCTTTAAGACGTCATAGCAGGCGCCCGCCTCGTGTCCCCAGAGCCGATGCGCATGCACAGTGCGCTCGATGTCTGCTGTGACAGAACGAGAATGGGGATGTGTGTGTGTAAACACACAAATCCCGGTTCTATCTGGGGAGAGGAGACCGAACGTGTGTTCCTACTAAGTAGGAACACCATCGGTCTCCTTCCCCCCAGTCAGTCCCATTCCTCCTATAGTTTGAACACACCTAGGGAACACCCTTGAATCCCTTGATCGCCCCCTAGTGTTAACCCCTTCGCTGCCAGTGACATTTATACAGTAATCAGTGGCTATTTTTAGCTCTGATTACTATATAAATGTCAATGGTCCCAAAATAGTGTCAAAAGTGTCTGATCTGTCTGCCGCAATGTCGCAGTCCTGATAAAAATCAAAGATCGCCGCCATTGCTAATAAAAAAAAAAATAATAATAATGACATAAATCTATCCCCTATTTTGTAGACTCTATAACTTGCGCAAAACCATTTAATATATGCCTATTGCGATTTTTTTTTTACCAAAAATATGTAGAAGAATAAACTGATGAAGACATTTTTTTATTATTTTTGGATATTTATTATAGCAAAAAGTACAAAATATTGTGTTTTTTTTTTTAAATTGACGCTCTTTTTTTGTTTATAGCGCAAAAAATTAAAACTGCAGAGGTTATCAAATACTACCAAAATAAAGCTCTATTTATTGGGAAAAAAGGACATACATTATGTTTGGGTACAGCGTCGCAAGACTGCGCAATTGTCAGTTAAAGCGGCACAGTGCTGTATCGCAAAAAATGGCCTGGTCAGGAAGGGGGCAAATCTTTTTGGGGCCGAAGCGGTTAAAGAAACTAGAAAGGGCAGAAACCTGAGCTTTGATGCAAATTCTGGTCCAGACCCAGTCATTTTCTGATCCACCACTACTGTGTTTCTATTTTTTATCTATTTCGTTTATTATTTTTGATTTTTTTTCTCATAAGGCTGTCCCTGCCCTGTTTCTGCAGACACGACAGGCAGGGATGACAATGTTTCAACTGTAAGAATGATAAGAGTTCCCTGGCTGACTTTCCTTAACCACTTCAGCCCCGGACCAATTTGCAGCCAAAGGACCAGGCCCCTTTTCGCGATTCGGCACTGCGTCGCTTTAACTGACAATTGCGCGGTCGTGCGACGTGGCTCCCAAACAAAATTGGCATCCTTTTTTTCCCACAAATAGAGCTTTCTTTTGGTGGTATTTGATCGCCCTTGCGGTTTTTATTTTTTGCGCTATAAACAAAAATAGAGCGACAATTTTGAAAAAAATGCAATATTTTTTACTTTTTGCTATAATAAATATCCCCAAAAAATATATAAAAAAAACATTTTTTTCCTCAGTTTAGGCCGATACGTATTCTTCTACATATTTTTGGTACAAAAAAAAACGCAATTAGCTATTATTGATTGGTTTGCGCAAAAGTTTTAGCGTTTACAAAATAGGGGATAGTTTTATAGCATTTTTATTAATATTTTTTTTTTACTAGTAATGGCGGCGATCAGCGATTTTTATTGTGACTGTGACATTATGGTGGACACATCGGACATTTTTGACACATTTTTGGGACCATTGTCATTTATACAGAAATCAGTGCTATTTAAATGCACTGATTCCTATGTAAAGGACAATGGCAGTGAAGGAGTTAACCACTAGGGGGTGGGGAGGAGTTAGTGTGACGTGTTGTGTTTTTTTTTACAGTAGGGGGCGTGGCTGACGTCTGACGTCACTGATCGGCTGTTCCCGATGACAGGGAACAGCAGATCAGTGACAGGCAGTGTAGGAAGCGCAGGGAGAAGTTTGTTTACACAGAACTCTCCCCATTCTTCAGCTCTGTGACCCGATCGCGGGACATCAGCGGCGATCGGGTCGGCTGGTCCCGCGGCCGCGGTCACAGAGCCCCCGACCGGGTCGCGAGCGTGCCGCCGGAGCATTTTTTACGATACGGCACTGTGTCGCTTTAACTGACAATTGCGCGGTCATGCGACACTGTACCCAAACAAAATTTACCTCCTTTTTTTCCCCACAAATAGAGCTTTATTTTGGTGGCATTTGATCACCTCTGGGGGTTTTTATTTTTTGCGCTATAAACAAAAAAAGGAGCGACAATTTTGAAAACAAATACATTTTATTTTTTTATTTTTTGCTATAATACATATCCCAAAAAAATCTATGCAAAAAACTAATTTATTCATCAGTTTAGGCCGATATATAGTCTTCTACATATTTTTGGTAAATAAAATGGCAGTAGGCATATATTTATTGTAGATGCGATAACTTTTGTGAAAATCAAACTATGGGATGGATTTAGGGACTTTTATTTTTTATTGTTTTTACTGGTAATGGCAGCAATCTGCGATTTTTAGCGGGACTGCGTCATTGCGGTGGACAAATCTGACCCCAAATTACACTTTTTGGAGACCAGTGACATTAGTGCTATAAAAATGCAATGTTCAATGTAAAAATGACACTGGCAGGGAAGGGTTAACACTAGGGAGAGATCAAGGGGTTAAGTGTGTTCCCTCAGCGTGTTCTAACTGTAGGGGGGATGGGCTTACTGAAACATGACAGAGATCACTGTTCCCGATCACTGGGAGCAGTAGATCCCTGTCATGTCACTAGGCAGAACGGGGAAGTGCCTTGTTTACATAGGCAGTTTCTGTTCTGCCTCTCCTCACCGTGATAGCGGGCCCCCGGAGGACATCGGGAGACAACAATGTGGCGCGGTGCCGCTATTCTGCTTTTATGAACTTAAGTACAGGTACGTCAGTTTGCACAGGAGTGCCATTCTGCCGACCTTTATCAGCGTAAGTCGGTCGGCAAGTGGTTAACCACTTGCTTATTCTGTACTTTCACCCCTTCCTGTCCAATTTTGCGCTTTCAGTGCTGTCGCAATTTGAATGACAATTGCGCGGTCATGCAACACTGTACCCAAACTAAATTTTTATACATTTTTTGAGACAAATAGAGCTTTCTTTTTACGGTATTCATTCATTTTTTTATTTTTGCTAAACCAAGCGAAAATTTTGAATTCGTTTTTCTACGTTTCTGTTATAAAGTTTTGTAATTAAGTAATTTTTCTCGTTCGCTGATGTGCACTGATGAAGCTGCACAGATGGGCACTGATTGGTGGCACTGATGGACACTGATAAGGTGGCACTAATGGGCACTGATGAGGAGGTACTGATAAAGGCGGCACTGATGGGCACTGATAGGCGGCACTGATTGGCACTGACAGGCATCATTGATGGGCACTGATTGGCAGCACTGGTAGGTACTGATTGGCAGTACTGGTGGGCACTGTTGGGGTTGCACTGATCAGCAGGACACTGTTAATCAGTACCCTGATTGTCAGTGCAGATTTCCCATTTTTTCTGCTCATGAGGGCAGGATTGTCGATAATCGGAAAATCCTGGTTACATTGTGATCAGCTGTGATTGGACACAGCTGATCACGTGGTAAAGAGCCACCGTGATTGGCTCTTTACCCTGATCACAGATAACTGCCGATGTGTGTCACAAGGGGCATATGACAGCCTCCCTGTAAAGTGCGGCCGCGCTGTAGCCATCATTCAAAGGGGTTAAACAAGTCAATGCTTTTGGCAGAATCACCTTTCTTGTTGTGGAAATAGAAATAAAAAAATTGTTTATCTGTTTCAGCTCATTGTGTAATGCCAAGTGTGTTTAGGCAGCAATTGAGTAACTTACTGTTTTGTAAACAGTTTATAAATAGTAATTTTCCATCTTGTTCTTTTAAGTCATACTGACTATTTCCATTTACCAATTAATAATGCAGTAAAGAGTCTCCAAAAAAAAATGACGATACCACAGAGGATACAGCAATGTAGAATTGTCTGGCTGCAGGACGCCGGGAACCATGGATAATAGGCCTAACCAGTGCGTGCCTAATTTTTATTTTATGTATGGGGATAGGGGGTGCAGTGAATGTGAGTGACGTAATTGGAGGTGGTTTAGATATATACTTGCACTTAATTTTATTCTTTCAAACAATGCAAAAATATAAGCCCTTAGTGTAAGCAAAAACTGTCTGGTGTGCTATAATCACCCCAAGCTTAAAGCTATATAAAAAAAAAGGGGGAAAGATCTTTTTATTAGAAAAAAAGTAGCTCAGTTGACATTTGAAGAGTTTGTTTTTAATCAGTGGTTGCGAATACATATTGATCCTTAAAAATGATTTTTTTTGCAGGGACAGGCCTGAATGGATATCGGGGCCTAATTATCCAAGAGTGGTCCGGTGCCGTCTCATCTAAGGAGAGGCCCATCAACTGGAGAAGCATCCAGGGGAGGACTCTTCAGGAGAAGGCCATGCACAAGGCTGGCTTCTCTGAAAGAGCCTGGAGGCTCAGTTGAAGGACACTAAATGGATCTACACTCATACGGTATCGCCCGACCGACTGCGAGATACTGGTACCGTATGATAGCTCTCTAAATTGTCTAAGTCCCTCAGTTACATTTAAGTCTGTGGCAGAGACTTTTCTCAAGTGTTCTACATCCAAGTCTGTGGCAGAGACTTTGTTCAAGTGTTCTACAATTCAAGTCTGTGGCAGAGACTTTGCTTTACCTAACACTTTACCGGCTGCTAGGCCTTGTGAGAGGAGGTCTATCCGGTGGTTGTGAGCATCCAGCTGTGAAACAGTAATTCTCTGTATTTCTATAGTGAGAGACTTCCAATTCTTGCAGTTCCAAAGTACCTGAACTTTCACCCTAATCCTCTACCTTACGTTTAACCACTTGCCGACCGGCGCACGACGATATACGTCGACAGAATGGCACGTACAGGCAGGAGGGCGTATATATACGTCCCTCCTTTAGCCTGTCCGTGCCATCGGGAGCGCGCCGGGAGCGGCGCGCTCCCGCGCCGGTCGGGACCCCCGTGAGTCCGATCGCGGTCCCCGCGGACTCGATCGCCGCGGGGACCCCCGCGATCGTCTCACGGGCGGCTGAACGGGGAGATGCCGAGATAAACAGCATCTCCCCGTTCTGCCCAGCAACTAGTGACGCCGATCTCTGCTCCCTGTGATTGGAGCAGAGATCAGCATTCACTATCTGACAGCCACGCCCCCCCACAGTAAAAAAACACACCCCTAGGCATACTTAACCATTACACTGCCCTCTTGTGGTTAACCCCTTCACTGCCAGTGTCATTTATACAGAAATCAATGCATTTAAATGCATTAATTGCTGTAAAAATGACAATGGTCCCAAAAATGTGTCAAAAATGTCCGATGTGTCCGCCATAATGTCGCAGTCACAAAAAAAATCGCAGATCTCCGCCATTAATAATAAAAAAAAAAAATTATTAATAAAAATGCTATAAAACTATCCCCTATCTTGTAAACGCTATAACTTCTGCGCAAACCGATCAATAATCGCTTATTGCGATTTTTTTTACCAAAAATATGTAGAAGAATACGTATCGGCCTAAACTGAGGAAAAAAAATGTTTTTTTATATATTTTTTGGGGATATTTATTATAGCAAAAAATAAAAAATAATGCATTTTTTTCAAAATTGTCGCTCTATTTTTGTGTATAGCGCAAAAAATAAAAACCGCAGGGGCGATCAAATACCATCAAAAGAAAGCTCTATTTGTGGGGAAAAAAGGACGTCAATTTTGTTTGGGAGCCACGTCGCACGACCGCGCAATTGTCAGTTAAAGCGACGCAGTGCCGAATCGCAAAAAGGGGCCTGGTCCTTTGGCTGCAAATTGGTCCGGTCTGAAAGTGGTTAAGAGACTGTTTTATCTTTTAAATAAATAACCCAAAAAAAGAAGATAAAGTGTCAGTTTCTACATTCTTTTGGGCCATCTACCACGGGAAACCCTAGACGGAGACAAGGTGAAGAAGGTAACGGTAAGCCCAATAAAACCAGCAGCTCCTTCGGGGGTCAGTGCTACATACAGATCTATGCAATGCAGACAGGACACAAGAAAATATAACTCAGCGCTGCAATTCAAAGAGCAAGCATAGTTTAATAAAGTAAACCCAACAACTAAAATGTCATAAGTTTTTTTTTTTTTTTTTTAAATCTTTATTTAATTAATTTTTTCCATGACATAAACATAATACAATAAGAACACAAGACAATTTCCCTTTAGTATTTCATATCAAGACCCATTTATAACCCTCCCCTGCCCCCCCCCCCCCCTTGCTTAACATTATATTGAGGCTACATACCAACGCTTCCGCTTTCGACCTAGTAGTCCCAACATACAACGCGTGAGGCCCTCTAACTGGTGACCTCAACATAGTATCTCCATGAGTTTTTAAATTCATTCCAATCTGTCCACTTGTTCCTCCGATCTAGATTTTTTCCCCCTCCCCCATCCTCTGTTTCAGTGCATTCTACCCTTTGAATCGCGTTTACTCCAAAAATCCAGTCTCGTATTGCCGGGCAACCAGGTTCCCGCCACCTCTTCGGTATCAGATTTTTGGCTTCATTCAAGAGAATAGGGATTAAAGATGCTTTATATTGTCTCCCTGGGGTCCCAGTCCCATGGAAAAAGTACCGTCCAAGGATCTCCTGAAATTTCTTCCTTGGTTATAATACGGATTAGCTCTATTATTTCTATCCAGAATTTTTCAATTACGGGGCATCCCCACCAGATATGTGCCATCGTTCCCTTGGTTTTGCATCCTCGCCAACACTCCGAGGGGGACCCCCTATGAATCCTACTAAGCCTATCAGGGGTGAGATACCACCTAGAGAGACATTTAAAGTTTGTTTCGACAGTTTTCACAGAAAACGTCGAACTATGAATGATCTCCAAAATTTTACCTAACTTATTATGACTACAATGTAATCCTAACTCTTCCTCCCATTTCGTGACATATGGAGGTACATCCATTGCTTCTTCATTTAGTAATATTTTATTTATCCGAGATATATTATTCTTAGTTGACTCCCGTAAGCAGAGTCTCTCCAACTGATTAAAATCATCTCCGTAGCGGATGGGTTGGGGAAGGCTCCCTACAAAGTGTTTTAGCTGTGTGTACCTCCAGATGTCAATGGCCATTAACTCTGTGTTTAAACTCAATTCGTGAAATGTGCATATTTTCCCATTTTTTATAATATCTCCCAATTGTGCCCCGTCTTGTTTTATCCAATTTCCCCCCACCTCCCTTCTGCCTGGTTCAAAAAGTGTATTATCTTTTAAAAAAATTAAAGGTGAATTATATTTCCACTTGTGTCTTCTATATATATTATCCCATAGATCAAGTGTTACCCGTGTTATTTCATGTGCTTTACTCCCTAGTGTTCTAGCTTTTGGTGGGTTCCAAATTTCATGTCCCAGGTGTCTGTTACTTACTATGCTCTCTAGGCTGCTCCATCTCTTATCCCCTTCCTTCACCCATTCCATTACTCTTGATATAGCTACCGCAGTGAAATACTTTTCAAAATCCGGGACTGCAAGCCCTCCCTGTTTTTTTTTCCCTACTCAAGATCTTAGCTGAAATGCAAGGATTTTTGTTTGACCAGATAAATCGTGAGATGATTTGTTTAAGGGTTTTAAAGAATACTTGGGGTATCGCAAGTGGGAGCATTTGGAACTTGTAGTTAATTTTAGGGGCCACTATAATTTTTACTGCGTTGATTCGACCTATCCAAGAGAGAGGCCGAGATCCCATTATGGAAAGTTCTTTTTTAATCTCGTTAAGTAGGGGGATATAATTTAATAGATACATTTTTTTACTTGTATCTGCGAGTGTAACCCCTAGATATTTGATATTTTCACGCCAAGGAAAATTAAATTCTTTTGATAGCAGATCTGCCTCCTTCTTATTGATGTTGATATTAAGAATTTCAGACTTACTGAGATTAATTTTCAGGTTTGATACCTTACCGTATGATTTTAACACCTTCAGCAAATTAGGTAGCGTGATCCTGGGGTTGGATATAAAGAAAAGAACGTCGTCGACGCCGCTAGTTTGTGCTCTTCCCTGCCAACTCTTATTCCTGTTATATCTACACTATCGTGTACCTTGGACAGCAAGGGTTCCAGGGACAAGACAAACAGTAGGGGTGACAGGGGACACCCTTGCCTCGTTCCATTCTTCATAGTGAACGATGCAGAGGACGTCCCGTTGACCCTCACTGAAGCCTGAGGCCGCTGATATAGGGTTCCAATCCATTTTAATATTCTGGGGCCAAACCCCATTGCCTCCAGCGTTCCCATCATGTGTCCCCAGTCTACTCTGTCAAACGCTTTCTCAGCGTCGATTGACAAGAGCAGACTGGGGACCTTCCCCGTTTTGGCGGCCTCAAGCAAGAGAAGGGCCCAAACCCCGTTATCACGGCCTTCCCTCCCAGTGACAAACCCAACCTGATCAGGGTGCACCAATTTAATCATCTTCTCTTTCAGCCTATTAGCCAGTACTTTTGCATATAATTTGGTGTCTACATTCAATAACGCAATTGGGCGATAGCTAGAGCACAGAGTCCTGTCCTTACCTTCCTTCGGTATTAGTGTAATAGCTGCTAAGAGAGCCTCCCTCCCCATGGAACAATCAGTCCCTAGTTTATTCCAGTATTGACACACCCCTTCAAAAAGTCCTGCTCCCTCTCCCCACCCGCAAAAATATGCTGTCCCTTTTGTCTAACATCATACAGTTCTTCATAGTAGGCCTTAAATTCATTTGCTATTTCTTTAGTGGAATTTACCAGGGTCGCAGTTTTATTTTGTATTTTCTCGATAAAGTTCCTTTCTCTTTTCTTTTTAAGCATATTCGCTAAGTATTTTCCTGACCTGTTACCCCACTGGTGCCTCTCTCTCACAATTTTATGAAACCACTTTGAGGACTCCTGCTCCATGGCCCTTTGCATCTCTTCCCTTTTAATAATCAATCTATGGTATATTTCTTGCTTTTGGGGCGCCTCCCTTTTGTGTTCCTGTTCCAAGGTGAAAAGTTCGCCAGTGAGGTCCTGAATCCTAGCCCGTCTTTCCTTTTTTTTCCCTGCTCCGATGGAGATGAGGATACCCCTGACATAGGCTTTATGGGCCTCCCAAAATGCCGCTGGAGAAACATCACCTGTTTCATTGTTCGCAAAGAAGGATTCAATTTCCCTCCTTACTATCTCAGATGACTCAACGTCCCTAATTAAATATTCATAGAGTCGCCAGGTAAATGGTTGTCTCTGGGTCTCAGGGATCCCCATCCCCAGCGAAACGGGGGCATGATCCGACAAGGTCGTAACCTTTATCTGCGTTGTCTTTACCTGCTCCAGCAATCTATGATCTATGATGAAGTAATCTAAACGGGAGTGTGTCCCATGTACTGGGGAAAAATAGGTGTAATCCTTCAATTTAGCGTGCAACACGCGCCAAACATCTACCAATTGGGAATGATACAGTTTATCCTTAAATTTTTTCAGCTGTGCATTACTTGGTCCCCTCGCCCGTGATGTACTATCATAGGGGGGGTCCAAGCAAAAATTAAGATCCCCCGCTAGGATTACCCCTCCCGCCTTGAAACCAGACAGACGCCCCAATATCTGCCTCATGAATTTGATCGGATTGTTGTTTGGGCAGTACACATTAACAAATGTAAAAAGGCCCTCTCCTATGCTTCCCTTCAAATAGAGGAACAGGCCATCCGGGTCCACCAATCTATCTGTCAGTTTAAATTTAATATTGCCCGCAAATCCAATGGCCACCCCCTTGGATCCCTTAGTGGGAGAGTCGCTGTAGAACCACACCGGAAAATCTCTGGAATAGATCTTAATATTACCCTCATGACTCAGGTGTGTTTGCTGTAAGAAAACGATGTCGGCCTGGAGCCTCTGAAGCTCCCTCAAAATGTTATCTCTTTTCACTACTGAATTCATACCTTTCACGTTGTATGTCAGGAACTTTAATTCGTTATTAACCATTTCCTAGCGGGAACGTTGTCGGAAGCAGTTTAGTTTCACCTCTTACTCTTTTAAACAACTTTGCAAAGAGTTTCCCCCCCTCCCCCCCAGGTTCCCGCCCCCACCCCTTCCAACCTCCCTCCCCTCCCTCTCCTCCCTCCACCCTCCCTCCCCCCGGCCGTATTCCGGCCCTATGCAAACTTTGGGGCGTCCGCATCGAACTCCCCCTGTCTGCCATTTATACCAGGGTGGAGCTCTGACCCTAAGGCGCCCATCAGGCCCCCCCCCTAGAGACTGGGGGGGGAGCCCCCCCGGGCCCGCCAAGACCCCTCAGCCCGCCGAACCCTCTACCTCCCGAAACCTTTAAAGTCCAGAATTTCTTGGGCTTGAATTACCGCCAAGTCCTCAACCTTCCCCACTCTGTTCAACACATGACTCATGTCTGTCCTGACGTTCGTAATTTCTGTCTTAATTACGTTTTCAAGCTTGGTAAACATTTCTGCCATTTCTGCCTTTGTTGGGATTAGTGATATATTTCTTTGTTCCACCGAAAAACTGGAGTCCCGGGGCCCTTCCATTCCACCTTCTACCCTAGACTGATCTGCCTGTTCTGCTTTTTGTTTCTCCATGTCCCGCTTCTTTTCCTTTGGGCCCTGTTTTTTCTCCATTTCTGGACTTTTGAGACTGATGTCTTTAAGGTACTTCTGAATTGTGCTCGTATTTAAATTATCTTTAGGAGTTTTGGGTTCCGTTCCCCGCTGGGGTCTGCCCTTCATTTTTGTTTTAGTACCCACAGTCTAATTTTGATCAGGTCCCAACGATTTACATCCCACAAAAAAAAGACAGATGAAGTGTAAAAAGAAAAAAACAGCCTGGGGTTCCACTTTACTCTCTCCCCCTCTCCTTCTTCTCAAAGATCCCCTTTGCAGGGTTGCCCCACTGGGAGATGCAGTTGACTGGGACCTATGTATTCCTCTCCCCTATTCCCTTCCAGCCGGAGGGTCCGAGGGCCCAGATTTTTATGCTTCCAAGTCTCTCTTATCTTTTTCAGGAATAGATTTAGAGGGGTATTGGTTGGGGTGCCTCCCCTTGGGGTTTCTCCAAGGAATAAATGTCCAGTGCTACACAGTCCCTACACACATTGGACCTCCCTCCGGGAAGGAAAGCAAAACGGGGGGGGGGGGGGCGGGGGGGGAGACAAGGAATGTCCAGCCCAGTCCCAAGCCAAAGAATACCTTACCCCCCTCACAACACCGACCCCCAATTGCCTCTGTATCTCTGTATGCTTCTGTCTGGAAATGTCCCGGGAGAGGAGAGGAGAAAAACAGGGAACCTCAACATAGTCCAGGGGTATTAGGGTCGCCCTTTTCCTTTCCTTTTGCCAACACAATCATCACCTCAGGTTCTTAGACCTTTATGTCCATTTTCATGGCATTACATTTCCAGCGTTTAAAACAAGCATTTCAGTGTTGGCAATTTTAAAAGACAGGGAGACTGGGAAAAAAAACATAGGCTGAGGGAAAGAACAAAAAGAAAAACTTTTCTTCAAAAAGAAAGCATTGATCTGTACCTGTGGGGGTGCCCGCCACGGCCCCCCCTTTACTTGCTGAGGTCCGGATATGGAGCGTGGAGAGGGAGAGAGGACAGAAGGGCAGGTGGGGAAGGCTGAGACTCCCGACGCTTTTCTTTTGTTGCTTTCAGGGTTGCGGCGGTCTGGTAATAGACCGGGGGATCCAGGCAAGAGAGCCAGCCGAGTCCACTAAACCACCAGGGACCCGCTGCCAGATGGAGCCGGCCGTCTCTCCCGGGGCAGGATGTCCGCGGGTGTTGGGTGGTCACCCCGCTAGTCCCAGAGGGGCGGCCCAGCTTCTACTCTCGTACTGTGGGAGGGGAGGGAGAGAAGCCCGAGAGGCGGTCATGCGTCGGGACGGCGCGGGCTCACACTTCCACGCTGTTTCCCGCTGGCTCGATCCGACCGCTCTCGGCGTCCCACATGGTGCCGGCGTCAGGCCCCTCCCCTAGCGCTGGCGTCTCACGTCATCATCATCATGTGCCCCCACCCCCTAAAATGTCATAAGTTTTAACAGCTGGTGATACTAACAAAATAACTTTGTGTTATGAGGAGACAACACTCTGCCCCATTTCCCACAATCTGCTGCCTCATGCACATTGCCTATGAATATTATGATGGTGTTACAAAAAAAGACTTTAAAAAAATTTCAGCCAGCAACAGTTAGGAAATATGTCAAACAAAACCAATGAAAATTCCCAGCTCAACCTACCGACCAGTCTGCAACCAACCAAATTATCCTGTCTAACAGTATGTGGTAAAAACAGGGGTTTCATTTGCACACATTTCGCAAATACATGCGTATTTTATTCCACACTGGAAGGACATGCATTATGGTATGGATAATGGATAGGCAGAAGGCAGGCAGAGGGAGCCCACCCCCCCTTAAAGGCACAGGGGCACACTAGACACCCAGCATATAGCAAAATGGAAGAAAAAGGTGTCCAGTGCGTCCCCTCACAAGTATTCCAACAGTACAAACAAATGGTCACTTCCCCCACTTATAACTGCCTTTGCAGCAAGGATTACATGGAATAGTGACACATGTCAAACAAAATCAAAGAAAATGCCCAACTCAACTTATTATTTTTTTTTTTTTTTGAAAATCTTTTTATTGAGTGTAAAAACATACAAACAAATAACAAACATCGGTAAACCTGCCACAGCTTTGGAATAGACCCACGCAGGGGTCAGTGCCAACCGGCAATTAGACTGCTTCCATTATTAGTGACAAACAGCTGTAGCACATCTACAAGAAAAGAACATACAAACAACCTAGTGTTGGGTTGGCTCCCGCTCAATTGAAATATCTAAGGATCAAATCTTTCAGTGAAGACCCAAGGGACCATAATAGATATCAAATGCACCTGTATCAGAGTTTATAACTCACAAAAAGGCACTCAATGTAGCAATACCTCATCCACCCGTATAGTGGTGTTGTGTACATACTCAATCAGTCCACGGATGCCGTGGAGGCCTCCGCTAGCCATTTGGCCCACACTCTATCGTACTTTTTGGGGCATCCCCTATTTTGGTATGTTTCCTTATATAGTGATAGTACTTTATTGACATGTGTTTTCCATAGCATTATGGACGGTGGGGCACGTTTTTTCCAACATAGAGTGATCATTTTCCTGGCATAGAAAAGCAGGAGTCCTATCAGAGTTCTCACTGCGATCCTGGGGGCTAGTTCTTCTACTAGGCCTAGAAGGCATATCTGCGGGGTCAGGGCTATATCTATTCCCACCACTTCTTGTATTACAGATAGTACTTGTGACCAGTAGTTCTTAATTGCTGGGCAGGACCAGAAGACATGAATAAAGTCGCCCGGATCCCCTGTACATCTCCAGCATTCCGAGGACAGGGAGGTTTTCATTTTATGCAATCTATATGGGGTTATATATGCCCGGTGTAGTATTTTGTATTGTATGAGACGGTCTCGAAGTGAGATCAGGATTTTGAAAGGGAAATCCCACATGTCCTCCCAGTCCTCGGAGTCTAGTCCCGGAATGTCATGTGTCCATCGCTGGCGGAGCTTGGACAGATCCGGAGAGGAGACCCTAAGGAGATGCGCATATAGGACCGAGGTCGGTTTTCTGGTGCATTCATATCTTGTGACCCTCTCCAGATCAGATTGCACTATTTGCGTGTCGTTGGGTAGTATTTGGGCTTTAAACGCATGAGAGATTTGCATATAGCGGAATAGATGCGCGGTGGGTACATTGTTGTGAGACACCAGGTGATCAAAGGAGTGTATACCGGAGCCTGAAGTGAGGTCAGATACCAGTTTAATACCACACTTAGCCCATATTTTGGGGTCCGGCAGTGTGTAAAAATGGGGTAAGGTAGGGTTGTTCCAAAGGGGGGCATGAGGGGAGATTGCATTCCGTGGGAACTTCTCAAGTCTCAGTCCCGCCCTCCATGCCTTCAGAGTCGTGCACATGGAGGTGGTCAAATCATATGGAGCCTTGGGACCCCGGAGAGGTAAATGTGTTAGGGCCTCCACAGAACGGACCACCGCAGCCTCCAGAACTGCCGCAGGGTTGGACGTGTCCGGCACTAGCCACCAAACTGCCGTGACCAGCTGGGCTGCCAGAAAATATTTCTGGCAGTCCGGAAACGCCAGCCCCCCCCGCGACACCGGACGCATCAGTGTGGACAATTTAAACCTAGGGGGATTTGGGCCCCAGAGAAAGGAGGAGAAAATGCGGTTCAATTTCGTAAAAAATGAGCAGGGTATCCACTGTGGGGAATTACGGAATAGGTAAGTAAATTTAGGTATGATTTTCATTTTGATTAAGTTAATGCGGCCTAGTAAGGATAGGGGAAGGTTCTCCCAGGCTTTTAGTTTGGTCTTCACTCCTTGGACCACCGGTTCTAGGTTAAGGGGGATAAAGCTGGATGCGTCTCTCGAGACGCGCACCCCCAGGTACACCATTTCAACTCAACTTATTATTATTATTAACGATTTATATAGCGCCAACAGTTTACACAGTGCTTTACAATGTAGAGGGGGGACAGCACAATTACAGTACAGTTCAACACAGAAGGGACAGGAGGGCCCTGCTCATAACTTATTGACCAGTCTGCAACCAAACAAATTATCCTGTCTAACAGTATGCGTTAAAAACAGGGGTTTAAGTTTGCACACATTTGCTAATACATGCATAAGCTGCAGAGCCACTTTACAGCACCCCAGTATTATCTGCAATCCAAAATCTGTCCAGGGTGTCCTTGGTTTTGGACAGGGCAGACTGCAATGCAATGGTTTTGCACAGAGCAGCCCATGATCCTTCTGTTCCCAGGTCCCCCGCCGGCGCTCCTGGCTCATCCTCTTCATCCAGAGCCCCCATAGGAAGCTACTTTCTATAGGGGCACTCGTGCGGGGTCACTTCCGAGCCCCACTGCCTATGTCTATAAACACTGACAGTGCGGCATGGCCCCACCTCCCGCGCCCTCTTCACAGAGTGTGATTGACAGCAGGAGCCATTGGCTATCAATCTCCTCTGTGAGGAGGGACAGACTCGGGACAGCCGGTGGTGGGCACAGGGTGCATGGTGGACACAGGCTGCATGGTGGACACAGGGTGCATGGTGGGCACAGGCTGCATGGTGGACACAGGCTGCATGGTGGACACAGGCTGCATGGTGGACACAGGCTGCATGGTGGGCACAGGGTGCATGGTGGACACAGGCTGCATGGTGGGCACATGGTGCATGGTGGGCACAGGGTGCATGGTGAACACAGGCTGCATGGTGGGCACAGGCTGCATGGTGGGCACAGGCTACATGGTGGACACAGGCTGCATGGTGGGCACAGGGTGCATGGTGGGCACAGGCTGCATGGTGGACACAGGCTGCATGGTGGACACAGGCTGCATGGTGGGCACAGGGTGCATGGTGGGCACAGGCTACATGGTGGACACAGGGTGCATGGTGGACACAGGGTGCATGGTGGATGGTGGGCACAGGGTGCATTGGTGGGCACAAGCAGGCTGCATTGGTGGGCACGGATAAAGTTGTTGTTGTTGTTATATTATATTATAATATTTATTTTTATAACTTAGTTCTGCATAAAACATTTTAAGTGTCATTTAAAGAGATAATTTATGAGGGAGTATTTAGGGGTGGGGCCGAGTGTGTTTAGGTGCAGGGCGTGTTTATGGGTGGGGCGGGGTTAAGTGGGGCAACTGGTGGCGAGTAACCCTTGAGCCCTGGCTAGTAGCTCAGGACTTGAAATTTTGAGCCCTGCATTAAGCATTAAGGTAAAAAAAAAAAAAAACGTAAGGATTTACAACCATTTTAAAAGAAAACTTCAAATATTTTAAATAGTAAAAAAAAAAAAAGAAAGTGGCTTGGACAAAAATAATGGGACCCTTAACCAAATATTTTGTTACACAACCTTTAGAGGCATTTACTGAAAACTCATGATTTCTGTTGCTTTCAATGAGACTTCTGCACCTTCCAACAGGTAGTTTGGCCCACTCTTCTTGAACAAACTGCTCCAGCTGTTTCAAGTCTGAAGGGTGTTTTCTTTGGGCTGCATATTTTAGCTCATTCCATAGATGTTCAATAGGATTTAGATTTAGGCTCATGGAAGGCTACCTCACACTAGTCCAAAGTTTTATTCTTAGCCATTCCTGGGTGCTTTCAGCTGGGTGTCTTGGGTCATTATTCTGTTGAAAGACCTATAAATAGTGACTGAGAGAGAGCTTTTGGACACTGGACAGTATGCTTTACTCCAGAATTCCTTGATAGTCTTAAGAAATCATTGTTCCCTGAACAGGACCAAGGCACCCTGTGCCAAATGCAGCAAAGCAGCCCCAAAACATAACCAATCCTCTTCCATGTTTCAAAGAGGTGTAGCACCCCTGCCCTGGGCTTAGAAGAATGCTCCTTCAGTAGCGTGGGAGGGTCAACCACTAGAGTTATGAATTTTTATCTTACTAAGTCAACCTCTATGAGGCTAGCCCAGAAGGTATTACTGAGCATAGAAAAATATTTGGGAGGATCTGATTACAAGCTCCCTCTCTCCTGGGGTCTCCCTTGGGAAGAGGCCTGTGTGTTTTAGAGAAGCTACTTCTAGGACTAGGAGCAGGTGCTATGAGTAATGTCATTGTAAAGCCTAAACATTAAAAATTAAAATTTATATGCGCTATTGTGTACATTCATTAAGGCAAACAATTTTGGGTGTCAGCATCCCCCCTCACCCCCCCCCCCCTTTTAATTACCTGAGCTCTCATTCGATCCAGCGCTGTGCACGTCTGCAGCTCTTCTCTCCCCTCACTTCTGGGTCTCGCTGGCTATGCTGGGGCATCGGGAGCCATTGGCTGTCAATCAAAGCCAGTGATGAGGGAGCGGGGGATGGGGCTGAGTCTGGCTATCTGTGTCAATGGACGCAGCAGCGGGGGTTCAGGTGTGAGCATGCACAAGTGCCCCTATGGGAAGCAGCAGCGGGGAACCCGAAAAGAGGAGGTTTGCAGCTGCACTGTGCAATTTCATTGTACAGAGCAGGTAAGTATAGACATTGTTATTTTTTATTTTTTTAATTACCTTTACAGTGACTTTAAAAGAGAAGTAAAATGTTTTTTTTTTAACTTTCAGATTAATACTTACCTTGGTGGATGCAGCATTGGTTCAATGCTGCATTTGTCCCCTGCCTCCTTGCGAGGCTGAGCCGGGTGTGGGTCCAGCCACCTGGCAGGTCCAGACTTTATTGGTCGCAATGATGCAGTGCCTGGACTGACTTCAGTGAGGTCAGCAGAGAACGGACTTCAGTACGCTCTCTGCTGAAAACAGGTCACAGGAGTGCAAAATTAACTGCACTCCTGTGATCCATAGGAGAAGTACAGACAAACGAGCTTTGGTTGGACTTCTCCTTTAAGGAAAGTTACCTGCGGAATCTGGCCTGGAGAGGTGGGACCTTTCACTTGCAGCTCCAGGTATTGAAGTACTCAAGGGTTAGAAGCCAGGAGGTGCTACAGAAAGACTGGGACTGCTCTCACAGAGTCACAGGTTTATTTGGCTGTTCCCTCTTCATCAGCATAATTTTGAGGCTGCTGCTAAACCCTCCTACCTGCATTTTTGTCTGAGAACTGCATGAAACCATAAAAAGACACTGTATGCTCTTGATGATTTTTTCTCCTACAGAAGTTTAGCAGCAGCATAAAAACGCTAAAAAGAATAGTTTTGCATGGACGTTAATGCACGTCCTCACGTCTGGCGTTAATATATTTTAATGGCAAGAATTTTGGCCAATAGAATATATTAATGCAGGAATGTGCCTAGCATTGATGCACATTAATGATCGTTAACGTGTGCTAAGGAGCTAGCTTGTGAGCATTTTTTATGCTCAAATGCTCCTCTCCTGAATGCACCGGTTATGGTCTTTTTCTTCCTGTAAACTCCCCTGACAAAAAAAAAATGAAACGCCTAAAGAAGCTGCAGTGTGCATGAGGCTTTAGATCTGAGCCTGAGTTTGTTGGTGTGCTTCTTCAACTGGAAACAGAGTGGGCAACATCTGAATGAGTAAGGGGACCCAGTCCAGATCATTTGCAGCAGCTCCTTTGAGGGTCATCGCTGCATTTGGTATGATATTCTGTTCTTTAAAAATAGGATTTTTATAACAGCTTACCGGTAAAATCCTTTTATTTTAAGTACATCACGGGACACAGAGCCGTAGTAATTACTATGTGGGTTATAGGCCACCTTCAGGTGATGGACACTGGCACACCCTAAGACAGGAAGTCCACTCCCTATATAACCCATCCCACTACTGGGAGTACCTCAGTTTTGTAGCAAAGCAATACACGTGTATACCAGAAAGAGGGGAGGGACCTCTGTGTCCTGTGATGTACTTCAAAGAAAAGGATTTTACAGGTAAGCTGTTATAAAAATCCTATTTTATTAATCGTACATCATGGGACACAGAACCATAGTAATTACTATGTGGGATGTCCCAGAGCAATGCCAACTGAGGGGAGGGAGACACAACAGAATTAGGGCAACATGTGACTAGAGGAGTTATACTGCTGCCTGCAGCACACTACGCCCAAAGGCGATATCCTCATGCCTTTTTAAATTCACCTGATAAAATCTGGTAAATGTATGGACTGAAGACCAACTTGAGGCCTTGCAGATTTGAACCATGGAAGCTTGGTGATGCACTCCCACGAAGCACTAACAGTCCTAGTGGAGTGCGCTTTTGATTTGAGAGGGTGGAATCCTCCTCATTAAACCATAAGCCTGAACAGTTACTTGCTGAATCCATTTAGAGATAGCAGATTTTGATGCTGCCTCTCCTTTTTCTAGGACCTTTAGGCAACACAACAAAACATCCGTTTTTCGAATCTCAGCAGTCGCCTTCAAGTAGACCTTGAGTGCTCTCACCACATCAAGAGAATGTAGCAATTTTCCTTCTGTAGAACAGGGTTCTGGAAAAAATGAAGGTAGAACAATATCCTAGTTCAGATAAAACTAGACACTACCTTTGGTAGAAAGTTAGGATGAGGACGCAATACTACCTTATCCTTGTGAATAATCAAATATGGCTCTTACAAGAAAGAGCAGCCAACTCTGATACCATTCTTGCAGAAGATATGGCTACCAGAAAATTAGATTCCTTGTCAAAAGGACCAAGGGAATATGCTATATTGGCTCAAAAAGGCTGTTTCAGCAATGCCAGACAGAACTAAATCCAAGTTCCAGGGGTTCAGGGGTGACTTAACCCCCTGAATAAGCTACAAACCAAAGAATGCAAAGCAAGTGGTTGTTGAAATAATACCGACAAGGCCGAAACCTGGCCTTTGATAGTATGCAAGGCCAGCTTCCATTTCTAACCCCATCTACAGAAAGTCAAGGATTCTCCCTATGACATACTTCCTGGGGTGCCAACCCCTGGATTCACACCAGGAGACATGTGCTTTCTAGACTCGAATCTATGATTCTGGAAGCCAGCTTCCCTGCATTAATCAAGGTAAATACCACTGCACCTGACAGCCCCCACTTCAGAATGTGTGATTTAACAGCCAAACCTTTAAATCTAGCGTTTGTAAGGTAGGATGGAATACTGGACCTTGCGAGAGAATGTCTGGACGTGGAGGTAGGGTCCATAGGTCCCCTACTGCCATCCTTATGATCTCTGCATATCAAGATCTTCTGGGCCACGCCAGGCCACAAGAATCACTGATCTCCCTTCCTGCTCGGTCCTGCAAAACAGTTGTGGAAACAGCAGAATAGGAGGAAATGCATAAATCAGCGAGAACTGATTCCACGGGAACACCAAGGCATCTGTTTCGCATGCTAGCGGATCCCTTGTTCTTGACACAAAGTTGTTGATTTTCTTGTTGAACCTGGACGCAAACAGATCTACCTCTGGGATCCCCCATCTTCGGCATATTGCCAGTAAGATATCGGGGTGAAGGGAACATTCTCCCGGGAACAACTGCTGGCGACTCAAGTAGTCCGCCTGCCAATTTTATATTCCCGGAATGAAGACTGCGGATAGGCAAGATGCATTGTTTTCTGCCCAAGTTAAGATATAATTCACCTCTCTCTGGGCCGCACGACTTGTTGTGCCCCCTTGGTGATTGATATAGGTCACTGCTGTGGTATTGTCGAATTGCATCCTGACAGGATAATTTCGTAACCTGAACATCCAGGCCCTCAGGGCCAATCACGCTGCCCGGATCTCTAGAATGTTGATGGGCATTTTTTGATCTGGACTATTTCCCTTGGACAGTCGCTTCTTTCCAGACTGCTGTAACCATCTTCCAGGTAGCTGGTAGGAAAGAATTTGTCTTCTACAGGTTCTTGGTTATCAACCAACTGAGGCTCCGGTGCAGCCTGGAGACAGACACAAGCTGACAAAATACTGTTTTGCAGCAGTCTCAAATGAGACTGAGCATAAGTAACGGCCTTGAATGAAGCCACCATTTTTCCCAACAACCTCATGCAAAGTCGAATAGAAGGATTCTTCTTTGCTATGACCATCTGAATCATCTGAATCATTTCCTTTATGGCACTGATCTTCGCCGAGGGCAAGAATACCTTTTCCTGGGCTGTATCAATAATCAGATTCAAGTATTCCAATCTCCTTGATAGTTTTTTAAGGAGGATTTCTCTAGGCTGAGAATCCGACCTTGGTATTGCAGGTAATTGACTGTAGATCATACTTTGGTCTAAGCGGGCTACCGACTGGTCTATCAAGAGCAGATTGTCTAGGTAAGCTATAATCGTTATACCTTGGGGCCTTAAAGAGGAAGTAAACCTTCCTCAAAAAAAAAAAAAAAGGAACCTGCAAGGCAAAGGCATAATGAGCTAGTATGCATAGCATACTAGCTCATTATGAATGACTTACCTGAGAACGAAGCCCCCGAAGCAGTCCCCATCCACGATCTTCTCCGTCGCCATCATTCCCGGAGTGACTTCCGGGTCTCGCCGCTCCAGCGCTGTCATTCGCTGGAGCGGCGATGGCGTTACTCCCGCGCATGCGCACGAAGGTGGCATGCGCCGTACACAGCGGTGCCTGTTTTTTTTCTAAATATCTCCTAAACCATGTAGGTTTAGGAGATATTTATTGGACCTACAGGTAAGCCTTAATCTAAGCTTACCTGTAGGTCAAAGTGGTTTGTAAGGGTTTACAACCACTTTAATCTGGCTACAGGAAGGGGGCAGGCCTTTGTAAATACTTGAGGTGCAGTAGCTAGACTGAAAGGCAGAGCTAAAAGCTGAAAAAGAAGATTTTCTACCTCAAAATGTAGATATTTCTGGTGAGCAGGAAATATAGGTACATGGAGGTATGCATCCCTGATGTCTATTGACGCCAGAGGTTCTCCACCTTGTAGGACGGAGACCACTGATCGGATTGACTCCATGCAGAAAGAGCGGATATTCAGAACCGGTTTAGATATTTGATGTGACAGACCTAGCCGGGACACAGGCTTTTTGAGAGGACTAAATGCGAGCCTCCTGCCAACCGATTATGGGCCCTGGATTTTAAGGGGCACAGGGTGAAGGAGAACTCCAATCCCAGTCAGATTCAATGCTGTATATATGTGTATATATAATGTGTGTGGTCTCATGCTGTTGGGACATACACTCTTAGATGCTAGTGTCATGAACTCAAGATGTTAATTGAGAGGGCTGATCACATTGTCCTCTGTACAATGCAGGAGACGGTCCGTCTGTTACTGGTGGTCTCCTGCTATTGTGATGAAATGTCTTGTGGTGGTAATTATGATAATTTATAATCAACTGTGTTTAGCTCAGTGACAACAAGTCTGACTTGTAGTGAAATCCTGATGAGTCACATCGGCTGCTTAAAGGGATTAGTTAATTCGTTTATGTTAAGTTGTTACAGGTGTATTGTTAGAGTAATATGAGCAGGAGGGGGGTCTCCTCTCCTACTGTGTATAAATGTGAGTTTGGCTTTGTAATAAAACAGTCCATGTTGAGCAACTAAGCAAGTCTCGTCTCGTTTGGTGCTTGGGAGCGGTTGGAATATCTGATATCCGTATCCAGACTGGGAGGAAGTGATATATGACGAACGCACTCAAGAGGAGTGTAGGGACGTTCCGTCACATTTGAGATCTAGAATGGGTCTGATATACTCATTTGGTTTTGGTACCGTGAAAAGGTTTAAATAAAATCCCAATCCCTGCTCTTGCATGGAAACCACTAAGATCAATCTTTTGAGACAAAAGATGGTCCAATGCTTGAAAGAGAGCATTGGACCTGCAAAGAAAACCAACAAATAACTTCAGGTGAAATACAGGACTCTCTGAAAACATGTGGTATGGCTGTTTCAAGATGCACAATAAGGAGGCACATGAAGAAAGATGGGATGCATGGTCGAGTTGCCAGAATTAAGCCATTACTACGCAAATGCCACAAAGTATCCTGCTTACAATATGCCAAACAGCACAGAGACAAGCCTCAAACCTTCTACTAGCACAAAGTCATTTGGAATGACGAGACCGAAATTTTGCTTTTTGGCCACAACCATAAAAGCTACATTTGGAGAGGAGTCAACAAGGCCTATGATGAAAGGTACACCATTCCTACTGTTAAACACAGAGGTGGATGGCTGATGTTTTGGGGATGTGTGAGCTACAAAGGCACAGGAAATTTGGTAAAAATGAATGGCAAGATGAATGCAGTAAGTTATCAAAAAATACTGGAGGAACATTTGCATTTATCAGCCAGGAAGCTGCACATGGGACGTACTTGGACATTCCAACATGACAATGATCCAAAACACAAGGCCAAGTCGACCTGTCATTGGCTACAGCAGAATAAAGTTCTGGAGTGGCCGTCTCAGTCTCCTTACCTCAATATCATTGAGCCACTCTAGGGGGATCTCAAACATGCAGTTCATGCAAGAGATCCCAAGAATTTACAGGAACTGGATGCTTTTTGCCAGGAGGAATGGGCAGCTTTACCATCTGAGAAGATAGAGAGCCTCATCCACAATTACTACAAAATACTTCAAGCTGTAATTGATGTTAAAGGGGGGAATACACAGTATTAAGAACTGAGGTATGTGAACTTTTGATCAGGGTCATTTGGGTAGTTTCTGTTGTCATTATGATTTAAAAAGAGTAAACACAGTTGATTGATAATAAGGGGCCTATTCATGGGGGGGGGGGGGTAAATCTCCTGGGGGTCAAGTTCAATCTGCTCCTTTCATGTTCCTTTGGCCATAACTATCCTATGTAGGCATTTGGGACTTCGTTATGTATTTTTTTCCTCTTCTCTTAGCTAAAACGAATATAAAACAGGTCATACAGGGAGGAGGAGGAAGTATTAAAGAAGGAAGAGGGTGCAGTTTGTTCTCAATTAGGGATTATATGGAAGAAGGGGCCAGTTCTGCAGTTTTTGCCAAAAAACGGATATTATCTGTCAGACCTAGGGTTACTAGTATGTACTCCTAAGCCAAGACCTTTCCTATGCACTGTGGCTGAGAAAGCTTTATAAGGTGACTGGACACATCCTGAAAAGATATTTGTACCACCAAAGCACAATACTCCACCAAAGAGGAATTTTTGTGTTGAAGAACAGAGATATATGTTACCTAATTCCCAGCCAACTCGCCCCAACCCCCCCCCCCCCCCCCAAGCCCCACTGCAAGAGAAAACTGTGCTTTAAGGACTCCATGGACAAGAGGTTTCAGTCCCCTTTCACACTGGGGTGGTTTTCAGGTGCTTTAGCGCTGGAAATAGCCTCTGCTAAGCCCCTGAAAACCACCTCCCATTCATTCAAGTGTCACTTTTCACACTTGGGTGGTGCGCTTGCGGGACGTTCCAAAAGGTCCTGAAAGCAGCATCTTTAGGTGGGTTGGGAGTGCTTATTTAGCGCTTCCAAAACGCCCTGCCCATTTTAATGAATGGGCAGTGCTTTCGAAGCACTGCAACACAGGAGATTCCTATATCGAAGAGGGCACCAGTGGCAAAAGCACTTTTACCTGCCCTCTCCACACTTGAGTGTCAAGATGAGTGCTTTGTAAAATAAGTATTTTAGATTGACAAGTTACCATTACTTATGACTTCATCTGTAAACCGTGAATACACAATTTTAATATACTGCTTTATGAATGTGTCAATAAAATGTACTATTTTTATTATAAGAATATAGTGGCTACTATTTTTATAATGGCAGGGAATAGATTTTATTTAATTTTTTTCTGATATTTACCTACCAAAAAGACTAAGATTCCTGCAAGTAATGCCTCTCCTGGATTTAGAATGTCTTTTGCCTTTTTTAGGCCCCTTTTTTTTACATCAGCGCCCCTTTTCACTGCAAACCCTAGACTCCCAAGCTTAGTCTGGCTCCAAGCCCCCCTCTGACTGATGTGGTGCCCTCACTTCAAGTGGGGGATATCTGTCAGCCTTTTTGGCCTCCTGGGTCAGAGATCTTCCAGATCTCTAGGTCAATGTTTTCTCCAGGGCTCCAGGCTGGAGTTGTCACTCTCTTCCTCCACGTTCCAATCTTCCTTCTCAAAAGCTGAAGGATCTGCATGCTGCTCTACAGCATTTGCGTTGCCTTGTGGGTTATTTTTCCTGTTCCCGCAGGGGTAAGGTTTTGGGGTTTTTACCTGTTTACGGTTCCAAAACCACCTAGGCATTGCTGTAGAAGCCCAAGTTCTGAGAGATGGAGGCTTCTCGGATTCTGTGACTGTTGGATCTCCCTATGGTGCTTTCACCCCCACAATGACCTCTCTTTTGAGCCTACAATGGTATATTACCTTGGCTGATTTTACTTGTGTAACAGCCTCACCCCCGAAGGAGTGGCCTATAGTAGTATTTTCTGGGCTTACCGATTACCTCCTCCTTGTAGCTTGTCGTTCGATGTCTAGGGGTTCCCAGGGTTAGTACCCAGTAATTGCTGAGACTGACACTGAAAGTCCTTTTGAGGATTTTTATTTGCAAAAAAACTTTGAAACATAACACAGTCTCTCAGTTGGGAATAGAGGGCATGGGTGATAAAGCTCAGGCACTGTAGAACTTCTGACGTCCAAATAACTGTCTCTCTAGATAGCCCAGGGAGTAGCCACTCGCAACTGGACACTTCACTGTTGGATAAACCCTTGTTTTGTAGATCTAGCAGCCAACAAGTGATTCGGAATTAGCAAAAGTCTCTGCCACAGACTAGGTTGTAAAACTTCAGATGAACATGTAAAAGTCTCTGCCACAGACTAGGTTGTAATCGAAGGATGGGTTAGGAACTTTCCCTATGATAGCTGTATCTTTCAGCCGTTGCAGCGATACCATAGGAAAAGCGGATTCAACTAGTGTCCATACATCTCAGCTCCCAGGCTCTTACTGAGCAGCCAGCTTCATGGCCCTCCTCCGAAGAGTCCTCCCCTGGTCGCTTGTCGAGTTGCTGTGCCTCTCCAATCCTGAGAGGACACCGGGACACTTCAGAATCCTCCTTCAGTTACTGCGCCTCGAAATAGCCAGTTCCGAGGCTCGGAAACGTATGGATCCCCACCCCAGACCATGAGGGCCTCTGGGACTGGTCAGGATGACCAGGATTACGGGGCTAGCAGACACTCCTGGACCATGACCCCTCACGGGGCTGGTCCGGACTGGAACCAGAACCAACAACCGAACCCCTCATCACGTGACTTCAGCACCTTAAGTACCCCTTCCCGGAATACACAGCGGGGCCAGACGGGCCCACTGATTGGCTCCGGGAAAAGATTGGTACCCAATGCGTCCAACCAGACTGCGTTCTCAGCCTGTCACAGGTGCTCACTTCACCTATGACTAGTGTTGGTCATCTTACTTTAAAAAAGGAATTAGTTAAGTTACAAATTATTTCTCCCAAAAAGTACTACATTGGAAAAGTAATTAGTTACGCAGCAAAGTAACTGGGACTTTTTTTTTTAAATATTCTATACGTGTAACTAAGGGGCAGGTCTAGTATTACTGTAACCAAGGGGCGCATTTATTATTATTGTTATATATCGTGTAACCAAGGGGCTGCTCTATTATTACTCTAACCAAGGGGCAGATCTGTTATAGTGTGTAAGCAAGTGGCGGGTCTATTATTATTATATCGTGTAAGGGGCGGATGGCTACAGAAGAGGGCGAATGTTAAATGAATGGGCAGAGCTCGATATATAACAATAATAATAAATGTGCCCCTTGGTTACAGTAATACTAGACCCGCCCCTTACTTACACGATAGACGCCCCTTGCAGAGTAGCACGAGCATCAGGAGCGTGCGGCATCGCCTCGTACAATTACATGTTAACTGCACCTGCACGGTGTAGAGTTCACTCAGAGCTGTTTAGGTTCGGCAATTTTCGGAAGCTCCGTATTCCTTCGTACTGCGCAAGCCCTGCGCCTGCGCAGTACAGGGGGTCCTTATCCGGCGGGGGAACTTTTTCGGCAGGACACCGGAATTACACTACTGCCATCTAGTGGCAGTAGATGTAATTGGGGTAACTAAGCCAAAGTAATGGGAACTGAGTTACCATAAGGGGAAAAGTAATCAGTTAGATTACTCGTTACCCTCTAAAGTAACTGCGTTAGGTAACTCAGTTTATTTTAACTCAGTTACTTACATCACTGCCTATGACCAGGCAGAACTCTAGTACAGCCCAGCCAAACTGATGCCAAAGTGCAACCTAGAACAATTAACCCCAAAACTCCATTACAGTTTTGGAAAAAACAAAATTTACAAGATTAAAAAAGTGTCGGCGCTACACTTGTAAGGATGTTTTCTTAATTTTTATAACTTACACTAGGTGAGTATCGGAGTTGGCAGCCTTACCTTGTAAGGAGCTTTCCTGGTGTTTCACAGGGTTTTCACTGGGTTAAGGTATTGTGATGCAAGTCCTTTTTTTTTGGTCTTCTTTTCTCCTCCAGGGTGTCATCTTGCTCTCTTTCTGTATGGCTCCTAGACCTCACTCAGATGCTTATCTCTTCACTTTCTTGGATGTGGTTCGTGCTGTACATGTATATTAGCCTCTCCTAAACTTACAAATTCTCTTTGGCCTTCATGAAAGTTCTTGCCAAGGGCATCTTCTTTCTCAAACCACCATTTTCCTACAGTTTCCACCAGTTTCCTACAGGATAAAGTGCCTCCCTTTTCTGTTAGGGTGCACCCCACCAGGTCTGTGGATGCTTTCTGGGGTTTTCAACATTAGTCATCAGTTTCCCAGATTAGTAAGGTTGCTACCTAGTTCTCTCTTCACACATGTTTACAAAATTTTACCAGGTGAACCTGCTGCTGGTTTCAGCTGTAAGGTGCCATAAGCAGGTGTCTAGTTAGGGTCTGTTCCCTTATTTTGTTGTTATGGGCTTGATTACCCTTCATTTTTATGTTTTTCTTCTTGGCCGTCCTACTCTGTCTGTCCCCTGTACTGTACAATCGAAAAAGGGATTTTTAACTTTCCAGTAAAATCTATTTCTTTTAGTACAGTTCAGGACATAGGCTCCTTAACTCACCCTCGGTTAATCTTTTGTTTGATAAAAACTGTGATTGGGAGGGAGTGACTGTTTTCTTTTTCAGTGTCCAGTCACCTGAATGCAGCATATGTAACCCAGCCATTTGAGTATACCTGTACTGTACTCCAAGAAATGTTCAGATAAGTCAAAAATCCTCACCAGAGCAGGAACCATGTTAGGTAAAAAGAAGGTTCTTGGTTGCAAAACAACATTGTGTTAATGTACGATGCCTAAAGAGCAATGTGGATTTCTATAAGAGTCTAATTTTTATGAAAGCAAAGCCCAAGGAGCTGTCCTGAATAGGTTCAAATGCGGGTCTTTGCAGCACTAACAATACAAGATTTAAAGAAGAACTCTACCATTGTAGTGGGCCTCTTCTGCATTGGAATGGTTAAATGCTCGTTAAGTCTAAACCCCTGTACACACGGTCGGACATTCCGACCACATAATCCGTCTGTTTTTTTCCGACGGATCTTGTCCGAAACTGGTGTTGCATACACATGATCGGACAAAGTTGTCGGAAAATCCGATAGTTTGGAACGTGATGACGTTCGTTACGACGGGACTACGTTCAGACTGGTAACCGATAGCTTTGGTCTCGTAATTTGATCTGAGCATGCATGGCACTTTGTCCGATCGGAATTCTCTACAAACGATCGGACAAATTCTAAACGGATTTTGTTGTCGGAAAATTTGAGATCCTGCTCTCAAATTTTTTCTGTCGGAATTTCTGACGGAAAAAGTCTGACAGAGCCCACACACAATCGGATTTTCCGACAACATAATCCGATTGGACCTTTTCCGTCGGATTTTCCGACCGTGTGTACAGGGCATTTGAGTATAAGAGTAAGGGGTAATACTTACTGAAGTCCTTGTTCTGGCAGGCTTTGATGCTCTCCTTTCTCCTAGGACTTGGCCTGTGGACGACCGGCCCTCCCCTTCCTCGTTGGTCCTCTATTGTAATTAATAACGCCAGTGGGCAGCTGCCAGGCTGGTGTCTTAGAGAAGAGGCTTTGGGAGAGGGGTTGCACAGCATGGAGTGAGGAATAAGGGTGTTTGACCCTTGCACAGGAATGGGTAAGTACATGGATTGAAAATTGGCTACGGGGGCGAGTCCAGAGGGTGGTGATAAATGGGGAGTACTCTGAATGATCTGGTGTGGAAAGAAGGGTCCCCCAGGGCTCTGTCCTGGGGTCAATCCTATTAAATTTATTCATAAATGATCTGGAGGATGGGATAAACAGCTCAATCTCAGTATTTGCGGATGATACTAAGCTAAGCAGGCAATGACTTCTATGCGGGATGTGGAAACCTTGCAAGAAGATCTAAACAAATTAATGGGGTGGGCAACTACATGGCAAATGAGGTTTAATGTTGAAAAATGTAAAATAATGCATTTGGGTGGCAAAAATATGAATGCAGTCTACTCGCTAGGGGGAGAACCTCTGGGGGCATCCCGCCGACGCAGACTGTTGTCTTTTCACTGTGACAGCCCATACACTCTCCTTTACCGCAAAGCACACTCCATGCATTCCTCATTAACTCTCCTATACTCCATGGCACACTCCATGCATCCCCCATTCACTCTCCTATACCCCATAGCACACTCCACACATGCTTCATAAACTCTCCAATACCCCATAGCACACTCCATGCATCCCTCATACACTCTCATATACCCCATAGCACACTCCATGTGTCTCCCATACACTGTCCTATAACCTATAGCATACGCCATTCGTGTCCCATGTATTTTCTTGTACACCATACCACACTCCATGCATGCCCGATACACTCACCTATATCCCATAGCACACTCCATGCATCCCTCATGCGCATCAGGATATGGGCTTTCGACTAGGAGGTTTGGACTTTAGGCTATGGGCTTTAGACTTTATGCTTGGGGCTATAGGCTATGGGCTTTGGGCTATGGGCTTCCTTCTCCCCTTATAGCCGCCCAATCACGCTGCTTTTGTGTAAGTTGGTAAAGAAGTGACACTAAACTCTGGTCCATTTATTATTTTTTTTATGATACAACTTCCTGAAAAGGGCTTTGGGCTAGGGCTATGAACTTTGGGCTATGGGCTTTGCAGTGTACATAGAGCAGTGAACATGACTACAAATAACATGCACTGCTCGTTCTAAAACAGACATGAGGGAAAAAGGAGGGATGTAGTAGGACCATTAACTAGTGGATGTGTATGAATTTCTACTGAAGAAAATATATTATTTAGTGTATAAAAAAAACAAAAAAAAAATCCGGCCTCCTCCATCCTCTAAAAGCTAATCTAATAGCCGGCCAATCACTCTCCTTTTTTGTTAGATGGTAAGAAGTGACACTAAAAAAGATGATCTTAGGCCGAGTACATGGATACCAAACACGACATGCTTTAAAATTGCGCACAAATGTGCAGTGGCGACAAACTACATACATTTTTAAAAGCCTTTACAGGTTACCACTTTAGACTTACAGAGGTCTACTGCTAAAATTACTGCCCTCGATCTGACCTTCATGGTGATACCTCACATGCATGGTTCGATTGCTGTTTACACTTGACGCCAGACCGATGCTTGCGTCGCCTTTGCGCAAGAGCAGGGAGGACAGGGGTGCTTTTTTTTTATTATTATTTATTTATAAAATTTTTTGCTTTTTTATCTTATTTTTAAACTGTTGCTTTCATTTATTTATTTTTATCATTTTTATTGTTATCTCAGGAATGTAAATATCCCCTATGATAGCAATAAGTAGTGACAGGTACTCTTTTTAAATAAAAATTGGGGTCTATTAGACCATAGATCTCTCCTCTGCCCTCAAAGCATCTGACCACACTAAGATCAATGTGATAAAATGCTTTCCCAATTTCCCAATGCCGCTGTCTACATCCGGCGAAATCTAAGTCATAAAATGCTCGTAGCTTCCAGTTTCTTAGGCCATAGAGATGATTGGAGCCATTCTGGTCTCTGATCAGCTCTATGGTCAGCTGGCCGAATTACCGGCTGCATTCTTAGGTTCCCTGTTGGGACAGGAGAGCCAGAGAAAAACATGGAAAACGGTGGGAGGGGTGGGGACATTCCCTCCCACTGCTTATAAAAGCAGTCTAGAGGCTAATTAGCTGCTAGGATTTATTTTACATGAAAGCCGACTGCTGACTGAAAAGAATGATACCAAGATGATACCTAAACCTGCAGGCATCATTCTGGTATAACCACTCAAAGTCCAGCAACATACCAGTAAGTTGCTGGTCCTTGTTGGCCATATATTGTAATCTTTTTTTTCATGCAGCCTCTGGGCTGAACGAAAAAAAGAGATTGATCGGTGGGTAGGCCCACCATTAGAATACCTCCCTTCATCCACCCACTTCTAATGATGGGCATACATGCACCGTTTATATATGCCGAAGCATGGGGGCATCCTCCCGCAAAAGGTAGGAGCAAATCGCTCCTCCGCCCCTGCTGCCCCCATGCTTCGGCATATATGCTCTTTTTTTTAACTGTGGTGGTAAAATCACCTCCTACAGCGCTGGAGTCACAGCTTTATGTATCGTGGGAGCAAACGCTGTTGCTGTCAAGATAAATAAATCCGCGCTGCAACTGAATGGCGTACCTGCTAAGCAAATGATGGTTAACAATAAAACACAGTAACATTACAGTTAACATTACAGTTACTTACCATACCTGCAAAGCAAGTACAAAAAAAAAAAACATAGTAAAAAATAACACATTTTTTTAACACAATCTATGCCTAAAATATATATATGTTGAAGCATGGGGGCATCCTCCCGCAAAAGGTAGGAGAAAATCGCTCCTCCGCCCCTGCTGCCCCCATGCTTCGGCATATATGCTCTTTTTTTTTAACTGTGGTGGTGAAATGACCTCCGACAGCGCTGGAGTCACGGCTTTATGTATCGTGGGAGCAAACGCTGTTGCTGTCAAGATAAATAAATCCACTCTGCAGCTGAAAGGTGTACCTGAAAACAAAAAAATGGTTAACAATAAAACACAGTAAACAGTAAAGTATAAAAAAATTGCATACCTGAAAAGAGAACATGATAAAACATAATAACAATAACACATTGCAGAATAGAATACAGTGAAAAAGAGCAAAACAATAGAGAGAGAATAGAGAGAGAGAGAGAACAATAAAATGACAACTATTTTTGGTTTTTATATTTTATATATGTTTTGTGTTTTTTTTTTTTTTTGGTTTTACACTTTTTTTGTAACTGTAAGGCCCCTTTCACACTGGGGCGGTGAGCCGCGGTGACGGTAAAGCAGCGCTATATTTAGCGCTGCTTTACCGTCGTTTTCACCGCGGTTTTCGGCCGCTCGGGTGCGGTTTTACCCCCCCCGAGCGGCCGAAAAAGGGTTAAACACCCCCCGCAGAGCGCCGCCGTAGCAGCGCTTTGCGGCGGTATTGCCGCGGTTTCACCGCGGTGTCCCATTCTAATCAATGGGAAGGAGCGGTATAGGAGCGGTGAACACACCGCTCCTATACCGCTCCAAAGATGCTGCTAGCAGGACTTTTTTTGTCATCCTGCTAGCGCACCGCTCCAGTGTGAAAGCCCGCCGGCTTTCACACTGGAGTTAAAGGGGCAGGATTTTTTCATGCGGTGAACAGACGCTATTTTTAGCGCTGCACCGCATGAAAAACGCTTAGGTGTGAAAGGGGCCTAACAGTTCCAATGTAACTGTTGTAACAGTTCCAGTGGTTTGGGTCTCTCAAAATGCGATGGCATCTTGGGAGACCCTGTGAACGTGTGCCTAGTCTATGCAATGCTGTACCCTACGCTAAAACTCAACTAGTGTATGGTAGCATTCAAAACATTTAGCAATGCAAAGACCAGGATTGTTAGGACAGGAGGGACAAAAATAGCGGGTGTCACACCTATTTCCGCACTTGCTGCAGACACATCTTCTTTGGTGGGCTCGTTGGGTAGGGGTACTCGGGAGGACATAAGGAAAATGCCTCTCATGCAGCCGGCTTACTGCATTTGGTTGGGGAAGGTGAGGTGGAGCACCATCTGGAAACAGAAGGGCTCTGAAGATCTCTTCCTGGAATTTAAGGAAGGATCCAGTCCGTCCTGAAGCTCTGTATAGCACAATAGACATACTCCAGGAAAACAGGTCCGCACTGTAGCCGTTATTCGGCTATAGTGCGGATCGAAAAGGTTAATGGAGGATGACGGAAGGAGGCAGAAACATACAGAGAAAATTTCATGAAAAATACTTTACAAGGTCATTAACTAAAATGTATGTGCGTCTCTCTCTATATATAATAATAATAATAATATAATATAATCTATATATAGATCTGTATATATATATATATATATATATATATATATATATATATATATAGATATAGATAGATAGATATAGTGTGTGTATTTTTTGTAAACAAGACTAAACATACATGCTATCCTATCATATCCTTATCTTATCTATGTTTACAATATATTATATATATAAACATTTTTTTCAAATAAACAGAAGTGAGGGGAAAGGGAGGGGTTCAGGAGTTAACAGAGGATGTGACAAGGAAATGATTTAATTAAAAATAAATTACAGTGACATGGAGTAGTGGATCTGTATGGATTATTTAACCACTTGCCGACCGGCGCACGACGATATACGTCGGCAGAATGGCACGGACAGGCAGGAGGGCGTATATATAAGTCCCTCCTTTCTGCCTGTCCGTGCCATCGGGAGCGGCGTGGTCCCGCGCCGGTCAGGACCCCCGTGAGTACGGTCGCGGTCCCCGCGGACTCGATCGCCGCGGGGACCCCCGCGATCGTCTCACGGGACGGCTGAACGGGGAGATGCCGAGATAAACAGCATCTCCCCGTTCTGCCTAGCAACTAGTGACGCCGATCTCTGCTCCCTGTGATTGGAGCAGAGATCAGCATTCACTAGCTGACCCCCACAGTAAGAAACACACCCCTAGGCATACTTAACCCTTACACTGCCCCCTTGTGGTTAACCCCTTCACTGCCAGTGTCATTTATACAGGAATCAATGCATTTAAATAGCATTGATTGCTGTATAAATGACAATGGTCCCAAAAATGTGTCAAAAATGTCCGATGTGTCCGCCATAATGTCGCAGTCACAAAAAAAAAAATCGCAGATCGCCGCCATTACTAATAAAAAAAAAAAAAATTATTAATAAAAATGCTATAAAACTATCCCCTATTTTGTAAACGCTATAACTTCTGCGCAAACCGATCAATAATCGCTTATTGCGATTTTTTTTACCAAAAATATGTAGAAGAATACGTATCGGCCTAAACTGAGGAAAAAAAATGTTTTTTTATATATTTTTTGGGGATATTTTATTATAGCAAAAAGTAAAAAATAATGCATTTTTTTTTTTCAAAATTGTCGCTCTATTTTTGTTTATAGCGCAAAAAATAAAAACCGCAGGGGCGATCAAATACCACCAAAAGAAAGCTCTATTTGTGGGAAAAAAAGGGACGTCAATTTTGTTTGGGAGCCACGTCGCACGACCGCGCATTTGTCAGTTAAAGCGACGCAGTGCCGAATCGCAAAAAGGGGCCTGGTCCTTTGGCTGCAAATTGGTCCGGTCTGAAAGTGGTTAAAATATTATATATTTAGTGTCATGAAATAAAGAAAAGAATATGGCCTCCTCCATCCCCTAATAGCCGGTCAACCATTCTCCTTTTTTGTTAGATGGTAAAGAAGTGATGCTAAACTCTGATTTTAAAAAATATCCAATTCAGGTACAGGGGGTCCCCGACTAACGAACCACTCCTACTTACGAACAGGGTGCTGCGGGGACCCTCTGCCATTCGGTGCATGCGTGGCCAGACGGAGCCTCGGAAAATGTCGGAAATGTTGGGGTTAAGGGACTTCTTTTCGGTGGTAATTGCCTGGGAGCCTCCACCCGCGATCTAGAGGCCGCGTCTGGGTAAAGGGACTCCTTTTCAGTGGTAATAGTCTGGGAGCCTCCACCCGCGAGCTCGAAGCCGCTTTAGGGTGAAGGGACTTCTTTTCGGTGGGAATTGTCTGGGAGCCTCCACCTGCAAGCTCGAGGCCACGTCCGGTTGAAGGGACTCCTTTTCGGTGGTAATTGTCTTGGAGCCTCCACCCGCAAGCTCGAGGCAGCGTCGGGGTGAAGGGACTCCTTTTCGGTGCTAATTGTCTTGGAGCCTCCACCCGCAAGCTCGAGGCCGTGTCAGGGTGAAGGGACTCCTTTTCGGTGCTAATTGTCTTGAAGCCTCCACCCGCAAGCTCAAGGCCGCGTCAGGGTGAAGGGACTCCTTTTTGGTGGCATTTGTCTTGGAGCCTCCACCCGCGTGCTCGAGGCCACGTCAGGGTGAAGGGACTCCTTTTCGGTGGTAATGGTCTGGGAGCCTCCACCCGCGATCTAGAGTCCGCATTGGGGTGTAGGGACTCCTTTTCAGTGGTAATTGCCTGGGAGCCTCCACCCACGATCTAGAGGCCGCGTCGGGGTGAAGGGACTCCTTTTCAGTGGTAATTGCCTGGGAGCCTCCACCCGCGAGCTCGAGTCAGGGTGAAGGGACTCCTTTTCGGTGGTAATTGTCTGGGAGCCTCCACACGCGAGCTCAAGGCCGCGTCAGGGTGAAGGGACTCCTTTTCGGTGGTAATTGTCTTGGAGCCTCCACCCGCGAGCTCGAGGCCGTGCCAGGGTGAAGGGACTCCTTTTCGGTGGTAATTGCCTGGGAGCCTCCACCAGCGATCTAGAGACCGCGTAAGGGTGAAGGGACTCCTTTTTGGTGGTATTGGTCTGGAGCCTCCACCCGCGATCTAGAGGCTGCGTAGGGGTTGAAGGGACTCCTTTTCGGTGGGAATTGTCTGGGAGCCTCCACCCGCGAGCTCCAGGCCACATCGGGGTGAAGGGACTCCTTTTCGGTGGTAATTGTCTGGGAGCCTCCACCCGCAAACTCCAGGCCGCGTTAGGTGAAGGGACTCCTTTTCGGTGGCAATTGTCCTGGAGCCTCCACCGGCATGCTCGAGGCCGCGCCAGAGTGAAGGGACTCCTTTTCAGTGGTAATTGTCTGGGAGCCTCCACCCGCGATCTAGAGGCCGCGTCGGGGTGAAGGGACTCCTTTTCAGTGGTAATTGTCTGGGAGCCTCCACCCGCGATCTAGAGGCCGCGTCGGGGTGAAGGGACTCCTTTTCGTGGTAATTGTCTGGGAGCCTCCACCCGCGATCTCGAGGCCGCGTAGGGGTTGAAGGGACTCCTTTTCGGTGGTAATTGTTTGGGAGCCTCCACCCGCAATCTCGAGGCCGCGTCGGGGTGAAGGGACTCCTTTTTGGTGGTAATTGCCTGGGAGCCTCCACCCACGATCTAGAGGCCACGTCAGGGTCAAGGGACTCCTTTTCGGTGGTAATTGTCTGGGAGCCTCAACCCGCGATCTAGAGGCCGCGTCGGGGTGAAGGGACTCCTTTTGGGTGGTAATTGCCTGGGAGCCTCCACCCGCCATCTCGAGGCCGCGTCGGGGTGTAGGGACTCCTTTTTGGTGGTAATTGTCTGGCAGCCTCCACCCGCGATCTAGAGGCGTCCGCTGAACGGACTCCTTTACAGTGGTCATTGTCTTGGAGCCTTCATCCGCAAATTCCAGGCCGCGTTGGGTGAAGGGACTCCTTTTCGGTGGTAATTGTCCTAGAGCCTCCACCCGCCTGCTCGAGGCCGCACCAGGGTGAAGGGACTCCTTTTCAGTGGTAATTGTCTGGGAGCCTCCACCCGCGATCTAGAGGCCGCGCCGGGGTGAAGGGACTCCTTTTTGGTGGTAATTGCCTGTGAGCCTCCACCCGCGATCTAGAGGCCGCGCCGGGGTGAAGGGACTCCTTTTCGGTGGTAATTGTCTGGGAGCCTCCACCCGCGATCTCGAGGCCCCGTCAGGGTGAAGGGACTCCTTTTTGGTGGTAATTGTCTGGGAGCCTTCACCCGCGATCTAGAGGCCGCGTCCGCTGAACGGACTCCTTTACAGTGGTAATTGTCTTGGAGCCTCCACCCGCAAACTAGAGGCCGCGTCGGGGTGAAGGGACTCCTTTTTGGTGGTAATTGTCTGGGAGCCTCCACCCGCGATCTCGAGGCCCCGTCAGGGTGTAGGGACTCCTTTTTGGTGGTAATTGTCTGGCAGCCTCCACCCGCGATCTAGAGGCCGCGTCCGCTGAACGGACTCCTTTACAGTGGTAATTGTCTTGGAGCCTTCATCCGCAAATTCCAGGCCGCGTTGGGTGAAGGGACTCCTTTTCGGTGGTAATTGTCCTAGAGCCTCCACCCGCGTGCTCGAGGCCGCACCAGGGTGAAGGGACTCCTTTTCAGTGGTAATTGTCTGGGAGCCTCCACCCGCGATCTAGAGGCCGCGCCGGGGTGAAGGGACTCCTTTTTGGTGGTAATTGCCTGGGAGCCTCCACCCGCGATCTAGAGGCCGCGCCGGGGTGAAGGGACTCCTTTTCGGTGGTAATTGTCTGGGAGCCTCCACCCGCGATCTCGAGGCCCCGTCAGGGTGAAGGGACTCCTTTTTGGTGGTAATGGTCTGGGAGCCTTCACCCGCGATCTAGAGGCCGCGTCCGCTGAACGGACTCCTTTACAGTGGTAATTGTCTTGGAGCCTCCATCCGCAAACTCCAGGCCGTGTCGGGTGAAGGGACTCCTTATCGGTGGTAATTGTCTTGGAGCCTCCACCCGCGTGCTCGAGGCCGCGCCAGGGTGAAGGGACTCCTTTTTGGTGGTAATTGTCTGGAGCCTCCACCCGCGATCTCGAGGCCGCGTCAGGGTGAAGGGACTCCTTTTCGGTGTTAATGGTCTGGGAGCCTCCACCCGCCAGCGAGCCTCCACCCGCGATCTAGAGGCCGCGACTGCTTTTCGGTGGTAATTGTCTGGGAGCCTCCACCAGCGATCTAGAGGCCACGTCGGGGTGAAGGGACTCCTTTCCGGTGGTAATTGTCTGGGAGCCTCCACCCGCGATCTGGAGGCCGCGTCAGGGGGAAACGGACTCCTTTACAGTGGTAATTGTCTGGGAGCCTCCACCCGCAAGCTCGAGGCCGCGTCAGGGTGAAGGGACTCCTTTTCGGTGGTAATTGTCTGGGAGCCTCCACCCGCGAGCTCGAAGCTGCGTCGGGGTGAATGGACTCCTTTTCGGTGGTAATTGCCTTGGACCCTCCACCCGCAATCTAGAGGCCACATCAGGGTGAAGGGACTCCTTTTCGGTGGTAAATGTCTGGGAGCCTCCACCCGCGAGCTCGAATCCGCTTTGGGGTGAAGGGACTCCTATTCGGTGGTAATTGTCTGGGAGTCTCCACCCGCAAGCTCGAGGCCGCGTCAGGGTGAAGGGACTCCTTTTCGGTGATAATTGTCTGGGAGCCTCCACCTGCGATCTATAGGCCGTGTCGGGGTGAAGGGACTCCTTTTCGGGGTAATTGTCTGGGAGCCTCCACCCGCAAGCTCGAGGCTGCGTCGGGGTGAAGGGACTCCTTTTCGGTGGTAATTGCCTGGGAGCCTCCACCCGCGATCTAGAGGCCACGTCAGGGTGAAGGGACTCCTTTTGGGTGGTAATTGCCTGGGAGCTTCCACCAGAGATCTAGAGGCCGCGTCACGGTGAAGGGACTCATTTTCGGTGGTAATGGTCTGGGAGCCTCCACCCGCGATCTCGAGGCCCCGTCAGGGTGAAGGGACTGCTTTTCGGTGGTAATTGTCTGGGAGCCTCCACCAGCGATCTAGAGGCCACGTCGGGGTGAAGGGACTCCTTTCCGGTGGTAATTGTCTGGGAGCCTCCACCCGCGATCTCGAGGCCGCGTCAGGGTGAAGGGACTCCTTTTCGGTGGTAATTGTCTGGGAGCCTCCACCCGCAAGCTCGAGGCCGCGTCAGGGTGAAGGGACTCCTTTTCGGTGGTAATTGTCTGGGAGCCTCCACCCGCGATCTAGAGGCCGCGTCGGGGTGAAGGGACTCCTTTTCGGTGGTAATTGCCTGGGAGCCTCCACCCGCAATCTAGAGGCCGCATCGGGGTGAAGGGACTCCTTTTCGGTGGTAATTGTCTGGGAGCCTCCACCCGCGAGCTCGAGTCCGCGTCGGGGTGAAGGGACTCCTTTTTGGTGGTAATTGTCTGGGAGCCTCCACCCGCAAGCTCGAGGCCGCGTCAGGGTGAAGGGACTCCTTTTCGGTGGTAATTGTCTGGGAGCCTCCACCCGCGATCTCGAGGCCGCGTCCGGGTGAAGGGACTCCTTTTCGGTGGTAATTGTCTGGGAGCCTCCACCCGCGATCTCGAGGCCGCGTCGGGGTGAAGGGACTCCTTTTCGGTGGTAATTGCCTGGGAGCCTCCACCCGCGATCTCGAGGCCGCGTCGGGGGGGAAGGGACTCCTTTTCGGTGGTAATTGTCTGGGAGCCTCCACCCGCGTTCTAGAGGCCGCGTCGGGGTGAAGGGACTCCTTTTTGGTGGTAATTGTCTGGGAGCCTCCACCCGCGATCTAGAGGCCACGTCAGGGTGAAGGGACTCCTTTTCGGTGGTAATTGTCTGGGAGCCTCCACCCGCGATCTAGAGGCCGCGTCCGGGTGAAGGGACTCCTTTTTGGTGGTAATTGCCTGGGAGCCTCCACCCGCGATCTAGAGGCCGCGTCGGGGTGAAGGGACTCCTTTTCTGTGGTAATTGTCTGGGAGCCTCCACCCGCGATCTAGAGGCCGCGTCCGGGGTGAAGGGACTCCTTTTTGGTGGTAATTGTCTGGGAGCCTCCACCCGCGAATCTCCAGGCCGCGTCAGGTGAAGGGACTCCTTTTCAGTGGTAATTGTCTGGGAGCCTCCACCCGCGTGCTCGAGGCCGCGCCAGGGTGAAGGGACTCCTTTTCCGCGCCAGGGTGAAGGGACTCCTTTGGTAATTGTCTGGGAGCCTCCACCCGCGAGCTCGAGGCCGCGTCGGGGTGAAGGGACTCCTTTTCGGTGGTAATTGTCTGGGAGCCTCCACCCGCGATCTCGAGGCCGCGTCAGGGTGAAGGGACTCCTTTTCGGTGGTAATTGTCTGGAGCCTCCACCCGATCTCGAGGCCGCGTCGGGTGAAGGGACTCCTTTTCGGTGGTAATTGTCTGGGAGCCTCCACCCGCGAGCTCGAGGCCGCGTCGGGGTGAAGGGACTCCTTTTCGGTGGTAATTGTCTGGGAGCCTCCACCCGCGATCTCGAGGCCGCGTCAGGGTGAAGGGACTCCTTTTCGGTGGTAATTGTCTGGGAGCCTCCACCCGCGAGCTCGAGGCCGCGTCGGGGTGAAGGGACTCCTTTTCGGTGGTAATTGTCTTGGAGCCTCCACCCGCGAGCTCGAGGCCACGTCAGGGTGAAGGGACTCCTTTTCGGTGGTAATTGTCTTGGAGCCTCCACCCGCAAGCTCGAGGCCGCGTCAGGGTGAAGGGACTCCTTTTCGGTGGTAATTGTCTGGGAGCCTCCACCCGCGAGCTCGAGGCCGCGTCGGGGTGAAGGGACTCCTTTTCTGTGGTAATTGTCTTGGAGCCTCCACCCGCGAGCTCGAGGCCGCGTCAGGGTGAAGGGACTCCTTTTCGGTGGTAATTGTCTTGGAGCCTCCACCCGCGAGCTTGAGGCCGCGTCAGGGTGAAGGGACTCCTTTTCAGTGGTAATTGCCTTGGAGCCTCCACCCGCAAGCTCGAGGCCGCTTCGGGGTGAAGGGACTCCTTTTCGGTGGTAATTGTCTTGGAGCCTCCACCCGCGTGCTCGAGGCCGCGCCAGGGTGAAGGGACTCCTTTTTGGTGGTAATTGTCTGGGAGCCTCCACCCGCGATCTAGAGGCCGCGTCCGCTGAACGGACTCCTTTACAGTGGTAATTGTCTTGGAGCCTCCATCCGCAAATTCCAGGCCACGTTGGGTGAAGGGACTCCTTTTCGGTGGTAATTGTCCTAGAGCCTCCACCCGCGTGCTCGAGGCCGCGCCAGGGTGAAGGGACTCCTTTTCAGTGGTAATTGTCTGGGAGCCTCCACCAGCGATCTAGAGGCCGCGTCGGGTGAAGGGACTCCTTTCTGGTGGTAATTGTCTGGGAGCCTCCACCCGCAAGCTCGAGGCCGCTTCGGGGTGAAGGGACTCCTTTTTGGTGGTAATTGTCTGGGAGCCTCCACCCGCAAGCTCGAGGCCGCGTCAGGGTGAAGGGACTCCTTTTCGGTGGTAATTGTCTGGAGCCTCCACCCGCAAGCTCAAGGCCGCGTCAGGGTGAAGGGACTCCTTTTCGGTGGTAATTGTCTGGGAGCCTCCACCCGCGAGCTCGAGGCCGCGTCAGGGTGAAGGGACTCCTTTTCGGTGGTAATTGTCTGGGAGCCTCCACCCGCAGACTCGAGGCCGCGTCAGGGTGAAGGGACTCCTTTTCGGTGGTAATTGTCTGGAGCCTCCACCCGCAAAGCTCGAGCTCGAAGGGACCCTTTTCAGGGTAATGTCTGGGAGCCTCCACCCGCGATCCTTTTTCAGGGTGAAGGGACTCCTTTTTGTGGTAATTGTCTGGGAGCCTCCACCCGCGAATCTCGAGGCCGCGTCGGGGTGAAGGGACTCCTTTTCGGTGGTAATTGTCTGGGAGCCTCCACCCGCAATCTCGAGGCCGCGTCAGGGTGAAGGGACTCCTTTTCGGTGGTAATTGTCTTGGAGCCTCCACCCGCAAGCTCGAGGCCGCGTCAGGGTGAAGGGACTCCTTTTCGGTGGTAATTGCCTTGGAGCCTCCACCCGCAAGCTCGAGGCCGCGTCGGGGTGAAGGGACTCCTTTTCGGTGGTAATTGTCTTGGAGCCTCCACCCGCGAGCTCGAGGCCGCGCCAGGGTGAAGGGACTCCTTTTCGGTGGTAATTGTCTGGGAGCCTCCACCCGCGAGCTCGAGGCCGCTTCGGGGTGAAGGGACTCCTTTTCGGTGGTAATTGTCTGGGAGCCTCCACCCGCAAGCTCGAGGCCGCGTCAGGGTGAAGGGACTCCTTTTCGGTGGTAATTGTCTTGGAGCCTGCACCCGCAAGCTCGAGGCCGCGTCAGGCTGAAGGGACTCCTTTTCGGTGGTAATTGTCTTGGAGCCTCCACCCGCGAGCTCGAGGCCACGTCAGGGTGAAGGGACTCCTTTTCGGTGGTAATTGTCTTGGAGCCTCCACCCGCAAGCTCGAGGCCGCATCAGGGTGGAGGGACTCCTTTTCAGTGGTAATTGCCTGGGAGCCTCCACCCGCGAGCTCGAGGCCGCTTCGGGGTGAAGGGACTCCTTTTCGGTGTTAATTGTCTGGGAGCCTCCACCCGCAAGCTCGAGGCCGCGTCAGGGTGAAGGGACTCCTTTTCGGTGGTAATTGTCTTGGAGCCTCCACCCGCGAGCTCGAGGCCACGTCAGGGTGAAGGGACTCCTTTTCGGTGGTAATTGTCTTGGAGCCTCCACCCGCAAGCTCGAGGCCGCATCAGGGTGGAGGGACTCCTTTTCAGTGGTAATTGCCTTGGAGCCTCCACCCGCAAGCTCGAGGCCGCTTCGGGGTGAAGGGACTCCTTTTCGGTGGTAATTGTCTTGGAGCCTCCACCCGCGAGCTCGAGGCCACGTCAGGGTGAAGGGACTCCTTTTCGGTGGTAATTGTCTTGGAGCCTCCACCCGCAAGCTCGAGGCCGCATCAGGGTGGAGGGACTCCTTTTCAGTGGTAATTGTCTTGGAGCCTCCACCCGCAAGCTCGAGGCCGCTTCAGGGTGAAGGGACTCCTTTTCGGTGGTAATTGTCTTGGAGCCTCCACCCGCAAGCTCGAGGCCACGTCAGGGTGAAGGGACTCCTTTTCGGTGGTAATTGTCTTGGAGCCTCCACCCGCAAGCTCGAGGCCGCATCAGGGTGGAGGGACTCCTTTTCAGTGGTAATTGCCTTGGAGCCTCCACCCGCAAGCTCGAGGCCGCTTCGGGGTGAAGGGACTCCTTTTCGGTGGTAATTGTCTTGGAGCCTCCACCCGCGAGCTCGAGGCCACGTCAGGGTGAAGGGACTCCTTTTCGGTGGTAATTGTCTTGGAGCCTCCACCCGCAAGCTCGAGGCCGCATCAGGGTGGAGGGACTCCTTTTCGGTGGTAATTGCCTTGGAGCCTCCACCCGCAAGCTCGAGGCCACATCAGGGTGAAGGGACTCCTTTTCGGTGGTAATTGCCTTGGAGCCTCCACCCGCGAGCTTGAGGCCACGTCAGGGTGAAGGGACTCCTTTTCGGTGGTAATTGTCTTGGAGCCTCCACCCGCAAGCTCGAGGCCGCATCAGGGTGAAGGGACTCCTTTTCGGTGGTAATTGTCTTGGAGCCTCCACCCGCAAGCTCGAGGCCGCATCAGGGTGGAGGGACTCCTTTTCAGTGGTAATTGCCTTGGAGCCTCCACCCGCAAGCTCGAGGCCGCTTCGGGGTGAAGGGACTCCTTTTCGGTGGTAATTGTCTTGGAGCCTCCACCCGCGAGCTCGAGGCCACGTCAGGGTGAAGGGACTCCTTTTCGGTGGTAATTGCCTTGGAGCCTCCACCCGCAAGCTCGAGGCCACGTCAGGGTGAAGGGACTCCTTTTCGGTGGTAATTGTCTTGGAGCCTCCACCCGCAAGCTAGAGGCCACGTTGGGGTGAAGGGACTCCTTTTCGATGGTAATTGTCTTGGAGCCTCCACCCGCGAGCTGGAGGCCTCATCAGGGTGGAGGGACTCCCTTTCAGTGGTAATTGTCTGAAGTATATTTTTATTTTCCAGCCATTATCTACTATATGCAGGAAATATTAAAAAACATACATATTAGTATACTGTACTTACCCCATGATGTTTTGAGGCATGTAATAAGAGAAAGGTGGTACATTAGTGAATAAACCATCGGATGCCAAGATTTCGACGAAGCCTCACTAAAAAACGATTGTGCAAGACAGGGTCTTCATATGGCGACGTCAATGCTCGGCAGATAGGACAAGTTGGGGTTTGTCGCAGCCATCTGAAAATACAATTAGAATGGAACGTGTGAGAACATGGTAAGGTTCTTGTGGTCTCTGCATTATACTCACCAAGGCAGATAGAACAGGTAGGCTGCTCCACTGCCGGTGGTCTCTGTGGTGCTGGGTGTTGTTCTGCAGCTCTGTCTGTGGGAGAACGGCTCCGGTTGTTTTCTGCCTCCTCCCGTCTCCTCCGAAGTTGTCTTCTTGTCCGGTGAGCAACTGGAGACTCTCCTCCCTCCTGGCGGGCTCGCCTTCCACAGGACGGACGTCGTGACGCTCGTGGCATGGTGGTGGTGACTGAAAAAAAAATAAAAATGTTTAATACTATATACAATAATAGTACGATAGCAATATATTTGAATAAAAAACGCTAATATAGTTACATAGTTACTAAGGTTGAATAAAGACACCAGTCCATCCTGAGTGAGTGTCTACAATTATCCCTATTTATTTAAGGTACCCATATAGCGCCGTCAATTTATGCAGCACTCCACACGTACATCGCACACTCATTTCGGTCCTACCCTCAAAGAGCCCACAATCCAAGGTCCCCAACTTCATACTAGGGCCAATTTTGGACAGAGGCCAATTAACCTACCAGCATGTCTTTGGAGTGTGGGAGGAAACCGGAGTACCCGGAGGAAACCCACGCAGGCCCAGGGAGAACATGCAAACTCCAGGCAGGTAGTGTCGTGGTTGAGATTTGAACCAGCGACCCTTTTTACTGCTAGGCGACTTTTTATCACCCACTACGACGTGACTCGGTCAGTGCAGGAATGTTTTGAAATAACTGCAGTCCGGTTTGAACCGGTTTGCAGCCCACTGTGACATCACACACCTCATACCAGCTGCCACTTTTCAGGCCTCTAAACTTTGACTGGGAATACCTTGGTCATGTAACACTGTAGCCAAATACATTTTATATAATTTTATATATTTTACATATAATTAAACTGTACTATGGTCATTTTAATGGCTGGGTATGCTGGGCTTAATTCTCTATATATGTTCTTTATCTGTATGTATGGACTCTCCACAGTACCACTTCTCTTGTCCCGTATGCTAGGTGTTTTTTCCAGTATCATACTTACCTAGGTGGATGCTGAAGCTGTCCTCCGGCCCCTCTACACGGAGAACCGAGCAATCGAAAACTGTCGATCCCTCGGTTCTGACAGCTCCGTGAGCAGAGAGCTGCAGACTGTCAGTCACCGCTCTCTGCTCTGCCCCCTCCTCACTCACTGGAGCGCTGGGCTGTAGAGGGGGTGGAGTGGTCGGCTCAGGCTCTCAGCGGCTCACTGAGAGGCTGATCCCGACTTCCATTGTTGTGATGATGCGGATTCCTGGACCGACTTCTGTGACGTGTCACAGGAGTGCAAAACGAGCTTTGGCTGTACTTCTCCTTTAACCACTTGCCACCCAGGCCAATTCTGACATTTCTCTCCTTCATGTAAAAATCATCATTTTTTTTGCTAGAAAATTACATAGAATCCCCAAACATTACAGATGTTTTTTTAGCAGAGACCATAGAGAATACAATGGTGGTCATTGCAACAGTATTTGTGCAGCAATTTATCAAACACATTTTTTTTGGAAAAAAAACTGTTTCATGCTTTAAAAAAAACAAAGCATTAAAGTTAGCCCAATTTTTTTGCATAATGTGAAAGATGAAGTTACGTCAAGTAAATAGATACCTAACATGTCAGGCTTCAATATTGCACACGCTCGTGGAATGGCGCCAAACTTCGGTACTTTAAAATCCCCATAGGCAAAGCTTTAAATTTATTTACTGGTTACATGTTTTGAGTTACAGAGGAGGTCTAGGGCTAGAATTATTGCTCTCGCGCTAACGTTTATAGCGACACCTCACATGTGTGGTTTGAACACCGTTTTCATATGTGGGCGGGACTTACTTATGCATTCGCTTCTGTGTGCGAGCTCACGGGGACAGGGGCACTTTAAAAAAAAATATATTTTATTGTTAATTTTACCATTTTTTAGTTTGACACTTTTAAAAAAAAAAGAAAAAAATTTTGATCACATTTACTGTGAGATATGGGGTCAATAAGACCCCACATCTCACCTCTAGGCTGGGACAGCTGAAATCAAAAAAACGATCTCAGCTTCCCAGCCTAGGCAGCGCCGTTTGAATGCAGAGACCGGGCGTGACGTCATAACATCGCGCCCAGCCTCTAAACGATCATAGACTCCGGCGACCATCTGGTCCGCCGGAAAATCTCTATGGTAAACATCCGGGACGGCGGATCTGTTCTCTGCAGCGGCAGCGGTAAGTCGGTAGAAGCACCGGAGGGCGACGGGCGGGGGGACGACCCCTCTCGCTGTCCATAAGAACGATCAAGCGGCTGAGTGAGTACACTGAGGTAAATCAGGGTTCTCAGAGCACCCCTTATATCACTGTCCCCCTTTATACCAGAGGCCACAGTGTTCCCCCCTTACATCAGAGTCCTCACCGTGCATCAGAGTACTCAGTGTTCCCCCTTAAATCAGGGTTCCCAGAGCATCCCTTATGTTAGAGTCCCCAGAGTTCTCCCTTATGTTAGAGTCCCCAGAGTTCTCCCTTACATCAGAGTCTGCAGAGTCCCCCGGAAGGAAGACCGGGTGAAGATGGAAGCAACCGGGCCCCGCCGGATTGATCACAGCACTGGAGGGCTCAGTCTGACAATTTAAGTGTACCCTAATGTGCTAATATGCTGTGCATTATGGCATAACCTACCTCAGGGCCTCTAAAAAGTAGTAATGTTAGAAAAGTTTACTACCGCTTTGATATCACAGGAACCTCTCAAAAATATTTTCAGGGACACTTTTTTTTACAAGTGCTATATTTAGAGTAGCTGACATCCCATTATGTTCACCTATACATCACAATAGTAATTACAAAATTAAATGAGTACTAATAATGGGGCAGAACAAATATGAGGACTGAGATTTCCTTTAGTTGAACTTACAAAAGTGTGCCCATTCTAGAGCATTGAGGATATTCAGTATAATTTTAAAGAACTGTTTTTGTGGGTAAGAGGCATATGGGAGGAGTATGGATGGTATAAAAGTGGGAAGTGTGTGCAGGTGAGGGAGAGGAATGTGGAGGTCTAACAGTGGGCACTATGTACATGAAAGGAGTGTGGAGGGTATGGCAGAAGGCACTATGTACAGGAGAGGAGTGTGAAGGGTATGACAGTGGGCAGTATGCACAGCAGAGGAGTGTGGAGGGTATGACAGTGGGCAGTATGTACAGGAGAGGAGTGTGGAGGGTATGACAGTGGGCAGTATGTACAGGAGAGGAGTGTGAAGGGTATGACAGTGGGCAGTATGTACAGGAGAGGAGTGTGAAGGGTATGACAGTGGGCAGTATGTACAGGAGAGGAGTGTGGGGGTATGACAGAGGGTAGTATGTACCGGAGAGGAGTGTGGAGGGTATGACAGTGGGCACTATGTACAGGAGAGGAGTGCGGAGGGTATGGCAGAAGGCACTATGCACAGCAGAGGAGTGTAGAGGGTATTACAGTGGGCACTAGGTATAAGAGAAGAGTGTGGAGGGTATGACAGTAAGCAATATATACAGGAGAGGAGTGTGGAGGGTATGACAGTGAGCACTATGTACAGGAGAGAAGTGTGGAGAGTAGGACAGTAAGCAGTAATTACAGGAGAGGAGTGTGGAGGGTATGATGGTGGGCACTATGTATAGGAGAGGAGTATGGAGGGTATAACAGTGAGTAGTATGTACAGGAGAGGAGTGTGGAGGGTATGACAGTGGGCACTATGTATAGGAGAGGAGTATGGAGGGTATGACAATGAGTAGTATGTATTGGAGAGGAGTGTGGAGGGTATGACAGTGGCCATTATGTATAGGAGAGAAGTGTTGGGGTATGACTGGGGGCACTATGTATAGGAGAGGAGTGTGGAGGGTATGACAGTGAGCAGTATGTACAGGAGAGGAGTGTGGAGGGTACGACAGTGGGCACTATGTACAGGAGAGATGTGTATGACAGCGGGCACTATGTAAAGGAGAGGAGTGTGTAGGATATGACAGCATGTGCTATGTATAGGAGAGAAGTGTGGAGAGTATGACAGTGGGCTATGTATAGGAGAGGAGGATGAAGTAATCTGGGAAGGAAAAATGTAAAAAGGTTTGTGGAAGGATGTTTAGGGACTGCGTAGTGGTTAAGCGGGCCATACATGGATTGAAATTACACCAATTAAGCAGAGACCAGCCATAGTCGATCTATGTATGGGCTAGCAGGTTTTACACAGGTCAACCTATTAACCGACTTGAGTACAACCAGCCTGTCAGGTTTTCCCCAAAACAATCAGTGCTGCCAGCTATAGTTAACAACACTGATCATCGTATTCACTGGCAGAACACAATAACACTGCGGGAGTGATTCCCCCATTCACAGGTCAGCAGGTGAAAGGGTGTGTGGGGACAGGCTGGGGAGAGATACTAGTCAGTGGCTGGGTAGGCACTGGTTAGTATCAGAGCCAGATACACACATGTGAGGTATCGCCGCGATCGTTAGAGCGAGAGCAATAATTCTAGCACTAGACCTTCTCTGCAACTCTAAACAAGTAACCTGCAAAAAAATGTAAAGCATTGCTTGTTACACAAAAAAAATCGTGCTAACTTTAGGGTTTTTTTATAAATGAAACAGTTTCTTTCCCAAAAAAAACTTTTGAAAAATTGCTGCGCATTCAGATGTAAAGGGGGAACTCTGTGCCCCCAATGGGTAGTGTGTGCCCCCCTGGCAGGGATCTCTGTGCCCCCATTGAGTAGTGTGCACCCCCTGGTTGGGGATCTCTGTGCCCCCACTGGGTAGTGTGCGCCCCCATCAGGGATCTCTGTGCCCCCACTTGGTAGTGTGTGTGCCTCCAGGCGGGGATCTCTGTGCCCCCACTTGGTAGTGTGTGTGCCCCCAGGTGGGGATACCTGTGCCCCCTGGCAGGGATCCCTGTGCCCCATTGGGTAGTGTGTGCCAGTGTTGCCAACCTACCAGATTGAAATTTACTGGCACGACACCCAAAATTTACTGGCAAAGCCCCCTTTAACTGGCATTTCACAAAAGTTACAAAATTACAGTTTTAAGTGCAAATTTCTGTATTTAGGCTACAAACAAGTACACTATCTGAATAGCAATGCAATTTAAGGTTCAATATAAAAATAGTCCATCAGATTTTGTTCACCATCACCTCCTGCTCCCTCACCTCCTACCACCATTACCACCTCCTGCCACCATCACCACCTCCTTCTGCCACCACCAGACACTTCCAGCGTCTCCTATCACCTCCTGCCCCAACCAGCTCCTGCCACCACCGTCACCTCCTGCCACAAGCTCCTGCTGCCACCACCAGCTCCTCCTGCCACCTCCTGCCACCACCAGCTCCTGCCCCCATCTCCTCCTGCCCCAACCAGCTCCTGCCACCACCAGTCCCCTCCAGCTCCTACCACCATCACCAGCTCCTGCCACAAGCTCCTCCTGCCACCACCAGCTCCGGCCACAAGCTCCTCCTACCCCACCAGCTCCTGCCACAAGCTCCTCCTGCCCCCACCAGCTCCTGCCACAAGCTCCTCCTGCCCCACCAGCTCCTGCCACATGCTTCTGCTGCCCCAACAGCTCCTCCTGCCACCGCCAGCTCCTCCTGCCACCACCTCCCCCCACCAGCTCCTGCCACAAGCTCCTCCTGCCCCCACTAGCTCCTGCCACCATCACCAGCTCCTGCCATAAGCTCCTCCTGCCACCGCCAGCTCCTCCTTCCCCCACCAGCTCCTGCCACAAGCTCCTCCTGCCCCCACCAGCTCCTGCCCCCACCAGCTCCTGCCACAAGCTCTTCTTGCCCCCACCAGCTCCTGACACTTTCTGCCCCAAGCAGCTCCTGCCATCATCACCAGCTCCTGCCACAAGCTCCTCCTGCCCCCATCAGCTCCTGCCACAAGCTCCTCCTGCCCCCACCAGCTCCTGCCACAAGCTCCTCCTGCCCCCACCAGCTCCTGCCACCTTCTGCCCCCACCAGCTCCTGACACCATCACCAGCTCCTGCCACAAGCTCCTTCTGCCCCCATCAGCTCCTGCCACAAGCTCCTCCTGCCCCCACAAACTCCTGCCGCCAGCTCCTCCTGTCACCGCCTGCCCCCACCACCATCACCAGCTCTTGTCACCACCAGCTCCTCCTGTCACCGCCAGCTCCTCCTGTCACCGCCTGCCCCACCACCATTAACTTCAAGTGCAAAAATTCACATTATAATAGTAAATAAAACATAAAATTAAGTGTAACAATCTAAAAAATAACAATTCCAAAGTGCAATAATGGTGGGAACCTCCCAACTACAAAGTTATTGCACTTGAGATTAATCTGTATGCTGAATATCTATAGGAGGGGTTTCCACCATCCCTGCTAAGTTTTTAATTGATGTCTTATTTTCAGTTTGATGTGTATTATATGTGAAGTTACGTATCATAGAGACCGGTATCGTGGTAATATTGAAGTTTATTGAGATTTCCATACATTGGAGGGTTCTACCATTATTGTTAAAGTGGTTGTAAACCCTTACAAACCACTTTGACCTACAGGTAAGTCTAGATTAAGGCTTACCTGTAGGTCCAATAAATATCTCCTAAACCTACATGGTTTAGGAGATATTTAGAAAAAAACAGGCACCGCTGTCTACGGTAGACAGCGGCGCGCAGGTGCACTGAGCATGCCGAGATCACGGTGATATGCCGCTCTCGTGCGCATGCGCAGGAGTGACGTCATCGCTTCTCCAGCGAATAACAGCGCTGGAGCAGCGAGACCCGGAAGTCACTCCGGGATTGATGGCGGCGGTGGAGGACGTGGACGAGGGGCGCTTCGGGGGCTTCGTTCTCAGGTAAGTTATTCATAATGAGCTAGTATGCTATGCATACTAGCTCATTATGCCTTTGTCTTGCAGGTTCCGTTTTTTTTTTTCTCAAGGAGGCTTTACTTCCTCTTTAAGTTATTGATTAGTAAGTTAGTGCTGCACTTTTTTTTTTGTGGTGTGGGAACACATAACAGTGCTTAGCGGCAGACCTTTCCTGACACTTTTTTATTTTACCTCCAGCAGTTTATTGTAAATAGTAGTGTGGTGATTACCGTATTTATCGGGGTATAACACGCACTTTTTTCCCCTTAAAGTCAGGGGAAAATCAGGGGTGTGTGTTATACGCCGATCCCCCGCCGTTTGTAACCTCTTCTGCCGTTCTCGGCAGCTTTCGGATATCTTTGGCTGTTCTCGGCTATTTCCGGCCGCACTCGGCCGTTCTTGGCGGCTTTCAAAAGCTGCAGAGAACGGCCGAGTGCGGCTGAAAATATCCGAGAATGGCCGAAGATTGCCGAGAACGGCCAAAGATTGCAGAGAACGGCCAAAGATTGCCGAGAACGGCCGAGTGCGGCCGAAAATACCCGAAAGCCGCCAAGAACGGCCGAGAACTACCGAGCGCCTCCGAGATACACAGGACATCCGCTCTGTATCTCGGCGGCGCCATTTTTAAAAGAAAAAAAGACACTGACAAGGCTGCAAATGACATGGAAGGCTGCAATGGAAGGCTGCAAATGACATGGAAGGCTGCAAATGACTGACAAGGCTGCATTAATGGGCATATAAATGTAAGTTTTTTTCCTTACACTTCCCTCCTAAAAGTTTTTTTCTTTTAAATTCCCTCCTAAACTTGTGGCGCGTGTTATACGTCGGCGCGTGTTATCCACGGTACCTATTATACCAAAGATCGGCATGTGGCATTAATAAACATCAACAGATTTCAGTTGTTCCCCACCAGGCCGGCCCCCCATAGAAAATGTGCCTGGTTGCTGAGTTCATCTTCCCATCCCTGCACTCAGTGCACTGATGGGCACTGATTGACACTGATAGGCACCACTGATGGGCACTGATTGGCAGCAATGATTGGCAATGATAGGCAGCAAAGATTGGCAATAATAGAAAGCACTGATAGGCAGCACTGGCAGCACCAATGGCATGGATGGGCTGCACTGATTGGCACTGATAGGAAGCACTGATTGGCAGCATTTAGTGGCACTGATTGGCAGCACTGATGGGCACTAATTGACAGCACTGATGGGCAATGATAGGCAGCACTGATAGTCAACACTGATAGGCGAACACTGATGGGCATTAATAGGCAGCACTGATTGGCACTGATAGATGGCACTGATTGAAAGTACTGATGGGCACTGATAGGCAGCACTGATGGGCACTAATAGGTGGCATTGGTTGGCACTGATAGGTGGCACTGTTTTTTTTACTGACTGGCACTGACAGGTGGCACTGATTGAAAGCACTGATTGGCACTGACAGGTGACACTGATTGGAAGCACTGACAGAGGAGAAGGGGGCGGATCACATTGAGCAGATATTGGGGCTTGTAAGAGCCACTCAGAGTGTGACACTGTCATGTATTGTAATGCAATGTGATATACTGTCTCACAGGCAGCACTGGTACACATTACTTGGATGCAGCCCAGGCAGATCTCTGCAGACAGCAGGCATGGGGGCTACACAAACACTGCATGGGGGAGGCCGTCCCTTTTCTATAGGAATTGGGGGTAAAGATTAGAACTGGGAGGAGGAGGGGGGCCCCTGTCAGGTGGGGTGTTCAGGGCCCCTGTCTGGTAGGGTGTTCGGGGGCCCCCTGTCAGGTAGGGTGTTCGGGGGCCCTGTCAGGTGGGGGTCAGGTAGGGTGTTCGGGGGACCCCTGTCAGGTGGGGTGTTCGGGGCCCCCTGTCAGGTGGGGTGTTCGGGGACCCCTGTCAGGTAGGGTGTTCGGGGGACCCCTGTCAGGTGGGGTGTTCGGGGGCCCCGGTCAGGTGGGGTGTTCGGGGCCCCTGTCAGGTAGGGTGTTCGGGGGCCCCGGTCAGGTAGGGTGTTCGGGGGCCCCGGTCAGGTGGGGGGTGGGGGCCTGTCAGGTAGGGTGTGGGGGCCCCTGTCAGGTAGGTGGGGTGTTCGGGGTCCCCGGTCAGGTGGGGTGTTCGGGGCCCCTGTCAGGTGGGGTGGTCGGGGCACCTGTCAGGTGGGGTGATCTCTAATGGCAGCTCTGATCCTGAGTGTGAAACCTCAGGATCAGAAAGGAGGAGAGAAAACACTGACAGATTATTACAGCACAAGCCGGTCCACTTCTCTATTGTCCCCCACACACGTCCCGACACTGGACCCGATCTCACTAGTAAGGTGACATCACTTACTATATCTCCGAAGAAGCTGTGGCTGTAATCTCCAATAAATCCTCTGTAGGGCGCTGTTCCTCTCCTGTGACGAGATCCGATTAGACACGCCTTCTCTCTGGCAAGCCACAGACGAAAATGGCGTCGAGTTCGGTATGACCGTTATGTGCCACCGCCCCCTCCGCCAATCAGAGTAAACCCGCCCCCCCGCAGCACGAGGCACGCGCAGGCTGTGACGCTTTGATCAGCCCCGATGTACTGACAGGAGGACAGATCGCTGGAGAGAGGATTCGGCTTTCTTCTCCCTCCAGCCTGCAGGTGGCAATAGAGAGCGCCGCTGGGCTGTGCCCGTTCTCACTCATTCTATCTCCTTGTCACATGACTGGAGGGATGGAGAAGAAGATGTTTCTCGGTGTTTAGGTAGAAGATGTTTCTCAGTCTTTAGGTAGAAGATGTTTCTCAGTGGGTAAGTAGAAGGAGGGAAGGGGGGGGCAACTTACCACAGACCTTCCCTCTCTACTCCTCACCCCCCCCTCTCAGGTCTCACTATTACACATGGAGGTCACACTACTAGATTGTTCTGTGTGATAAGAGACTAATTCTAAGCTCTGCACTGTCTGTCTTTCTCAAGAATAAAGCTTCTTCCATCCATGTACATCTTCTATACCTTCATCATTACAAGAATGGTATTAAAACTGATCCTTAGTGATAGAACAGAACATGAAACCAGGATTAACCTCTTCAGCCCCAGAAGATACATGGCCAGGCCGTTTTTTGCGCTACGGCACAGCGTTACTATAACTTACAATTGCGCAGTTGTGCGATATCTTCTGCAAGTATGTGCCCACAAAACAGAAGATTTTGTGAGGTATCTGGACAGCAAGCACAGGGTATGGCTGATGGAGATGGAGGAGGCAGCCAGGAAGATGTTCAGCAAGTGAGTATAGCAGGAGATCAGCAACTTATCAGATAACCGATCACTATCTCAATCTGCAAATGTTTTTATTATGGCCAAGTTGTCTACATCTTCATTGTAATTCAAACACTGATGGAAATGTTCTGCAAAACTCACTTCTCTTCTGTACAGTGACAGTCCCGTACCTTTTCCAGATGTCCGTTCAATAAAAGTGTTGTTTTTTTTTTTGTATGTTTGTTTCTCTATTTTCCTGATTTGTACAGGTTGTTGCTATCCAGTGGGTTTATTGTCTGAATAATATTTACAGCTGTCTATTTTGCCAACGGTGACTTCACTGATGAGCCAGAACTGATGCCAAAGACACCGTCTGAGAAGAGACGCAGAAAGAAAAGAATCTCTATTGTACCAGATGAAAATAGGGACCCGAGTGGGCGCAGGTAACGGCTGCAGCAGTAATGATACTATTGGATCATTTATGCACAACTCTTCTTTCTGTTTTATCTTTGCCTCACTGTGCTACTTATAACCAGGTCTAAAGTGCCACAACAGCTGTGCTTTACGGGGCTTATATTGGATCTTTGAACAGCAGAGAGATTATATTTGAGATGGACGGAGCTCATCAATCACTACAGACAAAAGTCAAGAACTTATGTAAGGTGTGGGCCTGGAATCAGAGGGTTGCCCAGAAGCAGAAAAAAAAAAGTACCTTATAACTAAGCAGTGTGTGCCCCTTGCTCACTGAAATCTTCAGTCATGTAAGCATTATGGACACATTAATGTGATGTAGTTGTGTTGTAGCAAGAAGAGGCAAGGTCTGGGGTGCCTTGGCATACTTTGCTTAGTGAAGGTGATGTCCAGTCTCTCTTGCAGCAGCAAGAATTTAGTTCTTTAGCGTAGGTAAGGGTTTACAAGCTTGTACAGTTATCACCGGGTTTCTTTATTTTGACACTAGAAATGTGGTCACCTGGTAAATTCACTTTAAAGCTCTATACCCAGCTCAGAAAATAGTGTTTTAGTGAGGCTCCATTTTATAGAGATGCTCTGTTCCATGCTCAAAGCAGAGTTCCACCTGGGGGAAAAAAATTAAGTTGGCAGCTATAAATACTGCAGCTGCTGACTTTTAATATATGGACACTTACCTGTCCAGGGAGCCTGCAATGTCTGCACCCAAAGCCGATCTTCGGATCGACTCCCAGGTGCTGCCGCTGCCGTTCCTGATAAGGGACCAGGAAGTGAAGACTTTCAGCTTCACTCCTGGCTCCCTACTGCTATTGCTCGAGTTGCGTTGCGCATTCTAAATGGTCCCTGCTGTCTTCTGGGACCTGTGCCTCCCAGAAGACAGCAGGGTGTGGAGGAGGGCAGGACATGGCGTAGTTTGCAACAGAAAGTGCAGCGATCTATGCCCGGAAGTGGGAGCAAATACCTGATTTGACAGGTATCTGCTCCCTGCTTTTTTTTTTTTTTTTATCGCAACCTTTTTAGAATCACTTTAATGCAGGGGTTTGGCTTTTAGTTCAGGAAGAAAAAGCCTCGACTGCTGGTTTCCCAAAGTTTTTCTGTGCAAATGATGGGTGGCGTAATTTCTTAATTTATTTTGACATAATGGTAAAAGTGCTTGCTGACCTGGGATGAGCATTGATAGAACAAAGCACTGAGGAACCATCTCCTGTAGTTTAAGACGTGCTTATTGCATTTTCTTTTTTTTTTTTTTAAGAAATCGCACATATCCTAAAATGTTTTATTATAATTGAATATTTGTATCACATGCACAGCTCAAAGCAATGTTTTTTTTTTTTTGCAGGATATCCAGGAGACTAAGCAGTGCCAGCTGGAGCTCATCTATGCGCAGGCTCTCCACCAAACAAATTCATAAACCACTTAATGAATCTATTCAGGAAGATGCTGACCAGCCCAAAAGAATGACCCGGGCACAGAAACAAGCCAGCACAGCATGCATGCCAGTATAGGAGAAACCACTGCAAGATCTTGCTAATGAACCCAATGATCGCATCTTGCAGGTGAAGAACGCTGTAGTGCAGATCAGTGATGCGAAGAGATGATTGCACTGGGCTCAGTGAAAAAAGAGAATCCAGAAACCATTGTCCCAACTGTGCCCGAGTCTCCTCCTTCAATGACCATCACACAACCCCTCGATCCTATCACCCCTGAAAAAAATGGCCACACACAGCTAAGTTAAAGATTGCAGACATCTTCACGCCTAAGTTTGGCAAATGAAACTCCCCAGCGTGTTGAAGAAGCCGCTAAAACACTGTCATTAGAATTGTCACAGCACAACACCTACAGACTGACGCTCAGTGCGTCGCAAGCATTGTGGGTCGCAAGTCGGTCAGCTGTCGTCCTTCCTTAGCTAACCAGTTCTCCTTAGCCAAGAAGCGTGAATGCATGACTCGAGAAGCTGTTCAGCAATCCATTTGTCGCTCAATGTCGAAAAAGAGAGCTACAGATAATTCTGCTTCTAGCTACAAGAGTTGTAAGTACTCCTCTTTGCCCCCCCCAATTGCGAGGTAATGAAGCCCCACTTATCTTTCCAACTATGTTGTATTGATAATTTATAATGCACCCAAGATTGGGCAGGCACCAGCATCATCTTGTTCTGCTCACTTTGGTCTTGACAAAAGAGAAAATGCTTGAGTGATTGGAACATGAAGGATTCCAAATCTTTATTACATATGGAAATCGACACAGGTTTTCTGAATTTACGTGTAACGTGTTCCTTGTTTGTAGCGTGTTCCTGATCTCACCTCACTGTTACCAGTCTCAATTGCTATATGAAATGACATGAAACATTGCAGAGGCACTGTGTTGTGTCCTAAGTGAATATGAAGTAGCTTATTATATATTTTATTTTTGTTTGCTGTTTGGAATACTACAAGCACCCCACCTAATTATGGGACTGCTGCTGAAAACAGTTTTTCCCTGATCCTTAATTTTAGCCCCCCTGCTTCTCCAAATTATTTAGTGCTCCCAATTGCAAGCCGCTTGTTCTGGGGGCACTGGTGTGTCCTAGCTCCCAAGCCCTGCTCTATGCATCCATGAGACACACAGAGCCACTGATCAGCCCTGCCCACTGCTCTTTCCTCATTGGCTTGCTGGCTGTGATTGACAGTAGCCAATGGCAATGGCCCCTGCTGCTGTCTCAACCATTGAGAGACTCAGGAGAAGCTCAGCTCTTAAGCACATTGATAGGGAGCTTGGGTGAGTATTTGGGGGTGAGCCTCTGCACACACACACAAGGTTTGTTTCCTCTTCATACATGAAGGTTAATAACCTTGAGCCTTTAAAAACACTTTATAGCCGAACTTTACCCATAACCCCTTGATGAGGGGGGGGGGGGGGGAGATTAGCCAGGAACATACTTTCTGTGTTATTATGCTACCAAAATTGGTGTGTGCTGTAAATTGCCTCCAGCATTGTTTCTTTTTGCCATAGGTTGCCATTTTACTGAAGCCCAGACCCCCTGAACAACAGTAAATCATAGAGCATAATTAATCTTTCAATTTAATGGTTTAAAAAAAAAGGTTACGTTCCTGGAATGCCGGGATTGCTATCACATTTGCCTGCGTCCTCAACCAAACTGTCAAATCATCAAATGGCTGGTGTCATAGCTGATCACATGTGCAGCACAATGGCAGTTGCTGATCAAACAGAAGCAGCTTCTTTGGCTGTAAAGGATAGGAGGGTTTAAGCTTTAAGGCTGTCAGATCGGCCTTTACAAACTCGTAGTGCCTAAAAATGGAGAGCAACTGAGCATGTGCAGAGCAGGGTGAGACAGTATATTACTGGATTTTAAACAGTAAAAAAACTTATTTTTAATTTTTATTTTTATATAGCTATACATGCAAAAGGGACCAGTCTGAAGTCATCTAGGACTTAATTTTTTGATTAAAGTTCCATTTTAATTCTTCTTTAATGTGTTACTTTTTTTTGCAGACCAGAGCTCCGTTGAAATAGTGGATGAAGAGGTCACTGTTCAAATTAGGTGAGAATGATTGTGAGATTAGTTTGAATAGTTGACAGTTTTCTTAGTTTATATATTTCAATCAGCCAGCGGGCTGATTGAAATAAGTAAGATTCCTCCATCCACACATGAGGTGTGGCTTGCTGCTTTCCTTGTTATCGAAGATCACTGAGCTGAATGGAGGCGAACCCGGGCCACCATGCCGCTGTCGGCGTCCGTGTGAGCTCCCTTCTTATCTCTGTGCTACAAGCCAGAACTCCAAAGGGAAAATGCGTTTTGAGGCTTTGCCCCTTTTTCAAAGCCCCCAACATATTCTCAGAACTGTGGTTCTGGCTTTTAACGCAGAGACGGAGGGAGCTCACAAAGATGCCAATAGTGGCATGGTGCGTGGGCGGTCCGGCTCACCTCCATTCAGCTCAGTGATCTTCGATACCCTGTGTCCTAGTTGGTGATCACCCTGTCTTAGGAGCTGCTTCCTCAGTACCTTAGTGTAAGTTTGTATATGGGTTGGTTATTTAACACTTTTTTTGGAAAAAATTAAATAAAAATTAGCTATTGTTTTCTCTTAATTACTCTTTTTTTTTATTATATGCTTATCACCAGTTGTTCTTGAATCCGCTGCTCCTCTTGGTGACTTCATTGGTTGTGTGACCATGTTAAGGATTGTACTTGCAGCTAGTCTTGTATATAATGGTTGTGTTTAAAAATGGAAATCCTAAGTGGTATAATGACTGGTGCTAGATTTTTCAGACTTAAATTTGTTTGTTAAATCTGCAGGGCCGAAGCTGCAGAACCTGCTGAGGAGGTAAGAAACAAATTGCTTATCTTTATCCTTTTAACTAGAATTGATCATTTGTAGTAATATGTGGTGTTGTTTTTTTCTACTCATTCTGTGCCATGCCCCTTTACAACTTGATCAGGCTGCTGTTAATCCTGCAGACTGTACTGCATGTGAAGCAGAGGTGAAGATGGGTGGCTTACAGAATGCAATTGGGTGGTTCCAGAATGCCAGGTTGGTAACCATTGGTGTATACAGTGCCTTGAAAAAGTATTTATACCCCTTGTATTTTACTGGGATTTTGTGATATAACAACACAACGTGGCACATAATTGTGAAGTAGAAGGAAAATGATAAATGGTGGTCAACTTCTTTTTTTTATTTTTAATTCAGCCCCTCTAAGTTAATACTTTGTAGAACCACCTTTCGCTGCACATCTTTGAGTATGTCTCTACCAGCTTTGCACATCTAGAGTGACATTTTTGCCCATTCTTTGCAAAATGGCTCCAGCTCTGTCAGAGTGGATGGAGAGCATCTGTGAACAGCAATTTTCAAGTCTTGCCACAGATTCTCAATTGGATTTAGGTCTGGACTTTGGGCCATTCTAACACATGAATATGCTTTGATCTAAACCATTCTATTGTAACTCTGGCTGTAGGTTTAGGGCCGTTGTCCTGCTGGAAGGTGAACCACCGCCTCAGTCAAGTCTTTTGCAGACTCTTAACAGGTTTTCTTCTAAGATTGCCCTGTATCTGGCTCTGACCAGCTTCCCTGTCCCTGCTGAAGAAAAGCATTCCTACAACATGATGCTGCCACCACCGTGTTTCGTGGTGGGGATGGTGTGTTCAGGGTGATGTGCAGTGTTAGTTTTCCGCCACACATAGCGTTTTGCTTTTAGGCCAAAAAGTTCAATTTTGGTCTCCTGACCAGAGCACCTTCTTCCACATGTTTGCTCTGTCCTCCCACATGGATTCTCGCAAACAAGACTTCTTATGACTTTCTTTCAACAATTAGTAGAAAGGTGATGTGGCGCTAATCCTCTGGTTTAATAATAGAAAAACGGGTGATAGAGACCATTGATAGAAGCCTGTGCCTGTAGAAAAAGATCTCATGAAAAAAATATTTTTTTTAAATGAAAAATTGCTGATTCAAGTTCTACTGTGTTGCACCCTCTGCCTGTTGTGGGGTTGCAATAAAGTAGGGGTGTGTTTAAATGCTAAGTGTTTCACCTAATACAATTAGGTCTTGATGATAATAATAGAAATAATATTAAAAAGACAAAACCAGAATAAATGCGTGCTACAATGTGTTACACCCTCTGCTATAGTGTGTCAGAGATATCTTGTGTAGTGTATAATGTGTTTGTAAAAAGGGTATTGATGAGTATGAGGGTGCAGATCCTCTAATAAACACACAATACAATAATGGTAAGTGCTCATGTGTGTTTGACCCTCTGCTAAAAAAGCTTACTGCATGGCCATGCAATCCTTAGCAGAAATGTGACCAGCCAAAAACCAAATAATAAACAGAAAATAAATAAAATACATAATGTGCCACTGTATAAAACTGCAATGAAATACAGATTCAAAACAATATTAAAAAGTGAATTGGGGAATTAGTCCATTAATTCAATAAAGTGACTTGTGCTCAAATTCAGTGACCAGTGCTTGATCAAAATAATAGTCCTTTTTAGGTGACAATAGTGCCGGTGATGTTATCCGTGTTGGTAATAGATTTGCACTCACCAGATGACCTTACCCCCCCCAGGGGTACTGCATGTTCACAGTATAAGCCACTGTGTGGCTCTCTGGAAGCAGCTGGGCAATCTGTGTATCACTTACTGGCATTCATCCGAGTCCATAGCGTAACATTGCTTTAAAAATGACTTTATTTATGGGTAAGGTAAAATAGTATACTCACATTTGGTTAAAAAATAAACATCCATGATTGAATATGGAGCAGGCGCCGGGTAAAAACAAACAATCACGGCCCTGACCGGAAGTGACGCAAAGACGTACTGTAACTCCTGTTCTGTACACTCCGTGGCGCAGTATCACATACTTTTTCTTTCAACAATGGCTTTCTTTTTGCCACTCTTCCATAAAGGCCAGGTTTGTGGAGTGCACGACTAATTGTTGTCCTGTGGACAGATTCTCCCACCTGAGCTGTGGCTCTCTGCAGCTCCTCCAGTTACCATGGACCTCTTGGCTGCTTCTCTGATTAATGCTCTCCTTGCCTAGCCTGTCAGTGTGGGTGCACGGCCATGTCTTGGTAGGTTTGCAGTTGTGCCATACTCTCCATTTTCAGATGGATTGAACAGTGCTCTGAGAAATGTATAAAGCTTGGGATATTCTTTTATAACCTAACCCTGCTTTCCTGCCTGGTGTGTTCCTTGGCCTTCATGATGCTGTTTGTTCACTAAGATTCTCTAACAAACCTCTGAGGGCTTCACAGAACAGCTGTATTTACACTGAGATTAAATTGCACACAGGTGAACTGTTTATTAATTAGGTGACTTCTGAAGGCAATTGATTCTGCTAGATTTTAGTTAGGGGTATCCGTAAAAAAAGTGAAAACATAACATGACAAAGTATGAATTTCAAGCGGTTAGAGAGAGAGAGAGAGAGATCTGTAAAATGAACAGTCTACAAAAGTTGAAATCTGCTTTTTTATAAATTTTTTGCCCTACATTACAACTTCTAGGTTTGAAAAATATTGTAATTAGCAAATCTGTCCAGTGTGTTATACGTGAATATATATTGTTGCATCTACTGTTGTAATGAGCTTCCAGCACTGAGTTGTGCTGGAAAATCTCTAAAGATGACAATTAGGCTAGTTTCACACTGGGGCGTTGGGGGCGCTGGCGGTAAAGCGGCGCTATATTTAGCGCCGCTTTACCGTTGTTTTAGCGGTTTTACCCCCTGCGAGCGGCCGAAAAAGGGTTAATACCGCTGCAGCGGCGGTTTGCGGGCGGGTTTGGAGCGCTGCCCCATTGTTTTCAATGGGAACGGGCGCTATAGGTGCGGTAAATATACCGCTCCTACAGCGACCCAAAGATGCGGCTTGCAGGACATTTTTCAGCGTTCTGCAAGTGCACCGCTTCAGTGTGAAAGCCCTCGGGCTTTCACACTGAAGATACAGCAACAGCTGTTTCGGGTCGGTTTGCAGGCGCTATTTTTAGCGCAATAGCGCCTGCAAACCGCGAAAGTGTGAAAGGGGCCTTAGTTTTGGAAATGTTCAAAAGCCCAGAGCAAAGACATTTGCTTTCTGGATTAAATGCAAACTCTTTATAGCGAGGGCAGAAAACTGTTGTTCACGTAACCTGCATGGGCAAAGCAGAGTTCACTTTAAAGTGTAGTGTTGCAGAGCCTCAGTGCAGTTTCATCAGAACCTGATGTAGTAAAGGTGGTGGGCAAAGAAAACCTGTTGCTGGATTGCAGAATTAACTTCTCTACTACTTCCTGGAAAGGTGGGGAAACTGGTTGTTTGGTTTAGGTAGCTGCTATAAGGAGCAAACTAGAAGCTACTCTTGCTTGAGTGTTCTTGAAAAGAATCTCTAGGGATATCATTTATTCCGACTTTGCTACCTAATGAGTTGTGAACCTAGAACACATACGAAGTTGTGCAGGTTGGGTATCCAGACACTTCATTGGCTGCAAGCTTGTTCTAGGTCAGTGACTCGGTAAGCTGAGGGATGGCATCTACCTTTACAAATGGGTTCCTTTGTGCATTGTATGCTGTATCCACTTCTTCGACCATTGTAGAATCTGAATGGGGCCCGTGCCCACTGAGCAGCAGAAATAAGCAACATAATAAATGCTCCTATGGAACATACTGTACACGTGTTTTAGCACGTTTGCATTTTTATATGCCTGAAAGCTCCTATCAAAAACACACTTGTGATAGTCCCCCCCCCCCCCCCCCCCCCCCCCCCCTTTTTTTTCTCTGTAAACACTTCTCTACAAATATGCCTGTAAGCAGCCAAATTTTCATGGGTACATAAGCTAACGCATGGTAGCTTCTACAGGCTGAATGAAAAAAAACACAACGCCTGTATAAGCAGCATTTTTAGTGCTTGGGGCCTCATTGCGAACAGTTATTGGTGTACAGTGCCTTGAAAAAAGTATTTATACCCCTTAAAATTTACAACCAAAAACGTAAATTATGTATTTTTATTGGGATTTTATGTGATAGACCGGGGATATGCAATAAGCGGACCTCCAGCTGTTGCAAAACTACAAGTCCCATCATGCCTCTGGTTGTCATGCATGTGGCTGTCAGTCTTGCTATGCTTCATGGAACTTGCTGGAGGTCCGCTAATTGCATATCCCTGTGATAGACCAACACAAAGTGGCACATAATTGGCAAAGGAAAATGATAAATGGTTCACGTTTGTGTGTGGGGGATTTTATTTTTTTATTATTTTTTACAAATATCTGAAAAGTGTGTAAACTTTTATTCAGTCCCCTTTACTCTGATACCCCCTAACTAAAATCTAGTGGAACCAATTGCCTTCAGAAGTCACCTAATTAGTAAATGGAGTTTACCTGTGTGTAATTTAATCTCCGTATAAATACAGCTGTTCTGTGAAGCCCTCAGAGGTTTGTTGGAGAACCTTTGTGAACAAACGGCATCATGAAGGCCAAGGAACACACCAGACAGGTTAGGGATAAAGTTGTGGAGACGTTTAAAAGTGGGTTGGGTTATATTTAAAAAAAAAAAAAAAAAAAAAATCCCAAGCTTTGAACATCTCACAGGGCACTGTTTAATTCATCATATGGAAATGTAAAGAGTATGGCACAACTGCAAACCTACCAAGACATGGCCGTCCACCTAAACTGACAGGCCGGGCGAGGAGAGCATTAATCAGAGGAGTGGCCAAGAGGCCCATGGTAACAGGAGCTGCAGAGATCCACAGCTCAGGTGGGAGAATCTGTCCACAGGACACTATAATGCCCTGTATACACGATAGGATTTTCCGACAACAAATTTTGGATGTGAGCTTGTTGTTGGAATGTCCGACCGTGTGTATGCTCCATAGAACATTTGTTGTCAGAATTTCCGCAAACAAATGTTTGAGAGCAGGTTCTCAAGTTTTCTGACAACAAAACTTGTCGGAAGCGTGTGTACATAAGTCCGACGCACAAAAGTCCACGCATGCTCGGAATCGAGCAGAAGAGCCACACTGGCTATTGAACTTAATTTTTCTTGGCTCGTCGTACATGTTGTACGTCACTGCTTTCTTAACGTTTGGAATTTCGAACAACATTTGTGTGACCCGTGTGTATCCAAGACAAGTTTGAGCCAACATCCTTCGGAAAAAAAAATCCACGGTTTTGTTGTTGGAAAATCCTATCGTGTGTACAGGGCATTAGTCTAGCACTCCACAAATCTGGCCTTTATGGAAGAGTGGCAAGAAGAAAGCTATTGTTAAAAGAAAGCCATAAGAAGTGCCATTTGCAGTTTGTGAGAAGCCATGTGGGGGACACGGCAAACATGTGGAAGAAGGTGCTCTGGTCAGTTGAGACTAAAATTGAACTTTTTGGCCGAAAAGCAAAACGCTATGTGTGATGGAAAACCAACAGCACATCACCCTGAAAGCACCAGCAGGGACAGGGAAGCTGGTCAGAGTTGATGGGAAGATGGATGGAGCCAAATACAGGGCAATTTTAGAAGAAATCCTGTTAGAATCTGCAAAAGACTTGAGACTGAGGTGGAGGTTCACCTTCCAGCAGGACAACCCTAAACCTAAACATAAATCAGAGCTACAATGGAATGGTTTAGATCAAAGCATATTTGTGCGTTGGAATGTCAAAGACCAGACCTAAATCCAATTGAGAATCTGTGGCAAGATTTGAAAATTGCTGTTCAGATGCTCTCCATCCAATCTGACAGAGCTTAAGCTATCTTGCAAAGAATGGGCAAAAAATGTACTAATGTGCAAAGCTGGTAGAGACATACCCAAAAAGACTTGCAGCTGTAATTGCAGTGAAAGGTGATTCAACAAAGTATTGACTCAGGGGGGCTGAATACAAATGCACCCCACACTTTCAGATACTTTTGTAAAAATTGAAAACCATTAAAAAAATAAAAAGTTGACCACCATTTATTATTTTCCTTCTACTTCGCAATTATGTGCCACTTTGTGTTGGTCTATCATATAAAATACATTTATCTCTTTGGTTGTAACAAGCCAAAATGTGGAAAATGTCAAGGGGTATAAATACTTTCAAGGCACTGTATAAACAGCTGTACTATTCTTTTGAGATAAAATGACATGATGGGTGATTGGAAGGGGCTTTTAAGGAGCCAACACAATGAGTTAAAATAGTTTTTTGTTTAATATATTTAAAAGTGTAATTTCCGGGGGCGTGGCCTGGACATGGCTGTGTGAAGTATTTTCCGTGAGCTTCCAGCTTCCCCCTGCCTATCTCGGCAAAATCACTGATCTTAACCATTTTATTGATCCGGCATGCTAGCCGTGAAATGGTACAGAACCAAATCGTTGGCTCAGGCGAATTGCTCCCACGTTTCTCCAGGAAATATACACCATTTTTTCCAGAACGTGCACCACACCTCTCCGGGGGGCTGAAGTGGTTACATTTTGGTGTTATCACTCTCATATACTGGTCACTGGAAGTTCAACATGGCAACATGGCACCTCCATGGCAAAGAACTCTGAGAATCTGGAAAAAAAATGTTTTTATCGTGACTGCGACATTATGGCGGACACATTGGACAATTTTGACACATTTTTGGGACCATTGGCATTAATACAGCGATCAATGCTAAAAAATTGCATTGATTACTGTAAAAGTGTCACTGGCAGTAAAGGGGTTAACCACTAGGTGGCACTGTAGGGGTTAAGTGTGTCCTAGGGAGTGATTCTAACTGTGGGGGGGGGGGGGGGCTGTGTGTGACACATCACTGATCATCGCTCCCGATTACAGGGATCTGTGATCAGTGAGTGTCAGGCAGAACAGGGAGATGCTTGTTTAGCATCTCCCCGCGGACATCAAGTCCGCGATCCCGCTCACGGAGCGCCTGCAAGCCGCCTCTTAAAGGGCAATGTACAGGTACGTTAATCTGCCTGTACGTGCCCATCTGCCACAGTATATCTGCGTGAGGCGGTCGGGAAGCAGTTTTTTGAAACTGCTAAAAGTTGCAGGGTGTTAAGTTAGAGGAGTAAGGTGGTTTTTGGAATGGATTCTTGGGCGAGGAACTCTTGAACTCTTGAACACTTACTGCATCATGTGCAGGGGCAGTGCGGTATAACATGGTGTCATCCCCTCCCACAATTTTATCCCAGTGTTGGATAAGGCCTGCAGGCAATATTAGGGCTAGAGGATAGTTGGTTAGGCAGTTCCTACCCAGTGAGCCCTCCAGCTTGACGTTTGCTTGCTCTGGGTTGCCTGGGGCAACTCTGGTCAGTAGTATAACACATCTGTAAGCTGGCAGTGGCTCAGTCTTTCGCTGTCTGGTGGTGCTGGGCAGCAGCGTGGCTCGCTCTCTGGTGGTGCTCCCTGAACCTTTTTTTTTTTTTTCTGGGTTCCAGGCTCTCTCCCCTAAGCAGGGTGCATGTTGGGGGCTGTATCCTGCTCCCTGTGAACAACAATGGGTCTGCCAGTCTTTTGGTACTACATGTCCCATGATGCTCTCATAGTCTCTTCTGATTGGCTCTCCGCTGTGGCCTATGGGGAGGGAAAGAGGAAGCTGGGCGGCAAACCTGATGAGAGCCGCTCTCTTCTCCAGCACTGCTGACCAGAGAAAGTGAGGGGATAAGCTCGGGAAACTGACAGCCTGCAACTCATTTCTTCCCTGTCACGGCGCCGCTGCCTGAGTTCTCTGGCAGACTGAGCAGGGAAAGAGCCCGCTGTCACCGTGTTTCACTCGTGCGACTGCTTCCTTGATGGTGTGCGTCATTCTGGACATCTTCCTGCCCCTTCTTAAACCACCTATGCAATTAAAAAAAAAATAATTGCTTTCTTAGTGGAATGTTCACCATAAGGCCCCTTTCACATTGGCTAAGTCTGCCAGCGGATTCGCCCACTCAGCAGGGGATCTCTCTTGCAAAAGTTTCACATGCAGCAGATTGTGAGACATGCCGCTCAGTGTGTGACTGTCAGGTAATGCAATTTGCTTGCAGGAAGAAAGACCAGCTGTCAAAACTCAGTGGTGATGTCAGGGGTGGGCGGCATCGAACAGCTATCAAACACCAGACAATAGAGTCTGGGCGGGCTGCTACATTTATGTGGCTCTGCCCCCCTTAAGCAGCCCAGTCATTGGCTGGAGTTTGCTCGGTCCCGCCCATCCCTGAGTTGTGACAGCTGGCCTTTCTACCTGTAAGCGATTACATTACCTGACACTCACACACTGGTTTTTGCAAGCCTCACTATCTGCTGCATGTGAAACTGTCCCTCTACCCTGTCAGTGCCACCTATCAGTGCTGCCAGTCAGTGCCAATCGATGTACTGAGTGCACATAGTCCATGGGGGGGAGGCGACCTGGTGGGGCACAACTGAAATACGTCTGTTTTGTTAATGCCGCTCTTTAGTATAATAGGTAATCGCCACACTACTATTTACAATAAATGACTGGAGGTAAAATAAGTTTCAGTAAAAGGCCTGCCGCTAAGCAGTGTTACAATTTCCCACAGCAGAAAAAAAAGTGCAGCGCTAACTTGCTAAACAGTTTAACAATGGTGGAACCCTCTAATGTATAGAAATTCAAACTTCAGTATTACCACAATACCGGTCTCTGATATGTAACGTCCCATATAATACACATCAAACTGAAAACAAGACATAACCAATTGAACGTGGCAGGGATGGTGGAAACCCCTCCACAGACTGCAATACAAACTAACTTCAAGTGCAACAACTTTTCAGTTGGGAGGTTCACACCATTATAGCACTTTGTAAATTTTATATTTTAGATTGTTGCACTTAATTTTTATGTTTTAGTTTACTATTCTAATGTGAATTATTGCACTTGAAGTTAGTTTTCCACCACCCCTGCTAAGTCCATGTATTTATGGACCTTTGTGCACTGGTGCGCAGTCATGTTGAAACAGGAAGGGGTCATCCCCAAACTGTTCCTACAAATTTGAGAGCATGAAATTGTCCAAAATGTCTTTGGTTTGCTGATGCTCCCCTTCACTGGAGCTAAGGGGCCATGCCCAACCCCTGAAAAACCCCCCACCATAATTCCCCCTACACCAAACAATTTCTACCAGTGCACAAAGCAAGGTCCATAAAGACATGGGTGAGCCAGTCTGGGGTGGAGGAACTTGACTGGCCTGCACAGGGTCCTGACCTCAACCCAATAGAACACCTTTGGGATGAAATGGGTGATTTAAAATTTATCGCCACAGGTTTGGTGTTGTGGATACCAAATTGATGTATAACGGTGCCACATCCCATATAGTAGTGAAAGGATTGGTGTTGGACTTTATAGGCACTGAGATACACAAATTATAAACAGCATTTTATTAACAATTTTTGATTAAAACAAGCACAATCAGACAAGGACTATAAAAAACTTTGATCGCCTAAATGCTTTTAACAATACATAACCCAAACACCAAGAGGTATAGTCCTGAATGGTTGGGACGATTTCCTTGTTGGAACAACAAACTGTTTTGAGGTTTGGTGTGAGTTGATGGTATAAAGTAGCTCGACTCTACATGTTACGCGTGTGAATGCTTCTTCAGGAGCTTAGGCATGCCTTACTATACACCTCACACAGGAGTGGATAATGGAGTAAGTTGATGTATTAGATACGGCAGATGTTGTAGGCAAGGATCAGGGAATGTATAACTGGTTCATATGAGTAGAGGCAGTATTGGGCTCCAGTTCATCAAAAATGACACTGGTATATAGTAGCATATTAGATGAAAGAAGGCATAGGAAAATCCTGTAGTTCCTAAACAGGAAAAACATCTAGGGAGAGTAGTTGCAGCACAGGAGGGTCCTGATCACAATGTGAACCTGCAACAAGGTAAACGCCGCTCCGAGGATTCCTCAACAATCCCTAAAGGCAAATTTTTGTGTGGGGTGTTTTTTATTTTTTTTTGATTGAGTGGAGAGGGATTAGTCTGTCTGTTTTTAATGCTGTCTGTGCCCCCATTAAAGAGAATTACCCTCCTGTATTTGTCCTGTTTACCATTATTGAAAGTAAAAGAAAATCACATTGTGGGTTGTCACTAGAAAAGTAATACTTTAAAATTTTCCAATGGGGACACTAGTTCTGGTGACCTGGGGTTCCCCACAGAATTCCCTTAATTTGCAAGGATTTCCTCAGTTTGTCTATAGGACAGGATGTGAAGGGAAATCTCGTTATAACCCTCTCTTGCGCTATCCAAAATGGGGGGGGGGGGGGGGGGGGGGTTACCCATAGTTCAACTTCTGAGCTTCAGCGAAAGCAAAAAATAGAGGAGGGCAAGAAACGCAAGCAGGAGGAACTAAAACTGTGAGTTTATTATGGGTGGTGTGGGGGGTCCTGATTGTAAGCCCTGCCTACCTGTTACCTTCATTAGCCTGAGAAACCATCCTCCATTTTTTTTTTTTTTTTTTCTATTAACTTCTTGGCCCAGAGACATGGCCTTGTCTGGTCTGAAGAATATTGAGACAAGAGTGTTGAGTTTACTTCATTATTAAATTTTATCAAGGAAATGAAGCCCTTGACTGCAACTTGAAGCCAGTTTTAAAGGGATGAACAGAGGAAGATTTTGCAGTTTAATCAGGTTGTTTTAAAATGTCTGAGAGGAGAACTTTAAAGTAGTTTTATTTTATTACATCTCAGGACACAGCGTACTTCATATTCACGACTACTTGGGCTTTGTTGCCACCTTCAAGTGATTGAACAATGAACAAATAAAGGCAGGATTCCCTGCCCAGACCTAACTCTGCTCAGCTAACTGTTTTTAGCTAGTGTTTGGCTAATGGATTTTCCTATGACTAGGTCGCTGGAGATTACCTTTAGTGGGAGATGGCCAATTGTGCACATCCCTGCCTGAGAAGGGACAGCACTCAAACCCTGCATGCAATATTGCTTTTTGGTACTGGATACTGCAGGCCGCCACCTCCGCAAGGTGCTGTTCAGGTCCAGGGCAGTGATCCCTTGGCTAAAGTGAAGGCCCCGTGGGGCATGCCCCCCATGAGGAACGAAGACCTGGGCCTTTTTGGGCATGCAGAAAGGAATAATGAATACCTCCTGTAGAAAATGTTGCAGTCCCCTAGTGTTCCCTGGTGCTTGGGGCTGTGTGAGCTGTTAACTGCATGACTGGAGCAGCGCACCATTGTATTGGTGTTCACAAGGGGCAGATTGGGTGCAGTGATGTCATCTAGCACATCTGCCTTCTTTGTTTCCCCAGGAAACCACACGTAATCTGCAGAACAGCTTCAGTGCAATGCCTGCAATAATCCATGACATCCGCAGCACACCTACAGTGCAGTTATACAGCCCTCAGTTCTCTCCAGTCCTCTGCCGCTTCATCCTTGCTTGTTGTGCAAGATAAAGGTGAAGGGCATGTTGGCGATTCTAATCGCACTTGCTTGTCTAATGCCACGTACACACGGTCGGAATTCTCGTCGGAAAAAGCTCTGATAGTTTTCCCGTCGGAATTCCGACGGAATTTCACTCAAACTGTCTTGCCTACACACGGTCACACCAAATTCCGACGGTCAATAACACCACTGCATACAACACGTTCGACTGCACTAAAAAAGGGTAGTTTAATGCTTCCGAGCATGCGTCAGAATTTTGCGTGTGTTTTTCCATCCTGCTTTTACAGTCGCTGGCTTTGATGGCTTGCCTATTAAAGCCCAAGTCCTGATGTATAGGGGTGTTTTTGACTGTGTGAATTCCTACCCTCAAAACAAGAGAGCCAACCTCCAGGAATGTGTACCATCATACATGGAAGGCTTATTTCACTTGGTGTGAGGCTCATCATTTTAATCGCTGCCAGTATGTCATGGGATGCATTTTTAGGTTTTCTGAAGTCTGATGTGGAGATGCCGCTGGCTTTTAGTAGCATTTTAAGGGGCCTTGGCTGTTCTGTCATAAAGACCTATTGTATCTCATTCCTTGGTAAAAAGCCTTTGTGCATGGTATCCAATGGATTGATCTGCCTGTGCGGCCCCCTCCTTAACCACTTCCCGCCCGGCGCACGACTATGTACGTCGGCAGAATGGCACGGACAGGTACGTCCCTTTAAGAATGCCGCTGTGCCATTGCGTGCGCGCCGCCGGTCGGGACCCCCGTGAGTCCGGTCGTGGGTCCCGCGGACTCGATCGCCACGGGGATACCCGCGATCGTCTTACGGGAAGGCTGAACAGGGAGATGCGAAAGTAAACAGCATCTCCTCGTTCTGCCTAGCAACAAGTGACACTGATGTCTGCTCCCTGTGATTGGAGCAGAGATCAGTGTTCACTAACACACAGCCACACCACCCACAGTTAGTAACACGCCCCTAGGACACACTTAACCCCTACACTGCCACCCCCCTGGTTAACCCCTTCACTGCCATTTACACAGGAATCAGTGCATTTGTATATCACTGACTGCTGTATAAATGACAATGGTCCAAAAATGTGGCAAATGTCCGATGTGTTCGCTATAATGTCGCAGTCACAATAAAAATCGCTGATCACCGCCATTACTAGTAAAAAAAAATGATTACTAAAAATGCCATAAAACTATCCCCTATTTTGTAAACGCTATAACTTTTGCGCAAAATCCAATCAATAATCGCTTATTGCGATTTTTGTTTTATTTTATTTATTTTTATTTTTTTATCCAAAAGAATGTAGAAGAATACGTATCGGCCTAAACTGAGGAAAAAAATGTTTTTTTATATATTTTTTATATTTATTTTTTTTTTTTTTTTTTTTTTTTTTTTTAAATTGTCGCTCTTTTTTTTTTTTTTTATAGCGCAAAAAATAAAAAACGCAGAGGTGATCAAATACCACCAAAAGAAAGCTCTATTTGTGGGGAAAAAAAGGACGTCAATTTTATCAGTGATTCAAGTTCAAGCTTCTAGTTTTGGTTTTCGGGCACGTGGGCCTTGTTTCTGGGTTGCTCACCCTCCATGTTATGTGTTTGGGACATCCCAAGTTGTCATGAATGTGAAGTACCTTGTGTCCTTTGAATGATTAAGAATTTTTTTTTTTTTTTTTTAACCTGTAAACTAGAACTGAACTAGATTGGTTTAACTTAACTGCTTTAACTTAACTGCTAAGCCTTGTCTCTGAAATATTGCTTAGGGAATAGGCCATTGGCGCCAGACACTGGAATCTCCCAGTAAACTCCTCAATGCCGTGGAATGCTTAACATGTGCCTCCTGATACTGGTGTTTTGTAAATTGCTCCTGCGCTGCTACCTAGATGCACAAAACAAATAATAACTGTCCCTTATAACTCTGTTTCACCCAAAAAAAAAAAAGCCAGCAGCTACACATACTGCAGCTGCTGGCTTTTAACAATAGGACACTTACCTGTCCTGGAGACCCGCAATGTCTGCACCGCAGCTGATGTTTCTATCAGCTGTCGGGTGCATGCCGCCTCCATTGCGAGTTAGGGAACCCGGCAGTGTAGCCTTACCGCTTCATGCTGGGAACCCTACTGTGCATGCACAAGGCCCTGCTCCTCTCTCCTACTGGCCCGGCGACAGGGAGGAGGAGGAGGGAGCCCCGCAGTGGTGTCACGGGCCACAGCCCGGACTCCCGGGAGTGGGAACAGGATACCTGTCAGATACCAGAGAGGAAACAAATGAGTGGAAGTTCCACTTTTGGGTGGCACTCCGCTTTAAATTTCTCCTACACTACCAATCAAGTGACTAAAGTGCTCAAACTCAACCATCAATGAGCTGCTGCTGACACCTGCTATGTGTTCCCACATCCTATAGTAAAATGTAGATAAGTGTTGGAGTGCTACTCAGAACATTTAATAAAATTAAACTTTTATAGTTTGTTTACAGTGCTAATGTGAACACCAGTATATCAAACTTTAAAAAAAAAAAACCTCAGTGAGAAGGTCCTTGTAGTCCATCCACAATATGATGCAAATCAAACCAATGTTCAATATATTTAATGACACTTTCACCACTGATTGATTTTTAGTGCTCTACAGCACAGTCATGAACATCATGCTCCACCTCAGTGACGATTATGCCCTTGCTTTATTATTTGGACCTATATATTAACAGGCGTCTACCCCACATCACCACCCCTATTTATGAGGAAGATTGGTATGCAGTCATTTCCACCAATTCTGCAAAGTGTACCTTTTTGCCTTTTAAGAGGCCGGATGCTTCTTTCTGTCCACCGCTTTAGCATATAGCTGAAATGTGCTCAGAAGGAATAAAGATCTGCCATAGTGCATAATTTAAAAATCAGACAAAACACTTTATTAACCACTTCCTGCCCGGTCAATAGCAGATTGACGTCCGGGAAGTGGTTTCGTTATCCTGACTGGGTGTCATATGACGTCCTTCAGGATAACAGCCGCCCACCCACGGGCCCACCCACGGGCACCCCCACGGGCCCCCCCACAGGCGCGCGCATCGCGGTGATCGGTGGAGCGGTGTGTCAGTCTGACACACCGATACACCGATCTCGGTAAAGAGCCTCCGGCAGAGGCTCTTTACCACGTGATCAGCCGTGTCCAATCACGGCTGATCACTATGTACACAGGAAAAGCCGTTGATCGGCTTTTCCTCACTCGCGTCTGACAGATGCGAGTAGAGGAGAGCCGATCGGTGGCTCTCCTGACGGGGGGTATGCGCTGATTGTTTATCAGCGCAGCCCCCTCTCAGAGGCCCACACTAGACCACCAGGGAAGCCCCCAGCATGTGGATGGCCAGGTACATCCCCCATGGCCATCCACATGTTAAAAAAATGCCCAAAATATGCCAATCAGTGCCCACAAATGGGCACTGATTGGCACATCATATTTGTTATAAAACAGGGATGCCCAGCAATGCCACCTATCAGTGCCAACCATCAGCGTCCATCTGTGCCCATCCAGGCCCACCTATCATTGCCCACCAGTGCCCATCCATGCCACCTATCAGTGCCACCTATATGTATGCATCAGTGCCACCCATAAGTACCCGTCAGTGCCGCCTATGAGTGCCCATCAGTGCCACCTGAGTGCCCATCAGTGCCGCATACCAGTGCCACCTATCAGTGCCCATCAATGCCACCTCATCAGTGCCCGTCATTGAAGAAGAAAACGCACTCATTATTTACAAAAAAAATTAACAGTGACAACGTTTTTTTTTTTTTTTTGTTTGTTGCGCAAAAAATAAAAATTGCAGAGGTGATCAAATACCACCAAAAGAAAGCTCTATTTGTTGGAACAAAATGATAAAAAATGTGTTTGGGTACAGTGTAGCATGACTGCGCAATTGTCATTCAAATTGCGACAGCACTGAAAGCTGAAAATTGGCCTGGGCGGGAAGGTGTCTAAGTGTCTGGTATTGAAGTGGTTAAATAACAATTATTGCCCTCACATACTGGTGAAATCAACAGGTTCTACACTGGGTATTGCCGGCATCACTCAAGCGTCGCACTTCCAGTTTCCTAGTCTGGCACCCTGCTCCGCCCAACACATTGCATCATTGGTCACATGACTTAATCAGGGGATGGGGCAGGTTGACTCAAGCTGGGTTATAAGAGCGCTCTGTTTACATGTTTGCTATAGTTAATACTTAATTTTCCTGCGTAATCTTATTATACACAGTATATACTCTACTGGGACTGGAATCCACCCTATTTGCACAATTTTTGTGTAACAAATACTATTCTTAATGAAATCCAGCCCATAAAGGAAATTATTAAAAGCAACACATATATAACTCTAACATAACTTTTGTGTTTTGAAGAGCTCTACACCTTAGATGATCAAACTTTGCAAGTAATTAGAGGAAAAAATGTATGCTTTTTTTGCAGAAGATGGTGGACTGCAGTAGGACTAGTGAAATAAATCATTCTCCATAACAATTCATTACATTTAATTATGCCACAATATCAGATTAGTCCTTGGTAGGTGCTGAAGGTGAAATGTCAGATGCTGTACCAGCACTATGAAAAATCAAACCTTGGAACACCTCAATGCTATTTTCTGGAGGAATTCCATTTAGATCAGTAATGTGGGGAAAAAGAGGTGAAGAGATATCACCTGGGTATAGCCCGGTGCCCGAAATTAGGTTCCGTTGGTGTGGTGCCCAGGGGCAGGGAGGGGAATTAGGTGAGTGTTGAGGGGGAAGGGGAAGGGAAGGGGAAAAAAGATTGATGAGAGTGAGGTTGGTGGGAAGGAAAGGGAAGGTGAGTGGGGGAGGGAGGGAAGGGGAAGGGGAGTGAAAGGGGGGGTGGGGGGGGGGAGGGCAAAGGAAGGGGGGGGGGGGTTTGGGGGAAAGGGGGATCAAAGAAAGTGGGGTTGGTGAAAAAGAGAAGGAGAGTGAATAGAGAGGGGAGAAGTGAGGGGAAGGGGGGGATAAAAAAGGGGGGGGGAAAGGGGGGAAAAAAGGAAGGAAGGGAGGGGTTGTGGGGAAGGATGGAAAAGTAAAAAAGTGTGTGGAGGGGGGGGGGAGGAAAGGGGGAGGGGAAGGAAAGGGGAAAAGGAAATCGGGGGATAAGGAGGTGTAGGAAATGGAGTGAGGGAAAGGGGGGGCCGTGGATGGAAGTGATGATGCAATGAATGTGAGGTAGGGAAAACTTGTGAAGGTGAAACCAGATACTGGGGTGAATGTGATGGGTGTCATATCAAAGTTAATGGCACAGGGAAAGGTTGCCAATGGTGGGTGAAATAAAGTGGAGTGTGATAGGATGAAGTGGGGTTGTGAATTGCATGTGAAGGGATTGTGAGAAATACAATGCTGGGAGTGCATGTGCCGATAAATGTGAGGAAAGTGACAAGCTGACAAAGTGGTGAGGGGGGGGGGATGAAGGGTATAGTTGTGTTACCTGGGAGCCAATAGATGGTTTGAACGGACTCAGCCGGGGGCTACTGCTTATCACTGAGATGGTTTAAGTGAATAGCAGCGACCGGGATGCAACTAGGGAGCAACAGGGTATGGTGATCTGGTATGGGGACAATCAGTTCCCATAGAGAGCGGGTAGCCTGGTAAGCCTGAGGGAGAAGACATGGGGTTAGAGTACATGTCAAAAGGGGTTCGGAATCATGGACAAATAGGGAATGGCCAGTGCCCATCTCCCATCGCCCAGAGTTAAAAGTTTGGTGACTCACCGCAGTGCTGCCTGTTGCATCTTCTCCCGGGAGGTGATAGAACCTGTCGGATAGGCGGCCATAGCCGCCTATAAATAGCCCTCCAACCTCCGCGCCGTCGCCGGCGTGATGACGGCATCAGGCGTCGGGAGGTCAAGGGTCCCGCAGTGCGCGCGCATCCGGCCGCACACGCGCACACCGATGGTCTCCGCCTGCGCAGACATGCGAGACCAAGATAAGCCCGATAACTGAGGGCTGTACGGGCGCGCGCGGGACCGGACATGCGCACCGCGCTCGTGCCCCAAGGCCCAGGATTCCCTAGGCCAAGGCGCGAGCAAGGACATAGCATGGAGCACACCAGCCCTATAATATGGGCGGGGTCTCCACGCCGTCCCAGGGGCCCTACCAATCGCCGCAGAGGAACGGGGGGAACATCGCGTCCACGGCACCAGAAGCGTCCAAAAAGGGCATGGTTGACAAAACCTGGGGGGTCAATAGGCTACCCAGGTATGGAATCGCCCATACTGTGGTAAACATAATACATAGAGATTATCACATTGAATTAAACATGCATACATAGTTAAATAAAATATAAACAAAATAAGCAACATAGTCTGATATACATCATTGTAGCATGAGAAGGGCAAAAGTTGCGATCTTGACAGATGGTCATGGGTATTCCAGGCCGTGCTGGGTCAGGTCTTTCAGGGGGTAAATTTTTATATAAAACACTGAAACGGCAAAATGCTCAAGACAAGACAGTGTGAATACCACATTTTGCCGTTTCAGTGTTTTATATAAAAATTTACCCCCTGAAAGACCTGACCCAGCACGGCCTGGAATACCCATGACCATCTGTCAAGATCGCAACTTTTGAACAGGCAGCACTGCGGTGAGTCACCACGCTTTTAACTCTGGGCGATGGGAGATGGGCACTGGCCATTCCCTATTTGTCCATGATTCCGAACCCCTTTTGACATGTACTCTAACCCCATGTCTTCTCCCTCAGGCTTACCAGGCTACCTGCTCTCTATGGGAACTGATTGTCCCCATACCAGATCACCATACCCTGTTGCTCCCTAGTTGCATCCCGGTCGCTGCTATTCACTTAAACCATCTCAGTGATAAGCAGTAGCCCCCGGCTGAGTCCGTTCAAACCATCTATTGGCTCCCAGGTAACACAACTATACCCTTCATCCCCCCCCCCCCCCCCCCCTCACCACTTTGTCAGCTTGTCACTTTCCTCACATTTATCGGCACATGCACTCCCAGCATTGTATTTCTCACAATCCCTTCACATGCAATTCACAACCCCACTTCGTCCTATCACACTCCACTTTATTTCACCCACCATTGGCAACCTTTCCCTGTGCCATTAACTTTGATATGACACCCATCACATTCACCCCAGTATCTGGTTTCACCTTCACAAGTTTTCCCTACCTCACATTCATTGCATCATCACTTCCATCCACGGCCCCCCCTTTCCCTCACTCCATTTCCTACACCTCCTTATCCCCCGATTTCCTTTTCCCCTTTCCTTCCCCTCCCCCTTTTCCCCCCCCCACACACTTTTTTACTTTTCCATCCTTCCCCACAACCCCTCCCTTCCTTCCTTTTTTCCCCCCTTTCCCCCCCCCCCCTTTTTTATCCCCCCCCTTCCTCTCACTTCTCCCCTCTCTATTCACTCTCCTTCTCTTTTTCACCAACCCCACTTTCTTTGATCCCCCTTTCCCCCAACCCCCCCCCCCCCCCCCCCTTTCCCCCTTCCCTGCCCTCCCTCCCCCACTCACCTTCCCTTTCCTTCCCACCAACCTCACTCTCATCGATCTTTTTTCCCCTTCCCTTACTGTACATTTGTTTGATTTTATAAAAGTTTGTCCAATGTACCAATGTGTGAAGAACTACCATAATAAACTGTTATATTTTATTTATTTTGGTTTATGAACATTAGTAACAACACCTTATGTACCGCGATAGTCCGACAGCTCCCCCTCTTTGGAGAATCTTGGCTGGAGACCAGATTCGTTCCATTTCTTTTTCCCTCAATGTGTGCCCCTTATTTCTCTCTTCCCTTTTTGAAGTCTTCCATCTTTTGTCAGAGGATTCGCCAATCAATTTGGGTCTAATGGCTGATTGTAAGGAGCAGAGCGAGGAGGATACTTCTAGAGACTTTTTCAGCTGGATTTAAATTTTGAAGCTTTGTAGCACTACACAAGAAGCCTCCATCTCATCACAAATAAAATGGTTTTCTGTAAATGTATTTGTTGTTGCTGACCATCTCAACCTTCCAACTTTTAGGAGAAGGGAAGAATGTTTGTGCAAGGTTCTGCAGGCACGTGAGAGAGTGGAGCAATTGGAAGAGGAGAAAAAAGAAAATGGAACAGAAATTTGCACACATAGATGAGAAAAGTGAAAAAGTAGTTAATTTTTTTGTAGTGCATGTCTTTGTGGCTATTGATCAGGATCTAAAGCTTCAGGAACACGCTGTCTTATATCGATGATGCCTTTTCAGGTTTGGGAAGACCGTATGGCTGAAGAAAAAGCGAAAAAGAAAGTCACCGCAAAAAAACATGAGAAACTAGAAAGCAGAAGGCGTCAGGAAGAGGAAGCACGCAAACTTAAAACAAAACAACTGGTATGTGTGAACAACACTCATGTTAAAGTGTTTGAAGTCTAATTAATAAAAGTGTGTCCAGGCCTTAAGGGTCTCTCTCCACCAGTTGCCCCATAAATCATCTCATGAAATGACTCCGCCTCCTAATCTGGCACCTGTGACACAGAACACATCCACGCCGGCATTGGCCTGGCGTTCTGTCAGGCGGTACTGTGTGGCCGCGAACAGAGGAAGTTCAAATGTGAGCTGTTACAGCTGGCAATCACTGCTCTGTGAAACGGCCAGCTCTTCTCTTTCTCCATGCTCTTCCCCTGTGATGATCCGGTCACCACCTCTCTACCTCCACACTCTGTTCCCCAGGGCGAATGGCTCCCATTCAACACCACCTGTCGGCGGTGCTCGCCCATTTCACTCCCAAGCAGCCCACGCTCGCCAGCCATCATTTTCCACTTCCACTGCATTTTGCGAGTAGAAAATTTGAGACACACACACACACACTGTGAAGCCTTAAACTTCCTCCTTTTCTTGGGTCCCCCATCAGCTCAGCCCCATCCCCAGAACATGGGTTGCCTTGGGACACAAGCCTGAGTGTAAATCTGCAAAAAACCTGGCAAGACAATTTAACCAAAGTGAGGCACTTTGGCACCCTAGGTAGCACACTACTTTTTAGGGGTACTCTATTGT